>OY992890.1:9825305-10238305 GCA_963921405.1 Cepaea hortensis
GCTCCACACCAGGAGCTTGGCAATGCCGGGCCGGGTCAGACAGACAGACAGACAGACAGACAGACAGACAGACAGACAGACAGACAGACAGACAGACAGACAGACAGACAGACAGACAGACAGACAGTGCAGTCGGAGGAGAGGAGGAATGAATTAGGGAAAGAACAATTTAGGGGCATTCAATCAAGGGGTTGGCCCCGGGCATCAAAGAACCTATATACACCACTGAACACACACACACACACACACACACACACACATATATATATGTATATATATATATATATATATATATACATATATATATGTGTGTGTGTGTGTGTGTGTGTGTGTGTGTGTTCAGTGGTGTATATAGGTTCTTTGATGCCCGGGGCCAACCCCTTGATTGAATGCCCCTAAATTGTTCTTTCCCTAATTCATTCCTCCTCTCCTCCGACTGCACTGTGCTGCTCCCTCTCCCTAATTGGATGCCCCTCCCCCTCCCAGCTGGATGCCCGTGGCCGTCGCACCCTCTGTACCCCCCCCCCCCGTTTGCATGTAATCTGTGTGTGTGAGAGAGAGGGAGAGAGAGACAGAGAGAGATAGAGAGAGAAGAGACAGAGACAGAGAGAGAGAAGAGAGAGATATATATATAGAGAGAGAGAGAGAGAGAGAGAGAGGTAGAGAGAGAGAGAGAGAGAGAGAGAGAGAACTGTCAATCCCAGATGACGACTGTGTATCGTTGGAGGAACAAATGGTCTCTATCAATTCATGAGTTCTTGCAGGAAGCATTCGCTTACCGTTGTTGCGTAAGGACAGACTTCGGCCACAGTCAGTGAGTGACAAGCAATGTTCAGAATCAAGATGGCGATCAGGTTTCGTATGCGGCACATGGTTTATTTATCAAAGTCCACTTCTGGTTGTTGTTAAAGTTCTCACTTTAAAAAATAAAAAAAAAACATGTACAAAACAGAATCGTCATTTTTATTATTTAGTGAATTGTGTTGCACTGTTTCGTCAAGTCAATGGCTTTGTACAATTCTTCTTCTTCTGCTGCGTTCGTCCGGAATCTTGTTTTTGACTAATTGCGTTGTGCCTGTTTACAGCTGAGCTGTGATATTTGAACCTTTCGGCGGACACATCCGACTTATCCCCATCCCAGCTGGCCCATTGAGAAAAGCTGAAGACATCCCGAACAGCCCTCAAGGGAAGGCAGGGGCAGACAATTGGACTTTGTACAATTCGATCTCGAGAAGCATTTTTTGTGTTGGGTATACTTCCCCTGGCCATTGACAGTGTCCAGTCGACCTACCAAGCAGCAGGTTTGTGTATCGCTTCGTCTGGTCCCTACCCCGTGAGCTGTCCGACATGATTTTCAGCGACATACTCTCGTTTTCCGTTGTTTGTGCGTTGACAAAAACTAGATTAAAACGGTTTAAAAGGCGAAAGAATCGATTTCATTGCGCCAGGTTTATCCCATATGGCTCGGTCTCTTTCCCCAGATAGGCCTGCCGAAAGCATCGCACAACACATGAACTCCGTAATTCCAGCCACGACCCTCAGGAGTCTCCGAGAAAACCGCATTCATGAACCCAACGTCGTAGCCCGGAATCGAACCCACAACCTTATGAGGGAGAGGCGGGTGGAGAAACCACTTCGCCACGTACACCCTTCACCCCGACATTGAAGACGTTACCAGCAGCTTCGCTACCGCCGGCATCTATCTTTGGATTGGTACCTATACGCTCGTCTACCGCTTCAAGGTAGATACACAGGGGAAGGAAATCGTTATTCGCCAGAGCCTCAGATCGGGAATATTTGTTTTTCCATGTTATGTCAATTTTGGCAATCCATCTAGATCAGTGTTTCTCAACCTTTTTTGGCCCGTGCCCCCCCTTCACCATATTTTTAGAACATCACCCCCACTCCCATTCGTATTTCCTGCCTAAAAATCCCCCCTCCTTTTTTACACAGTATACGTAATAATGGAAGCTAAATTTAACAGCACATACTAAAACAAGTCTAGACGTCTACATAAAACGTGATTTGCGGGTCTACTTACGTTATAAAATGAATTTCAGAAGGGTGAGACGTACGGAACCGTAAAGCCCCGGGAAGGTTAACCCGGTCAACAAATGTCCGCAGAAGTCTGATGTATCGGCCTAATGGCGCAAGACCGCAGCTCTGCTGTAAACAGGCACAACGCAATCACGTCCGAAAAAAACAAACTCCTGATGAACGCAGCAGAAGAAGAAGAACCGTAAAGTATGAAGAGAAAAACAATATCAAGTAATATGTTCTTGTATTAATGCGATCTTGAAATATTCTTAATTTCCCCCCCCCCCCTTCCAATCCCACCGGAAACCCTAAAATCACCCCCCCCCCCCACCCGGAAATTCCCCACCGGTTGAGAACCACTGATCTAGATATTTATCCTCGTCTTTCGTTTACTTAAACAAAAACTACAGACCAGAACGTGCTACTGGCACCTTGCCGTCTTGACTGACCATCCGTCATCCATCATGTGTCATGCCTGTAAGCGTGGGCGGTCATGATTCGCCATCTCACTCGATCACCAGAGTCGTGAATGAGCTCAGTGTTCTTATCTCGACCATGCCACGTGGTCAAGCCATCCGGGTATTTACTTCTCTGTCTTCTCCTTGTTCTCTTCCCCTCGATATTGCCAGTTGTCACCAAGTTCTCTAATATATTTCTTCTCATAACATGGGCAAAAATGTTGACTGTCTACGTCTAATTTCTCTAATCAGTTTACGATTTTCATTTGTTTCTTGTAGGACTTGGTCGTTGGTTTTTCTGTCTGTCCATGGTATTCTTTGCATTCTCCTCAGAATCCACATTTCCACAGAAATAAGATGTTTTTCAGCTTGACTGCTCAATGTCCACGCTTCACATCCAGACAAAGGTACAGGCTCTATGTAGCACCTCAACACTCTTTTTCTCGTAGTAATTGACATCTTTTTATTGGTAAGTATGTTTTTCATCTTGTGATTAAGAATATTCCCATTTACCTGTATATTACATTGGTGATATTGACCGACGATAGTTTGTTACATTGTGCTTTTAAAATAAAAGGCATAATAACCTCCCCAAAGCACAAAGCCTGGGCTGAATTGTAGAGACCATTTGTTGCCCATGCAGCACTATCCCTCTCTCGGCCTGTCTAGTTTACTCAATAGAAGATCTGGAACAAGATAAGCTGCCGGATCAGCAAAGCAATGCTCTGTCTACCTGTTAGAGCTTTGATCCCAGACCAGTTGCCGACCTAGGATTGGTCTGGTCTGCCCTGCCATGACATTTAACCTTTAGGTTGCATTTCCTCGCACAATTACAGAGCGTGTACCCTCCCAGTTGCGCTCCTCCGCCCGAAGCTGTTGGGTTTGCGCTAACAGAAAACAGATAGTACCGTCTGCTGTCATACGGTGGCTCAGTCATATCTGACTAAGACCTATATATATATATATCGCCCTGGCTTAGGTGTTAGCGGCTGTCTCCGTAATCCCGTATACTCTCGTGAGTAACGTGACATGCGTGAGAATCGGTGGCGGTTCTCTCCGCGTCGGTAACTTACGGGGTATGTGAGCCGGTCACTCAGAAAGCAATGGCAAACTACTGAGCGTAATCTTGCCAAGAAATCAACAATCAGCTGAAAGATGCTGATGTTGACAGCGATGTCCTGTAACCAAAAAAAAAAAAAAAATACCTAGAGAAATCCACATATTATTTCACATGTCCCGCTGTGGCTCACAATGCTGCAGTTGATCTGGGGTACACGTGTCAGGGCTCCTGGCCCTATACCCCCTTCCCCCCCCCCCAAAAAAATAACGGTGGTCAGCCGTGAGTCAGCTGCGAGTTCTCCTCTGTCTATAACTGACAAATTTTTCATATTATTTACAGACCAGAACGCGACAGCACACATGAGCTGGGCAGACATTCACAGACCAAAATCTTCAGACTCAGGTCAGGACGCCGTGGAGTGAGAGCATCCTCTAGCGAATTGGTCTCACTGAGGGAGGAAATCTGGCCGGTTGGAGCAACCCTGGGAGAAAATTAAAATACCTCAAGCCAACCATCTTGTTTGGGAAATAGACGAATACCAAACCTTGATCGAAGAAGAAGTAGAAGGAAGAGAAGCAGAATTGACAACAAAATTTAAAAAAAAAAAAAAAAAAAATTATTGTTAGCAAAGAATGGTTAAGCCGAAAATCTTACCTCCTTTGATTAAACGAAATTGACACAACTAAAGTTACGATTAATTGTAGTCGGTTCTGAAACGCGTATTAAAACTCAACACGGCGTACTTTGGTACTACAGAATCTCGACCGCGTAAATTATAATCTAGATGAATTTAGAGCTAAAGGGATCTTGAATCCACGTCAGGCGGGTTCTGGATATTGATTTTGCGCAGATAATAAAGTAGGGCATTGTAGGTTACCACACAGTGCCATTTGAACCCGCTGGTTGAAAACAGGGTCACTTTATTGCGCAATTGTTCTAATATGAGAGACTACGACCTCCAGCATGAGAATGGAGGTGGAGGCAGTAACAGCGGCATTCCGGTGGCTAGAGGAGACTACTGCAACACACGTTGTATTCATTACGGATTCAAAGAGTATGCTTAGTAAGATGGAGAAAGGAATGTTTCGTGTGGAATGGCTCTCGTCGCTTCAGAGGTCACAGATCGTGAGAATTGTATGGATATTTTGCCTTGGCCATGCGGGTGTACGGGGGAATGAACAGGCTGATAGGCTAGCAGGGAATGCACCTCTTGGTGGTATCTTGCCTATGGACAAGGGGGAGGTGGTCGTGCGTTTGTGGGGCCAGGTGGAGAAGGCGGAGGAACAGATTGAGAACCCATTTGTGGAAAGAATGAGATTGCGGGGGATCGGCAGGGGTTTTGGAAGAATCTCAAAACGGAAAGGGAAGACCAGGAGAACTTTTAATCAGATAGCGGTGGGAACGATTAGTAGTATGACTCTTCGCTGGCTGTTGAACGAGGGGATGGAGCACGTATGGGAATGTCCTGAGTGCAGTGATGTCGGTTCTTAACTCAACTCAGCTCAACTCTAAAGAATTGGCTGGAACATTTGCATGAATTTTGTATCTTTTTATAGTCCATGCCGTGTGGCTTTGGTGATCATGCCTGCCCACAGACTTCTGTCTCGTGTATTCCATGTCTTCCTGTAGTCCATGCCGTGTGGTTTTGGTGATCATGACTGTCCACAGTCTTCTACCTCATGTACTGCCAATTATTTCTGTCCACAATGTTCATCCACGGCATGATGTCACATCACCCAGCATGATCTCTCTTGGTTTTCCCCTCAATCTCCTCCCCTCCAGTTTTCCAGCTGTTACAACATATTCTAGCTTCTCGTGACATGAACTGTCCGCGAGCAGTCAGTTTTCTTTGGGAATTAACTTCTTTCAAGATATTTTCATTACTCTTTTTTATCGGTCTCCATTACTTTTACATTATAGTTTCTGAATAACGAAGACACAAACCATATATCGTACTATATATGGTTTGTGTCTTCGTTATTCAAATTCACTACGGGAAAACATTGTTTTGATTATAGTTTCTCATTACTTTTTCTATAAAACGACATGTCCAAAGCGTCTATATTCGAGGGTAAGTCAATAAATAAGTCACAAATGCTGTAGAAAAATAACTAAATATGATAACAACTTGAAACCAGTTTATGTTTATACATATATTGTCCCTTTATTTCTCAACGTAATTTCCACCACCATTGATGCACTTATCCCATCGTTTTACCAGTCCTCCTAAACCGGCTGCATAGACTTAATTGCGTGCTATGTTTTCTAAACCACGTTTTCACTTCACATTCAACTTCGGCGTCATTCTCGAAATATCTCCCGCCAAGGTGGGTTTTCAGTGTTTATGCTGACAAATGTTTGTTCCATAAAGTGGTGCACAGCTGGGTAGAAAAAGTTACGAAGGCGAGTCAATAACTAAGTCACACAGTTCTGTGGATGCCAGGTAAATGAAACAGGGCACGCTTTCCTATACAGCCGATTTGGGAGGACTGGTAAAACGATTGGATATGTACATCAATGTTGGTAGAAACTATGTTAAGAAATAAAGGGAAAATGCATGTATAAAAATAAACTGGTTTCAAGTTGTTACCATATTTAGTTATTTTTCTACAGCCATTTGTGGCTTACTTATCAACTTACACTCGTAATTCGTCACTAGTCTGCCGACTGTCCATGACTCGCTTCTGTACATCAGGATATGCTCGATATAGTTGTAAATAATTCTTTTCACACCTTGATTGACACATATATTACACAGGATGTCCTTCGTCTTATGAAACGCTTCCGTTGCTTGGACTATCTGCATGTAACTTTTAAAAAGCTTCTTCTAGTGCTATTATTTAAAGGACCTGAATACTGAAATCCATTGATTAAGTTCAGATTGGTTCCACTCACTTAGATGTTGCATTTGGGAAGACATTTCTTTGCAATTAACATTACCTCTGTTTTTTTTTTTTTTTTTAAAGTGCAATTCAGACTAAAACTTTTGTTTTAACTTTCTCTCTCTCTCTCTCTCTCTCTCTCTCTCTCTCTCTCTCTCTCTCTCTCTCTCTCTCTCTCTCTCTCTCTCTCTTTCTCTCTCTCTCTCTCTCTCTCTCTCTCTCTTTCTCTCTCTCACTCACACACACACACAAACAACAACAACAACAACAACAACTTCTAGTAACTTCTTATAGGCGATCAAAATCATGCCATAAACATAACGCATCTTGTTTATGTTGTACCGAGTAATCTCAATCAGGGTACTCTTTAAGACCACCTCACATTGTTTATAAATAAACACACATTTATGCTTGGCACTCATAGAAGGGGAAGAAAGAAGTAGAGACCAGAGGACACACTTGACAATATAACAATTCAAAGCTATTGACTATTGTTATGGATAGATGGTCAGCTATATATCGAGGCCCGACCAACTGGACATCGCTAGTTGGTCATACGTCGAAGTACACTTGTTCCTGCAGCAAGCTGCTGTCGTCATTTGGAGTGATTTGGAGATTCTACTATATACAATTTATAGCATGCGAGATTCTACAATATACAATTTATAGCATGTGGAATTATACTATACATAATTTATAGCACGCGGTATTCTACTAAACACAATTTATAGCATTAGCGATTCTACTAAACACAATTTATAGCATTCGTGATTCTACTATACACAATTTATAGTATGTGAGATTCTACTATACATAATTTATAGCACTCGTGATTCTACAATACACAGATGATAGCACGCGTGATTCTACTAAACACAATTTATAGCATTCGTGATTCTAATATACACAATTTATAGCATGCGTGATTTTACTATACACAATTTATAGAATGTATGATTCTACTATCCACAATTTATAAAATGCGTGATTCTTCTATACACAGTTTATAACATGCGTGATTTGTAGCATGTGTGATTCTATTACACAAAGTTTATAGTACGCGTGATTCTACTATACGCAGTTTATAGCATGCGTGATAGTAGTTATAAATGTGGGATTCGGGTATAATTTGGTGGATTGACCTGTGGATTGACCTTGACCTCGGTTGATTTTCACTCCCCCTCGGTCATATAGTTGGGTGGGGTAAGGGGTGGTATCTAGGTCATATCTAAGGGTGATAATTCTAAGATTTTATGTTTCTAAGGGCAGATAACTATTGAGTGGGTGTATAAAAATTTTAATTAATTATTATAAAATAAAATAAAATAAATCAAAATAAAAATAAATAACGACGGGGTGCGGGGTGGTGGCGAGGAGGTGGGTGCGTGGGGGGCGAGGCTAGGTGATTTGGGTTTAAACACTATCATCACAGGGTTACAAATGAAAACCTTAAAATGTACAGATGGTCGATATTATTGATTTTAGCGGGTATAGCTTAGTGAAATTCGTTGGTGAGGGGTGGGTAGCGGCTATTAGTGCTTTGTAGAGTGTCGTAGTGGCCTATACACTATCATCATACGGGTTACAAATGAAAACCTTAAAAAGTAAAAATGGCCGATAATATTGATTTTAGCGGGTATAGCTCAGTGAAATTCGTTGGTGAGGGGTGGGTAGCGGCTATTAGTGATTTTTAGAGTGTCGTAGCTGCCTATACACTATCATCATACGGGGTACAAATGAAAACCTTAAAAAGTAAAGATGGCCGATTTTAATGATTTTAGCGGGTATAGCTTACTTAAATTTATTAAGAGGTGGGTAGCGGCTAGTAGTGCTATGTAGAGGGTCGTAGTGACTTATTCACTAACATAACACGTGTTACAAATGAAACCTTGAAAGCTAAAGATCGCTGATTGTAATGGATATAGTGTAGTATCATTCGGCGGTAAGGGGTGGGTACCAGGTATTAGTGGTCAAACAGTGGTCAAGTGATGGTCAAGTAAGGAAAATTTTAGGGAAAAGTGATTGTAATGATATGATGATGCTTAAAGGGTGGTAAATTAGTGGTCAAGCAAGGAAAATTTTAGGGAAAAGTGATTGTAATGATATGATGATGCTTAAAGGGTGGTAAATTAGTGGTCAAATAGTGGTCAAGCAGTGGTCAAGTAGTGGTCAAGTGGTAGTCAAGTAAGGAAAATTTTAGGGAAAATTGGTCGTAGCGACATGGTGATGGTTAAAGGATGGTAAATTAGTGGTCAAGCAGTGGTCAAGTGGTGGTCAAGTAAGGAAAATTTAGGGAAAGTGGTTATAATGATATGGTGATGATTAAAGGGTGGTAAATTAGTGGTCAAGCAATGGTCAAGTGGTGGTCAAGTAGTGGTCAAGTAAGGAAAATTTTAGGGAAAATTGGTCGTAGCGACATGGTGATGGTTAAAGGATGGTAAATTAGTGGTAAATTAGTGGTCAAGCAGTGATCAAGTGGTGGTCAAGTGGTGGAGTGACCACTTAAATTGTAGATGACGATGTCCCTAAGATTATGGTAGTGGTTAAAGTGATCGATGACATGGTCAAGTAGCGGTCAACCAGTGGTCAAGTGGTCGAATGAACACTTAAAAAGTAGAGAAAAGTACGTATATTGAAACGGTGATGGTAAAATGGTCGACAACGTGGTCAAGCAGTGGTCAAGTAGTGCTCAACCAGTGGTCAACCGCTCAAGTGAGAAAATTGTAGGGTATGGTACGTGTAGTGAAACAGAGATGAATAAATTAAGTAGTGACGTTGTCAAGTAGTGATCAAGTAGCGGGCAAGTACTGGTCAAATGGTCGAGTGACCACTTAAATTGTAAGGGAAAGTACGTGTAGTGAACCTGTGTTGGTTAAAGTGATCGATGACGTGCTCAAGTAGTGGCCAAGTAGTGGTAAATGGTCGAATGACTACTTAAATTGTCGGTGAAAGTAGGTATGGTGACATGGTGATGATCAAGAGTTGGTCAAGCGGTGCTCAAATAGTGGTCAAGTAGTGGTCAAGTAGTCGAATGACCACTTAAATTATAGGGTATGGTACGTGTAGTGAAACGGTGATGGTAAAATAAGTAAGGACATAGTCAAATAGTGGTCAAGTACTGGTGAAGTAGTGATCAAGTGGTCGAAGGATCACTTAAATTGTAGGGTATGGTATGTGTAGTGACATGATGATGGTTAAAGTGATCGATGAAATGATCAAGACGTTATGCCGACTGCTAAGTTCAGAAAGTAATGTCCTTACTAGCGGTAATTTCCCTGACAGAATCGCCTCGAGCACTGATTTTGTATTGATCAATAGCACCTAGTGGTACAGTCAACACACATGGACAATAGTTACATCTGGTCAAAGATGGCGTTGTACCCTATCACACATGGGTAATTGCTACAACCAAACTACGTCTCATTCACTAAAACTGGTCAAATATGGTGTCACATCCGGTCACAGGGGTAATGGGACATCTGAGACACGTGGTTAAGAGGGAAACTATAGAAAAAGGGTGTCCTATCGGTTGTCGAGTCAGGGAACCTAACATATGATTATCACTGTGTATAGGAGTGAATACACTGCATCATCACCACTGCATCCGAAGGGTAAAATGGTCACCCCCTTCTCTCTCTCTTTTCTATAACCGTGTAGTCCTAGTGTTATCCGGTTACACCAAAGGACACCCGAGCATCAACACAACAAGCTGCCCCGATTCAACCTTAGGCAATGCACGTAACATGACAGGTCACATGTCCGCCGTCATAATCAGCGACGTTATCACGTATCAAATTAGATAGCCACACTTTCATTTCCTTTCTATGTGTCCATAGTGTCTTTACATCTTTCTCCAGAAAACCATTTCCAAGACCAATATATGTTATTTGTCAGTGTACCTGCTCAGTGCCACACTTCACAACCAGACAAAAATACACGTTCTATGTACCACTTCAACCGTCAAATAAGAAAATATGTTAGACAAAATATTAAAATTATTGGTCAAATACAGAAATATATCACCCAAACTTATAAAAAGTAGGAACATATGTTAACCAAATGGAAAATATCTTACCCAAATAGGAAAATTTGTTAGCCAAATAGAAAAAATATTGACCACGTAATGATATATCTTGTCCACACTTATGAAAAGTAGGGAAATTTGTTAGTCAAATGAGAAAAAAGATTGACCAAGTAACGAAATACCCAAACCAAACTTATGAAAAGTACGAAACGTTGTTAAGCAAGTATGAAAATGTATCGACCAAACAGAGAAATATATCA
Source organism: Cepaea hortensis (assembly GCA_963921405.1). Lineage (NCBI taxonomy): Eukaryota > Metazoa > Mollusca > Gastropoda > Stylommatophora > Helicidae > Cepaea > Cepaea hortensis. Next base: position 9,836,027 of record OY992890.1, read on the forward strand.
CCCAAACTTATAAAAAGTAGGAACATATGTTAACCAAATGGAAAATATCTTGGGCAAATAGGGAAATTTGTTAGCCAAATGGGGAAAATATTGTCCAAGTAACGAAAATCCCCCAACAAACTTAGGAAAAGTACGAAACTTTGTTAAGCAAGTATGAAAAGGTATCGACCAAGTAGAGAAATATATCACCCAAACTTATAAAAAGTAGGAACATAAGTTAACCACAGAGAAAATACCTTCGCCAAATAGGAAAATTTGTTAGCCAAAGGGAGAAAATATTGTTCAAGTGACGAAATACCCCCCAACAAACTTAGGAAAAGTACGAAACTTTGTTAAGCAAGTATGAAAAGGTATCGACCAAACAGAGAAATATATCACCTAAACTTATAAAAAGTAAGAACATATGTTAACCAAATGGAAAATATCTTGGCCAAATAGGAAATATTGTTAGCCAAATAGAAAAAATATTGACCACGTAACGATATATCTTGTCCACACTTATGAAAAGTAGGAAAATTTGTTAGCCAAATGGGGAAAATATTGTCCAAGTAACGAAAATCCCCCAACAAACTTAGGAAAAGTACGAAACTTTGTTAAGCAAGTATGAAAAGGTATCGACCAAGTAGAGAAATATATCACCCAAACTTATAAAAAGTAGGAACATAAGTTAACCACAGAGAAAATACCTTGGCCAAAAAGGAAAATTTGTTAGCCAAAGGGGGAAAATATTGTTCAAGTGACGAAATACCCCCCAACAAACTTAGGAAAAGTACGAAACTTTGTTAAGCAAGTATGAAAAGGTATCGACCAAACAGAGAAATATATCACCTAAACTTATAAAAAGTAAGAACATATGTTAACCAAATGGAAAATATCTTGGCCAAATAGGAAATATTGTTAGCCAAATAGAAAAAATATTGACCACGTAACGATATATCTTGTCCACACTTATGAAAAGTAGGAAAATTTGTTAGCCAAATGGGGAAAATATTGTCCAAGTAACGAAATATCCCCCAACAAACTTAGGAAAAGTACGAAACTTTGTTAAGCAAGTATGAAAAGGTATCGACCAAGTAGAGAAATATATCACCCAAACTTATAAAAAGTAGGAACATAAGTTAACCACAGAGAAAATACCTTGGCCAAATAGGAAAATTTGTTAGCCAAAGGGGGAAAATATTGTCCAAGTGACGAAATACCCCCCAACAAACTTAGGAAAAGTACGAAACTTTGTTAAGCAAGTATGAAAAGGTATCAAACAAACAGAGAAATATATCACCTAAACTTATACAAAGTAAGAACATATGTTAACCAAATGGAAAATATCTTGGCCAAATAGGAAAATTTGTTAGCCAAATGGGGAAAATATTGTCCAAGTAACGAAACATCCCCCAACAAACTTAGGAAAAGTACGAAACTTTGTTAAGCAAGTATGAAAAGGTATCGACCAAACAGAGAAATATATCACCTAAACTTATAAAAAGTAAGAACATATGTTAACCAAACGGAAAATATCTTGGCCAAATAGGAAAATTTGTTAGCCAAAGGGGGAAAATATTGTCCAAGTAACGAAATATCCCCCAACAAACTTAGGAAAAGTACGAAACTTTGTTAAGCAAGTATGAAAAGGTATCGACCAAACAGAGAAATATATCACCCAAACTTATAAAAAGTAGGAACATATGTTAACCAAATGGAAAATATCTTGGCCAAATAGGAAATATTGTTAGCCAAATAGAAAAAATATTGACCACGTAACGATATATCTTGTCCACACTTATGAAAAGTAGGGAAATTTGTTAGTCAAATGAGGAAAATATTGACCACGTAACGAAGTACCCCCCAAAAAACTTAGGAAAAGTACGAAACTTTGTTAAGCAAGTATGAAAAGGTATCGGCCAAACAGAGAAATATATCACCCAAACTTATAAAAAGTAGGAACATATGTTAACCAAATGGAAAAGATCTTGGCCAAATAGGAAAATTTGTTAGCCAAATAGAAAAAATATTGACCACGTAACGATGTATCTTGTCCACACTTATGAAAAGTAGGGAAATTTGTTAGTCAAATGGGGAAAATATTGACCATGTAACGAAATACCCCCCAACAAACTTAGGAAAAGTACGAAACTTTGTTAAGCAAGTATGAAAAGGTATCGGCCAAACAGAGAAATATAACACCCAAACTTATGAAAAGTAGGAAACTTTGTTAGCCAAAGTGAAAAAAACCTAGGTCAAGTAAGAAAATTCTGATAGCCAAATGTGAAAAGTGTCGGCCAAATACAGAAATTGCTCAACCAAACTTATAAAACGTAGGAAAATTGTTATTCAAACGGGAAAGCTATTGAACAACTAGGAAAATGTAATAGTCAAAGAAGAATAATATTGAACAAGTAATGAAATATATCATTCAAACTTATGAAAAGTAGGAAGCCTTGATAACCAAATGTGAAAAATATCACTCAAAGAGAGAAATAGCTCTCCCCAATGTATAAAAAGTAGGAAAATTGTCGGCCAAAGGGGAAAAAGTTAGACCAAATACAGAAATATCTCGACCAAACTTATAAAAATCTAGGAAAAAATAGTACCCAACACAACTAAAAGGCTGACTAAAGTTATAAATCCAAACTTATAAAAATAACCAAATAGGAAAACATATTGACCAAGTACAGACATATATCAATCAAACTTATAAACTTGTCGTCCAAAGTGATAAAAAAACAAAGAAAGGCTGTCAGCCAGTCTAAGAAATAGGTATGGAAAAGTAAGTCGACCAAGCTCAGAAAAAAAAGGGAAAAAAAAAAAAAGGAAATAAAAATATAACTTCTGTAGTCTTGGTCGACTTACTTTTCCATACCTATTTCTTAGACTGGCTGACAGCCTTTCTTTGTTTTTTTATCACTTTGGACGACAAGTTTATAAGTTTGATTGATATATGTCTGTACTTGGTCAATATGTTTTCCTATTTGGTTATTTTTATAAGTTTGGATTTATAACTTTAGTCAGCCTTTTAGTTGTTTTGGGTACTATTTTTTCCTATATTTTTATAAGTTTGGTCGAGATATTTCTGTATTTGGTCTAACTTTTTCCCCTTTGGCCGACAATTTTCCTACTTTTTATACATTGGGGAGAGCTATTTCTCTCTTTGAGTGATATTTTTCACATTTGGTTATCAAGGCTTCCTACTTTTCATAAGTTTGAATGATATATTTCATTACTTGTTCAATATTAGTCTTCTTTGACTATTACATTTTCCTAGTTGTTCAATAGCTTTCCCGTTTGAATAACAATTTTCCTACGTTTTATAAGTTTGGTTGAGCAATTTCTGTATTTGGCCGACACTTTTCACATTTGGCTATCAGAATTTTCTTACTTGACCTAGGTTTTTTCACTTTGGCTAACAAAGTTTCCTACTTTTCATAAGTTTGGGTGTTATATTTCTCTGTTTGGCCGATACCTTTTCATACTTGCTTAACAAAGTTTCGTACTTTTCCTAAGTTTGTTGGGGGGTATTTCGTTACGTGGTCAATATTTTCCCCATTTGACTAACAAATTTCCCTACTTTTCATAAGTGTGGACAAGATACATCGTTACGTGGTCAATATTTTTTCTATTTGGCTAACAAATTTTCCTATTTGGCCAAGATCTTTTCCATTTGGTTAACATATGTTCCTACTTTTTATAAGTTTGGGTGATATATTTCTCTGTTTGGCCGATACCTTTTCATACTTGCTTAACAAAGTTTCGTACTTTTCCTAAGTTTTTTGGGGGGTACTTCGTTACGTGGTCAATATTTTCCTCATTTGACTAACAAATTTCCCTACTTTTCATAAGTGTGGACAAGATATATCGTTACGTGGTCAATATTTTTTTCTATTTGGCTAACAATATTTCCTATTTGGCCAAGATATTTTCCATTTGGTTAACATATGTTCCTACTTTTTATAAGTTTGGGTGATATATTTCTCTGTTTGGTCGATACCTTTTCATACTTGCTTAACAAAGTTTCGTACTTTTCCTAAGTTTGTTGGGGGATATTTCGTTACTTGGACAATATTTTCCCCCTTTGGCTAACAAATTTTCCTATTTGGCCAAGATATTTTCCGTTTGGTTAACATATGTTCTTACTTTTTATAAGTTTAGGTGATATATTTCTCTGTTTGGTCGATACCTTTTCATACTTGCTTAACAAAGTTTCGTACTTTTCCTAAGTTTGTTGGGGGATATTTCGTTACTTGGACAATATTTTCCCCATTTGGCTAACAAATTTTCCTATTAGGCCAAGATATTTTCCATTTGGTTAACATATGTTCTTACTTTGTATAAGTTTAGGTGATATATTTCTCTGTTTGGTCGATACCTTTTCATACTTGCTTAACAAAGTTTCGTACTTTTCCTAAGTTTGTTGGGGGGTATTTCGTCACTTGGACAATATTTTCCCCCTTTGGCTACCAAATTTTCCTATTTGGCCAAGGTATTTTCTCTGTGGTTAACTTATGTTCCTACTTTTTATAAGTTTGGGTGATATATTTCTCTACTTGGTCGATACCTTTTCATACTTGCTTAACAAAGTTTCGTACTTTTCCTAAGTTTGTTGGGGGATATTTCGTTACTTGGACAATATTTTCCCCATTTGGCTAACAAATTTTCCTACTTTTCATAAGTGTGGACAAGATATATCGTTACGTGGTCAATATTTTTTCTATTTGGCTAACAATATTTCCTATTTGGCCAAGATATTTTCCATTTGGTTAACATATGTTCTTACTTTTTATAAGTTTAGGTGATATATTTCTCTGTTTGGTCGATATCTTTTCATACTTGCTTAACAAAGTTTCGTACTTTTCCTAAGTTTGTTGGGGGGTATTTCGTCACTTGGACAATATTTTCCCCCTTTGGCTAACAAATTTTCCTATTTGGCCAAGGTATTTTCTCTGTGGTTAACTTATGTTCCTACTTTTTATAAGTTTGGGTGATATATTTCTCTACTTGGTCGATACCTTTTCATACTTGCTTAACAAAGTTTCGTACTTTTCCTAAGTTTGTTGGGGGATATTTCGTTACTTGGACAATATTTTCCCCATTTGGCTAACAAATTTTCCTACTTTTCATAAGTGTGGACAAGATATATCGTTACGTGGTCAATATTTTTTCTATTTGGCTAACAATATTTCCTATTTGGCCAAGATATTTTCCATTTGGTTAACATATGTTCTTACTTTTTATAAGTTTAGGTGATATATTTCTCTGTTTGGTCGATACCTTTTCATACTTGCTTAACAAAGTTTCGTACTTTTCCTAAGTTTGTTGGGGGGTATTTCGTCACTTGGACAATATTTTCCCCCTTTGGCTAACAAATTTTCCTATTTTGCCAAGGTATTTTCTCTGTGGTTAACATATGTTCCTACTTTTTATAAGTTTGGGTGATATATTTCTCTACTTGGTCGATACCTTTTCATACTTGCTTAACAAAGTTTCGTACTTTTCCTAAGTTTGTTGGGGGATTTTCGTTACTTGGACAATATTTTCCCCATTTGGCTAACAAATTTCCCTATTTGGCCAAGATATTTTCCATTTGGTTAACATATGTTCCTACTTTTTATAAGTTTGGGTGATATATTTCTCTGTTTGGTCGATACATTTTCATACTTGCTTAACAACGTTTCGTACTTTTCATAAGTTTGGTTTGGGTATTTCGTTACTTGGTCAATCTTTTTTCTCATTTGACTAACAAATTTCCCTACTTTTCATAAGTGTGGACAAGATATATCATTACGTGGTCAATATTTTTTCTATTTGGCTAACAAATTTTCCTATTTGGGTAAGATATTTTCCATTTGGTTAACATATGTTCCTACTTTTTATAAGTTTGGGTGATATATTTCTGTATTTGACCAATAATTTTAATATTTTGTCTAACATATTTTCTTATTTGACGGTTGAAGTGGTACATAGAACGTGTATTTTTGTCTGGTTGTGAAGTGTGGCACTGAGCAGGTACACTGACAAATAACATATATTGGTCTTGGAAATGGTTTTCTGGAGAAAGATGTAAAGACACTATGGACACATAGAAAGGAAATGAAAGTGTGGCTATCTAATTTGATACGTGATAACGTCGCTGATTATGACGGCGGACATGTGACCTGTCATGTTACGTGCATTGCCTAAGGTTGAATCGGGGCAGCTTGTTGTGTTGATGCTCGGGTGTCCTTTGGTGTAACCGGATAACACTAGGACTACACGGTTATAGAAAAGAGAGAGAGAAGGGGGTGACCATTTTACCCTTCGGATGCAGTGGTGATGATGCAGTGTATTCACTCCTATACACAGTGATAATCATATGTTAGGTTCCCTGACTCGACAACCGATAGGACACCCTTTTTCTATAGTTTCCCTCTTAACCACGTGTCTCAGATGTCCCATTACCCCTGTGACCGGATGTGACACCATATTTGACCAGTTTTAGTGAATGAGACGTAGTTTGGTTGTAGCAATTACCCATGTGTGATAGGGTACAACGCCATCTTTGACCAGATGTAACTATTGTCCATGTGTGTTGACTGTACCACTAGGTGCTATTGATCAATACAAAATCAGTGCTCGAGGCGATTCTGTCAGGGAAATTGCCGCTAGTAAGGACATTACTTTCTGAACTTAGCAGTCGGCATAACGTCTTGATCATTTCATCGATCACTTTAACCATCATCATGTCACTACACATACCATACCCTACAATTTAAGTGATCCTTCGACCACTTGATCACTACTTCACCAGTACTTGACCACTATTTGACTATGTCCTTACTTATTTTACCATCACCGTTTCACTACACGTACCATACCCTATAATTTAAGTGGTCATTCGACTACTTGACCACTACTTGACCACTATTTGAGCACCGCTTGACCAACTCTTGATCATCACCATGTCACCATACCTACTTTCACCGACAATTTAAGTAGTCATTCGACCATTTACCACTACTTGGCCACTACTTGAGCACGTCATCGATCACTTTAACCAACACAGGTTCACTACACGTACTTTCCCTTACAATTTAAGTGGTCACTCGACCATTTGACCAGTACTTGCCCGCTACTTGATCACTACTTGACAACGTCACTACTTAATTTATTCATCTCTGTTTCACTACACGTACCATACCCTACAATTTTCTCACTTGAGCGGTTGACCACTGGTTGAGCACTACTTGACCACTGCTTGACCACGTTGTCGACCATTTTACCATCACCGTTTCAATATACGTACTTTTCTCTACCTTTTAAGTGTTCATTCGACCACTTGACCACTGGTTGACCGCTACTTGACCATGTCATCGATCACTTTAACCACTACCATAATCTTAGGGACATCGTCATCTACAATTTAAGTGGTCACTCCACCACTTGACCACCACTTGACCACTGCTTGACCACTAATTTACCACTAATTTACCATCCTTTAACCATCACCATGTCGCTACGACCAATTTTCCCTAAAATTTTCCTTACTTGACCACTACTTGACCACCACTTGACCATTGCTTGACCACTAATTTACCACCCTTTAATCATCACCATATCATTATAACCACTTTCCCTAAATTTTCCTTACTTGACCACCACTTGACCACTGCTTGACCACTAATTTACCACTAATTTACCATCCTTTAACCATCACCATGTCGCTACGACCAATTTTCCCTAAAATTTTCCTTACTTGACTACCACTTGACCACTACTTGACCACTGCTTGACCACTATTTGACCACTAATTTACCACCCTTTAAGCATCATCATATCATTACAATCACTTTTCCCTAAAATTTTCCTTACTTGACCACTGCTTGACCACTAATTTACCACCCTTTAAGCATCATCATATCATTACAATCACTTTTCCCTAAAATTTTCCTTACTTGACCATCACTTGACCACTGTTTGACCACTAATACCTGGTACCCACCCCTTACCGCCGAATGATACTACACTATATCCATTACAATCAGCGATCTTTAGCTTTCAAGGTTTCATTTGTAACACGTGTTATGTTAGTGAATAAGTCACTACGACCCTCTACATAGCACTACTAGCCGCTACCCACCTCTTAATAAATTTAAGTAAGCTATACCCGCTAAAATCATTAAAATCGGCCATCTTTACTTTTTAAGGTTTTCATTTGTACCCCGTATGATGATAGTGTATAGGCAGCTACGACACTCTAAAAATCACTAATAGCCGCTACCCACCCCTCACCAACGAATTTCACTGAGCTATACCCGCTAAAATCAATATTATCGGCCATTTTTACTTTTTAAGGTTTTCATTTGTAACCCGTATGATGATAGTGTATAGGCCACTACGACACTCTACAAAGCACTAATAGCCGCTACCCACCCCTCACCAACGAATTTCACTAAGCTATACCCGCTAAAATCAATAATATCGACCATCTGTACATTTTAAGGTTTTCATTTGTAACCCTGTGATGATAGTGTTTAAACCCAAATCACCTAGCCTCGCCCCACGCGCCCACCTCCTCGCCACCACCCCGCACCCCGTCGTTATTTATTTTTATTTTTATTTATTTTATTTTATTTTATAATAATTAATTAAAATTTTTATACACCCACTCAATAGTTATCTGCCCTTAGAAACATAAAATCTTAGAATTATCACCCTTAGATATGACCTAGATACCACCCCTTACCCCACCCAACTATATGACCGAGGGGGAGTGAAAATCAACCGAGGTCAAGGTCAATCCACAGGTCAATCCACCAAATTATACCCGAATCCCATAAATTTAAGTAAGCTATACCCGCTAAAATCATTAAAATCGGCCATCTTTACTTTTTAAGGTTTTCATTTGTACCCCGTATGATGATAGTGTATAGGCAGCTACGACACTCTAAAAATCACTAATAGCCGCTACCCACCCCTCACCAACGAATTTCACTGAGCTATACCCGCTAAAATCAATATTATCGGCCATTTTTACTTTTTAAGGTTTTCATTTGTAACCCGTATGATGATAGTGTATAGGCCACTACGACACTCTACAAAGCACTAATAGCCGCTACCCACCCCTCACCAACGAATTTCACTAAGCTATACCCGCTAAAATCAATAATATCGACCATCTGTACATTTTAAGGTTTTCATTTGTAACCCTGTGATGATAGTGTTTAAACCCAAATCACCTAGCCTCGCCCCACGCGCCCACCTCCTCGCCACCACCCCGCACCCCGTCGTTATTTATTTTTATTTTTATTTATTTTATTTTATTTTATAATAATTAATTAAAATTTTTATACACCCACTCAATAGTTATCTGCCCTTAGAAACATAAAATCTTAGAATTATCACCCTTAGATATGACCTAGATACCATCCCTTACCCCACCCAACTATATGACCGAGGGGGAGTGAAAATCAACCGAGGTCAAGGTCAATCCACAGGTCAATCCACCAAATTATACCCGAATCCCACATTTATAACTACTCGTGATTCTACTTTACACAATTTTACACAATTTATAGCGCATGTGATTCCACTATACACAATTTATAGCTCGCGTGATTCTGCTATACACAATCTATAGTACGCGTGATTCTACTAAACACAGTTTACAGCATGCGTGATTCTACTGTACACACATGTGGATCCTCGCCAGTGCCACGAAGTGCGAGCACTGTGTGGGATTCTCCTTGTGTGCTCTAAGGAAGGAGACTGAGACTCTAATGGAGAGAACCGTGGGCAAGAAAAGTTATTCATGACAACCCAAATCAAGTCAGTGGGCATAACTACAGGGAGTGTGGGAAGAACAATAGACATTACTATTTAAGTATTTCGGCAGATATCTTCCTGTCCCTCGTCCATTCCTGATGAGATAGTCATCATAAATTGGCAGAGAGAGAGAGAGAGAGAGAGAGAGAGAGAGAGAGAGAGAGAGAGAGAGAGAGAGAGAGAGAGAGAGAGAGAGAGACAAGACGGACGGACGGACGGACGGACGGATAGATAGATAGATAGATAGATAGATACGTTGACAGGCCTGATAGACAAACAAAATGGCAGCGCCCACAAGTATGGACTGCGTGAAGTAACTAAACGTCAACAAAAATACAGACAACAACACATCTTGTTTGCTGTGAATATCTCGCGATATTCATTCATATCCTGTCATCATTTCAAGTATCTGTAAATAATTAGAATTCAGACAAATATGACGGCTAATGAATCCCAACAAGTAGGTGGTTTTATCAATCATTGATGTTCATTTATTTATAATATTTTTTATAATTTATATCATTTAAAAAAATTGTCATTCAAGATTGCAGCTTAAAGACGTGTCTTGTCGTTCTAATTTCTAAAATGAATAATTATTAATAATATTATTGAAATAATTAATATTTATTTATAATATTATATGGTAATATACTAATACTAATTTACTTAGGAAGTTACTGAAGATTAAATGGTGTTACCGTTACCAGACACTGAAGTCCTAGAAAGAGCGTCCATGCCCAGTATCCACACCTCTACTAATGAAGAATCAGATTCGCTGGGCTGGCCACTTGACTCGCATGCCAGATCACAGGCTCCCTAAACGAATTTTTTTTACAGCCAGTTGCGTTGTGGTAAACGCTTCCAAGGCGACCAGAGGAAACGCTTTAAAGACACTTTGAAAATCTCACTGAATGCTTTTGGAATTCATCATGACACCTAGGAGACTGCAGCCAGAGACCGAAATTCGTGGCGTGCATCATTACGCAAGGGTGCAGTCATATGTGAGGCAATCAGGACTGCAAGAGCTGTGAAGAAAAGGCAGGACAGAAAAACCACTGCAGGAAATCCTCCAGAAACGTCAAACATTCTTTGCCCACATTGTCAAAGAACATTGCGAGCCAAAATAGGCCTTATCAGCCATCTTAGAACTCACGGCTCCATACTTTCAACCGCACTGGATGAAATGAATGGTCATCATCATTCTTGATGGACAAACAACAACACAATTTTAATTAAACATTAGCATTCTGTCAGTCAGTATTTTAATTAATCTGTTATTTATTGGTAATTTATTAAGTAATTATTGCTAATGAATATATTATTAAATATTATTGATTGCATTCAGGATAAAAACGCCCATAATCTCCTGGTTTCTTTCATATTCTGGCAGTTAAGTTAGTTAAGAAAGATGTGGAAATTTATGACAGTAGCGGTATTATCGGGAGGCTAGGGAGATCGCAGGTAAGGACTAGGCCCTTGCCTGCAGGCCCGATGGTCACGACCTGGCTCCTAGGTTGACCCAGGTAAAAATGAGTACCAGATAATGTCTTGGGAAAGTAAAGGTGATGGTTAATATGATTTTGACCATCAGCCCTGCCTGGAGAGCAGATTGGTCTGTCCAAATATACCGTCTAGTATCATCTGTCCAATAAGTCTTGAGGCATGTTAAATGGTCTGTACTTTGTTAATTTAAAGTTAAATATCTATGGCAGAGCATATCTCCATTGTAATTGTAGTGTTACTCCCACCATCACTGCTAATAAAAAAAGTAACTTTGTCACAATAAATAACGCATAACTGTTTTACATTAAAATATAGTACTGTTGTAATTTTAGAGTACTGAACAGTTATTGTTTTCTTGTAGTTAGTTCAGCCAGTTCTCTTGAAGAAAAGCCATGTTTTTCAACTATGTATTGGAGGTCGGTATGGCTGAATGGATAAGAGCGCATTCTCTTAAACTTCTGGTGTGCTGTTTCCAAGGTAATAGGTTCATTTCCTACACCGGTCAATTGGAATAAATTATTGATTTGGGAATGTAAATTACAAGTACCTCAGAAGTCAGAGTGGAATCGCCTGATGGCGAGGTTCCCTGGTGATAGGGACAGCTGGCCCACACTCAAACATCAGTCCAGTGTGCTAGAAGTAGTAACATGTGTGTGGACTACGCTTGAGTTCAAAGCCAGCGAACGCAAAAAAAGGAACAAAACAAACAACAACAACACCCTAAGTATAATTCATTGGGGGTAATATTTTATTGTTATGATAATATGATATATGTTTATGATAATATGATATATGTTTATGATAATATGATATATGTTTATGATAATATGATATATGTTTATGATAATATGATATATGTTTATGATAATATGATATATGTTTATGATAGTATGATATATGTTTATGATAATATGATATATGTTTATGATAATATGATATATGTTTATGATAATATGATATATGTTTATGATAATATGATATATGTTTATGATAATATGATATATGTTTATGATAATATGATATATGTTTATGATAATATGATATATGTTTATGATAGTATGATATATGTTTATGATAATATGATATATGTTTATGATAATATGATATATGTTTATGATAATATGATATATGTTTATGATAATATGATATATGTTTATGATAATATGATATATGTTTATGATAATATAATATATAATATAAAAATATTTGATTGTATTTGTATTAGAGTCATTGTGTTTTTTTCTAGTGAAAGCTTCCTAGCTGACACACCCATGAAGTCACTGGTGATTGTTTTCTTGTGAAGGTGACCCTTTCCACTTTGTGTTTTTGTTGATGAATTCATTGTTCTTGTTTAAGCAATGTTCGATCGATCATTGATGTTCTATATCATTGTTCATCTTGCAGGAAGAGCTGGAGGTCCTCAAGTCAATCTATGATGGGGATGAAGCGTTTAAACAGATGAGTGACACAGTCTTTCATTATAAGGTAGTTTGTTTCTTGTTTATTTATTATCTTAATTGATAAATTAACTAGAATCAATATCATATCATTGGGAACTCACCTATGTGTGTTTTGCCTCCCGCATAAAATGTCAGAGTGTAGGAATGATTTTTTTTCATGGCGCACTGATTGTACACCAACAGAAATTAGATTTCTGAGAATAATATTCAATGTATCAAGAAGAGAGACAATCAGAAATGAAGAAATCAGGACTAAAGTGGGTGTTATAGCAACACTAGATTTTATTAGAAGGCAGCAAGTCAAATGGTTTGGCCTTGTAACTAGGTTACCAACTAACAGTATACCACAACAATCAGTGATGCACAGACCAGATGGAAGGAGAAGATACGATGGACAGAAGGAATAGCAGAGTCCATGTCAATCTCGATATATGAAGCCCTTAAATGGGCGCTCTCCCGCTGTTTATGCTTCACCTCCATGGTGCAAGGTACAAGAGGAACAAGATGAGATGAGACTGAATGCACCTGTGTTGTTCCTGCCTCAAAAACTGAAATACTTTACCATAGTCAGCATCATGGTTGTTTCGAAAGAACAATGATGGAAGGCATGGTTTCCTGGCAAAAGAGGCAGGAACAAATCAGTATGAAGATAGATACAAGCATTGCAGAAAACTTGGGCATGAGGGTGTCTGAGGCGAGAGAACTGGCAACAGACTGAGACACTTTTCAGCAAGCTGTGATGAGAGCAGTGTTCTGGAAGGACCTGCTGTGTTGATGTCCCTGCGTGGGATCATGGTTTCTGCTGGCACACGTGATGATAATTGCCAGAGTTACGCTTCTACACCACAGGATGGAGACACAAACTCTACCACTACATGAAGGAGACATGGGGACACACAAGCTACTCTACCACTACAAGGTGGAGACATAGGGACACATAAGTTCCACTAGTAGTAGTAGTTGTAGTAATATTTGTTGTAGTAGAAATAGTCATTGTATTAGTGGTAGTTGTAGTAGAAGTAGTAGTGGTAGTAGCAATTGTAATAGTAGTAGTAGTTGTAGTAAAAGTTGTAGTAGTAGTTGTAGTAGTAGTTGTAATAGAAATAGTAGTTGTAGTAGTAATAGTAGTTGTAGTAATAGTAGTTGTTGTAGTAGTAGTTGTAGTAGTAGTAGTAGTTATGTTAATATTACACAAATAAACACACACAGTATTGTTTGGCGCTCATAGAAGGAAATAGAAGAAATTAGAGGACACACTAGACAACATAAAATTTGAAAGCTATAGTTACCGACTGGAATCGAACTTGTCACCTCCAAATGACGATGGCACCTCGCTGCAGGAACATATGTACTTCGATGCATGACCAACTAGACACTCCAAAAAAGTGTCTTAATTGGCCATGTCTATCGTACAGATGATACCTACAATTTTGGAATATGGACAGAATACGTATCAAACCATTGAGATAACACCATAGGCCTCATAATTTTATATTTTACCAGCATAGGTCAAATAACAAACACACAAACACATCAGACCGTAATGCTGTGTCTAGAATATTCACAAACATTTAAAGATGAGAAATGATTGGTCGGTTCAATTTAGTACACATATTACACAGAAAATCAATTTGAGAACCATTTGAGGCCACTAAGACAGTTTACAAATAAATACATAGTATTGTTTGGCGCTCATAGAAGGAGAAGAAGGAAGTAGAAGAAATTAGAAGACGCACTAGACAACATAAAATTTGAAAACTATAGTCACTGACTGGGATTGAACCTGTCGCCTCCAAATGACGACAGCACCTCACTGCAGGAACAAGTGCACTTCGACGCACGACCAACTAGACATTCAAAAAAAAAAAAAGGCTTCATTAGCCATGTCTATCATACACATGAACCTACAACTATGGAATACGAACAGAATTTGTATCAAACCATTGAGATAGCACTATAGGTCTCATAATTTTATTTTGATTTTCTAGTGTTAATAGTAGGAGTATTAGCAAGAGTAGTAGAAGCAGGGCAGCAGTAGTAGTGACATTGTGTGCGAGACTTGCTTAGACATAATTGTATTGTCATTTTCTCGTTACAGTATGGAGAAGATGGCAGCCAGAAGTCCTTTATTGTGGAAATTTCCTGGCCAAGCAACTATCCTGAGGAACTTCCCATCATAAGCATGGAATTGTTTTACAACAAACACGTGTAAGAATGTGACATTTTCAATATCCATGGCAGTGTTCATCTTCTGTGTACATATCAGCTGGACTTTCATCTTCTGTGTACATATCAGCTGTACTTTCATCTTCTGTGTACATATCAGCTGGACTTTCATCTTCTGTGTACATTTTAACACTCTCCTGGGCAGTAGGGTGGAGTCTGTTGACAAGGAAATATCTAAAACTTCTTGAGGAAACATCTCAAACCTTCACCTAATTCGAGCCCTGCCGTAGCCTAATTCGAGCCCAACCTTCGCCCGAGTCCATCCATTTGTGCTGTGCTGAAACACGACCTGGTTACATGCTAATATGCCTCACCATAGATGTGAAGTTCCAGTACTAGTCTGGCACACTCCAATGTTTTCTGATGTTGGAGCAGGGAAGGGGATCTCTGCAGCACAGTCTAGTGAAGATGATATTTGCTACCGAATTGGGAGAGAAGTCACACCACCATCACTCCAATAGATGCAGGTCTTTATGTCTAAACATCACTGCAATAGAACAAGTCTTTATGTCTAAACATCACTCTAATAGAACAAGTCTTTTTGCCCAAACAACACTCTAATAGAACATGTCTTTATGCCCAAACATCACACATTATCTCTGTCTCTCATAATTTCAAGTATTTCCTGGGTGATCCAAGGTGGCTTGACGTGGTGTTTTACTCGAACTTCCTTGACTGGCACATGTCTATCAAAAACATCAATAAAGGTTTTCATCCAGAATTCCGGATGATGCTCTGGAATTCTGGATGAAAACCTTTATTGATGTTTTTGATAGACATGTGCCAGTCAAGGAAGTTCGAGTAAAACACCACGTCAAGCCACCTTGGATCACCCAGGAAATACTTGAAATTATGAGAGACAGAGATAAAGCACATAAAAAGCGGGATCTCAGTGCATACCGTACTCTTAGAAACAAAGTTCAATATAGCATACGACGGGAAAAGAAAAATTACTTTAAGAACTTAGTAATGGATAAAACAAATAGTAAGGATATATGGACGGCAATTAACACCTTGACAAACAAGTATAACTTCCGAAATTCTTTACCATCAAATCATATTACATGCGACCAATTCAGTAATTTTTTTCAAACTGACATAGACCAGTTGAAGGCTTCAATACCTAATTCTCCTTGCAACTTATCTTTATTGTCATCGTTTTGTGAGAATAGATGCACCCGCGATATTCTTTCCGACATACCGCTAATGACAATCACTGAAGTATTCACTTACCTCAGTAACCTAAAAAACACAACCTCATCTGGGTTAGATGGAATCAGCAACTGGATTCTCCGTTGTGCTGCGCCAGTGATTTGTACATCACTAATCTATGTATATAATCAGTGTCTAACCAAAGGCCACTTTCCATCAGCTCTCAAAATCGCTAAAGTGTACCCTCTTCTTAAATCTGGTTCATTGGACAATGGTCTCCCGAACAATTACAGACCCATTTCCTTACTATCATCACTATCTAAGCCACTAGAAAAACACATCCATAAAGTAACATTACAGTATCTAGTTCGCAACAAGCTTATTGTTGACAGCCAATCAGGATTTCGACCAAAATATTCTTGCCATACGGCCCTAACAAACATGATAGAAAATTGGCACCAGAATATAAACAACAACAGTCTATGTGGAACTGTGTTTATTGATTTCAAGAAAGCATTTGATATGATAGACCATGTTATTTTAATTAAAAAACTCGAGACAATGAAAATTGGCCTTAATGTAGTCAGTCTAATATCATCTTTTCTATCAAACAGAAAGCAAGTAGTATCACACAATAAATCTCTGTCTCAAACTACTACCTTCAATATTGGAGTACCGCAAGGCTCTATTATTTGCCATATATATTAACGATCTACCTTTGCATCTTTCGTCGTCCTGCGATCTATTTGCAGATGACTGTACGGTGTACACAAACGCTGAAAACTGTATTTTACTGGAGTCGTTTTTACAACAAGAATTAAATAATGTAGTTAAGTGGAGCTATTCAAACCGTATGCAAATTAACATCACTAAAACAAAAGCAATGTTATTAACAACCAGACAAAGACTTCAAACTCTAAGCCCACACACATCACTTCAACTTCACATCGATAACATGCCAGTAGAAAGTGTAATTGAGCACAAAACATTAGGCATAATCATTGATAGAAACCTAACCTTTAATTCCCACGTTCAAGCGCTCATTAAACAAACAGCGAAAAAAGTCTATAAACTCGCCAAGATTAAAAACTTCCTTGATGAGGACACAAGGAAACTATTCTATACTTCTCATATACAGACACACTTTGACTACTGCTCTACAATCTGGGACGGTTGTTCCAATTCAAACACCAAGCGACTTTACTCACTCCAGAAACGGGCCATGAGTCTAATTTATAGCAAACATTTATCTGACAATCCTAGCCTGTATAAACGCCTTCAGTTACTACCATTCCGCAAACGCCTGCTTTTCAATAAAGCTAAACTAATTCACAAAATCCTGCATCGGAATGCCCCAAATTACCTTTGGCCTTTGTTTAAATATAATGCTAGACACAGTAAACGTTTAAATATACTACACATTCCAAAGCCTAGGATTGACTTATACAAAGCAAGCTTAACGTACTCTGCATCTCAGCTGTGGAACAATCTTCCACAAGAAATCAAAGACATCACCAATCCCTATTCATATACTCGCAAATTATTCGAACACTATCTCAATACGGATTACCTTCCCCCTTAATAATTGAGATAATAATAATAATAACACAACCCTAGTATAACAGCGAATCACCTTTTCGTAGGCCAGTATATTCCACATGGCTAATAACAAGTGTCAGACCATTATCTAATATTACTGCGTCATGTAGTTTTGATGTTTGCATTTTGCCCATGACTTTATAATGCATATCTTTTATATTGTTACTGTTCTTTGTTAGCCTTGAATGATGTGTGAATGAAATAATGTATGAAAGAGAGTGATAGAAGGGCAGAATGTTAGACGGGCCTGCGTGCCCAATTCTTAACCCTTTGAAAATAAAGTTCGTTCGTTCGTTCGTTCCCATAGATCAAGTATTTATGCCCAAACACCACTCCAATAGAACAAGTATTTATGCCCAAACATCACTCCCATAGAACAAGTATTTATGCCCAAACACCACTCCAATAGATGCAAGTCTTTATGCCCAAACACCACTCCAATAGGCAAGTCTTTATGCCCAAACACCACTCCAATAGATGCAGGTCTTTATGCCCAAACACCACTCCAATAGGCAAGTCTTTATGCCCAAACACCACTCCAATAGATGCAGGTCTTTATGCCCAAACACCACTCCAATAGATGCAGGTCTTTATGCCCAAACACCACTCCAATAGATGCAGGTCTTTATGCCCAATCATTGCTCCTGTAGATGCAAGCTTCTCTGCCCAAATGACCTGAACACCAGTTACATCGAGTTAAAACTCTATTCCCCGGGACGGTTAACCCGGTCAACAAATGCCCACAGAAGTCGGATGTGTCAGACTATCGGCGCAAGAACGTAGCTCTGTTGTAAACAGGCACAACATAATCACGTACGAAAAAAAGTCCGGATGAACGCAGAAGAAGAAGAAGAAAACTCTGTTCTCCAGACAATTTACAGCCAAGCATCCCCCCATGGAACATAGGCACTCTACCACCTCATCATGTGCCTTGGCTATCTCTTGAAGTTCCTATCTGATTCTCATTTCTTTCTGTAGTTCTCTATGTTATGTGCTCTTAAGTCTCTCATTTGCTTTGTGGATTCTAGATGAAGACTTGGCAGTTATGCTGTCGACATGTTTTCACAATGTGTACTGTCCAGCCTTGACATCTTTCTATCATTTCTTGATTCACACGAATCGGGAGACTCCTCCCATAGATAACACAGGGAGAATCTCAGCACAGTGCACCAACTCTGTAAGCATCGCCCAGGATCCAAATGTGCGCAAACCAGTCCCAAATCTACAAATATTCATGTGTGGGTAGGCTTTATAATTATCTAAGTTAGCATGTGCAGTGGCCTATTTGACCTGCTGTTTTTTAAATTTCCAGCTCCCTACGGAATTTTAACGCATACCACAAAAGTACATTGACTTTCTGATTTTTTTCACCTTATCTGAGAAGGCTGGTTCAGCTTCTAGTGGATTTTTAACGCATACAACAAAAGTACATGGATCCTCTGAGATTTTAACCCTTATCTGAGATTGCTAGTTCAGGTTCCAGTGGATTTTTCATGCATACAACAAAAGTACATGGATCTTCTGAGTTGCCCACCCTTATCTGAGAAGGCTAGATGTCCGATCACATATTCATGTAAACCAAACAGCACACGATAGTATGTGGTTGATATTACGCCGGCCACCTCAACTTCCCAGAACATGTCCTGGTGCACATTTTAGGCCGGGCTGACCTAGGAGCCTGAGTCAATTTGTTTTACAACCCTCACTTTGAGAGTGGGTTCGAACACAAGAACTCTGGGCTGGCAGGCAAGCTTGAACTGTGCTACTGCAGTTCCCATATTTATGTGTAATAAGTAAAAGACCAATTTTATACACTTTCAGATATATTGGACACATGGTGGTAGACACACGTATAGACAATTGGCACTAGCTGGGTGATCTGGTCCCGTGTTTTAGATGTGCTTGATTTGTATGAAGTGTTTGTTTGTTTGTCCTCAGATTACCTCAGGTGAAAGAAGCTGTCAAGTCTGCATTGCTGCAACAGGTAAATGAGACGCAAGTCTTCATACGCTTTCCTTTTCTTCCTGTGTTTTTGTTTTCTGTTTTTGCTTTATGCATGGTGTGGTTAACGACATTGTTCGTAATCCCGTATATCCACGTGGGGAAAACAGCAGCTGCGAGAATCAGCAGCGGTTCGTGCTGCACTGGTAACTTACAGGGGTTTGTGAGCTGGTCGTTCAGAAAGCAATGGCAAACTACTGAACATAAAACTTGCCTAGTACATCAACAGCAGCTGAAAAATGCTGGTGTTGACAGTAACATCATGGAAGGGATATGCAACATTAGAGAGAGATGATATCTTCTCTGTTTTTGTTTTGTTGCTCTATGCATGGCTTCTTCTTGTCTTTGTTTTTTCTATGTATGGCTACGCTCAGTGATAAACACAATAGTTTTAATTTGTGTTGTTTCTCTTTGCAGTCAAGTCTGATACGATTTAACTTCTAGTCTGACCACTCTGGGGGTATTGGTGCATGATAAGGCAGATGTGATCGGGGCACGTTAGAATCATGTGTATTAGAAGAAAAATGTTTTCATATCCTGTACAGTACATCGCTGTCAACACCAGCATCTTTCAGCTGTATGTTGATTTCTTGGCAAGATTACGCTCAGTAGTTTGCCATTGCTTTCTGAGCGACCGGCTCACATACCCCGTAAGTTACCGACGTGGTTAGAACTGCTACCAATTCTCACTGCCGTCACGTTACTCATGAGAGTATACAGGATTACGGAGAAAGTCACTAACGCCTAGGCCAGGGAGACCGGCATCATGTGTATAGTGCAGTAGAATAGATAGATCATCATGTGCAGTAGAATAGATAGATCATCATGTGCAGTAGAATAGATCATCATGTGCAGTAGAATAGATCATCATGTGCAGTAGAATAGATAGATCATCATGTGCAGTAGAATAGATAGATCATCATGTGCAGTAGAATAGATAGATCATCATGTGCAGTAGAATAGATCATCATGTGCAGTAGAATAGATAGATCATCATGTGCAGTAGAATAGATCATCATGTGCAGTAGAATAGATAGATCATCATGTGCAGTAGAATAGATCATCATGTGCAGTAGAATAGATAGATCATCATGTGCAGTAGAATAGATAGATCATCATGTGCAGTAGAATAGATCATCATGTGCAGTAGAATAGATCATCATGTGCAGTAGAATAGATAGATCATCATGTGCAGTAGAATAGATAGATCATCATGTGCAGTAGAATAGATCATCATGTGCAGTAGAATAGATAGATCATCATGTGCAGTAGAATAGATAGATCATCATGTGCAGTAGAATAGATCATCATGTGCAGTAGAATAGATCATCATGTGCAGTAGAATAGATCATCATGTGCAGTAGAATAGATCATCATGTGCAGTAGAATAGATAGATCATCATGTGCAGTAGAATAGATAGATCATCATGTGCAGTAGAATAGATCATCATGTGCAGTAGAATAGATCATCATGTGCAGTAGAATAGATAGATCATCATGTGCAGTAGAATAGATAGATCATCATGTGCAGTAGAATAGATCATCATGTGCAGTAGAATAGATAGATCATCATGTGCAGTAGAATAGATAGATCATCATGTGCAGTAGAATAGATAGATCATCATGTGCAGTAGAATAGATCATCATGTGCAGTAGAATAGATAGATCATCATGTGCAGTAGAATAGATAGATCATCATGTGCAGTAGAATAGATAGATCATCATGTGCAGTAGAATAGATAGATCATCATGTGCAGTAGAATAGATAGATCATCATGTGCAGTAGAATAGATAGATCATCATGTGCAGTAGAATAGATCATCATGTGCAGTAGAATAGATAGATCATCATGTGCAGTAGAATAGATCATCATGTGCAGTAGAATAGATCATCATGTGCAGTAGAATAGATAGATCATCATGTGCAGTAGAATAGATCATCATGTGCAGTAGAATAGATAGATCATCATGTGCAGTAGAATAGATCATCATGTGCAGTAGAATAGATAGATCATCATGTGCAGTAGAATAGATAGATCATCATGTGCAGTAGAATAGATCATCATGTGCAGTAGAATAGATCATCATGTGCAGTAGAATAGATAGATCATCATGTGCAGTAGAATAGATCATCATGTGCAGTAGAATAGATAGATCATCATGTGCAGTAGAATAGATAGATCATCATGTGCAGTAGAATAGATCATCATGTGCAGTAGAATAGATAGATCATCATGTGCAGTAGAATAGATAGATCATCATGTGCAGTAGAATAGATAGATCATCATGTGCAGTAGAATAGATAGATCATCATGTGCAGTAGAATAGATAGATCATCATGTGCAGTAGAATAGATCATCATGTGCAGTAGAATAGATAGATCATCATGTGCAGTAGAATAGATAGATCATCATGTGCAGTAGAATAGATAGATCATCATGTGCAGTA
Organism: Cepaea hortensis; assembly: GCA_963921405.1. Taxonomy (NCBI): domain Eukaryota; kingdom Metazoa; phylum Mollusca; class Gastropoda; order Stylommatophora; family Helicidae; genus Cepaea; species Cepaea hortensis. The sequence continues at coordinate 9,858,207 of OY992890.1, forward strand.
GAATAGATAGATCATCATGTGCAGTAGAATAGATAGATCATCATGTGCAGTAGAATAGATAGATCATCATGTGCAGTAGAATAGATAGATCATCATGTGCAGTAGAATAGATAGATCATCATGTGCAGTAGAATAGATAGATCATCATGTGCAGTAGAATAGATAGATCATCATGTGCAGTAGAATAGATAGATCATCATGTGCAGTAGAATAGATCATCATGTGCAGTAGAATAGATAGATCATCATGTGCAGTAGAATAGATAGATCATCATGTGCAGTAGAATAGATAGATCATCATGTGCAGTAGAATAGATAGATCATCATGTGCAGTAGAATAGATAGATCATCATGTGCAGTAGAATAGATAGATCATCATGTGCAGTAGAATAGATAGATCATCATGTGCAGTAGAATAGATCATCATGTGCAGTAGAATAGATAGATCATCATGTGCAGTAGAATAGATAGATCATCATGTGCAGTAGAATAGATAGATCATCATGTGCAGTAGAATAGATAGATCATCATGTGCAGTAGAATAGATAGATCATCATGTGCAGTAGAATAGATAGATCATCATGTGCAGTAGAATAGATAGATCATCATGTGCAGTAGAATAGATAGATCATCATGTGCAGTAGAATAGATAGATCATCATGTGCAGTAGAATAGATAGATCATCATGTGCAGTAGAATAGATCATCATGTGCAGTAGAATAGATAGATCATCATGTGCAGTAGAATAGATAGATCATCATGTGCAGTAGAATAGATAGATCATCATGTGCAGTAGAATAGATAGATCATCATGTGCAGTAGAATAGATAGATCATCATGTGCAGTAGAATAGATAGATCATCATGTGCAGTAGAATAGATAGATCATCATGTGCAGTAGAATAGATAGATCATCATGTGCAGTAGAATAGATAGATCATCATGTGCAGTAGAATAGATAGATCATCATGTGCAGTAGAATAGATAGATCATCATGTGCAGTAGAATAGATCATCATGTGCAGTAGAATAGATAGATCATCATGTGCAGTAGAATAGATAGATCATCATGTGCAGTAGAATAGATAGATCATCATGTGCAGTAGAATAGATAGATCATCATGTGCAGTAGAATAGATAGATCATCATGTGCAGTAGAATAGATAGATCATCATGTGCAGTAGAATAGATAGATCATCATGTGCAGTAGAATAGATAGATCATCATGTGCAGTAGAATAGATCATCATGTGCAGTAGAATAGATCATCATGTGCAGTAGAATAGATAGATCATCATGTGCAGTAGAATAGATCATCATGTGCAGTAGAATAGATAGATCATCATGGTTTTGAGAGAATGGTGCTGCAGGTGTCTGGCCGACACTCAGGACTCCCAGGACAGGCCAGACGGACACGTAATTAGACTGCTTCTGGTACCACTGGTATTGGGACTCTTCACTGGCTGTTGAAGACGAGGATGGTGCATGTATGGGAATGTCCCGAGTGCTGTGATGTCGCTTCTTGTCTCAACTTCTTGATTTGCTTTCTTTTTTGTTTTCTTGTTTGATTTTTGTTTTTGCACTGGCTTTGAACTCAAAATTAGTCCACACAAGTGCTACTACTTCCAGTGAACTGGACTGATTTGTGTGTGTGTAGATTTGCTTTCCTTATTACCAGTGGCCCTTTTCACCAGGTTAACCCACTCTGACTTCAGAGGTACTTGTTAATTCACGTCCCTAAGTCAAGGATGAGAAGTCAACATTTTAGTCCAGCTAACCAGTGTAGGGGTTGAACCTGCTACCTTAGCATCAGCACACTGGATCCTTTTTTTTTTTTTGCTTCTGCTTCTTCAGTTGCCAGTTTTCTCTAACTCATTTTCCTTTTCTCATATTATCTTTCATAAGGTCCATATTGTCATTATACTTAAGCAGTCTTGGTGTTCACTTTCAGAGTCTCATTACTGGCATCTGGCCGTCTTGACAGGCGATAGTTTGTTACACTGTGCTTAAAAAAAAAGGACAATAACCACTACCCATGGTGGAGACCAGGGATGGAGTTATACCCTTCCTTAGCACAAAGTCTGCACTGAGTTTTAGAGACCATGCAGCATGATCCCTCTCTCGGCCTGCCTAGTTTACTCCAGAGGAAAGATAACACCAATACATCTGAAACAAGACCAGCTGTAGAAGCTGCCAGATCAGCAAAGCAATGCTATAACTGTTCGCCTATCGGAGGTTCAATCCCAAACCAGTTGCCGACCAAGGCTTAGGACCTGGTCTGCCCTGCCGGACATTTAATCTTTAGGTTGCATTTAGTTTGCATCTTTTATAGTGTAGACTAATAGTCATTCCTATTTCTGCATTATAATTCTTCACTCTCATTTAGATTCCTTGCTTATGAAAAACAACTGTCCTCTCTGACCTCCTGATTTTTAATCATTTTTTGCCTCTTCATTTTGTAAAATTAAGAAATAATTAGTGATTAATGAATTGATTAGAAGAGGTATGAGCTGATGCAGAGAAAGTGACATGGAGTTTGGATTGCTAATTTAGACCTCCATTCACCTGGAAAGTCTCCAGAATTGTCACCTGGAATGTTTAAAGGTGAGAGGACAAACTTCATTGTTCCTGGCTTTATTCCATTTCTGCAATGTAGCCTGCTGCAAGCGTCGCACAGAGCACAAACTCCATAGTTCCAGCAATGACCCCCATGAGTCTCCAAGGAAACTGTACCCATTAACCAAATGATGGAGCCCAGAATCGATCCGACAACTTCAAGAATGTGAGGCAGGTTGCTTAACACTTGTATACGGAGATACCCTGGAATGTTAAAACTGTGAATGGATTGGAAAATACAGCACAGGTGGTAGAAGAAGGGAAATATGATCAGATTTAGTATTTTGAGATTATGAAGTGGAGCAGGCACAGTGCTTCTAAATATAGGGGAAACAGCTGTACTCAGGCCATGCAGAGGAGAATGTCCCTTACAGTGAAGGAGTTGCCCTAATGCTGTCTGCAGAGACAGAGAAAGCACTAATAGAGTGGGTAGCAGTGAGTTTTAGAATAATAATAGTAACAGAAAGAAGAGAAAACAAACAAAAAGAATACAGACATTAGTGTGATCCAGTGTTAAACACCAATAAATGGTAAGAATGAATCAGTTAAGAAGGAATGTTACATGAAAGTTCAAAGTACAGTAGGTAATAAAAGAAATAGAAATATAAATAATTTTGATGCATGATGTGAATGTCAAGATAGGATTGGATAACATGGGTTATGAAGATATCATGATAAAAAACAGTTGGAGTAATTAACACAAATGGATACTTATTCACCGATTTTTCGCAGTGATTCTGTATGTCATAGACGGAAGTGTTTTTCTACATAAAAGAATACATGAAGCAACAAGGGTCTCACCAGACCACAATAAAAAGAATCACATTGGTTATTTCTATTTATCAAGAAACTTAAATCATCTATGCGTGATGTTTTTATAGGTGCAGATGTCAATTCGGATCACTATCTGCTGATTAGTAAAATTAAGTGAAAGACAGAAAAGCCATTAGCTGTTAAATTTGTTTGCTTCATTATTCTCGCAGGCTAGTGACCTTCTCGGCATGTCCATGACCTTCTCCTTATTCGAGTGGGTAAAAGACAATCTGGAGACTTTTCTTACTGACCAGCCGGAAACGCCAATGGCGCCATCTGTGAGTAAACTAGCATAGATAGGACACCTTCGTTAGATGTTGCATCTTTGAATCATTCATGTGAACATGTTTGGTGTCTGTATTTACTGAAAAGTTGTGCGTGACCTGTGCTCCAGTATGCATGGCAATGCTGGACAGTACATACTGAAAGGGTGAAAAACTAAAGGTAGTGGAGGTGTGGTATTGAAAAGAATGTTGAGAATTTCAGGGACAATGAAGGAAACAAATGCTGAGATACTGAGAGCTGCAGATATTATATGATTACTTTTATTATTATTTAATTTTTCCTTCCTCTCGCTTCGAAGGCAAGCGTAGTCCATACACGTACTACTACTTCTGGTGCACTGGCCTGATCCTTGCGTGTGGATTAGCTTTTCCTATTACAAGTGTTTCTCGTCATTAGGCGAACCTACTCTGGCTTCAGAGGTACTTGTAATTTATGTCCTCAAGTCAAGGATAAGAAGCCAGCATTCAAGTCCAACTGATTGGTGTAGGGGTTGAACCCGCTATTTCGCTATCTGCATACTAGTAGTTTGAGAGCAAGCGATCTTATCCATTCAGTCAGGCTGACCTCCTATTATATCCATCAGGAAAAGACAAGCGGTATTTATGGGGCGTGTCAACAAAAGGGCTGTAATTAATTAAGCTTAGAGGGTTGTGGTTTTGATTCTAGGCTGTGTCATTAAATTCGCAAGTGCAGTTTACTCAGAGACTCAGGGGGGGGGGGGGGGAGGGGGGCATTGCTGGAGCTACAGTGTTAGTTTATGCTTTGTGCGATCCTTGTGACAGGCCACCCTGCAGAAAGAGACCGGGTCATTTGGGATAAATTCAAGCCTCTTACTGTTTAAATCCTTTTTTTAGAAGAAGATTGGAAGATTCTGGACACATCTGTCATCATGGCGTGGAAACATACCAGCAAATGAATGAGTACATTCACTTGGAGGTCACAAGATGTGGAGAAGCATGATCGCCCATGCCATTTGACAAGGCTTTTGATGCTGATGATAGTGTTTGTGCATTGAGCCAGTTACATGTGGTTCTTCTTGGTTGTCTTGTTTAGCTCCTCACGTTGAGCAAAAGCTAAGGGGAGTTCAGCACGAGCCAATACTTCCATCGACATTTTCTGTAGAGTTAAACCCCCTGGCATAGAAAAATAAGACATATTACTGAGCGGATACATGGAATATGAACTGGTTATGTTGGTAGAGCCTGTAAAACAGCAGTAGTTTGGAAATGATTTAATGGGACAGTGAAACAAATAGCAATAAATGGTAGGTTATGGGACAATGTCAGAATGTAAACTGGTGATCGTGTAGGAAATTATGACCATTTATGCTTACCGACATGGCACATGATGATGATGATGATGATGGGACAATGATGTGACAACACAACTTTAGTTAGTTGCGTAGCTTTTATAGGACGTCGCAGTCAACCCCAGCATTGTTTTGCTGTTTGTGATTTCTTAGCAAGTTTACATTCAGTAGTGTGCCATTGATTTCTGAATGACTGGCACACATACCATTATATGATAACCAATGCAAGGCAGTCTTGCCAAATTTCCCGCAGCTGTGTTTCAAACGCAATATGCAGGATTATGAATTGTGTCCATAACTCCTTCATCACAGAGCCAGCAACAGCACAACTAAGGTTTCAGAGATTCAAACCAGTATTTTCCCGTTGTGAATTTGAATGCTGAAGACACTTCTGACACCCCAGAAGTCAGCCGGTCTCCCTGGCTAAGGGGTTAATGACATTGTTCGTAATCCCATATATTCACGTGGGGAAAACAGCAGCTGCGAGAATCGGCAGCGGTTCACGCCGTGCTGGTAACTTACCGGGGTATGTGAGCCTGTTGTTCAGAAAGCAATAGCAAACTACTGAACGTAAAACTTGCCTAGTACATCAACAGCAGCTGAGAAATGCTAATGTTGACTGCAGCGTCCTGTAAGGGATATGCAATATTTAATTAAAAAAAAAGAAAGAAATCAGAGTGGGTTTGCCTAATGCCCAGTGAAAGCTGGTCCACATACAGCAATCAGTCGAGCATTGAATATTCTCAAGTTCAGTGCAATCGAAGAAAAAAAAAATTATTGCATGATTTATTGTTTGGCATATGTAGCTGTGTCTCATTAGTTTATGCTACAGAAAATGATAAACATCTTTTAAAGCATGAGTCCTTTTAAGTGGCATACACAAAACATACTGTCACATGTTTCACTGTCACTTGTTTCACTGTCACCACTGTAGTTTTAAAGAGAGGTCAGAGTTACTGTCCATAGACTGACATTTCTATAACTTATCCAGCATAGATTACTATATATAGACTAACATTTCTATAACTTGTCCAGCATAGTTTATTATCCACAGACTGACATTTCTGTGACTTATCCGTCATGTTTTACTATCCACAGACTAACATTTCCGTGACTTATCCATCATGTTTTACTATCCACAGATTGACATTTCCATGACTTATCCATCATATTTTACTATTCACAGATTGACATTTCCGTGACTTATCCGTCAAGTTTTACTACCCAAAAAATAATATTTCATTGATGTATCCAGCTTGTTTTAGTATTAAATAATTGACATTTCTATGACATATCCAACATGTTTCACTGTCCTCAGACTTGTGTCCCCCTGGTGCAGGAGGCTGTTGAGGATGTCTTGGAGAAGAAAGAGAAAAAGGAGCAGCTGACCAAATCCCAGAAGAGAAGAATATTTGATCGGTTTGGTGCAACCACCGACCGGCCTCGGGGTTGGAACTGGGTTGATGTCGTCAAACATCTTTCGCAGACTGGTGGCCAGAAGATAGAGTCGTAAAGCCGTCAGATTTCCGGTGTCCTGATTGATGATTGAGTTGTATTGTCCTTTTTATGATATGTGATAGGTGTGAAATGGTTGCGCAATCATTTGTGGAGAGTGAGGTTTTGATGTCATGCCGAAAAACAGTAACAGTTGTTTTATTAAAGATATATCATGGCATCATTGATTCATTGTTTTTTATTCTAAGACATAAGTAATTGTTTGTTTTTTGTTTTGTATCATTAGTGATTGTTTGTTATTTGTTTTGTATCATTAGTTATTGTTTGTTATTTGTTTTATATCATAAGTGATTGTTTGTTATTTCTTTCGTATCATTAGTGATTGTTTGTTATTTCTTTGTCTTACCATTAGTAATTGTTTGTTATTTGTTTCGTATCATTAGTGATTGTTTGTTATTTGTTTCATATCATTAGTTAGTGTTTGTTATTTGTTTTGTATCTTAGTTAGTGTTTGTTATTTGTTTTGTATCATTAGTGATTGCTTGTTATTTGTTTTGTATCATTAGTGATTGTTTGTTATTTGTTTTGTATCATTAGTTATTGTTTGTTAATTGTTTTGTATCATTAGTTAGTGTTTGTTATTTGTTTTGTATCATTAGTTAGTGTTTGTTATTTGTTTTGTATCATTAGTAATTGTTTGTTATTTGTTTTATATCATAAGTGATTGTTTGTTATTTGTTTTCTATTATTAGTGATCGTTAGTAAAAATTAAAATGTAAAGAGCTTTGTTACATGCCCTGTCATAGTTAGGTATATAGTGTTAGACCCATGTCCTGCAGGCCGCCTTCACTTCCCAACACATGTCCTGGTACCTGTGTGAGGCTGGGTCACTCTGTGAGATCAGGTCAATTGTAAACAAATATACATTTCTGCCATGCCATAAGTCCGCCTTAACTGCTTCTCCATGTATATAAAATTGAACTATAACTGAGTCAATATAACAGTCAAATCCATCAATGGTGAACTTTGAACAATTGGAGGAGCGTGTGAGTTTAGCAAGCGAATACTGCTTTAATGTGGCAGTTAACAGAGTTATGATAATATCTACTGTACAATTAGAGGACCTGTTGTTACCAGGGTCGGCATATAAATATGCGTACACTAAGATACAATATTCTAACCTGTTCCGAGTTCACTCTGGCGTTACTCTTCCGTACTTCTTCTTCTGTTCATCCCGACCATCTTTGCTATCATATTCATCGGATCGTGTCTAGGTTCAGCTTGTCTTTCTTGGATCCATGGTGATCCTAATATATATATCTCCAGCTGTTATTACTTGATAGCCACTGCTAGACTTCCAATCATCCAATAGCCACACCACTTCGTTCCCAAATTCCAACGCACGACCTTTCTTCTTGATCGCCCCACAACGTATGTTTTTGTTGTCACGATTGCGTTGGTGTGACGTTTTTCGTTGTCAACTTGTATCCCTTAGCTCTTCTTGCACTTTTGACTCTAGGCTTCTTCCCATTTTTTCTATGGCGTAAACCGGGCACCTGCTCTGTGGCAATTCCCACTCAAAATACTTGTATCCTGATTAATTCTGTCATACACACAGTTGGATCCGTAACAGCTCTGTAGAGTTTGTGCACTGTGTTGAAAACTTCCTTGCTGTATCTCCTCTATGAGGATCTCCCTGGCCAGAGAGGTCTCCCGCGGTTAGAGAAAAGATCTACCCCGACCAGGGAGTGTTGAGCTGTAGGAGAAGTTAGAGGATTCTAGCATTGATCTGGAGAAGATAACAGGCTTCATGCTGGCTACAGGGCTGCAGATATAGCATGGACAGTCACCTGAACACAGAGAACAAAGATATAGCATGGACAGTTTCCTGAACACTGAGAACAAAGATATAGCATGGACAGTTTCCTGAACAAGGAGAGCAAAGATATAGCTCAGACAGTCACATGAACAGTGAGAACAAAGATATAGCATGGACAGTCACCTGAACACAGAGAACAAAGATATAGCATGGACAGTCACCTGAACACTGAGAACAAAGATATAGCTTGGACAGTTTCCTGAACACTGAGAACAAAGATATAGCACGGGCAGTTACCTGAACAAGGAGAGCAAAGATATAGCTCAGACAGTCACCTGAACAGTGAGAACAAAGATATAGCTTGGACAGTTACCTGAACAGTGAGAACAAACATATAGCTTGGACAGTTACCTGAACAGTGAGAACGAAGATATAGCTTGGACAGTTACCTGAACACTGAGAACAAAGATATAGCTTGGACAGTCACCTGAACACACTGAGAACAAAGATATAGCATGGACAGTTTCCTGAACATTGAGAACAATGATATAGCACGGGCAGTTACCTGAACAAGGAGAGCAAAGATATAGCTCAGACAGTCACCTGAACAGTGAGAACAAAGATATAGCTTGGACAGTTACCTGAACAGTGAGAACAAAAATACAGCTTGGACAGTTACCTGAACAGTGAGAACAAAGATATAGCTTGGACAGTTACCTGAACACTGAGAACAAAGATATAGCACGGACAGTCACCTGAGCACTGAGAACAAAGATATAGCATGGACAGTTACCTGAACACTGAGAACAAAGATATAGCATGGACAGTTTCCTGAACATTGAGAACAATGATATAGCACGGGCAGTTACCTGAACAAGGAGAGCAAAGATATTGCTCAGACAGTCACCTGAACAGTGAGAACAAAGATATAACTTGGACAGTTACCTGAACAGTGAGAACAAAGATATAGCTTGGACAGTTACCCGAACAGTGAGAACAAAGATGTAACTTGGACAGTTACCTGAACAGTGAGAACAAAGATATAGCTTGGACAGTTACCTGAACACTGAGAACAAAGATATAGCTTGGACAGTCACCTGAACACACTGAGAACAAAGATATAGCTTGGACAGTCACCTAAACACACTGAGAACAAAGATATAGCATGGACAGTCACCTGAACACACAGAACAAAGATATAGCTTGGACAGTCACCTGAACACAGAACAAAGATATAGCTTGGACAGTCGCCTGAACACACTGAGAACAAAGATATAGCTTGGACAGTCACCTGAACACACTGAGAACAAAGATATAGCTTGGACAGTCACCTGAACACACTGAGAACAAAGATATAGCTTGGACAGTCACCTGAACACACTGAGAACACAAATATAGCTTGGACAGTCACCTGAACATACTGAGAACAAAGAGATAGCTTGGACAGTCACCTGAACACACTGAGAACAAAGATATAGCTTGGACAGTCACCTGAACACAGAGAACAAAGATATAGCTTGGAGAGTCATCTGAACACAGAGAACAAAGATATAGCTTGGACAGTCACCTGAACACACTGAGAACAAAGATATAGCTTGGACAGTCACCTGAACACAGAGAACAAAGATATAGCTTGGACAGTCACCTGGGCACAGAGAACAAAGATATAGCACGGACAGTCACCTGGGCACAGAGAACAAAGATATAGCTCGAACAGTCACCTGAACAAGGAGAACAAAGATATAGCTCGGACAGTTACCTGAACACGGAAAACAAAGATATAGCATGGACAGTCACCTGAACACTGAAAACAAAGAAGCAGAGTATCCTGTGCTCCAGGCAAGTAGCAATAAGACTCCATGCACGACTCGGCAGACTGAGATTTTGTGTTTGCCTTTCGTTTTCTTGAAAGCTCATTTTTGTTGCGCACAGGTATCTCCACATGTTCCCCAGTCTCCCCCACTACATCTCACAAGGAGAATCTCTGTACAGTGCACAAACTCGCTTGCTCCGACGACAATACAGATTTATATATATATATATATATATATATATATATATATATATATATATATATATATATATATATATATATATATATATATATATATACCAGAATCCCACATGGTGTAAATTATTATACATATTCTTTTCTGGGTAAGTGTCCTAATGTTTAAATTCAGCCCTAGCAGCAGCTTATTGTGTGTACGTTATGATGACCAACAGTAGACGGATTGACAATGTCCACAAGGGTCTTCTGTGATTTCTTTAACCCTTTTACTAGAAGGTTAGACATCTATTGCACTACCCAAGGATCAGGAGAAGTAAATAGTTGTTTTCTTATTTTTACAACCCACACAGCCACTCTCCCCCAATCCCTATTACCCCATCATTATTCCCTGACCTCCCTCTTCCCCTTTTTGGCTTCTGTTGTGGTCTCAGTCTAAGCGTCTGACCACCCAGTAACTTCCTGCCCAGAAATCTGCTGACATGTGCATACTTCACATCGTCTGTGTGACCCCATCAAGTGTTTGTGCAGCATCAGTCCACATCAAGTGTCTGCTTCAGAACGCTATACTCCCCTCTCTTCTCTCGAAAATTCAGTCCAAGGTCACTGTTATAAGTCTTATCCATTCGCCTACGCTGACGTCACACCACACTTTTAATCTGTATCGGAAGACCACCATTCTTCGTACACCAAATCAAACTACATGTATCAGTTCCAGCGTGAGTGCCTAGCACTAACATGGGTAGAACGGAAAGACAGCAAATCAAGTAGCCGAACATCTACCAGCGTGGGCGGAATAGAGTTATTACGTCTTCAGGAGTCCCTGTCAGTCAAGGCCAAAAACATCCTCCTCGTGGATTTCTCAACAACCTCATAAATTATGGTCATAACGTGAACAAAGAAAAGGTGTTTTGTATACTATATTCGACGAACAATAAACAATTGCTCAAATATAGTGAAGCGTTAACAATGAGGTGGCTCCAGCCTGTTTTATGCAAATAGAAAGAATTTGTGTTCAAGCTGAAATTACCGTTGGGATATCAAATTCTCCTCATTGGAACAATACCAGTGACTGTTTTAACTATTTCAACTAAAGTATTATTTACTTCATTTGATACTACTAAAGACGATAAATCAAAGAAAATTGAAATATTTTGGTCACTTGAAACGTCACGAAAGTTTGGAGAAAACAATCATGGAGGGGTATATGCCCGGGATTAACAGAGTCCATAGGAATATCGATACATGAAGCCCATAAGCGGGCACTCTTCCGCTGTTTATACTTTACCTCGACACTGCAAGGTACAAGAGGAACATGATGAGATGAGATAAGATGAGATATGCCCGAGAAGAGACGAAGAGGAAGGCCAAAGAGAAGATGGGTGCAGGATGTAGCGGATGATCTCCAGATGGGTGCAGGATGTAGCGGATGATCTCCATATGGGTGTATCGGACGTGGGACATTTTGCTTGTGATCGAAAAGTTTTCATTAAGGGTGTTTTGGGAGTGAGGTTCCGCAAATGACATGCTACTGAATGAATGAATGAACTGAATCAGTTTAACGAATATGAATTAGATCACGGTGGACTTAGGTCGGCACGCTGACCGACTTTGCAACAGTGCTTCAACGCGTCACTACAGGTTACCGACCTGGTCTAACCGCTACAAGGAATGTCGAAGACCAAGTGTGTCAGCAACGACGCAGATTCTGGGCAACACCAGGATACACAACTGTCTGTCTGTCTATGACGAGTGCTCAACTACACAGGGCGCAGGGGTAGCGTGATGGCTAGACGTTCTCCTGCCGGCCCAGTGCTCATGAGTTCGAATCTACATCGAGACGGATATCTAAAATTGAACGGACACCACCAACATGCGCCATAACGATAAGCTTTGGCGGTCATGTTCCGCCATCTCACACCATCAGCAGTCTTGGATCAGCTCCATGTTCTTCGTGCGACCATGCCACGTAGTCAAGCCATCTAGGTATTTACTTCTCTGCCTTCCCCTTGTTCGTTCTCCCTCAGTTTTGCCAATTGTCACCAAGTTCTCCAGTTTATGTCTTCTCATAACGAGCCCACAATTATTTGACTGTCTACGTCTAATTTATCTAACCAGATTGCCAATTACGTTTCGTCATTCAGTCAACCTATCATGGACAGCAGGGAATGTCTTTACTTATTTCTTGAGTTGAGTCTAGAACCGACATGACTGCACTCCGGACATCCTCATACGTGCTCCGTCCTTATCCTTTACAGCCAGCGTAGAGCCCCAATACTAATGGTACTTGTAGCAATCTGATTATGTGTCCGTTTGGCCTTTCCCCGGAGTTTTGCGTTTCAGCCAAATCCTCTGGCCACTCCCAATAGCACCGTTCTCTTTTAATGTTCTTCTGCACTATACATACGATCCCAAAGAGCCGAGATTACGTCTGCCTTATCATGCACCAATACCCCACCAAGTGATGCAGATCCCACCACACCAGCATGTCCTGGGGAAACAATACAACAGATGCTGTCTATTTGTGATTGTTGGGTTAAAGCCCGCCACTCTGCCTGAAGCATGTCTCCACCTTTCTCATTATAATTTGTGGTTCAGCAACTCACTGCTCTGCGACGCTGCATAGTAAGATCAGTAGAAAAGAAGAAGAAGAAGCAGAAGAAGAAGAAGAACAACAACAACAAAAAAGAAGAAGGAGGAGGAGGAGGAGGAAGAAGAAGAAGAAGAGGAAGGAAAAGAAGAAGAAGAAGCAGCAGCAGCAGAAGAAGGAGAAGAAAAAGAAGAAGAAGAAGAAGAAGAAGAAGAAGAAGAACGCACTTCTACAACCCGAATGTGCCAGTATGACACATATCTCTCAGGAAACCAACAAGATGGTTGAGATGACACTGTAGTGTCACACTTATCACATCTGTTGTGTTGCAGCGTGATTGCCACTGTCACTCAACTTGCTGGCTTTGTTTTGACATGAGGATCAACTTAAACCCCTTCAAGGACTCCACTTGATCCCTCTTTTATCTGTGAACACATTGTTGACCGTTTTCTAGTAATCTCAGAGAGACATAACTACCCAAGTCCTGTTTATCAAACACGCTCAGATCCTGTATTTCAAAGTGTTTTATAAAAACAAGCGTTAACTAATTATGTAATAGACGCATGATTTATGTTAATTAGTTACCACCCATGTGATTCAATCTCGTGATTAGAAGTCCTTTGCGTGTCCTTTACAGGACCTTGCAGCCAACCCCAGCATTAGTTTCTGCTGGTGATTAACTTGGCAATTTTAGTTCATTAGTTCTAGACGTCGACGTGTCAGTGAGGATAAGAGAGCTCGCGCTTAAACTGACAGTAAGGTGATGCCGAGGTAGGGAACTCAATCCCTAAACAGGCATTGATATGGACTTAAATGTTGACTTCTTGTTCAGAAGGCAATGGCAAATTACATAACGTAAACTTACCTAGAAAATCATTCTGGGGTTGTTCGCAAAGGATGTGCAACTTTTTTTTTTTTTTTTTTTAGTTTGCCGTGGATTTCTGAATGGCTGACGTCTCATCATCTCATCTCATCTCATCTCATCTCATCTCATCATCTCACCTCATCTTGTTCCTCTTGTACCTTGCGGTGTCGAGGTGAAGTCATTGGCCTTGCCGTCTTGACAGACGATAGTTTGTGCTTTAAAAAGGCATAATAACTTTTACCTATGGCGGTAACGAATGTGACTGATAAGGCCAATTTGGGAGGTGAAGTATAAACAGCGGAAGAGTGCCCCTCTTATTATATTAGTTGCATATCCTTTACTGGACGTGGCAGTTAACCCCATCAATTTGTGTCTGTTTGCGATTCCGGGGCAAGTTTAGGTTCAGTAGTTTGCCATTGCTTTCTGAACGACCGGCACCCATACCATTGTATGTAAACAAAATCGCCCGCAGGTGTTTCGAACGCGGTATGCGAGATTACGAATTGCGTCCGTAAAACATTTGCCACAGTGTCACAAAATGTCATATTTCATGGAAACAAGCACAATCAAGCACAAAGGTATGTGGGGCTGGTCTGGTTCGCTAGATCAGTTCCGCGTCTAGCGTTCGTTGTCTCGGATGGCTGTGTGAGGTGCACCAAAATGGGATCTTCCCAGCCAACGTAAGCTAGCGAGGCAGGCGTTTCAAGAATGTAACCGCATCGTGCAGCCAGGGTCGTGGTTTGAGCGGGCAAAAGAGCAAAATTTGTACGACAAAGTCTCGATAAGCGCCCACTCTCTCTCTCTCGATGAGTAGTGGGCCTGCAGTCAGTAAGCTGGTATAGCTTTTTTTTTTTCGGTTAGTCCTGCCGGCGTAGCTTGAAAGCTCGTCGGTAGGCGTCCAGTGGTTTTGCATGTATCACCTTGTACCGGGAGGGCGCGCTTTAGCGATGCTACTCTTGGCTTGCGTGTGCGTGAATAGTCCGTCTGTCCGATAGATATCTGGTTGATCCTGCCAGTAGTCATATGCTTGTCTCAAAGATTAAGACTCCCCCGATGTGTCTCCACCTTGCCGTGGTGGGGGAGCTTGCGTGTCCCATCGACCCCATGAGCTTGCCGATGGGTGAAAACTACATATCGAACGGCTCGTGGGATAGGGACCAGACTAAGAGAGACACAACCTGCTGCTCTGCAGGTAAGACTGAGGATAGCAGTCAAAATCAGGCAAACGATCCCTAAATCTCAGTCCGGACATAACCTCTAAGGCTCCCATCCGAGGTGTATGGCTGAACGTCTCTAAGCCATAAACTCTAGGAAGTGAGAGCCTGGCCGACACAAACCTACATCACAATTGTGATGATGTGCTGAGAACGCTACATGCTCGGCGCAGATTCGTTCGATGGCTCTTAGCTGGGGGATATGAGGTATCCCCGGATGAAAGGGCCTGACCGTTACTCGCCCACAGACGCACGGAGGTAAGGTGCTGAGCCGGCAGCACATGTAGCCTACCTCGTGAGCGAGTACAAAAAGGTGGAAAAACACCTCGGTCGCATGTCTCGCAGACGTCCGATAGTCTGTAACCACACTCATGGAGTGAGTGTAGTCAAAGGTGGAAAATTGTCTTGTTGACACGAAATGGAACGCCTGTCTTGCGAATCCATTACGTGGCAGCCCGAAGCGAAAGCTTGCTGTGTGGAAGCCGAAACAAGAGTCTCGAAACCCGAGGAAGGCTAACCTCATTAAAAAATGCCCGCCGGAAGCCGGAAGTGTCGTCCTACGGGTGGCAAACTAAAAATTGACACTACGCAATTACGTCCGAGTGAAATGTCTCGTCCGAATGTCTCTCGTGCTAGGAACAGCTCTGACTACCTAGGTTCCGAATGCCGCTCTTGTTCGGAACAGCTCTGACTAGGTAGTTTTCCGAATGTCTGTCTTGCCTGGAACAGCTCTGACGGGCACAACGACAAGCACATGTCCGAAAACTCGCTGAGTGGATACCGTCTGCAAACCTGTCTGGTTTGTGCGGGAATGGCCCGGGGCAAACGAAATGACCAATATATTGAAGTGAGGAATTAAAGCAGCCATGAGCAGGACGTGACGATTTCCCTCGGTGAGCCCAGATCCAGGGCGTTATGTGTCGGCCCTGCAACTATGGAAGCAACCTTGGATGGCGGAAAATGCTATGGACTGTCCCTGCCTTCCTTTGAGGGATGACCGTTGTCTTCGACCGTTCTAACTTGGCCAGCATGGTTGTAGATGGCACCACAAAAGTGAGAGTCTCCCAGGAATGCTACCTGGTCAAAAAAGCACGCTAAAGTCGATGTGTTGGCCTACGGGTTTCGGCCCAAGGGCGCATAACAGACACATCGCAATCACATCTGAAAAAACACTCCGGATGAACGAAAAGAAGAAGAAGAAGCACAAAGGTACCAGAAAACCAGGGTATGAACAGAGAGTTGGTGACAGAAAAAAAAAAGAGGCAAATGAAATATTTCGGAAACGTTAAAATACATAACACTCTTATAAAAACCACACTGGGAGGTAAGGTTGAAGGCAAGCGAAAAAGAGGTAGACAACGATATAACTGGGAAGATAACATCTAGAGATGGAGGAACAACAATCTGACAGAATGTACAATCATGACGAGAGACAGAGTTTGAGTTCCATTGCAAACAACCTTCATTGTGAAGACTCACATAATTGATTTACTTTTCTCATAGTCCTATTGTTTAACATATTCTTCTCCAATATGCTTTTTTTCTGTTTACAGAACACTTTAAAAAAAAAAATTGTACTTTCCCCCACTGTCTTCTCATTTATTGTACTCTGTGTCTCACTGTCTTCTCACTTATTGTACTCTGTGTCTCACTGTCTTCTCACTTATTGTACTCTGTGTCTCACTGTCTTCTCACTTACTGTACTCTGTGTCTCACTGTCTTCTCACTTACTGTACTCTGTATCTCACTGTCTTCTCACTTACTGTACTCTGTGTCTCACTGTCTTCTCACTTACTGTACTCTGTGTCTCACTGTCTTCTCACTTATTGTACTCTGTGTCTCACTGTATTCTCACTTACTGTACTCTGTGTCTCACTGTCTTCTCACTTACTGTACTCTGTGTCTCACTGTCTTCTCATTTACTGTACTCTTTGTCTCACTGTCTTCTCCCTTATTGTACTCTGTGTCTCACTGTCTTCTCCCTTATCGTACTCTGTGTCTCACTGTCTTCTCCCTTATTGTACTCTGTGTCTCACTGTCTTCTCCCTTATTGTACTCTGTGTCTCACTGTCTTCTCCCATATTGTACTCTGTGTCTCATTGTCTTCTCCCTGATTGTACTCTGGGTCTCACTGTCTTCTCCCTTACTGTACTCTGTGTCTCACTATCTTCTGCCTTATTGTACTCAGTGTCTCACCGTCTTCTGCCTTACTGTACTCTATGTCACACTGTCCCCGAGCTTACTGTACTCTATGTCCCAATGTCCCCAAGCTTACTGTACTCTATGGCCCACTGTCTTCTGCCTTACTGTACTCTATGTCCCACTGTCTTCTGCCTTACTGTACTCTATGTCCCATTGTCCCCATCCTGACTGTACTCGGTGTACCACTGTCCGCCCCCTTATTGCACTGTGTCCCACTGTCTCCATCCTTACTGTACTCGGTGTACCACTGTCCGCCCCCTTATTGCACTCTGTGTCCCACTGTCCCCATCCTTACTGTACTCGGTGTACCACTGTCCGCCCCCTTATTGCACACTGTGTCCCACTGTCCCCGTACTTACTGCACTCTGTGTCCCACTGTCTTCTTCCTTACTGTACTCTGTGTCCCACTGTCCTCTCCCTTATTGTACTCTGTATCCCACTATCCTCTTCCTTACTGTACTCTGTGTCCCCACTGTCCTCTCCCTTGCTGTACTCTGTGTCCCACCGTCCTCTCCTTTACTGGACTCTAAGCTAATGTCCCCTGACTTATTTCACTCTTCCACACTGTTCTAGTTCCCTCATTGTTTTTATCACCGCTGTTCTCATTCACTCGGTTCTTTCACTCAATGTTCTCATTCACACGGTTCTTTCACTCAATGTTCTCATTCACTCGGATCTTTCACTCAATGTTCTCATTCACTCGGTTCTTTCACTCAATGTTCTCACTCCAATGTCCCCCTTTACGACACTTTCTTCTCGATATCATACTCTCTTTCCCACCTTTCTTTTATTTGTTTATTTCAGTTTCCTCTTCTTTCCCCCACTGTCCTGTCCCCCACTGTCCTATCCTCCACTGTCCTCTTCGCCACTGTCATCTCTCCCACTGTCCTGTCCCCTGCTGTTCTGTCCCCACTGTCCTTTCCTCCACTGTTCTGTCCCCCACTGTCCTCTTCTCCACTGTCTTGTCCCCCACTGTCCTCTTCTCCACTGTTTTGACCCCCACTGTCCTGTCCCCTACTGTCGATCCTTTCCTCTAGTATTCCCTTCTCTCTGTCCTCTTCTATATTATCTTTATTCTGTTTCACGTTACCCTACATTCTCTTCCGCATTATCATTTTCTTTTAGTCCTCTTCCACGTTATCCTTTTTCCTTTGACATTTCCTCCATTATTGTCTTCTTTCGTTCCAGTTTCCTATTATCCTCTTCTTTTCGTCAGTTTTTCAATTTTCCTTTTTTTTCCATCCACTTCCCCTTTATCATCCTCCCACTGTCATCTTCCACTTTTTCCACATCCCCATTATCCTGGTCTGTCTGCCAGTATGTGAAAACTGACAGTGTCTGGCGGTGAAGAGAATGAATACACGGTAAGCGGTGTTTTGTACGTAAAACTCCAGCTTGATTTTCTAAGCCTAAATTTTACACCCTGTAGTTTGCCATTGCTTTCTGAACGAGAAGTCCACATTTAAACATCATCATCATCATCATCATCATCATCATCATCATCATCATCATCATCATCATCATCATCATCATCATCATCATCATCATCTTCCACTTCTGCCGTCAAGCGTCGTCGGGAGGAATAATTTGCGTTCTAGCGCCCGATGAGCGGCACTGGATAGTGTCATTCCGTGTGATTGTACAATGTCTTTGGTGTCGTCAATCCATTTTCTTCTTGGACTTCCTCTTGGTCTTGTCGCAGATGATCTTTGATGTAAGGCCAGTGATGGTAGTTGTTGGTGTTGCATTGTAACGACATGGCCAAACCACTTGATCTTCTGCCTTTCAATAAATGTGGCACAAGGTGTTGATCCCACTGTCTGTCTGATAACAGCATTTCTTACTCGGTCTCGGATTGGTAGATTGGCAGCTCTCCTCAGGCATCTCATCTAGCAGGTGTTGATTATATAGTGGGACATTTAAACATAACATACTAAATATCACAAACAAAATTTATATTCACAGCTGGAAAAAACTGGCAATGTATTTAATTGATGAATAATAAATAGCTAGACAGATTTATACTGTGAAATGCTGACAGTTTTATCAATAAATAATAAATAATGACAAGATGTATAGTTTCAAATATTGAGCATTTATTTGAGTAATAAATACTTAATTGCGAAAAAATATTTATAGTTTCAAATATTGACAGTTTAATTTCAGCGATAAATAATAATAATTAATATATATAATGAAATATGGAAGACATAACATAGGTCCTCAGTTGTCCAGCCCATACCTCGCGACGCAAAATTTGTGAGTTCGTGTCTGAACTCCGTCATTCTGGTCACGCGTGCAAAGTCTCGGAGTCCTCTAGAGGTCGTTGCTGAAGCTACGGAATTCGTGATCTGTGCAAAACTCTCCACAGGCCGCTTGCGGGAAAGAGACCGAGCCATATAATAGAAACCCTCGTGCACTGAAACCTATTCGCTTGCCTAAACATTAAAAAAAAATATTTAAACAGTTGTTAGTTAGTTGCATATCCTTTACAGGACCTTGCAGCCAACCCCAGCATTAGTTTCTGCTGGTGATTAACTTGGGAATTTTAGTTCATTAGTTCTAGACGTCGACGTGTCAGTGAGGATAAGAGAGCTCGCGCTTAAACTGACAGTAAGGTGATGCCGAGGTAGGGAACTCAATCCCTAAACAGGCATTGATATGGACTTAAATGTTGACTTCTTGTTCAGAAGGCAATGGCAAATTACGTAACGTAAACTTACCTAGAAAATCATTCTGGGGTTGTTCGCAAAGGATGTGCAACTTTTTTTTTTTTTTTTAGTTTGCCGTGGATTTCTGAATGGCTGACGTCTCATCATCTCATCTCATCTCATCTCATCTCATCTCATCATCTCACCTCATCTTGTTCCTCTTGTACCTTGCGGTGTCGAGGTGAAGTCATTGGCCTTGCCGTCTTGACAGACGATAGTTTGTGCTTTAAAAAGGCATAATAACTTTTACCTATGGCGGTAACGAATGTGACTGATAAGGCCAATTTGGGAGGTGAAGTATAAACAGCGGAAGAGTGCCCCTCTTATTATATTAGTTGCATATCCTTTACTGGACGTGGCAGTTAACCCCATCAATTTGTGTCTGTTTGCGATTCCGGGGCAAGTTTAGGTTCAGTAGTTTGCCATTGCTTTCTGAACGACCGGCACCCATACCATTGTATGTAAACAAAATCGCCCGCAGGTGTTTCGAACGCGGTATGCGAGATTACGAATTGCGTCCGTAAAACATTTGCCACAGTGTCACAAAATGTCATATTTCATGGAAACAAGCACAACCAAGCACAAAGGTACCAGAAAACCAGGGTATGAACAGAGAGTTGGTGACAGAAAAAAAAAGAGGCAAATGAAATATTTCGGAAACGTTAAAATACATAACACTCTTATAAAAACCACACTGGGAGGTAAGGTTGAAGGCAAGCGAAAAAGAGGTAGACAACGATATAACTGGGAAGATAACATCTAGAGATGGAGGAACAACAATCTGACAGAATGTACAATCATGACGAGAGACAGAGTTTGAGTTCCATTGCAAACAACCTTCATTGTGAAGACTCACATAATTGATTTACTTTTCTCATAGTCCTATTGTTTAACATATTCTTCTCCAATATGCTTTTTTTCTGTTTACAGAACACTTTAAAAAAAAAAATTGTACTTTCCCCCACTGTCTTCTCACTTATTGTACTCTGTGTCTCACTGTCTTCTCACTTATTGTACTCTGTGTCTCACTGTCTTCTCACTTATTGTACTCTGTGTCTCACTGTCTTCTCACTTACTGTACTCTGTGTCTCACTGTCTTCTCACTTACTGTACTCTGTATCTCACTGTCTTCTCACTTACTGTACTCTGTGTCTCACTGTCTTCTCACTTACTGTACTCTGTGTCTCACTGTCTTCTCACTTACTGTACTCTGTGTCTCACTGTCTTCTCACTTATTGTACTCTGTGTCTCACTGTATTCTCACTTACTGTACTCTGTGTCTCACTGTCTTCTCACTTACTGTATTATGTGTCTCACTGTCTTCTCACTTACTGTACTCTGTGTCTCACTGTCTTCTCACTTACTGTACTCTGTGTCTCACTGTCTTCTCATTTACTGTACTCTTTGTCTCACTGTCTTCTCCCTTATTGTACTCTGTGTCTCACTGTCTTCTCCCTTATCGTACTCTGTGTCTCACTGTCTTCTCCCTGATTGTACTCTGTGTCTCACTGTCTTCTCCCTTATTGTACTCTGTGTCTCACTGTCTTCTCCCATATTGTACTCAGTGTCTCACCGTCTTCTGCCTTACTGTACTCTATGTCACACTGTCCCCGAGCTTACTGTACTCTATGTCCCAATGTCCCCAAGCTTACTGTACTCTATGGCCCACTGTCTTCTGCCTTACTGTACTCTATATCCCACTGTCTTCTGCCTTACTGTACTCTATGTCCCATTGTCCCCACCCTTACTGTACTCGGTGTGCCACTGTCCGCCACCTTACTGTACTCTATGTCCCACTGTCCCCATCCTTACTGTACTCGGTGTTCCACTGTACGCCCCCTTATTGCACTGTGTCCCACTGTCTCCATCCTTACTGTACTCGGTGTACCACTGTCCGCCCCCTTATTGCACTCTGTGTCCCACTGTCCCCATCCTTACTGTACTCGGTGTACCACTGTCCGCCCCCTTATTGCACACTGTGTCCCACTGTCCCCGTACTTACTGCACTCTGTGTCCCACTGTCTTCTTCCTTACTGTACTCTGTGTCCCACTGTCCTCTCCCTTATTGTACTCTGTATCCCACTATCCTCTTCCTTACTGTACTCTGTGTCCCCACTGTCCTCTCCCTTGCTTTACTCTGTGTCCCACCGTCCTCTCCTTTACTGGACTCTAAGCTAATGTCCCCTGACTTATTTCACTCTTCCACACTGTTCTAGTTCCCTCATTGTTTTTATCACCGCTGTTCTCATTCACACGGTTCTTTCACTCAATGTTCTCATTCACTCGGTTCTTTCACTCAATGTTCTCATTCACACGGTTCTTTCACTCAATGTTCTCATTCACTCGGATCTTTCACTCAATGTTCTCATTCACTCGGTTCTTTCACTCAATGTTCTCACCCACACGGTTCTTTCACTCAATGTTCTCACTCCAATGTCCCCCTTTACGACACTTTCTTCTCGATATCATACTCTCTTTCCCACCTTTCTTTTATTTGTTTATTTCAGTTTCCTCTTCTTTCCCCCACTGTCCTGTCCCCCACTGTCCTATCCTCCACTGTCCTCTTCGCCACTGTCATCTCTCCCACTGTCCTGTCCCCTACTGTTCTGTCCCCACTGTCCTTTCCTCCACTGTTCTGTCCCCCACTGTCCTCTTCTCCACTGTCTTGTCCCCCACTGTCCTCTTCTCCACTGTTTTGACCCCCACTGTCCTGTCCCCTACTGTCGATCCTTTCCTCTAGTATTCCCTTCTCTCTGTCCTCTTCTATACTATCTTCATCCTTTTTCACGTTACCCTACATTCTCTTCCGCATTATCATTTTCTTTTAGTCCTCTTCCACGTTATCCTTTTTCCTTTGTCATTTCCTCCATTATTGTCTTCTTTCGTTCCAGTTTCCTATTATCCTCTTCTTTTCGTCAGTTTTTAAATTTTCCTTTTTTTTCCATCCACTTCCCCTTTATCATCCTCCCACTGCCATCTTCCACTTTTTCCACATCCCCATTATCCTGGTCTGTCTGCCAGTATGTGAAAACTGACAGTGTCTGGCGGTGAAGAGAATGAATACACGGTAAGCGGTGTTTTGTACGTAAAACTCCAGCTTGATTTTCTAAGCCTAAATTTTACACCCTGTAGTTTGCCATTGCTTTCTGAACGAGAAGTCCACATTTAAACATCATCATCATCATCATCATCATCATCATCATCATCATCATCATCATCATCATCATCATCATCATCATCATCATCATCATCATCATCATCATCATCATCATCATCATCATCATCATCATCATCTTCCACTTCTGCCGTCAAGCGTCGTCGGGAGGAATAATTTGCGTTCTAGCGCCCGATGAGCGGCACTGGATAGTGTCATTCCGTGTGATTGTACAATGTCTTTGGTGTCGTCAATCCATTTTCTTCTTGGACTTCCTCTTGGTCTTGTCGCAGATGATCTTTGATGTAAGGCCAGTGATGGTAGTTGTTGGTGTTGCATTGTAACGACATGGCCAAACCACTTGATCTTCTGCCTTTCAATAAATGTGGCACAAGGTGTTGATCCCACTGTCTGTCTGATAACAGCATTTCTTACTCGGTCTCGGATTGGTAGATTGGCAGCTCTCCTCAGGCATCTCATCTAGCAGGTGTTGATTATATAGTGGGACATTTAAACATAACATACTAAATATCACAAACAAAATTTATATTCACAGCTGGAAAAAACTGGCAATGTATTTAATTGATGAATAATAAATAGCTAGACAGATTTATACTGTGAAATGCTGACAGTTTTATCAATAAATAATAATGACAAGATGTATAGTTTCAAATATTGAGCATTTATTTGAGTAATAAATACTTAATTGCGAAAAAATATTTATAGTTTCAAATATTGACAGTTTAATTTCAGCGATAAATAATAATAATTAATATATATAATGAAATATGGAAGACATAACATAGGTCCTCAGTTGTCCAGCCCATACCTCGCGACGCAAAATTTGTGAGTTCGTGTCTGAACTCCGTCATTCTGGTCACGCGTGCAAAGTCTCGGAGTCCTCTAGAGGTCGTTGCTGAAGCTACGGAATTCGTGATCTGTGCAAAACTCTCCACAGGCCGCTTGCGGGAAAGAGACCGAGCCATATAATAGAAACCCTCGTGCACTGAAACCTATTCGCTTGCCTAAACATTAAAAAAAAATATTTAAACAGTTGTTAGTTAGTTGCATATCCTTTACAGGACCTTGCAGCCAACCCCAGCATTAATTTCTGCTGGTGATTAACTTGGCAATTTTAGTTCATTAGTTCTAGACGTCGACGTGTCAGTGAGGATAAGAGAGCTCGCGCTTAAACTGACAGTAAGGTGATGCCGAGGTAGGGAACTCAATCCCTAAACAGGCATTGATATGGACTTAAATGTTGACTTCTTGTTCAGAAGGCAATGGCAAATTACGTAACGTAAACTTACCTAGAAAATCATTCTGGGGTTGTTCGCAAAGGATGTGCAACTTTTTTTTTTTTTTTTTAGTTTGCCGTGGATTTCTGAATGGCTGACGTCTCATCATCTCATCTCATCTCATCTCATCATCTCACCTCATCTTGTTCCTCTTGTACCTTGCGGTGTCGAGGTGAAGTCATTGGCCTTGCCGTCTTGACAGACGATAGTTTGTGCTTTAAAAAGGCATAATAACTTTTACCTATGGCGGTAACGAATGTGACTGATAAGGCCAATTTGGGAGGTGAAGTATAAACAGCGGAAGAGTGCCCCTCTTATTATATTAGTTGCATATCCTTTACTGGACGTGGCAGTTAACCCCATCAATTTGTGTCTGTTTGCGATTCCGGGGCAAGTTTAGGTTCAGTAGTTTGCCTTTGCTTTCTGAACGACCGGCACCCATACCATTGTATGTAAACAAAATCGCCCGCAGGTGTTTCGAACGCGGTATGCGAGATTACGAATTGCGTCCGTAAAACATTTGCCACAGTGTCACAAAATGTCATATTTCATGGAAACAAGCACAACCAAGCACAAAGGTACCAGAAAACCAGGGTATGAACAGAGAGTTGGTGACAGAAAAAAAAAGAGGCAAATGAAATATTTCGGAAACGTTAAAATACATAACACTCTTATAAAAACCACACTGGGAGGTAAGGTTGAAGGCAAGCGAAAAAGAGGTAGACAACGATATAACTGGGAAGATAACATCTAGAGATGGAGGAACAACAATCTGACAGAATGTACAATCATGACGAGAGACAGAGTTTGAGTTCCATTGCAAACAACCTTCATTGTGAAGACTCACATAATTGATTTACTTTTCTCAAAGTCCTATTGTTTAACATATTCTTCTCCAATATGCTTTTTTTCTGTTTACAGAACACTTTAAAAAAAAAAAATTGTACTTTCCCCCACTGTCTTCTCACTTATTGTACTCTGTGTCTCACTGTCTTCTCACTTATTGTACTCTGTGTCTCACTGTCTTCTCACTTATTGTACTCTGTGTCTCACTGTCTTCTCACTTACTGTACTCTGTGTCTCACTGTCTTCTCACTTACTGTACTCTGTATCTCACTGTCTTCTCACTTACTGTACTCTGTGTCTCACTGTCTTCTCATTTACTGTACTCTGTGTCTCACTGTCTTCTCACTTACTGTACTCTGTGTCTCACTGTCTTCTCACTTATTGTACTCTGTGTCTCACTGTATTCTCACTTACTGTACTCTGTGTCTCACTGTCTTCTCACTTACTGTATTATGTGTCTCACTGTCTTCTCACTTACTGTACTCTGTGTCTCACTGTCTTCTCACTTACTGTACTCTGTGTCTCACTGTCTTCTCATTTACTGTACTCTTTGTCTCACTGTCTTCTCCCTTATTGTACTCTGTGTCTCATTGTCTTCTCCCTTATCGTACTCTGTGTCTCACTGTCTTCTCCCTGATTGTACTCTGTGTCTCACTGTCTTCTCCCTTACTGTACTCTGTGTCTCACTGTCTTCTCCCATATTGTACTCTGTGTCTCATTGTCTTCTCCCTGATTGTACTCTGGGTCTCACTGTCTTCTCCCTTACTGTACTCTGTGTCTCACTATCTTCTGCCATATTGTACTCAGTGTCTCACTGTCTTCTGCCTTACTTTACTCTATGTCACACTGTCCCCGAGCTTACTGTACTCTATGTCCCAATGTCCCCAAGCTTCCTGTACTCTATGGTCCACTGTCTTCTGCCTTACTGTACTCTATATTCCACTGTCTTCTGCCTTACTGTACTCTATGTCCCATTGTCCCCATCCTTACTGTACTCGGTGTGCCACTGTCCGCTACCTTACTGTACTCTATGTCCCACTGTCCCCATCCTTACTGTACTCGGTGTACCACTGTCCACCCCCTTATTGCACTGTGTCCCACTGTCTCCATCCTTACTGTACTCGGTGTACCACTGTCCGCCCCCTTATTGCACTCTGTGTCCCACTGTCCCCATCCTTATTGCACACTGTGTCCCACTGTCCCCGTACTTACTGCACTCTGTGTCCCACTGTCTTCTTCCTTACTGTACTCTGTGTCCCACTGTCCTCTCCCTTATTGTACTCTGTATCCCACTATCCTCTTCCTTACTGTACTCTGTGTCCCCACTGTCCTCTCCCTTGCTGTACTCTGTGTCCCACCGTCCTCTCCTTTACTGGACTCTAAGCTAATGTCCTCTGACTTATTTCACTCTTCCACACTGTTCTAGTTCCCTCATTGTTTTTATCACCGCTGTTCTCATTCACACGGTTCTTTCACTCAATGTTCTCATTCACTCGGTTCTTTCACTCAATGTTCTCATTCACACGGTTCTTTCACTCAATGTTCTGATTCACTCGGATCTTTCACTCAATGTTCTCATTCACTCGGTTCTTTCACTCAATGTTCTCACCCACACGGTTCTTTCACTCAATGTTCTCACTCCAATGTCCCCCTTTACGACACTTTCTTCTCGATATCATACTCTCTTTCCCACCTTTCTTTTATTTGTTTATTTCAGTTTCCTCTTCTTTCCCCCACTGTCCTGTCCCCCACTGTCCTATCCTCCACTGTCCTCTTCGCCACTGTCATCTCTCCCACTGTCCTGTCCCCTGCTGTTCTGTCCCCACTGTCCTTTCCTCCACTGTTCTGTCCCCCACTGTCCTCTTCTCCACTGTCTTGTCCCCCACTGTCCTCTTCTCCACTGTTTTGACCCCCACTGTCCTGTCCCCTACTGTCGATCCTTTCCTCTAGTATTCCCTTCTCTCTGTTCTCTTCTATACTATCTTCATTCTTTTTCACGTTACCCTACATTCTCTTCCGCATTATCATTTTCTTTTAGTCCTCTTCCACGTTATCCTTTTTCCTTTGTCATTTCCTCCATTATTGTCTTCTTTCGTTCCAGTTTCCTATTATCCTCTTCTTTTCGTCAGTTTTTCAATTTTCCTTTTTTTTCCATCCACTTCCCCTTTATCATCCTCCCACTGCCATCTTCCACTTTTTCCACATCCCCATTATCCTGGTCTGTCTGCCAGTATGTGAAAACTGACAGTGTCTGGCGGTGAAGAGAATGAATACACGGTAAGCGGTGTTTTGTACGTAAAACTCCAGCTTGATTTTCTAAGCCTAAATTTTACACCCTGTAGTTTGCCATTGCTTTCTGAACGAGAAGTCCACATTTAAACATCATCATCATCATCATCATCATCATCATCATCATCTTCCACTTCTGCCGTCAAGCGTCGTCGGGAGGAATAATTTGCGTTCTAGCGCCCGATGAGCGGCACTGGATAGTGTCATTCCGTGTGATTGTACAATGTCTTTGGTGTCGTCAATCCATTTTCTTCTTGGACTTCCTCTTGGTCTTGTCGCAGATGATCTTTGATGTAAGGCCAGTGATGGTAGTTGTTGGTGTTGCATTGTAACGACATGGCCAAACCACTTGATCTTCTGCCTTTCAATAAATGTGGCACAAGGTGTTGATCCCACTGTCTGTCTGATAACAGCATTTCTTACTCGGTCTCGGATTGGTAGATTGGCAGCTCTCCTCAGGCATCTCATCTAGCAGGTGTTGATTATATAGTGGGACATTTAAACATAACATACTAAATATCACAAACAAAATTTATATTCACAGCTGGAAAAAACTGGCAATGTATTTAATTGATGAATAATAAATAGCTAGACAGATTTATACTGTGAAATGCTGACAGTTTTATCAATAAATAATAAATAATGACAAGATGTATAGTTTCAAATATTGAGCATTTATTTGAGTAATAAATACTTAATTGCGAAAAAATATTTATAGTTTCAAATATTGACAGTTTAATTTCAGCGATAAATAATAATAATTAATATATATAATGAAATATGGAAGACATAACATAGGTCCTCAGTTGTCCAGCCCATACCTCGCGACGCAAAATTTGTGAGTTCGTGTCTGAACTCCGTCATTCTGGTCACGCGTGCAAAGTCTCGGAGTCCTCTAGAGGTCGTTGCTGAAGCTACGGAATTCGTGATCTGTGCAAAACTCTCCACAGGCCGCTTGCGGGAAAGAGACCGAGCCATATAATAGAAACCCTCGTGCACTGAAACCTATTCGCTTGCCTAAACATTAAAAAAAAAATATTTAAACAGTTGTTAGTTAGTTGCATATCGTTTACAGGACGTTGCAGTCAACACCAGCATTTATTACTGTTGGGATCTCTTGGCAAGTTTACATTCAGTAGTGTGCTATTGCTTTCTGAATCGCGCACAGCTGTGTTTCTGACGGGGGGTATGCGGGATCACGAACCGCGTCCGCAACACCTTAGCCACGAAACCGGCTATTTAAACAGTTACGGAAACAAAACAAAAAATCTAAGGAGTACAGTAAATGTAGTCACGGATGAAATAAATAAGTAGCTGACTGAAAGTAATGGTAATAATACTGTAAATATGAAAATAAGGCACACACATTCAGAGAAACTGAGCGTCTGTTACTGCAGCGTGGCGCCGTCGCTATTTGGAGGTGACAGGTTCGAATCCCGGTAGCTAACTATAGGCTATAGCTTTGAATATTTTCACTAAAGCTTCTACATGGCCAAGTGGTTACGTCACTCGCCCCACGCTCCGAAGGTTGTGGGTTCAGTTCCTGGCCAAGTAATTCTTTTGACGGGTGCAGTTTTCTTGAAGACTATTGGGGTTCGTCGCTCTAGCTAAGGAGTTGGTGCTTTGTGCGATGATTGCAGCACGCCGTCCCCGTGGAAACAGATCGAGCCATATGGGATAAAACCCAGTGCAATAAAGTTGATTCTCTTGTCGTTTAAAGCCGGTTCAATGACTTTAAGAAACTTCTTTATTCAGTTATAATATAATATGTTAACTTAATAGACGACCGGAATATCTGGAAAATATAACTAATATTTTCCAGATATTCTGGTTCGTCTATTAAGTTAACATATTTCAATGGACAACATAAAGGAATGCTAAAACGTATCACGCTTATATAATTTCAATGTACACAATTAAGATTGCAAACACCATAAAAGACTTGCTGTTACGTGTTGCAAACAACAACATATACATGTAACAAAATCCGGGTGTATAAACAAACAACAATAATAATGCCTTCAGTTGTAAACACGGACACAGTAATAGCATGGCTACCTCATCTCGTTAAACTACTACTCCACACCTTCTGAGCAGTAACGTCTAGGAATTACTTTTCCCTTGTATAATGCATGAATTAATTTTGCCTTGTACAAGCTTAAAATTACTTTTCCACTGTACAATGTGTGAATTAATTTTCCCTTGAACAAACACAGGAATTACTTTTCCTTTGTACAAACGTTAGCATTTTTGTTTTCCTTGGAGAAATGTTAGAATTACCTTTCTCTTGTACAAATGTTAGAATTACTTTTCCATTGGAGACATGTTAGAATTACATTTCCCTTGTACAGATGTTAGAAATAATACTTTTATCTTGTGAACTGTTATAATTTTCCCCCTTGTACAAATAGTATAATTACTTTTTCCTTGTACAAAATGTTAGAATTACTTTTCTCTTGTACAAAATGATAAAATTAAATTTCCTTTGTACAAAATTTTAGAATTACTTTTCCTTTGTATAAATTGTTATAAGTACTTTTCCCTTGTACAAATGTTATAATTACTTTTCCCTTGGGGAAATGTTATAATTACTTTTTCCTTGCAGAAATGCTAGAATTACTTTCCTCTTGTACAATGTATGAATAACATTTCCCTTGTACAAAAGTAGGGATTACTCTTCCCTTGTAGCACGTATGAATAACCTTCCCTTTGTACAAACGTAGGATTTACTGTTCCCTTCTACAAGCATCAAACATTTTATACAATGATGCAATATACATTGAGCATTTTCATACTATAATGTCCAACAAAAATGGACTACATGAAACAAAGATAATGCTTTTGCTTCCATCTTAAGTTTTTGATATTAACCACAAGAAGTTACTTAAATGAACAAGCGTCAATGTGGTTATACATATTTCTGTATCACAATTATGTTTGGGCTAAGTACAAAAACAAACAGAATAATGAACAAACCATAAGAAATCAAATAAAAATTATTGAGAGACTCTAAGGCTGTACATTTCTGAACGTTTGGTCTCAGTAAAGGAACGATCAACATGATCTTACATATTTCTGAATGTAATATATTTGAGCTATGTACATACAAAGTCAATATGATAATATTACATATATTAGACCCGCAATATGGTTGGTCTAAGTACAGGAACAAGAAAAATAATATTAAAAGTTATTGAAAGTAATATGTTTGAGCTAAGTGCATAGAAAGTCAACATGATGATATAGTTCGTAGAACAACAATATTTTTGGTCCAAGTACAAGAACAATCAACATATTGATTCATATTTCTGAATGTAATGTATTTGAGCTAAGTGCATAATCAATCGATATAAAAATATTATATATCTCTGAATAGTAATATGTTTGGTCTAAGTACAGAACAAATAGTAAACATTGAACGATGGGAACAAACCATACACATAACAATGAAGAACAATGGGGAAAGCCCAAAGGCGTTAAATATTGAGGTAATCAATGGACATCAATAGGCAGAATGGTTACAGAAAGAAAAAAGACACAAACTTAGATAACACAAAGATTGGTATGTCCAGTTTATTAGGACTCTTTGTTTGGCTGCTCGTTCTAACTTTAAATCTCACAAGAAACTCTTAATAATATGATAATATAATGTTGCTTTCCTGTTTACAGTTTGGCACGTGTGGAATAAAACCTGGAAAATTCAGGCAATAATAATAATAAAACCCAATTAGAAAAATAAAAACCATGCCTATCATGTGATGGTTTGCTAATGAACTAATTTAGCACTATAATCGACGACTTTGCAGTAAAAGAATAAATTAATACAGGAATGTGGTAAAGTCAATATCTAATCACACATGTGCAACTTTGAATTGGCCAACAGAAGGGCACATTGTCGACAAATAGTTATAAATGTATACACATGAACGTCCATTCTATCAAGCAGTAATAAAGCAAAATATTATACCAATAGATCATAAACATTTCTGTACAAATAATGATAAAACAATTATGTTACCAAATGTACATTCTTTCTTACAAATAATCAGAAGTTAGTGGCAGAATTGTACAAACAATCATACATACTATGATACAAATAATTAAATATGGCGACTGTTTGCTATAAATGTACAAGATGCAATGTATGAACATTATTGTCAAACCATTAGTCACCTGCAAATAAAATTACAATTGTATTTGGTTTGTTTGGAAACGCAGTCCTTGCACGAGCTGCATACATTGTTCTTATTTTACAACATCTTTATTGTTTAAAACAGTTTTCATAAAGATGGTTATGCCGATAAGCGTAGGCGGTCATGTTTCACCATCTCACACGATCACCACAGTCGTGGATCAGCTCAGTTTTCGACTTAATTATGCCCTGTGGTCAGGCCATATAGATATTTACTTCGTTGCCTTCCCCTTGTTCTTTTCTCCTCAATCGCGCCAGTTGTCACCAAGTTCCCCAGTTTATTTCTTCTCATAACGTGCCCCCCCCCCCCCCCCAAAAAAAAAATCTGGAATCTACGTCCAATTTCTCTTAACAGTTTGCGGTTTTTATTTGTTTCGTGTAGGACTTGCTCGTTGGTTTTTCTGTTTTTCCGTTTTGAGATTGAATAATGAGCACACAAATAATAGGTTGCACAATTTATTGTCTGTCAAATTTGGCTGCATCTCGTCAGGAGCATACTGCAGAAGTTATACAGCAGAAGATATAGCACAAGAGCTGCGATACCTACCGTACGTATTTAGTCTCCATGCATATCCACAGCCGCCTGTCTCATATTCTGTCAATACTCTCTGGTACAAATGTTTCACAATGCCAACATGTCAAACTGTGTATCATCTTGCCTTTGGCTGTTATCTATTCCACACAGCGGGGTCGAACCGAGAAATATCAATCGGGGAATCCTTTGAGGCCACTACGAAAGCTCATAAACAAATTCACAAGTATTGTATGGCTCTTATAGAAGTAGACGACAGAAGAAGTGACTAGAGGACACACTACACAACATTAAAACTTAAAGCTAATTTCATTATCATAGGGTATATTGCCCCGAATTGCACTTGCTCCTGCAACGAGGCGCTGTCGTCATTTGGAGGTGACAGGTTCGAATCCCGGTCATTAATTATAGCTTTCAATATTATCCAGTATGTCCTCTATCTCTACTTCTTTCTTCTACTACTATAAGCGTTGGTAAATACTTCTGAATTTGTTTATGATCAGAATTGTAAGGTCGGAATCAAATCCACCACCTCCTTAACGCTATAATGATACTACTGGAGCCACAACGATAACACGCGTACTGTTATATTATAAATTAACTGTGTTTGACATAACAATATAAGAAAATATACATTTCCCTGAGTGATAATGGAACGCTATAGTTACGGTTCAGAGACATCGAGACTGATTTCTGGTCAGGTGAACTGAGTTGTAAGGTATGTCAATGTGTTTGTTCTCTCACTCTCTGTCTGTCCATCAGTCCGTCTGTCTGTCTTGCTCTCAGGATGTACCTATTTGTTTCATATTTACAGCTAGTTCTTGCAAGGTATATACACTGTCGTTGTATTCTCTCTCTCTCTCTCTCTCTCTCTCTCTCTCTCTCTCTCTCTCTCTCTGGATGTACACATACCTATTTGCTTCTTATATACAGTTAGTTCTCGCAAGGTATATACACTGTCGGTGTATTCTCTCTCTCTCTCTCTCTCTCTCTCTCTCTCTCTCTGGATATACACATACCTACTTGTTTCTTATATACAGTTAGTTCTCGCAAGGTATATACATGGCCTTTGTTTTATCTCTCTCTATTGATATGTCTTTCTATGCCTTCCATCCATACCTTCCTTTCACTGTCTCTCTGTGTGCATCTGTATGTCTGCCTGCCTGTCTTATAACTTTGAAGTATGAATTGTTTATGTTTCGGGTATGTTTACAGTTTTCATATTACAATGTTTGCTTCGTTTTCCCTTCCAATGTACATGTAACATTCATAACAGATAACTGGAGTGTGAAAGATGAGTGATTGGAAGGGCAGAGTATAACAAGGCCTGAGCGCCCAATTTGTGACCCTTTGAAAATTAAGTTTCATTCGTTCATTAATTTCGATAGATGCAAGCCATTTTCAAGGCCGAGTCGACTGAGATTCGATGCACCGGTCTTGTTCTTCCTACATATTGAGACGTCAACATGAATAAACCCAAAGAAAGCAGCGGTAAACTTGCGCCTGTAGACATCCCCATAGAGTGTGTCCCCAAGTGGAGCCGGTGTAGGGTCAAATAGTTGTCTCTGTTCTGCATATCTTGGACACTCTAGCAACAAATGACTTCATGAAAGTCTTTCAGAGGATTGCCAATCAATCAATCAATCAATCAACTATAAGCTGTTTCCAGTAAGAACACTCGCGACTGCCGATTCTAACCCAAATGTTGATCCGACCAAGTTGAGGCAGGTGTGTTTCTCTCACCACAGCAAAAATGACTTGACCAAACTGGCAAAGATGACGACAGCCAGCAGGCTTGACACACTCACTGACACTCTGTGGAAGACAGGAAGGTTTACACATCTTCTTATTTGTTCTTGTATGTGTGATTCTTGTTTGTTTAATGTTCTTTTCTTAAGGTAAAAAGTAATCCAAGTGGCTTGGGAGTTTGAGCGCCTGTGCTTAACCTGAAACTGTCGGGTTTACATTCACTTGTGTACGGTTAACTCTGAATTAAAAGTTGGTTGCATGTCCTTTACAGGAAGTGACAATTAGTCCCAGTAATGTTTTTACTGTCTACGATTTAATAGACAGTTTGTATAGTTTATTAGTTTGCTATTACGTTCTGAACGACCGACGCTCGTACAATTAAAATCAACCCAAGGATGGTTTCGAACCCTGGACTCGCTATGAATTGTGAAACGCGTTCACTGCACCCAAGCCACAGGGCGGCGAACTCTGATTACACGAGCTACATACAACAGGCTCTTTTAGAACTCTGATTTTACAAGTTAGTTGCATGTCCTTTACAGGACGTAGCAGTCAACTCCAGCATTGTTTTTGGCTGTTTGTGATTCCTGGGCAAGTTTTACGTTCAGTAGTTTGCCATTGCTTTCTGAGTGACCGGCACCCATACCATTTTATAAAACACCAACACAGCTGTGTTTCAACGCGGGTATGCGGGATTACGAACTGCGACCGTAAACGCTCGCCACGAAGCTGGTGCTCTGATAACACGAGCTAAATAAAGCAGGCTCTTTTAAGAGCCTATTTCAGGGAATAAACTTTGGGTTCTGTTTGGTAATAGCCAGTTAAAGCTCGGTGCTTATAATCGAATTACAAGTTACAATCCCACCACATTTCAACACACAGATTACTAGAGATGACATAAAGGGCACACTGACTCTAGGAGTGGGTCAAAACACACAATATGGACGCGACAACCAACTTTAGGAGAGGTGAAAGCATACAATATGGACGCGACACCCAACTTTAGGAGAGTTGAAAGAACACAAAATGAACACGACACCCAACTTTAGTATAGGTAAAAACACACATTATCAACATGACACCCAACTTTAGTATAGGTAAAACCACACAGTATCAACACAATACCCAACTTTAGTATAGGTAAAAAGACACAGTATCAATATGACACCCAACTTTAGTATAGGTAAAAAGACACAGTATCAATATGACACCCAACTTACCTACTACCATGTCCACATAGAGCCTGCAGCCATTCCGGTTTCCCAGCGATGGGTCTCTCGTGCGTTATCCGCCTCATGTCTAGATCCATGATGACGTAACTGAGGACAGATGAAGATACGTCAGCATTCTTTATGGTTCATAATATACGTGCGTGTCTGCTTTAATGTGTATACTTGTCTGCTTGAGAGGAGCGACTGGTTGAGTGGTTTGTGTGTGTGTGTGTGTGTGTGTGTGTGTGTATGTATATGTATGTCTGTATGTATGCGCGCGTGTGTGTGCGTGGGGGGGGGGAGAGGGAGAGAGAGAGAGAGAGAGAGAGAGAGAGAGAGAGAGAGAGAGAGAGAGAGAGAGAGAGAGAGAGATGAGCCACTCACCTGTCTTGTGTGACTGCATACAAATAGTTGTCTATCCATCGAGCTGCGAACCTGACACCCGGGGGAAGCTGCCCGCTGAAGGAAGAAATCGGCTGGTATTGGATGGAGGAGGACCTGTCCACATCAAATATCCACCAGTACCTGGCCTGGAAAATATAGGATGCAATTTTTGGTTAAGATAATCACTTACTCATTGGCACCTTGCCGTCTTGAGAGATGATAGTTACATTATGTTTTTAAAAAAGGGCATGTTATACCTCGCCATATTACAAAGCCTGGGCTGAATTATAGAGACTATGTATTACCCATGCAGCATGATCCCTTTCTCAGACTGCCTGGTTTACTCCAGAGGAAAGGTAACACCAATATATACGAAACAAGACAAGCTGCAAGAAGCTGCCGGATCAGCAAACAAATGGTCTAACTGTCCGCATGTCGCAGCTTCGATCTAGACCAGTTGCCGTTAAGATAATAATATCATCGTTATCATCATCACCATCATATTCACTGTAATCATCATCATCCTTGAAAACAATTACGGATAGTATTGCCACCACGACCACCAACAACAACAGCAGCAGCATTGCCACTAACATCATAAACAACGCAATCATCGTCATTACCAACAGCATTATAATAATTATCATTCAACATCATTGTCATAAAAATGCTAGTCGTCACCATGATTATCATCAGCAGCATGAAAGCTGATAACATTCCAGATTTGAAATATGGAAAGAAACGACAACACAAATAGAATATTTCTATTTATTCAGATATAAACCATACACTATTGAATACAGTTCAGAATCTGTTTAGGATTTGAATTTTCATGGTTTACATTGTTAAGCGAATGCTCTGCAATGAATGTTTCATTATATTTTACAATCGTAAGTTAGGAGCACTCCCGTATCATATATTAACCAATCACAAGTTTATCATACATTATCTAATTAGACTACATCATAGAAGAACCAATAAGAAGTGTTAACCAATGAGATTGTAACGTAAATTAACCAATAAGAAGTGTGTCATAGATTAACCAATCCGATTTTATCATAAATTACCCAATGAGAATTGTATCTTAAAACAACCAATCAGAACTGCACCATACATTAACCAATCAGAAATGAAACATAAATTAAGCAATTGGATGTATACATAATATACTCACTCCAAACAATAGAAGACGATCGCTGCCATCACGTTGGTTTATTGTCACGGAAAACTTTGGTGGTTCAGGAAATTGCAGACTGCGGAGTGACCTTGGGCCATCATTCTCAAGTTTGCCGTCCTTGTAAGCCCACATCAAGTTGTCTAAACCGGGCGAGACAAAAGGTAAATTAGAACACGTGCTAAACAAATTTAAAGATACATTTAAGAAATTCCCTTAATGAAATTAAGCACAGAAGCCGTTAACTATATGTTGCTAAATTTATTGCCTAGCATACTTTGTTGCATTTCGATATCAAATGAATGTTTTATGTGAACAGAAAATGTTCGTGTTTAATTTAAAATTACCGTGGAGATAACAGATGATCCACGCTCGAATAATACCTGTGACTGTGTGTTTTAATTGTTTCAGCTAAAATATTGTTAATTAATTAGCTTCATTTTATATATAGCTCTGCGGCATGCACCAAACAAGATGCAGTGACATATGCCAGGCAATAAATCGTGCAACATATTGTTTGTGGCTTCTGAGATTAAATATACATTGTAATATTTTAAAATTCAGTACTATACCCTTACCCACGTATCATTGTCTATTATAAAATGCTTTATAAAATTAAAGTTGGCTGGATACATCAACGAACTGATCGAATCTCTTGGCAAAAGAAGAACTCAAATACAGTTTTAAAATCACTGAACAAGTGAATTAAACAAGTGAATTGGTACAATTATCTTGGAACAGTCATGACATCTGATGGGAGGTGCCTTGAAGAGATTAGAACAAGAATCGCTATGGCAAAGGTAGCCGTTTGCAAGATGAAAAACATATTGACCAATACTGGATTTAGGAGGCCTGGTGTTCCTTGCCAGTGAGAAGTCCTGATCGTTCGGGTCCCATCGATTGACGGACGTCGGTCGCGGCGATTGGGCAATCTTGAGCATAGCCTACGATGGGTAGCGTTGAGATGTTCTGTTGTGATAATTTGGTGTGTCCAGTGTGTGCCGCGTGGTTACACACCCGCTTCACACGCGTGATCCGGGACTGTTTCCGGATCCGGTCAGGGATATGCACTACTGACGAGCTCAAACAAGGGCGAAACTCGAGTATAGTGCTTCCATATTGACGTGGATAGGCCTTAGGTTCATACCAGAATGCGATCGGCGTTGCCAGTAGTGGGTTGTGCTCAATATTTAAATTTCAAATCCCGAAAAACCACATAATCAATATCAAGATGTCAATTGCAACGATGTGAAACGTGAACAATGAGCAGACAAACTGAAAAACATCTATTGGCTGTGGAAATGTGGTTTCTGAGGAAAATGCAAAGAATACCATGGGCAAACAGAAAAAAACAATTAGCAAGCCCTACAAGAGGCAAATGAAAACCCAAAACTGATTAGAGAAATTAGACGCAGACAGTCAACATGTTTTGGGCCTGATATTAGAAGTCATAAGCTAGAGAACTTGGTGACAACTGGTAATATGAGGGGAAAAGAAGAAGGGACAGGCAGAGAAGTAAATACCCGGAAGACTTGACCACGCGGCATGGTGAAGACAGGAACACAGGGCTGATCCACGAGTCTGGTGGTCGTGGTCTGACAACTGAATACGTTTGGGAATTGTTGGATGGTTGGTTGGGTGGTTGATTGGATGGTTGGTTAATTGATTGGGTGGTTGATTGGATGGTTGGGTGGTTGATTGGATGGTTGGGTGGTTGATTGGATGGTTGGGTGGTTGATTGGATGATTGGGTGGTTGATTGGATGGTTGGGTGGTTGATTGGATGGTTGGTTTGGTGGTTGATTGGATGGTTGGTTGATTGGATGATTGGGTGGTTGATTGGATGGTTTGTTGGTTGATTGGGTGGTTGATTGGATGGTTGGGTGGTTGATTGGATGATTGGGTGGTTGATTAGATGGTTGGTTGGTTGATTAGGTGGTTGATTGGATGATTGGGTGGTTCAATGGATGGTTGGTAGGTTGATTGGATGATTGGGTGGTTGATTGGATGGTTGGGTGGTTGATTGGATGGTTGGTTTGGTGGTTGATTGGATGGTTGGGTGGCTGATATCCAAGTATAGAACGAGAGAGAGAGAGAGAGAGAGAGAGAGAGAGAGAGAGAGACAGACAGACAGGCAGACAGACAGAATGAGCGAGCGAGAGACAAAGAGAGAAGGGAAGAGAAGGAGACAGACAGACAGACAGACATATATACAGACAGACAGACAGAGACAAAGAGAGAAGGAGAGAGACAGAGACAGACAGATATACAGACAGACAGATATACAGACAAACAGATATACAGAAAGAGCATGCGAGAGAGAGAGATAGAGAGAGACAGAGAGAAGGAGAGACAGGCAGACAACGAGAGAGCGAGCAAAAGAGAGAAAAAAAGAGAAGAAGAGAGACAGACAGATATACAAACAGAGCGAGCGAGAGAGAGAGAGAGACAAAGAGAGAAGGTGAAAGAGAGACAGGCAGACAGATATACAGAGACAGAGGTAGAGACAAACAGAGGTGGAAAGAGACGGGAGGGAGAGAGAGAGAGAGAGAGAGAGAGAGAGAGAGAGAGAGAGAGAGAGGAGAGAGAGAAAACGAGATTGAGACATACAGTGTTTTTGAATCATTCTAACGCAACTATCATTGTGGAGACGGCACTTAACAGACTGACATTACTGTAAGGTTCGACCAGCCAAACCATCTTATACCATGCTGCATTAGTCCTCTTTATATCATTATGATCCCGAAATACATTTGCCAGTCTCATGAGGGCCTCACACAGGTCGCCGATTGCAGAAATGGTCCTAGTCTTTGTTTGGCTCACTCAAGACCCTGGATGAACACAAAACTCCCCAGAAAAATGAACAGTCTATGAGTTCTTACCTTTGATGAAGTAGACAGTTCTTTTCTTGGATATTGAAAAGCCAACATCGGGATTCGTGGGAACTCCAGGATAGACATTCTGCAGACGTTCAGACTTGACCAAGACGCCATGTTGTGTTAATGTGTGCACGTACTCATCTGACACGGCGATGTACTTCCGTCCGATCACTGTGGTTGGATCTGCACGTTATCAAAACACATTTTATTAAGAGACAATCATGTTTATATTATATTATTTTATATATTAGTTTCAATGATTTATCTAATTGATTTAATTTATTTATGGTGTTTAATGTCTACAGCGTGTACCTAACGATATGCATCGAAATATATCAGACAATAAATTGTGAAGAAATGATGTTATCAGACAGACAGTGGCGTCGACACCTTGTGCCACATATATGGAAAGACAGAAGATCAAATGGTTCGGTCATCTCGTTAGAATGCAAGACCATCAACTACCAGCACTGGCCCTACACCAGAGAGGATCTGACACTACCCAGTGCCACCCATCGGATGCTGGAGCGCCAACTATTCCTCCCCACGACGCTTTACGGCAACAGCGGAAGATGATGATGATGATGATGATGATGATGATGATGATGAATAAACTGTGCAGTTTATTGTTTGGGTCTTCGTTGTTCAAATGTTACATACATGTCGTCAACCTAGGGGTTAGTGATCGCAATATATTGGGGCCTGCGTTCATAATTAACCACAGGCGTTGTGAGCGCCGGTTGTTAAGAAAGCAATAACAAACTGCTGAACATAAACTTACCAAACAATTACATTAAAATGCTGAGGTTGACTGCAACGCCCTGTAAAGGATATGCAACTAATTTTTCACATGCTGTACTTGTTGCGTGGTGTACTCACCCTCAAAGACTGCGTCCACGTTGACCGTTGCGCACATGTCCACGGGTGACTGCGTGGTGGGTGGCTCGATCCACACGGGTTTAAGTGTGTAGAAAGGTGCCCTGGTTCTGGGGAGAGCAACAGTGGGGGGTTAGGATGTTCTGGTTATGTGGTAAGTGGGTATGTATTGTTATCTGTTTGGTTTGGAAGGAAGAAGGCACGAGAGGTGAAAAAAGTGCACTGAAAGGTTCAAGAAAGAATATCAGAACTAGATAGTTAGTTAGTCGCGGTTCCAACTTCATGTCAAAGGGTTGCCCCATTGTACTCCGTTCCTGTGCCAGTGAATATCACACAAAATGCTCTTCACTGCCCCATGTGACAGGAGGCTCGACAATCCAACAGCCCACACAGGTACACTGTGCCTAATACCGCTGCCAGAATGCCAACACAAAATTCCCCCACGAAAAATACAGTTCATCGTTGATGGAAGTGGCAGTCACAAGAAGACCAGTAGCCACACATTACTGAATAAAGTAACCCAGTTAGTTCAGCAACCGGCCGGTCGCCATGTTTCTGGACATGTAGTTCATGCTACAAACAACCGTGGAGCGATATAGAATGACAGAACTAGATACAGACAGGAAGAAAAATGACAGAACTGGATATAGGCAGGAAGAAAGAATGACAGAACTAGATATAGACAGGAAGAAAGAATGACAGAACTAGATATAGGCAGGAAGAAAGAATGACAGAACAAGATATAGGCAGGAAGAAAGAATGACAGAACTAGATATAGGCAGGAAGAAAGAATGACAGAACTAGATATAGGCAGGAAGAAAGAATGACAGAACTAGATATAGACAGGAAGAAAGAATGACAGAACAAGATATAGACAGGAAGAAAGAATGACAGAACTAGATATAGGCAGGAAGGAAGAATGACAGAACTAGATATAGGCAGGAAGAAAGAATGACAGAACTAGATATAGACAGGAAGGAAGAATGACAGAACTAGATATAGGCAGGAAGAAAGAATGACAGAACTAGATATAGACAGGAAGGAAGAATGACAGAACTAGATATAGGCAGGAAGAAAGAATGACAGAACTAGATATAGACAGGAAGAAAGAATGACAGAACTAGATATAGACAGGAAGAAAGAATGACAGAACAAGATATAGACAGGAAGAAAGAATGACAGAACTAGATATAGGCAGGAAGGAAGAATGACAGAACTAGATATAGGCAGGAAGAAAGAATGACAGAACTAGATATAGACAGGAAGGAAGAATGACAGAACTAGATATAGGCAGGAAGAAAGAATGACAGAACTAGATATAGACAGGAAGGAAGAATGACAGAACTAGATATAGGCAGGAAGAAAGAATGACAGAACTAGATATAGACAGGAAGAAAGAATGACAGAACTAGATATAGACAGGAAGAAAGAATGACAGAACAAGATATAGACAGGAAGAAAGAATGACAGAACTAGATATAGGCAGGAAGGAAGAATGACAGAACTAGATATAGGCAGGAAGAAAGAATGACAGAACTAGATATAGACAGGAAGAAAGAATGACAGAACTAGATATAGGCAGGAAGGAAGAATGACAGAACTAGATATAGGCAGGAAGAAAGAATGACAGAACTAGATATAGGCAGGAAGAAAGAATGACAGAACTAGATATAGGCAGGCCAACATGCAGACATACATTTATAATAAATACAATAGACAGACAGAAAAGCAGACAGATACAGACAAGCAGATAGGCAATCAGACAGGCAGACAAGCAAGCAGACAGGAGATAGACAGACAAATAAGCAGGAAGATAGACCGGCAATCAGACAGGCAACCAGACAGACAGATAGGCAATCAGCTAAGCAGACGGAGTGAGGTAGATAGACAGACGGACTGACGGACAGACAGACAGACAGACATATAGATAGATGGGTAACAAGAAGAAAAAGAAAGTTAACTAGG
Organism: Cepaea hortensis; assembly: GCA_963921405.1. Taxonomy (NCBI): domain Eukaryota; kingdom Metazoa; phylum Mollusca; class Gastropoda; order Stylommatophora; family Helicidae; genus Cepaea; species Cepaea hortensis. The sequence goes on from OY992890.1 coordinate 9,900,638, forward strand.
GAATGGAAGTAATTAGTAAGGGACATAATTCCAGAAATAAAGTTATAAGTTATGTACCTTTGGTCCGGTCTCTCAGTTCTATATCTTGTGTCGGGACGCTCAGTTCTATATCTTGTGTCGGGACGTTCAGTTCTGTATCTAGGGTCCGGTCGCTCAGTCCTGTATCTAGGGTCCGGTCTCCCAGTTCTATATCTTGTGTCGGGACGCTCAGTTCTATATCTTGTGTCGGGACGCTCAGTTCTATATCTTGTGTCGGGACGCTCAGTTCTGTATCTAGGGTCCGGTCTCTCAGTTCTGTATCTAGGGTCCGGTCTCTCAGTTCGGAACCGTACGTCGGGTCTGTCAGTAAAGTACCTTGGTTCAGGCTTGTACGTCCAAACCACAGGGGCCTGTGTCCTTGGCCTTGGCCTGGTTCCCGAAGAAGACCCTGAAACAGCAGTGTTTTTGATTAACCCAAACATCGTCATGAAAATTACGAAAGGTTATACGTACCTATACTAATAGGCACTGATGAACACACATAGATGGCTAGGAAATTACATTGATATAAGAAAACACACACACACACACACACGCACAAAGGCAAGTTATGGATGCGTAGATTTGAACAGACCGAATTCATCGTTGATAGGCTAAAGGCGAGAGGACTGTCTTCATTGCACTGGGTACTACCCTTCTAGGCTCTGTTTTTCGTCGCAGAAAGGTCAAACCGTCTGGCAAGAGCATCGCACAAAGCACGAGCTCCATAACTCCAGCGATGATCCTCAAGAGCCTTGGGGGAAAACGGCACCCGTTGTCTGAACGCAAATGGGAAACGACCCCATAATCTTCAGAACAGGAGGCAGACTGTTTGATCACTTCGCTACCGTTGCCCTACACCCTCCCCACCACCACCCCACAGTTCATCATTGAAGAAACATCACCATACTGGCCTTAGACAGCTTAAAACAGGGCCGCAATAACCACCATATTGGCCTTCAGACAGCTTAAAATAGGGCCGCAATAACCACAGCTTTCTTATTCTTTCGCCAGTTAATCCTAATGTAATGACGTAATTATCCACAACTTACCGTACATTTCCGTAATGCCGTTGATATCATCCTGAGCTAGGGCAGCCACGCTTCTGTAAACTGGATACATTATGGCCGATTCGTCTTCTGAATGACCCAAACCCATGGAGTGTCCCAGTTCATGAACAGCAACACCCAGTAGAGTTTCGTAATCTTTCCAGTCGTCATCTTCATCGAAGTGGACATCGCCGGCCAGACCTTTAATGTTGTAACCAGGTCCCCAGGCATGCGCCAGGACATTCAATGTTTGTTCAGCTGTCAACAGAAAGTTAAAGGGGACTCAATCCAGCATCTACCAAACAACTCAACATACGTTAATATCAAATTGTCTTCCCTTGGCTAGAAGTCTTCTGACAATGCTTCTCTTTCCCGCTAAAACTACAAAGCAAGAAGCATGACCAAGCTATGTCCAATCTTAGCGAGCCAGAAAGTGCTATACTAAATTATCACCTAGTTACACCCTAATGTACTTCTATGCAAGATGTGAAATTTCAGTACCGATTTTGCACCCCACTCTGGATTGTACGTCTTTTTTTTCCAGACAAAACTGAACTTCCATAACCCAACTTAAAAGTTAATTCTGTCTTTCAAAGAATTCACTGCTACCCAACCAAACAGATTATCAATCAACGAACTAACCAGTCAACCAATTAGCTTACCAACCAATCAGCAACCAATCAGGCAAACAACTAACAAGGCAACTAACCAAATAAGTCAACCAACTAACCAATCAAGTCAGTCAGCCAGCCAACCAATCAGCCGACCAACCAGCCAACTAACCAACCAACTAGTCAATCAACCAACCAGCCAGCCAACCAACCAACTAACCAGCCGTCCAACCATCTCACACTGATCCATCCGTTTTTTTTTTTTTTTCATACACTTTTTTTCAGTCCCATGTTTCTCGTCAGACAGTCAAAGGAAATAACCACAATAGAAAAAAAATCACAATTTCATGACGATCAAACTGGCCAAATACACGGCAGAAGTAACCACTCTCACGACCTGTCTAGTTTAATCCAGAGAAAAGGTAACATCAATACACTACGTCTGGAACAAGACAAGCTAAGGAAGCCGCCGGATCAGAAACAAAAAAAAAAAAATGCTCTAACTGTCCGCTTGTCGGAGTTTCCATCCTAGACCAGCTTCCAACCAAGGCTTAGGGCCTGGTCTGCCCAGCCATGTTTTGAATGGAATAAACGTTTTTTTTTAAAAATAAATAAATACAACAATACGTCGGGTGCTGAATAAGAATACAGGAGTAACTCTATTCTGTCCTACATGTCACTCGAGATAAGATATCTAGTCTAGTCCTCTCAGATAATAGCGATAAAACCACACTCCCCTCTCCCATTATGAAAATTGTGCAAGTAATAAAATCTTATGGCAGTTGGAAATAGCAAAGAACAGGCCACAAAATATCTGCACTGGCAAAATTGGTAGGAGTACAACATACAAACTGTTAGATGGGGTCCGTTATGTTGGATGGAGTCTGTTTAGAGCAGTGGTTCTCAACCGGTGGGGACTTCCCACCCCCCCCCCCAGGGGGGAATTTTAGGGTTTCCGGGGGGGGGGGGGTGGCGGGGAATTAAGATTATTTCAAGATCGCGTTAATACAAGAACCGATTACTTGATATTGTTTTTCCTTCATACTGTACGGTTCTGTACGTCTCACCCTTCTAAATTTCAATTTATAAAGTAGGTAGACCCACAAATCGTGTTTTATGTGAACGTCTAGACTTGTTTTAGTATGTGCTATTAAATTTAGCTGCCATTACTACGTATACTGTGTAGGGGGCGAGGGCGGTATTTTTAGATAGGAAATACGAAAGAGGAGAATGACGTTCTGAAAATATTTTGAAGGGGCCACGGGCCAAAATTTTAGGTAGGAAATACGAAAGGGGGGGGGGGGGGGGGAAATGACGTTCTGAAAATATGAGAAGGGGGGCACGGGCCAAAAAAGATTGAGAACCACTGGTCTAGAGGAAGTCATCCTGACATAAATGCATGCCGAAGTTGACTCTTTGGTCCCCGTGGTACATACTTTGTGTGACGTACTGCTCTCGATAGAAGACACCGAAAAATAAATCGCCGTTAAAATGGAATGAGCTCTGTTAGTAATCCAAAATACATACATTAAATGTCAAATGTCAGTCCATCTTACGTTTGCCATCGAAAATGGGGTCGGGTCGAGGTCCATGCTCGCCTCTGGCAAAATGGATATCGATGTCTGGGATGTTCTGGCTTCTGTCTTCCACGAAGCTGATAGGCATGTACTCTCCCCACACGGCTAAGGAACGGCGAATTATGTCCCTGAAACAGACACGTAAATATGTTAATTACACACATTACATTTGTTTATACCATATGAACTTAATTACTCTAGTTCTTTCACTCTTTTCACTCTCCCGTGTGTTGCCGGGGCCCATAAGGGAAGCAAAGAATAGCAATACTGTAGCCTACCACGCATGTCGTAAGAGGCGACTAAGGAGGCTTGATGGTTCCGTCGCCCTGCTACCGAGTGAGTGCGTGGCGCGACACTGTGAGCTGTGAGTTTCGTGTGAAATGCTTTTGAATCTGCCCGATATTTTTTGGAACGTGACTGCATGTTCGGGGCGATGGCAGCTGGCTATGTCCCAGAGTTGACCGGTTTTTGCCTTATGCAGAAATGCGTGGCTGCTGGGCTTCTGTTTGACTGCCACTTCCATCGACGATGAACTGTATTTTCGTGGACGGTGTGGGTGAACATATAGGAAACATCCAGATGGGAAAATGACTGCCGATTCCATCAGAAATTAACTGGGTGTTTCGTGGGGGACTATTGTGTTGACATTCTTGCAGCGGCATTATGCACAGTGTTTCTGTGCGGGCTGTTGCTTGTCGAGACTCCTGTCTTTTCCACTTTTCACATTTGGCAGTGGGGAGCATTTTGTGTGATATTCACTAGCACAGGAACGGAGCATAATGGGGACGACCCGTTGCTGTGAAGTTGGAAATACGACTAACTAACTAACTAACAGTTCGTTCACTTCGGAAAGCTAAAGTATACAGCTAGTCCCCTTTAGGTAGAACAGCATGTTCCCCATAGCTAATAACGATTGCCACATCATTCATTAATATTAGTGAGTCATGTAGTATTCATGTTTGCATTTTCCCCATGCCTTAATAATGCATATCTTTCACATCGTTGTTGTTCTCGGGTAGTCTCGAATGATGTGTGGATGAAATAATATGGAAGAGACTGATAGAAGGGCCTACGTGCCCAATTCATTTTCTTCAGCGTTGTGAGCCATTGAGGTTCTTTGCTGCAGATACAATCCGTATCCATTCGTCTCTCTGGTTGACCCTCTCTTGCCATTCGTTGATTCCAAGTGCTTGTAGGTCTGTATATATATTATCTCTCCACCGTCTTCTTGGTCTACCTCGGGGTCTACGGTCATTTATTTCCTGAGTGTAAGCGAGTTTTGTTTCCCTGTTGTCTTCCATTCTTTCTACATGCCCCAGCCATTGCAGTCTATTAGCCTTCATGATACCAGTGATTAGCGGGGACTTAAACAGATCATAAATTCATAACCCTTTGAAAATAAAGTTATTTGTTCTCTCTCTCTCTCTCTCTCTCTCTCTCTCTCTCTCTCTCTCTGTCTCTCTCTCTTTCTTTCTCTCTCTGTCTCTCCGTCTCTCTCTCTGTCTGTCTCTCTCTGTCTGGCTCCCTCTGTCTGTCTCTGTCTCTCTTTCTATGTCTGCCTCTCTCTGTCTCTGTCTGTCCATCTGTCTGTCTCTGTGTCTATGTGCGTCTCTCTCTATGTGTCTCCCTGTCCCTCTCTGTCTCTATCTGTCTCTTCCTATGTCTCTTTCTCGCTCTGCCTTTCTCTATCTCTCTGTTTCTCTTTCTCTATCTCTCTGTTTCTCTCTCTCTCTCTCTGTTTCTCTCTCTCTCTCTCTCTCTCTCTCTCTCTCTCTCTCTCTGAGAAAGTATGCCTCGGTGAAAGTCTGTCTCTCCAACAGGGCAACAAATTTAACTATAGAAACTACATTTTAACTGAATTCAACGAAAGACTGAGTGCTAAAGTCATGACATATCACTTGTCGAAAGATTGAGTGCTAAGTTATGACATATCACCTGGTGAAAGCTAAGTTATGACATATCACCTGGTGAAAGATTGAGTAATAAGTCATGATATATCACCTGGTGAAATAATAATACTTCATTGGTTCAACGTCAAACAAAAAGTAGGTTTGAATCAAACATGGCAAACAATCAAATGAACACGTATTATAATGTCAATGTCCGTTCACTGAGCAATGAAATTGTGGAAGATACCACGAAACAAAGCAAATAACACGATGTCCCTAGGATGGCGATATAGCGTCCTTCTATAAAAATGGTAGGTCACATACTGGCTATATTATCCTTCTGCACTAAATCAGTTAATATGTTTCCCGCACAGGGCGGCGCGTGAGAGGATGACTCCTGAGTGTTTACAACTCTGGACTAACTATGACGATCAGTAATTAAATCCTGCAAGATTTCCTGAGCGAGACGGATAACCCGAGCGTTTGTCCAGATCGCTGTGAGGACAATACTTATTAACCATTGTCAATTATTTCGTGTTAAGTGGATCCCATAATTCTTGTTTTTGTTCAACCCGAGCGCTACGCCCCAACACATGTTCACACTTGTCTACAATGTCCAAGATTGTTCCACTGATAATTACCAGACGACTGTGTTTTGCTTTTACCCGCGAGAACCAAGCCAAGAAACAACGGCTTTCTGTGTCCTTCTCAATCTTATTAAGAGGAAATCGGCTTTCAAGGCCAGCCTCATAGAATTATGTTCATTTGCTTCTCAGGATTCAAAATATGGCGAGGAACAGAATTGGTCATTGCATCTTTGTCACATTGTGATCTGCCCGTGGGATTATCTTTGCTCAGCCCAGAGCTGATTAATTCCCTCATTGCTGTCCATGGAATGAGACCAAATTACGCTCACACAGTGTCCTACAGCTGGCCCTGTACACGCTAAAAGTTCCCCCACGACTGGTACTGCAGCTGGGGTATGAGGTGTTAGGTCTTCGTATATGCTGTACCACGGCATAATGTGATTAGGGGCCCAGTTCCCTTCTTCTCCGTCTTTCCTTTCGAGACCATTTCTAGAAATGTCTCACACTTATCTAATGCCCACGTCCCGAGTCTTGCCGAACGAGGAGCCCTAGTGATTTGAAGAGATAATCCGTACACATCTGGGGATCTACCCCGGACTGCTCTCTTTGTAATCTATCGCACTAATTGTTACCCTGCGGCGACTTCTGTATCAGTTACTCTCATGTAAATTGTCCCAGCATGCGATGCTTCCTCGTGTGTGTTCCCTTTCCTGAGTTTGAATGATGCAAATATCTGGGAACGCACATCGAAGAACTAACAGTAGCTAGCAAAGAACAACAGACACTTAATGCTCCAACTGTACTCGGTGAACCCACGTGTAAATGAAACACAAGGATGGTTTCTAAACCACATATAATATAGACTACCACTATTGCCATCTCTTATAAGTGCGACATTATAACTGTCCCTCTTTCTTTGTTAGCTCACAAATATCTATGTATATCATTGTTGCAAAGTTGTCAGTCCTTTTCAGGTTTTCCCCATCATAATACGCATTGCCTTCCCTTGGGTTGGAAAGTCTATGTCACACTACGTTTCTTTCGCAGAGCCGATCGTAAATAAATACATATCTCACTGTTTTTGTCCTCTTATGGAGCCGGCAATTTTTGGGGACATATCCCACTGTTTATTTGCATTTTTGTGGAGCCAGAAATCTGTGAGGTCATATCTCACTATTAGTGTGTCCTCTTATAGAGCCGACAATCGTTGATGACATATCCCATTTTTAGTTTGTTCTCTTATGGATGTTACAATCGTTAATGACATATCCCACTGTTAGTTTGTTCTCTTATGGATTCTATCATCTCCCTTATTTGTCTTTGCCATCCCATTGATCAAACATCCATTGAGCACATGTCCCTAGGCCTAGGTGATCCGACGAAGCCGAGAGTCTGTGAAGGCGTGCCTCACTGAAACAGAGGCACCAAAATTTGTTAAGTGTTCAGAGCCTCAAAAGGTCTCCAACCCGTCGGTGCTAAAGGTGACGTGTCAAAATAATAAGGTGTTATCTCATGTGTTCTCTGTTGTATTCTTTTTACCCCTTATCTTATATGAGTGCTAATTAACACCTTCGAGTGTATCATTAGTCTCAAGAGATTGGAGAAGGTCGTGAGGGAATACATACTTTTGCTGCGATTCGGAGAGTTGCCGGGAGGGACGTGAAATTCTCCAGGTTAGCTGTGTGACGTTCCACTTGGCCAGGCTTCCGTCTGTGGAAACAACCAAATTGTCAACAAACAAAGAATCCAAACTTTCACTAATCTGCGTTTGTGTAAAAAGAAGGAGTTAAATGGCATGACAAAATGACAATGTGGAACTCATGGAGAGAACTAGATAAGTGCTAATCAAATACCAGTGAACCAGGAGGTGAGGGAAAGACACTGGCGCTGGAAAGAACATACATTGAGAATACCTGAGAATGGTATAAATAGAAAATCCTTTCTGTGGAACCCACAAGGCAAAAGAAATATAGAAATACCCAAAAGCCACACGGAGAAGAGGAGTAGATATAGAAATGAACAAATATGGGAAGGATACGGACAGAGCTGCGTGGATAGCTAAGGATAGCAGGGCCTGGAGTCAGTGGGTTGAGGGCACATGTATAGATAGAGAGCTAAAGACGAACAGAAGAAGAGAGAATGATCATGACAGTTAGTTGCATGTCCTCTACTGGATGTTGCAGCCCACCCCAGCATGTATTGGCTGTTCGTGATTTACTGGGCAGTGTCTTGCTATTAGAGGCCAGCAAGGCCGACATGATGAGAACACTCTCTCTTAAACTTCCTGTGCGCTGTCGACAGGGTAGCGGGTTCAATCCCCACACCCATCCATTGGATTTACACGTTGTCTTGTCGTTCAGAAAGCACTGGTAAACTACTGAACGTACAAGTGCTTAATACATTCACAGCCAGACAACAATTGCTGGGGTTGATTGCCACGTCCTGTCCCAGACCTGCTGCTAATGTTGTTGTAGAGCTATCATGTCACATACTCACACAAGCCTCTGCTACGGTTTTTGTTTCGGAAATATTATCTGCCCATGGCGAATACGGGAGGTCGCTGTTGACGATTATAGTTAGTTTAGTTTATTCGATGGATCAACATCACGGCACACGGGTGCAACCCATAAGTGCTCCGCTCTCTTCCTAATTCAAACCTGATTCTGGAGAAACTCAGCTCAGTGCACGAATTCCGTAGCACCGGCGAGGATCCTGAAATACTTTGACGATTAATCATCCTATGGCATTTAATTAGTTAATTTATATACAAATAATGCTTTCTTTCTATTTTTCTTTCTTTCTTTCTTTCTTTCTTTCTTTCTTCCTTTCTAACAACACAAACAACAACACAACTGCCGTCACCACCATCAGTCACACCCAACTTACCCCCATATCTATTGACGCTATATCTCTTCACTCTCCTCCCGCTTGCCGGCCGGAGAGCTCCCATAAGTGTGCCATCTGCGGCTGTATCATCACCTTCGATATCCTTGCGCCCACACCTGGCCGCCTTCAGGATCTTCTGGGTGCCGGTGTCCACTTCTCCACTCACTGGTAGATGGAAGAAAGCCTGCAGGCGCCTGTAAGTATACATGTCCTTATTGAACTCCTGTTTGGTGTTGTTGATGATGTTGTTGTTGTTGTTGTTGTTGTTGTTGTTGTTGTTACTTTTGTATGGATGTGAAGCGTGGACAATGAACAGACAAGCTGAAAAACATCTAATGGCAGTGAAGATGTGGTTTCTGAGAAAACTGCAAAGAATACCATGGACAGACAGAAAAACCATCTACCAAGTCCTACAATAAACAAAGGAAAACCGTAAACTGATTAGAGAAATTAGACGCAGACAGTCAACAAATCTTTGGACACGTTATGAGAAGAAATAAATTGGAGAACTTGGTGACAACTGGCAAGATTGAAGGGAATAGAACAAAGGGAAGACAGAGAGGTAAATACCTGGATGAAGAACAAGAACACGAAGAAGAACACGATGAAGAACAAAAAGAAGAACAAGAAGAAAAACAAGAACAAGAAGAACAAGTACATAAACAAGAACAAGAAGAAGAACACCAAGAACAAGAACAACAAGAACAAAAAGAACAAGAAGAACAAGAGCAAGTACGTGAACAAGAACAACAAGAACAAGAACAAAAAGAAGATGATGATGATGGTGATTATCGTGAATAATGGATGGGACAGTGGAAAATGAGACAAGCATACCATGTATAAAGTATACAATGAGTCAAAGGGTACAATGAGTCAAAGGGTACGTACAATGAGTCAAAGTACACAGTGAGTCAAAGTACTCAAGTATTAAGGTAAACATAGATAGAAAACAAAAGCCGACATTACTTTATTGCACGACTGCGATCCACGTCCGTGTGTCCAGGTGCTGCATCCGACCCTGCTCCAGATGATGATGATGATAACCCGTCGTTCTGTGATCCGCCATGTTCTTGAGAATAGTATCCGAATGTCGACAAATATTTCTGGAACATTTCAAGCAACATTCTAGTATGTACATTCCACATTCAAACTAATACATTCCCTCAGTGAGTGTAAATACACAAGCTACAGCCAATATGCTGCAAGATTTATTATCTGAACGAACAATAAACGATTGCTCTAAAATAGTGAGGCGTTAGCAATTAGGCGTTTCCAGCCGGTTTTGTACAGACAGAAAGCCTTCGTGTTAGTTTTAAAATTACCGTGAGCATAACAGATGCTCCACATTCGAATAATACCTGTGATTATGTGTTTTATTAGTTTCAGCTTAAGTATACGGTGTATTTTTAATGACTGCGCAGTTTTTGAAAATATTGCCTGTCCAAGTTTTGTATTCACCCTCTGGAATTTTCATGCAACATAATAGGTAAAAACAAAACTTGGACCGGCAATATTTTCAAAAACTACAGAGTCATTAAAAATACACCCTGTACTATTTATTTATTCACTACACATAATATATAACAATATGCACCTGGCGAAATGCAGCGAAATATGCCAGGCAATAAATAGCGCAAGATATTGTTGTAATAGATCTATATTCTTGTGCTATTATAAGACAGGTTCAGTCAAGAACCGACATCACAACCCTCGGCACATTCCCATACATGCTTCATCCTCATCTTCAACAGCCAGCGAAGAGTTCCAATACTAACGGTACCAGTATATATGGACATATAGCGTGGACCATGTTTGAATATTGCATTTTATAAATATTCTCTAGTTGTGTGTTACTACTACTACTACTACTACTACTACTACTACTACTACTACTACTACTACTACTACTACTACTACTACTACTACTACTACTACTACTACTACGACTGCTACTACTACTACTACTACTACTACTACTACTACTACTACTACTACTACTACAACTACGACAACAACAACAACAACAACAACAACTACTACTACTACTACTACTACTACTACTACTACTACTACTACTACTACTACTACTACTACTACTACTACGACTGCTACTACTACTACTACTACTACTACTACTACTACTACTACTACTACTACTACTACTACTACTACTACTACTACAACTACGACAACAACAACAACAACAACAACAACTACTACTACTACTACTACTACTACTACTACTACTACTACTACTACTACTACTACTACTACTACTACTACTACTACAACTACTACTACTACTACTACTACTACTACTACTACTACTACTACTACTACTACAACAACAACAACTACTACTACTACTACTACTACTACTACTACTACTACTACTACTACTACTACTACTACTACTACTACTACTACTACTACTACTACTACAACTACGACAACAACAACAACAACTACTACTACTACTACTACTACTACTACTACTACTACTACTACTACTACTACTACTACTACAACTACTACTACTACTACTACTACTACAACTACGACGACAACAACAACAACAACAACAACAACAACTACTACTACTACTACTACTACTACTACTACTACTACTACTACTACTACTACTACTACTACTACTATTACTACGACAACAACAACAACAACAAAAACTACTACTACTACTACTACTACTACTACTACTACTACTACTACTACTACTACTACTACTACTACTACTACTACAACTACGACGACAACAACAACAACAACAACAACAACTACTACTACTACTACTACTACTACTACTACTACTACTACTACTACTACTACTACTACTACGACAACAACAACAACAACAACAACAACTACTACTACTACTACTACTACTACTACTACTAGTATTAGCAGCAGCAGCAGCAGTAGTAGCAGTATTAGTAGCAGTAGTAGTAGTAGTAGCAGCAGCAGCAGCAGTAGTAATAGTAGTAGTAGTGGTGGTATTGGTAGTAGTAGTAGTAGTAGTAGTAGTAGTGGTGGTGGTATTGGTAGTAGTAGTAGTAGTAGTAGTAGTAGTAGTAGTAGTAGTAGTAGTAGTAGTAGTAGTAGTAGTAGTAGTAGTAGTGGTGGTAGTAGTGGTGGTAGTAGTAGTAGTAGTGAGAACTGGGAGCGGTTCGACCCCCGCTGGTGACTTGCGGGATAACTGAGCCGGCCGCTCAGAAAGCAATGGCAAACTACTGAGCGTAATCTTGCCAAGAAATCAACAGACAGCTGAAAGATGCTGATGTTGACAGCGATGTCCTGTAAAGGATATGCGAATTTAAAAAAAAAAAATTCGACTACTGTGGTACTTGTAATTTACACCCCTAATTCAATACACGAGATGGTGGAAATGACGAGGTATTATAACCAACTTATATTACAGGAACAGTGAGCAGAAACACTTTGGGATGGTGGCTGGCTAGGAAGACTGAGCCTGTATTGGATTGCTCGGTGTGCAGTGACGTCGTTAGATATAACAACATAACGAAACAATGTAACATACGTCATCAGGTCAAGGACGAGACGTCAACATTTCAGTTAAAGTGGCCTGCGTGTGAAATGACCCCCACTGGTCGCGGTCAGCAGAGAAAGTTTCAGCAGGTTAGACCTCTCAGCCACCAACAACAGTTACTGCATGTCAATATTCTCTAGGATACTTTATAGACAATTTAATATGATTAATATCATGTGATGATTAATCATCTTAAGCGATTTCCCGTATCCCATATGCTTATATGAAGTAGTTTTCTTATGTATCCCCGTTTAAATATACCCATGTCCGCAAAATGACAGACAATAAACAACATATTCACACCAACCCTATGCTACCAATTTCAAACTTGGACTGTATCCAAATAACACTTTCGCAAAATCAACTCCCGTGAGATGAGATTCTGAGGAGAGCTGCCAACTTAACAATCCGAGGCCGAGTAAGAAATGCTGTATCAGACAGACAGTGAGATCAAGACCTTGTGCCACATTTATTGAAAGACAGAAAGTCAAATGGTTTGGCCATGTCGTTAGAATGCAATCCCAACAACTACCATCACTGGCCTTACATCAAAGATCATCTGCGACGAGACCAAGAGGAAGTCCAAGAAGAAAATAGATTGAAGACATCAAAGACATTGTACAATCACACGGAATGACACTATCCAGTGCCGCCCTTTGGGCGCTGGAGCGCAAATTATTCCTCCCCACGACGCTTGACGGCAGAAGTGGAAGAAGATGATGATGATGATCCCCGTTTAAATTTATATACAATACATGTCTGCTACTATATTAACAATTTGTAAGTCACAATTGTGACACACCCCTACTTCCCATTTTCCATCACCCATTTTTATTTGGTCCAGACCTACATTTTATTTGACACTGAACCTGTTAATATTTGTGGTGAGGGTGACAGGAAAAGAATAAGTGTATGAATAATAGTAATAATAATAGGGGTGTTTGCTTGGCCATGCGTCGAAGTATATTGTTCCTGCAACCAGGGTCTGTCCTTATTTGAAGGTGGCAGAATCGAATCCCGGATGGTAACAGTAGATTTTAATTGTTATGTTGTCCCGTGTGTCCTCTAGTCTTTATTTCTTTCTTCTGCTTCAAGGAGCGTCCAATAATACATGTGTTTATTTATACACTGTCTTAGTGGCCTCAAAAGGATTTCCCAGTCCATGTTTCTGTGTAATAAGAGATTATGGCTGTGGTGATGATGATCATTCTGAGAAGAAGTAGAAGAAGAAGAAGAAGAAGAAGAAGAAGAAGAAGAAGAAGAAGAAGAAGAAGAAGAAGAAGAAGAAGTAGCAGAAGAAGAAGAAGAAGAAGAAGAAGAAGAAGAAGAAGAAGAAGAAGAAGAAGAAGAAGAAGAAGAAGAAGAAGAAGAAGAAGAAGAAGGAGAAGAAGAAGGAGAAGGAGAAGAAGAAGAAGAAGAAGAAGAAGAAGAAGAAGAAGATGATGATGATGATGATGATGATGACGATGATGCTGAAATTCTTCTCTGTATATAAGCCATGCATACTTACATCTACTGTCTCTGTTTCAGTGTTCCTCTGCTCCGCCACATCCTGCCCTTGGCACCGAACCACAACCGAAACCACCAACACCCAGCATAACAACCACCTGGACGACAACAACGAAGACACAAGTGGCAATCTCAGTCCTGATACCGACCGCACAGCCGATCCTCCCGACTCTTTAGATAATAACGTTGACGCACATCTAGATAATGTCTTCATTGTTCTTGTCACAACCTGAGTGGAGTCTTTAGTTTTGGAATTGAAACTTCGAAAACCTTTGTCAGAAAATATACCTTCTTTTTTATTACAATGTTCACAAGATGTATCGGCCCTAAATATTTTGTCCATATTCACCGATTTAACCAAAAACAACTTATATTCCAAAAATAAATTTAACTTTGGAATTGAAATATAGCACCTTTCTTAAACAAATAAGAACATCCCTTATAATATGGTCTGTTTTTTAAAACAAGAATTTATCGTATCATAGTCAGCGCTGATTATATTTGTCGTTTATTACCAAGTTTGGTTCACAGTTGAGCGCACGAAAACTAAGTTATCCCAAGTGAAATGAGCCTGCTTTTATATTGGCCAAGTTGGCCTGTTGGCACTTCAATAATGTGAACTCAGTTCCGCCAGCTTAATTGCCAAACAACGAATCAGAAACCTGGGATGTGTCATTGCTGTTGATACTGGTAGGACAAACACGTCATCATTATTTGGGATCAGTGGGGTAGATGGTACAACCTCCTTTCTGCTAGTGTCGAATGCTGGGTGGCGCTCACCAAACCCGACACCCCTCGTTGTGTCAACGGTTTCGGGCGGAGGAGCGCCACTTGAAGGGTATAAGTTTTATGATAGTGCTAGGAAATGCAATCTAATGACTACATGTCATCGTAGGACAGACCTGTCCCGAAGCCTTGGTCGGCAACTGGTTTAGGATCAAAGCTCCGACAGGGGGACAGTTAGAGTATTGCTTTGCTGATCCGGTAGCTTCTGCAGATGTACTGGTGTTATCTTTCCTCTGGAGTAAACTAGGCAGGCCGAGAGAGGGATCATGCTGCATGGGCAACACTTGGCCTTTACAATTCAGCCCTGGCTTTGTGCTATGGAAAGGTATCACTTCATCCTTGGTCCCCGTCATGGGATATAGTAATTTTACTTTAAAAAAAATAAAAAAATAAACAATGTAACAAACTATAGCCTTCCAAGACGGCCAGGTGCCAGTAAGTGGGTCAGACTTCTAAACTTATGGGTTATAGGAGCAACAACGAGAACTCCCTGCGGTGGATACCAGCCCATAGTGATCTCCCTGGATGTGACAAGGCAGACGTGTTGGCACAGGCTGGAGAACACCTCGAGCAGTTCTGTCTACACCAGAGCTTCAGGGAGGCAAGAACACTGCTAAACTCATCTGTGAGGACAATCTGTGAGGACAATCTGTGAGGACAATCTGTGAGGATAATCTGTAATCTGTGAGGACAATCTGTGAGGATAATCTGTAAGGACAATCTGTGAGGACAATCTGGAGGAAAGAAAACAAACAACTACAGACCAAAGTACACAAGTATAAATAAACTGGGCAGAAATGTGCAGATCAAAATCTTCAGACTCAGATCAGGATGCTGTGGACTCCGAGCACACCTTCAGCGTATGGGCCTCACTGAATCTTGTGAAGTAAGGACAGTACATATGGTTGAACACAGACTGAAATTAAAAGCTTTCCATTATGGCACATGATTGATTGATTGATATTTGGTTAAACACATACTGAAAGTAGGGACAGTACATCCGGTTAAACACATACTGAAAGTAGGGACAGTACATCTGGTTAAACACAAGCTGAAAGTAGGGACAGTATATCTGGTTAAACACATACTGAAAGTAGGGACAGTACATCTGGTTAAACACAAGCTGAAATTAAGGACAGTATATCTAGCTACACTCAGCCTGACAGTAAGGACAGCATATCAGAACCCATTTAAACACAGACGACCTTGCTCACGGACTGAAGGTAAGTAGTCAACCAATTAGAATCAAACACGTAAGTGCTAAAAAGTCAGGCTGGCATCATTAGTAGAAGTTAATTAGTTCACATTTTCTGCAGGCGCTTGTAATAAACGCACTCCACAGGCTGGTGCAAGTTTGCGGCCAGTCGGCCAGGCTGGAAGGGGGAAGTAATTTGAGAGTATTCATAATGTTACAACAAGCTACATTCATACTGCTGGAGTTGTCGGGATTTGTAAGTATGCAGTAACAGGAGTTGACCAGCATGTGGAAGGACACTGGGCAGTGCAGCCACTTTCGCCATGACAATGCATGAGATAGGGGAACTGGCAGGGGATGGAGGATCTTTCCGGTGGGTCGTGGTGAGTGCGACGTTCTGCAAAGAACCCGTTACGCGAAGATGAGTAGTAATTAGTAAAGAACTAATTTTTCTCTCCATTGGATGATATACTGAGTATGGATGAGTGATGCGGTCAGTATTGCGCCTGATGTCATTCTTCTCCTTCCATTTATCTCTCAATGTTCTTATAATTAAACCCTGCATTCCCTACAAAACAGTGTGTATTTACAAGGTGCATTGCATATTTCCCTTTGCAATACAACAATTACATTCATATACTACTATCACCTTGTCGTCTTGACAGACGATAGTTTGTTACTTTGTGCTTAAATAAGTCATTATATAAAATATTAATAACTACAACCCATGGCGGGGACATGGGATGGAGTTATACCTCTCCATAGCACAAATCCTGGGCTGAATTGTAGAAACCATGTGTTGCCCATGCAACATGATACCTCTCTTGGCCTGCCTAGTTTACTCCAGATGAAAGGTGACACCATTACGTCTAGAACAAAACAAGCTTCCGGATCAGCAAAACAATGTTGTAACTGTTCTTTTGTCGGAGCTTAAATACTAGACCATTTGCCCACCAAGGCGTAGGGACTGATCTGCCCTGCCATGGCATTTAGTATTTAGGTTGTATTTCCTCGCACCAGGATACTTGTCTGGTGCTTTGATACTCATTGCTTTAGATCGACTAAAACTGAAAACTCTACAACATGATCATCCTGCGCCGTGCCGATAAGCGTGAGCGGTCATGTTTCGCCATCTCACACGATGATCTCAGAGCCGTGGATCAGTTCCATGTTCTTGTCTCGGCCATGCCACGTGGCCAAGCCACCCAGATCAACACACAGATTACCAGAAGTGACTTGTAGAAATATAGAATGGAATAGGGCAGTTCATAAATAAAGGCACAGGTATTGTTAGGCGCTCGTAGATATAGAAGAAAGAATTAGAGACCAGAGGACGCACTAGACAACATAACAACTGTACGCTATAGTTACCTTTCGGTATTCGAACCTGTCTCCTCCACATGACGACGGCGCCTCCCTGCGAGAACAAGTGTACTTCGATGTACGACCAACTAGACACCCCTTAAAAGATGTCTTCATTAGCCAGGTCTATCATCCACATTAACCCATAACAATGGGATATGGTCAGAATTCGGATCTAAGCATTGAATAGCACCATAGGTCTCATATTTTATATTAAAACAACATAGGTCAAATATCAAACATACAAACAAGTCAGACCGCAATGCTGTGTCCAGTGTAGTAATGACAATTTAAAGAAGAGAAATGATTGGTCGGTTCCAATGGTCTACACGTATTACACAGCCAGTGATGGAATGGAATAGGAGCTGTGTATTTTACTTAATCTGGACTTGTAGAATCGCAGGTACTGTAACTACTCTAAGTACGATTGGTAAATTTATGGCAATATTTGAAGTACAGCCACAGCAAATGTGGATATTTGAGCCATTACCCTCTTTGGACATCAATTGCTTTCAAATGAATATCCGACTTGTGGCTGACTCGGTCACAGGATTATTAATCTGAGCCAGGCTATGGACCTCAATATAACTTCTCTTCTGATGTTGAACGGGGTAATGGTAGAATGGAATGGGGACATGGTATTCTGTAAGTTCATTTCTTAACTAGCGTGTTAGTCCAGTCGCTAGGAGTCTACGCTGATACTGTCATCAGTGTGATTGGATACGGGTTCGATACCTGCGCACGTTGTCCGCTAAGGTGAGGGAAAGACTGGCTACCCATTCCCGCGTGTCTTCAGGCCTACATAATGTAATAGTCTTAAGAAAAGACTCCACACACGCATAGCTAAGATTAGTGTGCAACAGGTAGTGCGGGAGAGCCTGGCGTAGGATACCACAACATCTAGTCTGGCAATGGAGGCGGAAGCGGTCACAGCGGAGTTCCACTGGCTACGGGATAAACAGCACACACATGTTGTGATTGTAACGGACTTACGGAGCATGTTGAACAGTGTGAGGACAGGCATGTGTGCAGAGTGGCATGTTTCAGTTAAAGAGTCTCAGATAGGGAGCATCCGTTTGATGTCTTTCCTGGGGCGCGTTGGTGGGATAGGAAACGAGCAGGTAGACAAATTGGCTGGGTCTGCACTGCTAAGTGAGGTGTTGGTGGGTCTTGGTGGTACAAGATAAGGTGAATGAGGACGGGGCACTTTGGGATCGTGTGTGTGGTGTGGAAGAACAGATACACCATCACGGCCTGGAGAGACTGCTACGACAAGAAGCGACTAGAAGATCTGGCCGACACTCAGTTATCCGATCTGACCGACACTCAGTTATCCGATCTGGTCGACACTCAGTCATCCGATCTGGCCGACACTCAGTTATCCGATCTGGCCGACATTCAGTTATCCGATCTGGCCGACACTCAGTTATCCGATCTGGCCGACACTCAGTTATTCGATCTGGCCGACACTCAGTTATCCGAGGAAAGGTCAGAAGGAAACATAATCAGACAGCAATTGGTACCGCAAGTATTGGGACTCTTCGCTGGTTATTGAAGATGAGGACGGAGCACCTATGTGAATGTCCCGAGTGCAGTGATACCGGTTCTTGACTCATCTCATCTTAACTCAACTCAAGATCCATAGTCGGGAATTACTTATTGTTTTTATATTTTAGTAAATTTATTGTGTTTGTACCACACCAGGACACGCAGAACTGGGCGGTAAGAAGTCGTTTGCAAATGGCGGCAGTGATGACGTAATAGCTCTTGAGAGATTGCCGCCTTCTAGAAAACTGTGCTCATCGACATGCGTATTCTGATCCGGGTACTTCACTTAATCCGGTATCTGGTAAACAACAATTCATCAACAATTCATCACACTCGTTGTTAGTTTCACCATAAATCATCCTTGTAAATGATTCACATTTTCTGATGACAATATTCTATGAGTTTTGAACGGAAATGATGTCATCGATTTCTCTGTAATACAGAGACCCATGAACGGGATATGGTTGTGAAGCTTCCTGATCATTCCATGTCGAAACTTCACTGCAGACATAGGGCATCCCCATGCGTGCTCAGTCCTTCAACGCAGAAGCCGCCCTTAAGTATCTCTACTCACTGTTGCTCTAAGGGAAGTTGCTTACGGTATCTCCTCTTTCCCACGAAACCGCATTGGCGGGCGTGCCTGGGCAGGTTTGACCCCCCCTCCCCCAGTTCACGTAACCGGGCTAGAATTAGCGCTTGGTCAATTTCCGTCAAGCGGATGCTTCGTTCTGTGTGTATTGGCGCATTATTTGCCAGTTGGTCCCTCATCATCATCGTCATCATCATCATCATCATCATCATCATCATCATCATCATCATCATCATCATCATCATCATCATCATCATCATCATCATCATCATCATCATCATCATCATCATCATCATCATCATCATCATCACCACCACCACCACCACCACCACCATCATCACCATCATCATCACCACCACCATCACCACCACCACCACCACCATCATCATCATCGTCGTCATCATCATCATCATCATCATCATCATCATCATCATCATCATCATCATCATCATCATCATCACCATCACCACCACCACCACCACCACCACCATCATCATCACCATCATCATCATCATCATCATCATCATCATCATCATCATCATCATCACCACCATCATCATCATCATCATCATCATCATCATCATCATCATCATCATCATCATCATCATCATCATCACCACCACCACCACCACCACCACCACCATCATCATCATCATCACCACCACCATCATCATCATCATCATCATCATCATCATCATCATCACCACCATCATCATCATCATCACCACCATCATCATCATCATCATCATCATCATCATCATCATCATCATCACCATTGTTTAAATATAACGCAAGACATAGCGAACGACTAAATATATACTTCATGTCCATAAACCTATCATAGACTTATATAAAACAAACTTAGCATACTCTGCCACTCAGTTGTGGAACAATCTTCCACAAGAAATCAAAGACACCACCAATCATTATACATACAGTCACAACCTGTTTGAACATTACCTCAGGACAGACTACACGCCCCCTTTAAAAAAAAACAGCAACAAAGACAATCAATCAATCAATCAATCATGTGCCATGCCGCAAAGCGTGGGCGGTCATGACTCGCCATTTCACTCGATTACCAGTGTCGTGGATCAGCTCAGTGTTCCTGTCTCGTCCATGCCATGTAGCCAAGCCATCCAGGTATTTTCCTCTCGGTCTTCCTCTTGGTCTGTTCCCTTCGATCTTGCCAGTTGACACCAAGTTCTCCAATCCATTTCTTCTCATAACATGTCCAAACAATTTTGACTGTCTACGTCTAATTTCTCTAATCAATTTACGATGTTCATTTGTCTCCTGTAGTACTTGGTCATTGGTTTTTCTGTCTGTCCATGGTATTCTTTGCATTTCCCCCAGAAACCACATTTCTGCAGCCATCAGATGTTTTTCAGCTTGACTGCTCATTGTCCAAGTTTCACATCCATACAAAAGAACAGGCTCTATGTATACCCTCAACACTCTTTTTCTCGTTTCAATTGACATCTTTTTATTGGTCAGAATGTTTTTCATCTTGCTAAAGGCTACTTTCGCCATGGCGATTCTTATTCTAATCTCTTCAAGGCATCTCCCATCAGATGTTATGACTGTTCCAATATAAATGTACCGATTCACTTGTTGAAGAATATTTCCATTTACTTGTATATTACATTGTTGCACTTCTTTCTTCCTAGTGACGACCATAACCTGAGTCTTTTTACAATTTAATTCTAACCCCAGTTGCTCACTGTGTACAACAACCGCATCTACTAATTGTTGCAGGTCCTGCGCATTGTCTGCAATTAATACTGTATCATTTGCTTATCTAATGTTATTGATGTTTCGTCCTCCAATGCTGATTCCATTTATGTCTTCTACATTTCTGAAAATATTTTCACTGTATAGGGAAAAAATATCTGGAGACATTACGCATCCCTGCCTAACACCTCTCTTAATAGGTTGATATTGTCCCACTTCATTATCAATCCTTATGGCAGCTTGTTGTTTCCAATATATGTTTTTTATAAGTCTAATGTTTTTCCCATCAATTTGTAGATCTGCAAGCATATCCACCATGTTGACATGTCTAACTCTATCAAAAGCCTTTGTGTAGTCAATAAAGCAAAGATGTATATCCTTGTTTACTTCTATAGGACGTTCAATAACTGTTCGCAGCATATACACAGCATTTACTGCACCCTTTCCTTCTACAAACCCACATTGTTCGTCCCCTATTTCAGGTTGTATCTTCTTCCTCACTCTTTGCATGATAATTCTTAGCAAAATCTTTGTAATGTGGCTCATTATACTAATTGTTCTATGTTGATCACATTCCAAGGTTCCTGATTTCTTCGGGATTGCAAGTCAAGGACGAGAAGTCAACATTTTAGTCCATCTGACCTGTGTAGGGGTTGAACCCGCTACCTCGGCATCAGCACACCGGAAGTTTAAGAACGAGCACTCTTGTCTTTTCGGCGATATTGACCTTCGGTGGTAATGATGACGATATACACATATATAACTCGCCCTAATGTAAAGAATCTCATATCACGGTTTTGTTTGTCGTTTGTTAATGTTGTCAAACATGTCATCTGAACAAAGACAGAAAAACACCAGAAACCTAGAGCGGAAGTTTACCTCTGACTCACATTGTTTCGAGGTCACGCGAATGAATATCCGACATCAAGGGATGTCACCATCAGCTACTATCCACTCCAGGACCTACATAACGCAGCACTTAAGTAACCACGTGAGCCATGTATGATAATCGTAATAGGTGATGGTAACAGCTCAGTCCACAACAAACTCATTATACACCGGAAACCCAGTAGGTTCTGCTTTTGTGCATCCACTTCATTGTTTGGTAACGCCATGTGTAATTGGCCATCAGCAGTCAGAAAGAACTTGCAGATTTTCGGTTGTCGTTAAAGAGAACGTGTCCCTTTGTCTTCAGTGTTGGGTTAGAGAGTTTCTTGGTGGTTTTAAGTTCTGACACCTCCTTACAAGGCACGAGGAAGTGTCGAGGGGCACTTTATGTGAAGGGTGTACTTTGAGAAGTAAACGAAATTGTCTCGTGCTGTAGTTAACTTTCCCCAGGCCTTGGACTATGACAGTGACTACTTTTGATTTTGTTTACTCATTCACTGTGTCTACTTGGAGACCACGTGGTCGGGGAAAATATTTCTTTCGGTCATTCTGTCATTCTTTGTTTGATTGTCTCTTTCTTTATTATTTATATCTTTCTTTATTTGTTTGTTTCTTTCTTTATATCTTTTTTTCTTTGTACTTCTCCTCGTTTGTCTCTTCTCTTTTTAGCTCGTCGCAATCAACATTGCCAGTCTTGTCTGTTATCTTTTATTGAAATTAAGGAAATTAAGGCCACTAAGACGGTTCATAAATAATTTTTTAAAAGTTAGTTGCATATCCTTTACAGGGCGACGCAGTCAACCCCAGAATGTTTGGCTGTTTGTGATTTCTTGGCAAGTTTACATTCAGTAGTTTCCCATTGCTTTCTAAACGACCGGCATGCCTTTGAAAACCAACACAAAGCGGTTTGCTGCCAAATCATCCGCAGCTGTGTTTCGAACGTGGTATGCGAGATTACAAATTGCGTCCGTAACCTCTTGGCCACAGAGCGGGAGTTCATAAATAAACCCATATTTATTGATTGGCTCTTATAGAAGTAGAAGAAATGAGTAGAGACTAGAGAACGCATCAGACAACATACACATTGAAAGCATAATTACTCAGTGGCATTCGAACCCGCAGTAAAACCGGGATTTGAGCATGTGGTATTTATACGGCCCTATCATTTCTTTACATGTTTGTAACTATACTGGGCACCGATTTACGGCCGGATGTATTTGTTAGTTGACCTTTGCTAGTATCTTATACAATTCTAAAACCTATGGTGCTTTGTCGTTGTGTAGATACGAATCATGTCCATATTCCATAGTTGTGGGTTTATGTGGATGATAGACCTGGGTAACGAAGACACCTTATTTAGGGGTGTCTAGTCGGCCATGCATCGAAGTAGACTTGTTCCTACAGCGCGGCGCCGTGTGGTTACAGTGAGCTGATTCTGCTGTTGGTTCTCTTCGTTATTATCTGTCTACCTATTCATTCATCATACCCTTCTTTGACTTTTAAAACCGTTTGTTTAACTCTCTGCCCTTCTTCTTCTCATGCTCCATCCGTTCCTCCGTCCGTCCGTCCGTCCGTGCGTCCGTCTGTCTGTCCGTCCATCCGTCCGTCCGTCCGTCCGTCTGTCTATCTGTCTGTCTGTCTGTCTGTCTGTCTGTCTGTTTGTCTGTCTGTCTGTCTGTCTGTCTGTCTGTCTGTCTGTCTGTCTGTCTGTCTGTCTGTCTGTCTGTCTGTCTGTCTGTCTGGAACAGAATCCACACATATGCTGCCATTGTTAATAGGTTTTTCCTATATTAAAATGTTGCAATGTGAAGGATCAACAATGTACGATTCCAACATTAATATCCGTAGCGTGCACAAATGACAATTGATCCTTTCTTGATACACAAAATTAGGCACCAGAGCAACTACCCAAGATCAGCGGGAGATCACATCCTCGGGCTGTAGACCTGTAGACAACACATAAACTATCCAAGATCCGGCGGAGATAACATTCTAGGGTTGTGGTAACACATAAACTACTCAATATCAGGGGGATATCACATCCTCGGGTTGTGGCAACACATAAACTACTCAATATCAGGGGGATATCACATCCTCGGGTTGTGGCAACACATAAACTACTCAATATCAGGGGGATATCACATCCTCGGGTTGTGGCAACACATAAACTACTCAATATCAGGGGGATATCACATCCTCGGGTTGTGGCAACACATAAACTACTCAATATCAGGGGGATATCACATCCTCGGGTTGTGGCAACACATAAACTACTCAATATCAGGGGGATATCACATCCTCGGGTTGTGGCACCACATAAACTACTCAAGATCGGGGGAGATCACATCCTCGGGCTGTAGACAACACATAAACTTCTCAAGATCAGGGGGAGATCACATCCTTGGGCTGTAGACAACACATAAACTTCTCAAGATCAGGGGGGGGGGGGGAGAATCACAACTCGGGCTGTTGACAACACATAAACTACCCAAGATCAGGGGGAGATCACATCCTCGGGTTGTAAACAACACATAAACTACCCAAAAGCGTACAGAGATCAAAATCTCGGTGCTCCATTGTTGGACAAAATCAGCCATCAAATGTATGCAAACTAGATAGTTGCTGAGTCACAGAGTCTGACGCAACATCTCTATGAGAAGATATGTGGCGCCCACTTCTGACTCAAACAGAACGGGTTCGAATATCGTTGTGGAATTTTACATACTAAAGAACTAAAGGTTATTATTCACACCCTGATCCTGGGTGTTTGAATTCGACTCCTGATCTACTCAGATAAGTGCCAAAATATTACTCGGACCAGTTGATGAGCTGGCACTATTCATGCAAGCAATAAGTCACATGAGACAGCAACGGGGTCAGAGTGCAAGTAATGTTGACATCTACGACAGCCACAGTCGGCCACAGAGAGTATGAAGAAGAACACCGTAGTCTGTGTCGCTTCCACTTTTATTAGAATGAAGACAACCTCGGCATCGCTTTGTTCTACCACCCATAACGTCAAAGACATCTGAGTATCAAACAAATGTGGTCACACTGATCTAATAGCGTTCGGATCCGTGATCTTACAGCGTTTGATGGTGGTGTAGTCGCTAATCGCTGGTTCTGGCGATTATCCACGCCAGTTGGACCCCTGCTAACTAGTTTGCTCTCCCCTCTTCCTCCACTGCTCACTCTTGGTTCCTAATTTTTTCCGACATCCTGAAGTTTTGTCTACCCGTGTCTTCGTCCGCTTTTAGTCTGTCCAGATAGCCGTCTACATACTCTTACGATGGGATGTTGTTTATGCGATCTGACCCTTCTAGGACGTTCTCGCTTAGCAATTCGCTCTGGGATATGCAATTTTTTTTCTTTTTCTTGGGACAAGATTGACAGGAGGATGATTGAGAACCAACGTTTCATTGTCTTTCCCACGTACTAACTTATTTATTGCTACTGGCCAAGCGTGGCAAACAATTTTATCTCGTGCACTCCCTCACCCAAAGTTAGGTTTTGTTATTAGAGCTTCGACTTGATCCTAGAATACAGGCCTAGTGATTTGAGGGATGAACAAGTTTTTCCTGCGCATAATCAAACTACCATGCGTGCTTTGCTGTTATACTTTAAGAGGTCGGTGGGGGGAGGGGGCATACTGACCTAGGTACGTCAGTCTTTTGCACTCTTACCTCCCCCACCCCTCCCACACCCCCACCTCTGTTACACAGTGTGGGCGTTCAAATCCACAAGGTGTTTGGGGATGGATTTTTGGGGATGGAATATAGTAGACCAAACAGGTCGAGGGGGTTGGGGTTGGGGGAATATAACAATTAGGAAAACAAGTCACAAACAGATTATGTGTAGCTTGCCAGGTCCTGATGTACACACATCTGAGTTAAGGAGTTGATGCACTGTGCTGAATATCTCAGTGCGTGGTCTACGGAAGGAGACTGAAGCACTTGTCAGGATACTGGAAACTGTGAAACTTAAGTGTTCCTTCACTGTCCAACTGCTGGTGGATGAAGCAGAAGAATGGAGACACGAGGACAGGGATTCAACGGTCACAGGAAAGAGATAATTCTAGCCTTCAATTTATGTGTTGTAGAGTGTGTCCTCTGCTCTCTACTTCTACTTCTATGAGTGCCAAACAATACTTGTGAATTTATAAAGGAACGATCGTTGATTACATTTCTCCATTTCTATCCTCTCCCACACAGCTCGGTCTTCTGTCCATAAAGCAGCCCGCCGAAAGCCTTGCACAAAGCACGAACTCCGTAGCTAGAACAAGGGCTTTCCTCTTTCCTTCCCTCCCCCCCCCCCCTCCCTCGACCCCAGACATAAGGACAAAAAAGAAAGAAAAGTATTTTATCCGTGATACACATACAGATTTTATGTGGAATGCTTCTACATCTGTTCGCGGTTGTTTGTATTGTGAACTGCATGTTCAGAAAAATGGCGGAATGCCGGTTGCTTAACTAGCTGGTTTTGCCTTATGCAGTACTGTGTGTGCAATTGCTGGTTTTCTAGTGACTGTCGCTTCCATCGAAGATGAACAATATTGTTAGTGGCGGATTGATGTGTTGGCATTCTGGAAGCGGCCTTATGCATGTATGCCTGTGCGTGCTGTTAGTTTATCAGGACTGCTGTCTGTTCCAATTTTCATATGGGGCAGTAAGGAGCATTTTGTGATGTTCACTGGCACAGGAATGAGCCGTGAAGTTTGAACTGTGACTAAGAATTGACTAACAGATACAAAGTTAAGGTGCTAACAACAACAACATCAACAGCAAACGATCCCAATCTTTTAACTATGTAGCAAGACAAAGCTGCATAGATGAAACAACTGATTGACAAAACACACTTCTACAAGTAACAAAGGTCACACAACCAAACAGACACAAAGAGATCTGCATTTTCTGTTAGACGGAAAGCAACACATCAAACAAGCACAAGTCCATCCCTTGGTAACTTACTCACCTTAGTAGATTCGTGACATCGCGTGCAAACCAACAACCGACGCTACACTTTGACCCTGCCCTTCAAGCGAGTCCTACACTTGGAAAAGCGCGGCATATTTACAACGCATTAAGTTTCATAACTTGGACGTCAGAATCCGGGATGAACCCGGTCAACTGCCTCCCAGAATCTTCTGCTTCCGACAGGACACGGACCTAGGTAGTTTGTTGACGTGTGTGGATGAGAAGTCAAAACATGTTCTGTGAAATTAATTGCATGTTGTTGTTGTTATTGTTGTCTTCGTGCGTATTTCTTGACGCTTTCTTTGTAAAGAATTGAAAGGCACATTGTAGCAGCATTTGGCAATGGCAAATGCCCAAACACATGTAGCAGTAGAGAGTGTTCGTCCAGAAATATACCAAAGAATCAAGGAAGTGATCACAATTCGGACAGAAATTGTTCCGCTTTAGCTTGAAAAAACTTGTCTCTCTTGGCAACTGCGTCGTTTCTCAGAGTTAGAGAAATATCGGAGAATCTGTCACTCTTACGTAGAAGGACAGCGTGGATACAATTCAACAATTGTTTGTTGGCAAGATCAGTGAATGTCGTTCAGTAAATGTCGTTCAGTAAATGTTGTTCAGTAAATGTCGTTCAGTAAATGTCGTTCAGTAAATGTCGTTTCAAGTCTGCGGGAGGTAAACTTGTTGACGCTTCTCCCAAGTCTAAGAAGAGATTGGAGGAACTTTTGGTCAGTCTAGAGCGGGTCTTGGGCGCGCGCGGAGTTAACATGTCACAACTTCCAACATTTAACTTCGCAGAGCCTCAACTGGCGTGGACAGAATGGACCCGGGATCTGTTTGTCTAGCTTGATAGCTACCTACCTACCCATTCACCTACCTGCCTTTCTGTCTGTATCTATCTCTACCGATCTTTCCCTCCCCTCTCTCTCCCTCTCCCCCCTCTCTCCGTCCCTCTCTCTGTCCCTCTCTCCTTCTCTCTCCCTTTCTACAGTATTCATATATACTCACGCCCTTCCCCACCCCCAATTTTGTTGTAATTTCCCCAATTTGCCTCGTCCAGTGCCAATATGTAAGAGATCAAAGATCGCGCTTCAAGCTTACTGAACTTCTAAGACAACCCCCCTCCAACCCCTTCTCCCCACCACCATCACCATGTAATTGACATGAAAGCCGGTTCAGTCGTTGCCGAGGACCGGCACCACGTAGGAGTCCATTCACAACCGAAGGTTAAAGGGCAAGCGGAAGGGCGTTGGCTGTTTATTGTCTGAAGTGGTACAATTGATATTTCTGTGTCGAAAGTGTAACACAATGGAACCAGCAAATCGCGTCTAACGCAAATATAACTAGGACGTTCCATGGAAGAATCACACACAGATAGAAGCCACCGTTTAGACAAAAGCATATATAGGCAAGACAGAAATGAAGACCGTGTACTATTAGTGTTGGTTCTGTATTTGTAGGAGAACCACTGGACTGTCAGGGTCGATGCTGTATTTGTAGGAGAACAACTGAACTGTTAGGGTCGATGCTGTATTTGTAGGTGAACAACTGGACTGTCAGGGTCGATGCTGTATTTGTAGGAGAACCACTGGACTGTCAGGGTCGATGCTGTATTTGTAGGAGAACCACTGGACTGTCAGGGTCGATGCTGTATTTGTAGGAGAACCACTGGACTGTCAGGGTCGATGCTGTATTTGTAGGAGAACCAATGGACTATCAGGGTCGATGCTGTATTTGTAGGAGAACCACTGGACTGTCAGGGTCGATGCTGTATTTGTAGGAGAACCACTGGACTGTCAGGGTCGATGCTGTATTTGTAGGAGAACCAATGGACTATCAGGGTCGATGCTGTAATTGTAGGACGACCACTGGACTATCAAAGGTGAATTGATCACATCTGTATTACCGTGCACCAAATCCCCACCTTAATGGCTTGGCCAAATAGCATAATGGAAAGCAGAGAACTACTTCGAGACTGGTGACCGTATGAGATGGCGCCCTATAATCACGCCCACTTACCACTTATAAACTATTGGGCCACGTATGAGATGGCGCCCTATAATCACGCCCACTTACCACTTATAAACTATTGGGCCACGTATGAAATGGCGCCCTATAATCACGCCCACTTACCACTTATAAACTATTGGGCCACGTATGAAATGGCGCCCTATAATCACGCCCACTTACCACTTATAAACTATTGGGCCAGGTATGAGATGGCGCCCTATAATCACGCCCACTTACCACTTATAAACTATTGGGCTATGTATGAGATGGCGCCCTATAATCACGCCCACTTACCACTTATAAACTATTGGGCTATGTATGAGATGGCGCCCTATAATCACGCCCACTTACCACTTATAAACTATTGGGCCACGTATGAGATGGCGCCCTATAATCACGCCCACTTACCACTTATAAACTATTGGGCCACGTATGAGATGGCGCCCTATAATCACGCCTACTTACCACTTATAAACTATTGGGCCGCGTATGAGATGGCGCCCTATAATCACGCCCACTTACCACTTATAAACTATTGGGCCACGTATGAGATGGCGCCCTATAATCACGCCCACTTACCACTTATAAACTATTGGGCTATGTATGAGATGGCGCCCTATAATCACGCCCACTTACCACTTATAAACTATTGGGCTATGTATGAGATGGCGCCCTATAATCACGCCCACTTACCACTTATAAACTATTGGGCTATGTATGAGATGGCGCCCTATAATCACGCCCACTTACCACTTATAAACTATTGGGCCAAGTATGAGATGGCGCCCTATAATCACGCCCACTTACCACTTATAAACTATTGGGCCACGTATGAGATGGCGCCCTATAATCACGCCTACTTACCACTTATAAACTATTGGGCTGCGTATGAGATGGCGCCCTATAATCACGCCCACTTACCACTTATAAACTATTGGGCCACGTATGAAATGGCGCCCTATAATCACGCCCACTTACCACTTATAAACTATTGGGCCACGTATGAGATGGCGCCCTATAATCACGCACACTTACCACTTATAAACTATTGGGCCACGTATGAGATGGCGCCCTATAATCACGCCCACTTACCACTTATAAACTATTGGGCCACGCATGAGATGGCGCCCTATAATCACGCCCACTTACCACTTATAAACTATTGGGCCACGACCTATAATAGCGGGTGTGTTGGCGTAGTTGTATAGAGCTACATTAACTAATTCAGGGCCGAGGGATAATAAATCGTCACATCTCACCTCTCATATGGACGATATATCACCATACTAGAGTCATCGTGTTTTTTTGTTTTCTTTGTGTTACCTACTGCAATTTCAACGCTCAATGAACGGAAGTTTACAATATAACACTTGTTGATTTGATTTTGTTCCATGTTTGGTCCAGACATACTTTCAGTCTGGGACTGACTCAGTTAATAATGTCACGAGAGTGGTCGGGCGAGAGGTAAAAGTCAGCGTTCGTCGTCTGGCTAAGTGAGGCCATCTATCCCTACCCAGGCCTACAAAATGTGACGGCCCTATCAGATCACAGTCCCATAGCAGGAAACTACTGGGGGATATGGCTGATTGATGTTGATGAACTACTGGGTGTTTGTAAAGTCTCACTACACTTTGTATGTAGAACACATTTGAAAACTAAAGTACATGTTGTCATCACAATTGTGCTCAACAGTCCACCGTGAAGCAATATGCAGTGAATGGCTGTCGTCTGCTGGAGTAATTCTTTACACTCCGAACAGAATGGTGTTATCAACGGAAGAAAGAATTTTGTTTTCAAATTTGTTCTACATACAAAGTGTAGTGAGACTTTACAAACGCCTGGTATATTTAAACCGTAGTTCAAACATAGAAGTGTAAAATAGCCAAATCGGACATCAACGGGTATTCAGTCTCGCAAAGTCGGTGCAATTATTTAGGACATGCCCGGGGACCTTTCCGCTTGACCCCACATGTGATTGTGACCAATATATACCAGATTATACTATTTTTGGACTCTATAGATCCGTAAACACAACAAACAATGATGTACAGATCAAATGGAACCAGAAGAAATGACCGGCCGTGTAAACGATGGACAGGGGGAATAACAGAGTCCACGGGAATCACGATATATAAAGCCCATAAACGGGCACTCTCCCGCTGTTTATGCTTACTCTCGCCACCGCAGGGTACAAGAGGAACAAGATGCGATGATATGGGATGAAATGAGACGAGACGAGATGAGATGATGAGACAGATCTTTAATATCCGTTTGTTCATTAGAGTTCACCAGGCACATTGTGACAGATCAGCAGTTATGTCTTGTTGTTCCTTATTCAAATATAGCCCACAACGTTTGCTTTGATTGTCACCTTTGTCCACCGCCTCCTGTCTCGTGTCTGCCAATTATTTTGGGAAACAGATGTATCTCTAGTCGTAAGTACAACATTAACAAGAACATCGATAGCAACACCAGAACTAAGAATAAATACTTGACATGGCAAGTTAAAGGATTAAAAGCTTGAGGGTCGGTTTCATTGCAACGGGTTCCTTCTCAAATTGACCGGCTTTCATTTTACAGAGCGGCTTGCCGAAAGCGTCGCACGAAGCACGAACTCCGTAGCTCCAACGTCTACACCCAGGGTCAGCGGAAATACTGCCCTCGTGAACTGTATGACGTTGTTCGGGATTGAACTAATGATCTTTGGACGTGAGGCAAGCGAACTTATCACTTCGCCATGGGGACGTGTGTGTTTCAATGTCACAATATTGATACCCCAGAAGTTGAGTCAAGACTCGATATCACAGCACTGGGGACATTCCCATACATACTCCGCCATCATTTTCAACAGCCAGCGAAGATTCCCGATACTGATGGTACCAGTAGCGGTCTGATGACGTGTCCGTCTGGCCTTTATTCGGAGTACTGACCATCTGCCAGATAGTTTGGTCACTCTTTTTTTGCCGCGACATTCTCTCAAGGCTATGATGCCTACCACAATATTCACAACATCCCAAAGGGACTTGATCACGTGTGCCTTACCGTGCACCAAATCCATATCCAACGGCGTAGACCCAGCTGTCTGTCCGTCTGCTCGTGTCCCAACATTCCAGCATTTCCTGGAGAAAAGATCCAACACAACCTATCTGACAAGATCCAACACAACCTATCTGTCTGTCCGTCTGCTCGTGTCCCAACATTCCAGCATTTCCTGGAGAAAAGACCCAACACGACCTATCTGTCTGTGACTCTTGAACTGAAGCTTGTCACTCTCTCCGGCATTCACAATCTCCGTAACGATGCGGGTATGGTGGGTGTGGAAGGTTATGGGTTCAATTCCAGGCTACAACATTCCGTTGGCAGGTGCAATTGTCTCGGAGACTGTAGCTGAAGCTACGGATTTCATGCCTTCTGTAACGCTTTCAGGAAGTCTCGTGAGAGGGTGAGGGACCCTGATCTCAAATCTATATCTATAAAAGGCAGTGTATGTATGTATGTGTGTGTGTATGTATGTCCGTTCTTTATGCGTTCGCGAACGGTCCATCCGATTGAGATGAAATTTTCTACACGTCTTCTTTTCATTCCTGTGCAACCAACTGTCATAGTTTTTTTTTTGTTTCAGCTATTTACTTACTAAAATTTAATATTTAAATTACATGTCTTAACATCAGAAAAAATATTTAAAGGGACATAACTTTTAGTAGCATTGCTATATCTTAGGTTAAGTCCCCTGGCTAGATAGATAGATAGATAGATAGATAGATAGATAGATAGATAGATAGATAGATAGATAGATAGATAGATAGATAGAGAGGGTGGGATAGACGGAGGGAGAGACGGGCGGACGGGCAGGCAGGCAGGCAGGCAGGCAGACAAACAGACAGACAGACAGACAGAAAGACAGACAGACAGACAGGCGGGCCGGGTCGTCAGAAAGACAGACAGACACTCGGGAACGGGAACTTATATGAATTAAATGACATGCTCCCCATCAGGGGCTGGGCGAAGCCAGGCCGGGTCAGACAGACAGACAGAAAGACATACATACATACATACATACAAACATACATACATACATACAGACAGACAGACAGACAGACAGACAGATAGACAGACAGACAGACAGACAGACAGTCGGGAACGGGAGCTTAAATGACTACTTATATGAATTAAATGAGATGCTCCCCACCAGGAGTTGGGCGAAGCCGGGCCGGGTCAGACAGACAGACAGACAAGCAGACAGACAAGCAGACAGACAGACAGACAGACAGTATAGATAGATAGATAGATAGATAGATAGATAGATAGATAGATAGATAGATAGATAGATAGATAGATAGATAGATAGATGGATGGATGGATGGATGGATGGATGGATAGATAGATAGATAGATAGATAGATAGATAGATAGATAGATAGATAGATAGATAGATAGATAGATAGATAGATAGATCCCCGCCAGGGCCTTGGCGAAGCCGAGCCGGGTAATCTAATATGTAAATACAAACAGAAAATTACATAAAAATGAAAAATTGATTTTAAACTAACTAACTATTTCAGTTGGATCCGCGTGAGTGAGAACAACATATGTACAATATTTCATCTCAATCGGATGGACCGCTCGGGAACGCATAAAGGACACACACAAACAAACATTCTCTTCTTCTACTAAGCAAAAGATTGGAAGAGAACTATTTTCATTCCAATAACCAAAAAGCACAACCTGAAACTACTAATGTAAGCTTACCAAGATATCACGAACATCCAATAAATGCTGGGTTGACTGCGACGTATTTCAAAGGATATGCAACTAACTTTCTCTCCAAAAAAATTACATTATTGAGTATAGATGTTGTGGTATAATAAAACGTCCTTACCCTTTCCTATTTATGGACTCCCTTAAAAATAAACAAACCCTTACAATTACTGTTTAAGTAACTTACTTAATGTAGGAGAAAATAAAACAGCGATAGACTGACCGTGGCACAGCTAAATTTAGTTTGGCTTGTTTTCTCTCCCGTATCCGGCCAATCCTGGCGAGGGGGAAAACAAAGACTGAAGCGGCCATTTCTAGTCAAGAGAACACACAAGAAAGTCGACCTTTCCCTTCGGGGAGAAGGTAGTTTGTTTTAAAACCATGATTCTCTTCAAGCTATTGGTATGTTATCTACATTATTAAGATATATTTATGTATTACCTAGACCAGTATGTTTAATTAAGAATTAGTTACAATTCTCTTAAACCAGGCTGGATGATGTTTACTAAGGAAACACAGGTGGGCGCCACGCTGTAATTTTTCCTATGTCTTACAAATTCAAATCCTTATGGTAATATCTTTTATAGGCATTATGAACTTATATCTAACTTTATAATCTACGAATATTATGTGTACTATAGAGTATCAACTCTCATGTCAGAAACTCTTTTCAATTTAGGAAAGACTCCTGATTCATACTTCAAAGAAGAAAACTAGTTTCTGCCAATTTCATAGTCCTATGAACAATAACTTCTATGCAATGGAACTATATATCCCTATCAATGCTTAGAAATCTGCAAATAATCTATGTACTGTAGAGATTGGACTTTAAAGAAACATTTTCTCAATGTAGGAGCAGACTCTTGATTTCATACTGCACAAGTAGAGAACTGGTGTCTGCCACTTTCAAATATCCTATGTAGTGTAAATGCACTGGTAAGGATGTCTCTGAACTTGTTTTATCCATGCGGGGACATACAAATGATTACGCATATTCCTGACTCTTACTTAGTCAGGGGATAAAATATTTTGCCACATTATAATCTGTAACTTGGAAATATAGTGCTAAATTTTAGTACCATTCTTTTGTTAACAGATTAGTAACCACTCCATATGAGGGTGAACATATAATCATTTCATAAAATAGTGTTAGGGACAGGCCATGTTTGAATATAAATTCATGAATAATTAAACGCGTGATGTAAATGCATGTTCGGATAGGATTCACTCCGCATCACCTCACTGTAGTAGGAACAGAAGCGAAGATTGATGTGAATAAATTGCTTGAATAATAGCAGTCCTTGACAAAATATATCACAGCGACTACTATCCTCATCTGCTGTACGCAGTGGGGGAAAACAATGTATGTTTTAGTTAGGGATTAACCCCTGAGAAAACCCAAAAACAAAGGCTCCCTGCATCAGCATTATGATTAATTATTATGTATGAGTATCATGTACTTAATATCAGAGAAATGTACATGTATGTTTTTTTTCTGGTATGAGAATTTTCTTTGTCCTGATTGTTACTTTTTACTGTGGGAATATACATTTTAATGTTGCACCTTGGGATTAGAGGATGTTGATGTAAGAATACATATGTATGTCAGTACTTAAGAAGCCAATGGTGAATAGTCTTGACCTAGTGATGATTATAGTGCCGAAATGAAGACGCGGCATTAGAAACCACAGGGATTCTGTATAGGCTATTCTCTTCAAGTAATGAGAGAGACAATATCAACATGTTGGATGGACAGAATGACTTCACCCATCCAATAGTCCCAGTAACAACAGAACAAAATATAAGTGAGAAAATACCTTACTCACTATGAAGAGTCAGAATGGCTCTACTCAGCAATGAGGGACAGTGGAACATGGACACCCACTCCTTTCCCCTTCTCCCCTTGTTGTTTTGTATTTTTGTTTGTAATTGTCTTGTGAAAGTTACCATAACACAGTAGGTTAATGCTAGTGTTGTATTCTTTGTTATCCCTTTTCTATAGAAGAGAAGCAGGTGGTGGTTGAATTTGGTGGGACTATATCACTAACACTGGATCCTGGGTCAACAGCCATAAAGTGAATGTCCAAACCATAGTCTGGATCTAGCAATACCTCCATGTTTACTGCGGCGCTCAATAGCTCCATAGCGAGCAACAGAAAATTTGAAGACAACTGATTGGGTGAGTGATTAAGTCCTATTTTAGTAGGAATATCCAGGATGAACTTCAAGATCTAATAATCTACAAAGATGAAGATCAACAGAGTAACTGACAACAGTGTATCGTCTGTTATACGGTGAGAAGTATCATCTATGGCCTCATCATTCAACAAAATCAGTGAAACTATGGGACAATCCTTCTACAAGTTATTAAAACTAACAACAGGGAGTAATCTTCAACTGTTGGTTGGATTACCAAGTTAATATCCACAATGGATAAGTCTTCGAAAGAACGTCTCACAGCTGCAACAGTCAAACATAAGGTTCCAGCCATGCAACACCAGATTCTAGCTATGAACACCAACCCAAACAAATGGGGAGAAGACAATGAACCACATAAGCCAATACAACCAAGGTACAAACTTAATATCATCTGAAACATAACCACGAAACCAGATTACCTCAAGGTTCCAAACCCTGAACCCCATCAGATAAAAGACCATATGAAAGCAGCTAAATGTCTCTACATCAGCAACAAGAGGAATCATCCAATTGTTTGCAAACCTGTTACTGTGCCGGATTTATTCATCTTTGGATATATGTAGGTATAGATCAATTGTGGCCTTAGTCACAGATACTACCATGAGATGCCTCTCAGTCCTATAAAGTTCTACACTGGACTAGATAACCACGACTAACTCTTTGCTGGTCCAATGTCAACCCAAATGCCATGGGTTATAGACTCGCGACTTGGTGGGTGTAAAATCTTTGTTGAACTACTTGGGATTCTGATATTAAAAGCAGAGCAGCTGAATGGACGTCTACTTGGCACCATGAATGGTGAGATGGTAAAAGTACCTTCTGCAGAGCTTAAGTGGAAATTCCGGAAAGTTAGACCAACCTGAGGCCCCAAATTTCAAAAAAAGACACCGAGCCTACTGCAACAGAGTACTCGAATATTCTAGCCCGCGGAGGGATTTGTGATTGTGTGTAATTTCTATTTTGGATTATAAAGTATGATTCGCACCAGCCAATTACCAGTGACTAAATAGTAAGAACATAACTGAGTGCATTAATTCGGTACCCAGATAATGGGAAAAGGATCTAATCGACAGCAAAGATGAACTCTTAACCGCACACCAGGAGATAAATGACTATTAATTATTTTAATTAGTAATACAAAATGCTGTTTATGTGTTGGTTTTTTTTCCTGAAGGTAACAGGTCAGTAGTTTCTTCCAATGATATATCTGTATAATAATTTGACACCCACTCATTATTTTTAAATATGAGAATTGTACATGGTGTCAGAAATAAATGTATGTATGTTGGGTTTCTGCACCTAGACCAGTGTGATTATATCTAGGTACAATGAGTCAAGTTAGCAGAACCAAATTGTGGTTGTTGTGTTGTTTGTAATAACCTTGTTTTTTTCTGGGGTCACTGGGTACTATATTGTAACAATGCAACTAATTCCCATGCCTGTCTGAAAATGCATAGTGTTTATTACACCTATATATGTAACTGCAGATCTTGAGTTAATACCTGAACTGTTTGTCCAAAAGTGTTGTGTACATCAAGCAAATGTGGTGTCCAACAAGTGGTTGTTTATATGTTGTGAGCAATCAATATCCTTCTAGCACTATAGATAATGTAAAGGGTGATGAAGTGGGAAGGGAAACCTACACACAGATGCCATTGTTTCAAGGATTGAAACCTTTTCTCCTGGGATTTGTGGTAAATATCCCTGATCACCCTGCATTCTAACCAGTGACCAGAGAATCAATAAAAACCCCTAGACATTTTAACGAATCATTCTCAGGAATTAAAATCCACATCCCACAGATGTCGAAGAGAAATAAAAAGATAAGTTAGAAAATTTTCACGTATCTAAAATAGATGCATTATTTTTATGAAAACGTTGAAGATACCTTACAGCTTTTATCACTATGTTTATGTGACTGTAATGCACATATGACTGTAAATAACTTTTTTAAACATTTTATAAAACTTTAAGAAAAATACAACAATTATTTAAATTACATAGCGTAATAATGCTACTAAAAGTAATGTCCCTTGATATAAACATTTATGGTTAAGTCACGTTGCAATATTTTAATTAATGTTGTTTTATTACATAAAAAACTGTTTTTAAACTAACTAACTATGTCAGTTGGCTCCGCGGGAGTGAGAAAAACATCTGTACAAAATTTCATCTCAGTCAGATGGACCGTTCGGGAACGCATAAAGGACAAACAAATAAACAAACAAACATTCTCTTTTATATACTACTGTACCCTGTCCCACTGTCCTCTTACTGTACTCTGTGTCTCACTGTCCTCTTACTGTACTCGGTGTCCAACTGTCCTCTCCCTTACTGTACTCGGTGTTTCACTGTCCTCTCCCTTACTGTACCGTTGTCCAACCGTCCTCTCCTTTACTGTACTCTGTGTCCCACTGTCCTTTCCCTTACTGTAAACTATGTCACACTGTCCTCTCCTTTAGTGTACACAATGTCCCACTGTCCTCTCCCTTACTATACTCTGTGTTCCACTGTCCTCTCTCTTACTGTATCATGTGTCCCACTGTCCTCTCGCTTACTGTATCCTGTGTCTCGCTGTCCTCTCCCTTATTGTACTCTGTGTCCCACTGTCCTCTCATTTACGTACTGTGTGTCCCACTGTCCTCTTCCTTGTTGTACTTGTCGTCCCACTGTCCTCTTCCTTTCTGTACTTTTGTGTCCCACTGTCCTCTCCCTTACAGTACTCTATGTCCCACTGTCCCCTCCCTTACTGTACTCTGTGTTCCACTGTCCTGTTCCTTACTGTACTCTTATTCCCACTGTCCTTTTCCTTACTGTACTCTGTGTCCCATTGTCCTCTTCTTTACTGGACTCTAAGTTAATGTCCTCTTACTCATTTCACTCTTCCACACTATTCTCGTTTCCTCATGGATTTAATCACCACTTTTCTCATTCACTCGGTTCTTTCACTCAATGTTCTCACCCCGGTGTCACCCTTTTCGCCACTCTCTTCTCTAAATCTTACTCTCTTTCCCACCTTTCTTTTATGTTTTTTTTTTTTAAATTTCAGTTTCCTCTTCTTTCCTGCACTGTCCTGTCCCCCACAATCCAGTCCCCTACTGTCCTGTTCTCCACTGCGCTGTCCCAGTATGTCCACTTCTCCACTCTCCTGTCCCCCAGTGTCGTGACCCCACTGTCCTGTCCCCCTGTCGATTCTTCCCCCTATTATTCCAGTTTCTCTGCTCTATTGTATACTATCTTCATTCTTTTTCACGTCACCCTCTATTCTCTTCCGCATTATCATTTACTGTCAGTCCTCTTCGACACTATCCTTTTTTATTTGTCATTTCATCCGCTATTGTTGTCTTCTTTCCATCCAGTTTCCTATTATCCCCTTCTTTCCGTCCACTGCCCCA
The DNA here is from genome assembly GCA_963921405.1 of Cepaea hortensis. Lineage (NCBI taxonomy): Eukaryota > Metazoa > Mollusca > Gastropoda > Stylommatophora > Helicidae > Cepaea > Cepaea hortensis. Next base: position 9,939,762 of record OY992890.1, read on the forward strand.
TTATCATCTTCCAACTTCCCTCTTTCACGTTATCAAATTCCCCATAATCCCGGCCCCTCTGTCAGTGTGTGAAAACTGACAGTGTCAGGCGGTGAAGAGAAGGAATACACCATCTGCGGTGTTCTGTATGTAAAACCCCAATTTGATTTTCCAGGCAACTTTACGCCCTGTAGTTTGCCATTGCTTTCTGAACGTGAAGTCCACATTTAAACATAACATACTAAATATCACAAAATTGAGATTCACAGTGTCAGCGTCCTAGATCTCTAGGGGATTGAAACTCGGGCTCATACAGGCAACAAACTCCGTTAGATACAATTTAGCATCATTTATTTACAGGTACATTACAGTATGCTGGCGCAGCGAGTTTTCACAAGCCAGCATTCAGTACATTGCTTATCACAGGAGTTTACAATGAACATGATTAACACAATAACTCTAGCAGCTATCTACACATATGTCTAAGACCCCTAAATACAATTGGGTCTACTATCAAGTCCCCTTAAGGTAAGCCCTGTTGCTTCCTCGATGTCCAGTCCCTGTCTGACTGTTCCACACGTGTCGCAATCCGACACGGGTGGCAACTCTCTCTGAGTTTCTCGTGGACCCCGCAATCGGCGGGCCCCATCAGTGTCCACGGGGCTGTGGACACACTGACCGGTCCTTCGAGAAGGCTTTGGATTATTCGAGCCTTCGAGTGACTCGGTTCTTTCCCTTTTGCTGGAGTACTCTCCCTTCGCCAGTATCTCTTACTTTTATGTTGGTACCGTCCCTATGTGAGTCTGTGACACACAGCTGGAAAAACTGGCAAAGTATTTAATTGACGAATAATAAATAGTTGGAAAGATTTATATTGTGAAATGCTGACAGCAGTAGCAATACATATATATATATATATATATATATATATATATATATATATATATATATATATATATATATATATATATATATATATATATATATATATATATATATAAAATGCGATGTATGTATGTATGTATGTTATTTATTCGTTCGCTAACGGTCCATCGGATTGAGATGAAATTTTCTACACGTCTTCTTCTCATTCCGGTGCTGCCAACTGTCATTGTTTGTTAGTGTACAAACAGTTATTTACTTAATATTATTTAATATTTTAATTTACATTATAATTTATATATAGCGAGGGGACACAACTTTTAATAGTATTGCTATATATGTAACATTGTTGCATATTTCTCAAATAGGTAGACCATTTCGCTACAGTTATTTACAGGCATATGAATTATAATCCTCCTCCTCTTCCTCCTCCTGCCCCTCCTCCTCCCAATAATCATCACCCTCCCCTCCTCCTCCTATTCCCCCTCATCCTCCTCCTCCCCCTTCTCCTCCCCCTCCTTCTCCTGCTCCTCCTCCCCTGCTCCTCCTCTCCTCCTCCTCCTCCTACCCCTCCTCCCCCTCCTCCAGCCTTCTCCTCCTCCTTTTTCTTCTGCTGCTGCTGCCGCCGCTCCATTTACCTAAGTTAATTGTTGGGGGAAGATGTAAACATCTTTCAAGTACTCTTTCTAATGCCTGTTGTAAGTTGGTCTTCGTTTATCTAAAGTTGTTATCGATACCACCACATCATTTTTTACATGAAAATTATACGACAACATTATTTTTTACATGAAAATTATACGAAAACATTAAAAAAAAAATAATCCTAGCATTAAGCGAAATTTTCTAACTGCACCCAATAAATTATTAGACAGGCAGGCAGGCAGACAGACAGACAGACAGACAGACAGACAGACAGACAGACAGACAGACAGACAGACAGACAGACAGACAGACAGACAGACAGACAGACAGACAGACAGTATTACAGAGTAAACAGTTATAAGGAATTATTTAATCTGAGTCCCGATTGTATTTTCAAAAGGTTTTATTTAACAAAATAAGTCCAAATGTATAAAACAGGTTACATGATGATTTCAGAATACAATCGATGTTGACACGTTCAGATCCAGGCTGTAACTAACTACTCTAAGCACTGCGTCACGGCTTGAGCGTCCTTCTGGATTATACACGCACATACACACATATACACACGCACATACATATAAACACGCGCACACATGTACGCACACATAAACATACTTACACACACAAGCACATATACAAACACACATTTACACACTTACACATACACACCCACATGCACATTCAGACGTGCACACACATACACCCACACACACACACATAAACACACGCATACACACATATGGACACACGTACACACCAACACATCCACCAACACACTTACTCACGCATACACGCTGCCTCACATAATCTCACCCTCTCACTCACTCATTTACTCTCTAAACCACACTAACTGACTCTCTTACTCGCACAGACAAGTACACAGACACACACACACACACTCCCTCTCTCTCTCCCTCTCTCTCTCTCTCTCTCTCTCACTCATTAACTTCTCATGCACTCTCTCACTCACCCACTGTCTCTCTCTCTTGCACTCTCACTCGCTCTCACACTCACTCACACACGCACATACACATATACAAATTCTCCCCCTCACTCACTAACTCACTCTCCCTTACTCACTCACTCACCCGGCGGCTCTCTAACTCACACTCACTCACTCACTCACTCACTCACTCACTCACTCACTCTCTTTCTCAATCTCTCACACAGACAGGTAGACACACAACACAACCTCTCTCTCACCCTAACTAATTCTCTCACTCAATCTCTCACACATACATGTACACAGACATTCACTTACTCTTTCATCCTCGCAGGCACACGCGCATACACACTCTCTCACTTATTCTGTCTCATACTCACTCTCTCACTCACATTCTTTCTCATTCACTCTCTCACCCACTCTCTTACTCACAGTGTAAAATGATAGTGAAAAAATGATACCGGTAGGTGACTTATGGAGGCATATAGTCGGTATGAAGTAAGTATTGAAAGAGTTTTCGGTTGAATGTGTAGGGACTCATTGGCGTTTTCAGATCTGGTGGAAGGCTTTCCCACAAGTGAGCACCAGAATACGCGAGACTTGTTTTGTATAAGTCCAATCTAGGCATAGGAACCTGTAATAAATTTAAGCGCTTGCTGTTCATTGCATTAGATTGAATTAACGGTAGAAGATACTCTGGGGTATTTTCAGATATAATTTTACTCACTAATTTGGCTTTGTTAAAAAGGAATCGCTTTCGAAGTGGTAGAAGTCTTAGATGACTATATAAGTTATTACTTTCAACATGCTTTATGCCAGAAACTAGACGTATAGCGCGGTTTTGAAGCGAACACAGTCGTTTCATATTAGATTTAGGGCACCCATCCCAGACTGTGGAACAATAGTCGAGAGGTGATTGGATATAGCATGCATAGAATATTTTTCGTGTGCTTTCATCCAAGAAGTGCTAAATTTTAGTAAGTTGGTAAACTTTTTGTGCTATTCTCTTTGTGAGGACGTGAACATGAGAGTTTAGATGTCTGTCAATTAAAAGACCTAATGTTTTATGTTCATTTACATTAACTATAAGTAACGTGTCCACGTGGCGATCGAGCGGTGCCCCAGTTATGACTAGGGTCTGTAGTTTTTGTCTGGTCGTTATTAGCATGGATTTGGTTTTGTCGATGTTAATAATCATGCGGTTTTCATTGCTCCATCTACTAAGGTTATCAAGTTCGATTTGCAAAGAGCTCTCTAAGTCACTAAGGTTCTCTTGACTAGTGTATATAGTGCAGTCGTCCGCAAATAGGTCACTCGAAGTATTGAGGTATAAAGGAAGATCGTTAATATACACTGCAAAAAGCAGCGGACCTAGTATTGAGCCCTGAGGCACACCAATATTAAGTTGTGTGGGTTTTGATAGAAAGTTATTGAAGGACACTACTTGTTGTCTGTCGGATAAAAATGACGTAATTAGGTTCATCATACCTGTGCTAGTTTTCATTTGTTTGAATTTTCTAACTAAAATATCATGATCTACCATATCAAAGGCCTTTTTAAAGTCTACGAATACTGCTCCACAAATGTTGCCATTGTTGATACAAAGATGCCAGTTATCGGTCATTTTTGTTAGAGCACTATGGCAAGAATATTTAGGTCGAAACCCAGATTGACTGTCAATTATTAGATCGTTGTTAATTAAATGGTGTAATGTTATTTTATGTATGTGTTTTTCTAATGGCTTTGATAGCGACGCTAGAAAGGAAATAGGTCTATAATTACCCAAGACGCTATTATCAGTTGAGCCATTTTTAAGTAGAGGATGAACTTTAGCAATTTTAAAGGCAGATGGAAAGTAGTTTTTGGACAGGCACTGATTATATATGAACGTCAAGGACTCACTAATAATTGGTGCAGCACAGCGAAGAATTTTATTACTGATACCATCTAGGCCTTCTGAATTTGTTGTTTTGAGATTCGAGAGATATTTATACACTTCTGCAACAGACATCAAGGGGATTTCAGGGGGGATATTTCTAAAGCATTTCTCTTCACAGAATGATGACAGTGAGCTTAAGTTACAAGCTGAGTCTGGTATTGAGGACTTTAGATTCTCTATTTCTGATTGAAAGAAGCAACTGAAATCCTCGCATGTTATAGTGCTCGGTATTGCTGACTCAGAAGAGTGTTTCTTGTTGGTTAGCGAGTTAATAGCCTTCCATATATTTGTGTTATTTGATTTGTCTACAATAAAATTTTTGAAATGATCTTTCTTTATTCTACGAATTTCATATTTAACTTTATTTCTTAGTCTGCGGTAATTGATAACATCTTTATTTTTGTGCGCTGTATCTCGTTCTCTCATGATTTCGAGAACTTCACGAGTCATCCATGGAGATTTATGTTGATTCTTCACTCGAACTTCTTTAACTGGCACATGTTTATCAAACACACTGTAGACCAGTGTTTCCCAACGTGGGGCCCACGCCCCACAGGGGGGCAATCTGACTGTTAAGGGGGGCAATTCGAAAATGGAAGAAATCGGCTGAATATAACAAAACGGGGAGACTTGAGACTGAAGTTAACTAAATTGGAACCTGACATAAGATCTCTTTGCAGCAAGCATCAAGCGCAAGGATCTCACTAAATTAAAATAATAAATAATTACTAATAATTAAAATAATATAGAAAAATCTTTCATTAAAATTATTTTGTACTTGAATTTCAGTTCTCCATTATATGTTTTGAAAATTTACTTACTGTGTTTGCTCAATAATTACCTAGTGATTTCTTCCTAAAACCTATCATTCAAGTTTCTTTAGTGAACATTTCAATTTTTGAATATTAAAAATAATGTATATGTTGAGGGGAGGGGGGGGGCGTGGGGCGCGGGAGGGGGGCAATATGGATTTTAGAAAGGCTTAAGTGGGGCATGGCACAAAAAAAGTTGGGAAACACTGCTGTAGACTGTCTTTGTCCAGTAAGCTAGTGCATCATCCGGATCAGGAAATTGGTAAACATGTTCAAGGGCTGCATTTTTTAAGTCGTCTAAAAATAAACTTTGGTTGAGAGCTTTTAGATTTCTAAATTTGTTGATTAAATGTTTATTTTTAGGAGATTTGAACCCAGTTTTCGACCACGTACAACATATTGGGTAATGGTCACTAACTGCACTAACAGGAACAGAACATTCGATAATATTAACTGGACAAGTAACATATATATGATCAATTATAGTTGAGGAGGTGTCTGTAACCCTTGTGGGACAGTTTATTAGTTGTTTGAAACCGTAAGATAGAATGATATCGTCCCATGTCTGGTTGGATTTAGTAATATCTATGTTAAAGTCACCTAATATCATGACTTCTCTACCTTCTGTAAACACTCTATCCATCATTGTAGTGAAACAGTCATACCAACTGTACCCAGCACACGGATTCCGATATAGGTATCCAATGAGAAATGGTTGCTGACTGGCTGGCTTCACCTCTAACCAAACACATTCTATCTCTACTGACTCGAGATCACTTCTACGGGAGCAGTTAAGAGAATTGGAAATGTATACAGCAATACCTGTCTCTAAATTTTGATATGCGTCTCTTCGAATTACTTTAAACCCCTTAAGAGTGATTTCAGAGTCGGTTATTTTGTCGTTGAGACGACTTTCTGTGATTCCAAACACATGGAATTGTTTGCACAGTATTACCGAAAGCTCAGGTAATTTATTGAGCAAATGATAGATGTTGAGATGGCCTATCGTAGGCCATCTTTGTGGAGCCACTGATCGTGATTGGCGAACATTGCACGGTGAAAGGATGATGTTGCTTGCGGTAGAAAATTTAAGAGTTTTTGAAACTTTATTTAGTAGTAGTTAAGACTATTAGATGGGGTAGGAAAATGTCTGTGCTGGAGTGACATCATGAAAGCTTGATGCAGGGCTGCAGGATTGTATTGCATTAGCTGTTGAAGTTGGCGGTTCCACTGATAGGAGTGTAGATTACCTTCCAACGAGGGACCACTGCTGTGAGAGTTACTGGAAGTGCCTACATTAGAAGCATACATCGGGGGCACAGCAACATTCTTTAACGGTGTCAACTTTGAGATAATAGGGGGAGGCTGCTTTATGGGCAAAGGAGGAAACAAAACATCAATGTTAGCAACAATGGGATTGGAGCATGGGTTGCTATCCACGGCATTGTATTCCTGGGGTATAGGCAATGGTGGTGAAGGAAGAGAAGGAGCGTTTTCTGAACACTTAGAAGTGGCTGTCGCCGGGGATGAAGTTCGGTTTACTCCTGTAACTGGTACTGGAATATTTTATGTTCTTCGCTAGTATACTACTTCCTAGCTTAGAACAATGTATTTGATCCCTATATAGTTTTTTCTTAGGAGCCCCGGACAACGAAGTAAAGTACGGGGTGTTATTAATGAAACTAATAACATTGTCTTTACAAAATTTATACAAGGTTAGATTGGCAGCATCGGCATTCCGACGCTGGAATACATAACATGGTGGAATGATGGATGAAATGAACATAAATGAGTTAGGAAATTTATTTCGTAACAGTACCTCCAGCGTAGATAGTTGTGAGGTGCTTATGATGGTTATTATCCATTATGTCATTGACACCAATATGGACTGTCGCCTTATTAATTCTCTCATTCACTTGGAATTTTCGCAGTGTAGCGGTAAGCCTATCAATGTCAGCGCCTGGTAGCGGGAAGATTGAAGTTGACTCGCTGTCAGTAGATGGCATGCGATCACTATAGATTCCCTTCAGCAGGGAGTCTCCAATGATAACATGAGTTGCACTGTCATCTATTGTTATTTCACGCTGCTGGCGTGTCCGCTTGGGCTGTTGTTGCCACTGACCACTGTGGTCTTTCTGTGTTCTTGTTTATTACAGCTTGCTTGCGTTGGTTTTTGATGCCCAGTAGTGGTAACGATTAAACTTTGTGATTCCTGGTCTGCTGCTGGAGAGTCTACACTTAAGGCCTGGAACCTGTTGCTGATATGCACATCAATGGGGTAGATGGATGGGTGCGTTCTACAGGTTTAGAAATAGTTTTGTTGATTGTAGAAACTGTCTGTATGTCATTATGCGACGAACATTCACTGGTAACACACGCATCTACAACACCAAGGATAGTTTCTGTCTGTGCACTTTTATTAAATGACTGTGCACTTTTTACTTTTAAAGCATGTATGGATGCTTTGAAAGTTTCCTTCTCTTGTCTAAGGAGGCGGATTTCGTCTCGAAGAAGAAGGTTTTCGTTTTTAAGCACTGCAATAATATTAGTGGTGTTGCTGGTAATACAATCTTTTAACCTCATCTCCAAAGCCTGAATTAGTTCACGACAATCATTGTGGCTCTGTGGTTCGGCCGAAGAAAGAGTGCTTGAATGTGATGTACTGGTTTGATCAGATTGAGCTGTTGTATGTCCAGCTGGAATTCAGTGTCTGATTGTTCACTAGACAACACGATTGAGGTTGGCGATGAAGATGATCGATTCATTCGCTGAGCTAGAGTGCTAGTCAAAATTTGTCCCGTCTTGTTCTTGTTTACATTGTGCCGCTTGGACACAGTTGATGATCGCAAGTTGGAGGACATTTTGGCAACATAGGCAGCTCGATAAGGCAAGGAATAAAATAATATTGCAGGCTTTTCTGTGGGTCGTGCGTGACGTTTACTTGCTAGCCATGCATGGTTAATTCTCACGTTGTCGTGAATCGATAATTGGTAAAATTCAAAAATGGGTGATCTTACCGTCACGAATCACAAAGAAATCCCCACTTAACTAAATACACATTCACATAAACTTGACATTTTTAGTTGTATGTAAATCCAGCTTTAAAACGAACACAATGATGGAGTAAATATACTCGCAGGCCTTTCTGTAGAAGGTGCGTGGTGTTTATCACTTGTTAGGCATGGCAAATTCCTCTAAAAATCAATATGGCTAAAATCAATAGATAGATATAGATAGATAGATAGATAGATAGATAGATAGATAGATAGATAGATAGATAGATAGATAGACAGATAGATAGATAGATAGATAGATAGATAGATAGATAGATAGATAGATAGATAGATAGATAGATAGATAGATAGTTGATCTCCGCCAGGGACTGGGCGAAGCCGGGCCGGGTCAGCTAGTATTAAATAGTAACAAAATGTACATTTTCAAATATTGAGCATTTATTTGAGTTATAAATAATTAATTCTTCTTCTTCTTCTTCTTCTTCTTCAGCGTTCCGAGCCATTGAGGTTCTTTGCTGCAAATACAATCTGTCTCCATTCGTCTCTCTGGTGGACCTTCTCTTGCCAGTCGTTGATTCCAAGTGCTTGTAGGTCTGTATGTATATTATCTCTCCACCGCCTTCTTGGTCTACCTCGGGGTCTACGGTCATTTATTTCCTGAGTGTAAGCGAGTTTTGTTTCCCTATTATCTTCCATTCTTTCTATATGCCCCAGCCATTGTAGTCTATTAGCCTTCATGATACCAGTGATTAGCGGGGACTTAAACAAATCATAAATGTCTTTGTTACTTCTTCTTTTCCACTCTCCACTTTGTGTATCCCTAATGGGTCCAAAGATGCGTCTTAAAATTTTGTTCTCAAAGGTTTGTAACAAGGCTTCGTCTCCTTTCGTTGTACTCCAGGTTTCAGAGCCATACAGCACAACTGGTCTGATCAGTGTTTTGTATATTGTGATTTTGGTGTTACGAGATAGCGCCTTTGATTTTAGTAGATGTTGTAGTGCATAGTATATCTTATTTCCAGAGTTGATTCTAGTTTGTATTTCTTCCCTTATGATGTTGGAGCAGTTGAAGATTGTACCCAGGTATTTGTATGTTTCCGTTCTTTTAATGGTCATATTATCTATTTGTATGTGGCCAGAGTTTTTAGCCATTCCGTCTCTTGAAATTACCATATATTCTGTCTTATCTTGGTTGATAACCAGCCCCATCTGTTGGGCTTTTTCCTTTAAGTGAGTCAATATTTCTAATGTCTTTTGTTCACTTTGCCCTATAATATCTATATCATCTGCATAACCAAGCAGCTTGGATGTTCCTCCAATATCACATTCCTCCTTTACCTTCCTTACAACTTTCTCTAGAGCCAGATTGAAGAGTAGCGGCGATAGTGCATCACCCTGTTTCAAGCCAGATGTTATTTGGAAGGGGTCTGATTTCCTGCCTTTATATGTTACTATATTATAAGTATCTTCCATGCATAGTTTGGTCATGTTAATTAACTTCCTTGGTATTCCAAATTCCTGCATAACATTCCATAGACTATTTCTATGGACACTATCATAAGCCTTTTTAAAATCCACAAAAATGTTATGGAGATCTCTTTTATATTCCCAATGTTTCTCTGCTATTTGTCGTAAGATAAATATCTGATCTATTGTTGATCTGTTTTGTCTAAAACCCGCCTGGTAGTCACCTAATATGTCTTCTGAATATGGTTTTAGTCTATTTAGTAATACTGCGGATAGTATCTTATAGCTTGTGGACAGTAGTGATATTCCTCTATAATTTCCACATTAGAACTAATTAATTGCGAAAAATATTTATAGTTTCAAATATTTACAGTTTATTTCAGCGATAAATAATAATATATAATGAAATATGGAAGACGGTAACTTGTCAGCACAGTCCTCAGTGGTCCAGCCCATACCTCGCGTCACGAAAGTTGTGAGTTCGTGTCTGAACTCCGTCATTCTGTTCACGTATGCAAATTCTCGGAGTCCTATGGAGGTCGTTGCTGAAGCTACGGAGTTCGTGCGAAGTTTTCCGCAGGCTGCTTGCGAGGGAGAGACCGAGCGATATAATGGAAACCCTTGTGCACTGACATCGGTCCACTTGCCTAAACAATACAAAAAATATTTCAACAGTTGTTAGTTAGTTGCATATCCTTTACAGGACGTTGCAGTCAACACCAGCATTGTTTGCTGTTGTGATCTCTTGGCAAGTTTACGTTCAGTAGTTTGCCATCGGTTTCTGAACGACCGGCACCCATACCATTTCGTAAAAAACTAGCGCAACACCGTCTGCTGCCAAATCGCGGGCAGCTGTGTTTCTAATGCGGGTATATGAGATTAATTACCACGTTCGTAACTCCTCCGCCACGGAGCCGACTACTTAAACAGTTACGGAAACAAAACATCTCAGGAGTACAGTAAATGTAGTCACGGATGAAATAAATAAGTAGCTGACTGAAAGTAATGGTAATAATATTGTAAATATGAAAATAGGGCACACACACATTCAGAGAAACTGGGCGTCTGTTACTGCAGCGTGGCGCCGTCGCTATTTGGAGGTGACAGGTTCGAATCCCGGTAGCTAACTATAGGCTATAGCTTTCAATATTTTCACTAAAGCTTCTACATGGCCAAATGGTTACGTCATTCGTTTTCTCGGAGACTCCTGGGAGTCGTCCCTGGAGCTAAGGAGTAAGTGCTTTGTATGACGCTTTCAGCACGCCATCCCCGCGGAGATAAATCGAGCCATATGGGATAGATATTCCGGTCGTAAATTAAGTTAAGATATTGCAATGGACAACATAAAGGAATGCTAAAACGCATCACGCTTATATAATATCAATGTACACAATCAAGATTGCAAACACCATAATAGACTTGCTGTACCTGTTGCAGAGAATAACATACATATGTAACAAACTTATGGTGTATAAACAAACAACAATAATAATAATGCCTTCAGTTGTAAACACGGACACAGTAATAGCACGGCTACCTCATCTCGTTAAACTACAACCCAACACCTTCTGAGCAGTAACTTCTAGGAGTTACTTTTCCCTTGTATAATGTATGAATTAATTTTGCATTGTACAAACATTGAAATTACTTTTCCAATGTGCAAACTATGCATTAATTTTCCTTTGTACAAATGTTAGCATTTTTCCCCTCGGAGAAATGTTAGAATTACATTTCCCTTGTACAAATGTTAGAATTACTTTTCCCTTGTACAAAATGTTAGAATTACTTTTCCTTTGTAGAAAATGTTAGAATTACTTTTCCTTTCTACAAAATGTTAGAATTACTTTTCTCTTGTACAAAATGTCAGAATTACATTTCCTTTGTGCAAAATGTTAGAATTACTTTTCCTTTGTACAAGATGTTAGACTTAGTTTTCCCTTGTACACAATGTTAGAATTACTTTTCCCTTGTACAAAATGTTAGAATTGCTATTCCTTTATACAAAATGTTAGAATTACTTTTCCCTTGTACAAATGTTAGAATTATTTTTCTCTTGTACAACTTTTAGAATTACTTTTCCCTTGTACACATGTTAGAATTACATTTCCCTTCTACAAATGTTAGATTACTGTTCTTTTGTACAAATGGTAGAATTACTTTTCCCTTGTACACATGTTATAATTACTGTTCCCTTGTACAAATGTTAGAATTACTTTCCCCTTGTAGAAATTTTCAAATTACTTTTCCTTTGTGAAATGTTAGAATTACTTTTCCCTTGTACAAATGTTAGAATTACTTTTCCCTTGGAGAAATGTTAGAATTACTTTTCCCTTGGAGAAATGTTAGAATTACTTTTCCCTTTTACAATGTATGAATAACATTTCCTTTGTACAACAGTAGGAATTACTATTCCTTTGTAGCACGTATGAATAAACTTCCCTTTATACAAACGTATGATTTACTGTTCCCGTATACAAGCATCAAACATTTTATACAATGATGCAATATACATTGAGCATTTTCATACTATAATGTCCAACAAAAGTGGACTACATGAAACAAAGATAAAGCTTTTGCTTCCATCTTAAGATTTTATATTAATCACAAGAAGTTACTTAAATGAACAAGCGTCAATGTGGTAATATTATATACATTTCTGTATCACAATATGTTTGGGCTAAGTACAAAAACAAACAGCATAATGAACAAACCATAAGAAGGCAACTAAAAACTATTGAGAGACTCTAAGGCTGTACATTTCTGAACGTTTGGTCTCAGTATAGGAACGATCAACATGATCTTACATATTTCTGATTGTAACATATTTGAGCTATGTACATACAAAATCAATATGGTAATATTATATGTTTTAGAACCGTAATATGGTTGTTCTAAGTACAGGAACAATAAACAAATATATTAAAAGTTATTGAAAGTATATGTTTGAGCTAAGTGCATAGACAGTCAACATCATAATATTATATATTTTAGAACACAATATGTTTTGTCCAAGTACAGAAACAATCAATATATTGTTTCCTATTTCTGAATGTAATGTGTTTGAGCTAAGTACATAACTAATCAATATACAAATACTATATATATATATATATCTTCTATTATGAATGAATTATGGAGTGGGACAGACAGAACTACAAAAATTAGATTTTTAAGAGCATGCATCTTTCCCATTGCAACATACGCCTGTGAGACATGGACACTTACTAAACAAGCTGAACAGCGCATAAATGCCCTTGAATATAAATGTTATAGACGAGTTCTAAGAATATCTTGGGTAAAGAAAAGAACAAATGCATCCATACTTCAAGAGTTGAATACTGAAGAAGGTTGGCTATTAAAGACGATAAAACAAAGAAAATTGAAATATTTTGGTCACTTGAAACGTCACGAAAGTTTGGAGAGAACAATAATGGAAGGGTATATGCATGGGAAGAGAGGAAGAGGAAGACCAAAGAGAAGATGGGTACAGGATGTGGCGGATGATCTCCAGATGGGTGTATCAGACGCGGGACATCTTGCTTATGATCGATAGGTTTTCCGGAAGGTTGTTATGGGAGCGAGGTTCTGCAAAGGACATGCTACTGAATGAATGAATGAATGAATATCTCCTAATTGTAATATGTTTGGTCTAAGTACATAACAAATAGTAAACATTGAACGATGGGAACAAATCATACACATAACAATGAAGAACAATGGGGAAAGCCCAAAGAGTTAAATATTGAGGTATTCAGTGGACATCAATAGGCAGAATGGTTACAGAAAGAAAAAAACACAAACTTAGATAACAAACAGATTGGTATGTCCAATTTATTAGGATTCTTTGTTTGGCTGCTCGTTTTAAATATAAATCTCACAAGAAACTCTTAATAATACGATAATATAATGTTACTTTCCTGTTTACAATTTGGCACGTGTGGAATAAAACCTGGAAAATTCAGGCATTAATAAAAATAATAATAACAATAATAAAACACGATTAGAAAAATAAAGAACCATGCCTATTACGCGATGGTTTGCTAATGAACTAATTTAGCACCATAATCGACAACTTTGCAGAAAAAGAATAAACTGACACAGGAATGTGGTAAAGTTAGTATCTAATCACACATGTGCATCTATGAATTAGCCAACAGAAGAACACATTGTCGACAAACAGTTATAAATGTATACACATGAACGTCCACTTTATCAAGCAGTAATAAAACAAAATATTATACCATGAAATCATAAACATTTCTGTACAAACATTGATACAACAATTATGTTACCAAATGTACATTCTATCTTACAATTAATCAGAAGTTTGGCGACGAGATGACTCGTTGTTCTTCGCGGAGACGCTGTTCAGTGTTTTTCTGTGGATTTCCTGTGGAATTCGTGTTGATAGTGTTTTTCCTGTGGATTATGTGATGTTATTTCGTGTTCGTTTATTGGAAGTGTTCAAAAGAAGCCACGGAAGACAGGTGGTGGATGAAATTTTGAGGGCAGCCGACAGATATTTGTTGGTTATGGTCTCGATTTTCGAGACGGCAAGCAGAGGATCTCTTTCGAGAGACAATGGTTGCGGTCATCCGGCCAGTATGGTCACTGCCATAGAGGAAAGCAACGGCAAACTACCTCTTTGAAAGTGCCTAGTATATTATGAATCGCTTAAAGACTGATCATCGCAAGACAAGGACAGAGACATTAAAATTAGCAACATGGAACGTTAGGACGTTAAACGACGACCGAAAATTAGAGAACATAAAACAAGAAATACAAAGAGAAAAAATTAATATATTAGGTATGTGCGAAACGAGATGGACAGGAGCAGGCATCAAGATAGATGAAGATTATAAGATTATTTATTCTGGAGGTGAAGATCGACAAAGGGGAGTGGTAATAATTTTGGACCGGAAAACATCAACGTCTGTTCAAGGATATTGGGCCGTGTCGGACAGAGTTCTACTAGTTAAATTGAGTGGCAGACCTTTTAGCATAAATGTTATACAAGTATATGCCCCAACAGGAGAGTCCAGTGAAGATAGTGTTGAGGAATTTTATAATGACATAGGGTCTGCCTTAAAGAAATGTAAAACTTCAGAAATAAACATCATAATAGGAGACTTCAATGCAAAAGTAGGAAATCAAGGTGATAGATACACAATAGGAAACTATGGTTTAGGAGAGCGAAATGAAAGAGGATACAGACTCGTAGAGTGGGCAAAGAAAAGGAAATGATTGTAGGAAACACCTGGTTTAAGCAACACCCTAGAAGATTATGGACATGGAGGAGTCCTGGTAGCAGGATCAGAAACCAGATTGACTACATTCTGATTAGCAGAAGATTTAGAAACGCACTAACAGTAGCAAAAACAGTTCCCAGTGCTGATTGTTATAGTGACCACAGGCTACTTACAGGAATATTGATAAAGCTGAAGAAAGTCAAATATATAACAGGAAACGCTAAATATGATTTGTGTACATTGAGTAATGACAAGGAAATACAAGACAAATTCAACATAGAAGTACAGAACAGATTTGATATATTTTCGGATCTAGAGATATTATTCCAGGATGTGAATGATAAATGGGAAATGTTAAAGAATTCAATCAGTTTGGCTGCAGAAACAACTATTCCAAAATTAAAGAAGGTGGGTCGCAAGAAATGGATGACTGAAGAAATTTTACACCTAATGGAAACAAGAAGATTCAACAAAAATAATCCAGCCAAATATGAAGAAATTCACAGACAAGTCAGAATATTATGTAGGAAGGCAAAAGAATCATGGCTTGAGGAAAAATGCTTAGAAATTGAAAAACAACACAACAGTCAAAATACCAAATTAGTGCACAAAAGAATTCAGGAACTTACTAATAAAAGAACAAGTACATCAACAGGCTGTCTAAAAACTAAAGATGGCAAAATCATAATAGAAAAAGATCAGATTCTACATGTATGGACAGATTATGTGAAAGACCTGTATAATGATAACAGAGAGGAACAGTATGCTATTAGATTTAATAATGAACGACCAGTAATTTTAAAGATGGAGGTTCAAAATGTTCTTAAGCAAATGAAAGCTGGCAAGTCCCCCGGTGCAGATAACATCACAACAGAAATGAATGAAGCTTTAGAAGAATTTGGATTAGAGCAAGTCACCAGACTGCTGAACACATTATATGATACTGGAGATATACCTTCTGAATTATGTAATTATGTATTTATTGCACTCCCAAAGAAATCAGGAACCTTGGAATGTGATCAACATAGAACAATTAGTATAATTAGTCACATCACAAAGATTTTGTTACGAATTATCATGCAAAGAGTGAGGAAGAAAATACAACCTGAAATAGGGGAAGAACAATGTGGCTTTGTAGAAGGAAAGGGTACAGTAAATGCTGTGCATATGCTGCGAACAGTTATTGAACGTGCTATAGAAGTAAACAAGGATATACATCTTTGCTTTATTGACTACACAAAGGCTTTTGATAGAGTTAGACATGTCAACATGGTGGATATGCTTGCAGATCTACAGATTGATGGGACTTATAAAAAACATATATTGGAAACAACAAGCTGCCATAAGGATTGATAATGAAGTGGGACAATATCAACCTAATAAGAGAGGTGTTAGGCAGGGGTGTGTAATGTCTCCAGATCTTTTTTCCCTGTATAGTGAAAATATTTTCAGAAATGTAGAAGATATAAATGGAATCAGCATTGGTGGATGAAACATCAATAACATTAGATATGCAGATGATACAGTATTGATTGCAGACAATGCACAGGATCTGCAACAATTAGTGGACGCGGTTGTTGTACACAGTGAGCAGCTGGGGTTGGAATTAAATTGTAAGAAGACACAGGTTATGGTCGTCACTAGAAAGAACGAAGTACCATAATGTAATATACAAGTAAATGGGAATATTCTGCAACAAGTGAATCTATACAATTATCTTGGAACAGTCAAAACATCTGATGAGAGATGCATTGAAGAGATTAGAACAAGAATCGCCATGGCAAAAGTAGCCTTTAGCAAGATGAAAAACATTCTGACCAATAAAAAGATGTCAAATGAAACGAGAAAAAGAGTGTTGAGAGGATACATAGAGCCTGTTCTTTTGTATGGATGTGAAACTTGGACAATGTGCAATCAAGCTGAAAAACATCTGATGGCTGCGGAAATATGGTTTCTGAGGAAAATGCAAAGAATACCATGGACAGACAGAAAAACCAATGACCAAGTACTACAGGAGACAAATGAAAATCGTAAACTGATTAGAGAAATTAGACGAAGACAGTCAAAATTTTTTGGACATGTTATGAGAAGAAATAGATTGGAGAACTTATTGACAACTGGCAAGATCGAGGGGAACAGACCACGAGGAAGACCGAGAGGAAAATACCTGGATGGCTTGGCCACATGGCATGGACGAGACAGGAACACTGAGCTGATCCACGACTCCGGTAATCGAGTGAAATGGCGAGTCATGACCGCCCACGCTTTCCGGCATGGCACACGATTGATTGTTTGAGTGGCAGGATTGTACAAACAATCGTACATATTATGATACAAATAATTAAATATGGCGACAATGTTTACTATAAATGTACATGATGCAATGTATGCGCATTATTTTCAAACCGTTAGTCACCTAAAAATAAAATTACAATTGTATTTAGTTTGTTTGGAAACGCAGTCCTTGCACAAGCTGCATACACAGTTCTTATTTTACAACATTTTTATTGTTCTTTATAATGTCTGCTTTCATCAACATGTGCCATGCCGATAAGCGTAGACGGTCATGTTTCACCATCTCACACGATCACCAGAGTCGTGGATCAGCTCAGTTTTTGACTTAATTATGCCCTGTGGCCAGGCTATATAGATATTTACTTCTTTGATTATTTGGTTGTTCCGGGATTTGAAATTTAAATATTGAGCACAACCCACTACTGGCAACGCCGATCGCACTCCGGCATGAACCTAAGGCCTATCCACGTCATGGAAGCACTATACTCGAGTTTCGCCCTCGTTTGAGCTCGTCAGTAGTGCATATCCCCGACCGGATCCGGAAACAAGCCCCGGATCACGCGTGTGAAGCGGGTGTGTAACCACGCAGCACACACTGGACACGCCAAATTATCACACCGGAATACCACAACGCTACCCATCGTAGGCTATGCTCAAAATTGCCCAATCGCCGCGACTGACGTCCGTCAATCGATGTGGACCCGAACGATCAGGACTTCTCACTGGCAAGGAACACCAGGCCTCCTAAATCCAGTGAGCAATGATAAAATTGATTATTTGGTTGTTCCGGGATTTGAAATTTAAATATTGAGCACAACCCACTACTGGCAACGCCGATCGCACTCCGGCATGAACCTAAGGCCTATCCACGTCATGGAAGCACTATACTCGAGTTTCGCCCTCGTTTGAGCTCGTCAGTAGTGCATATCCCCGACCGGATCCGGAAACAAGCCCCGGATCACGCGTGTGAAGCGGGTGTGTAACCACGCAGCACACACTGGACACGCCAAATTATCACACCGGAATACCACAACGCTATCCATCGTAGACTATGCTCAAAATTGCCCAATCGCCGCGACTGACGTCCGTCAATCGATGTGGACCCGAACGATCAGGACTTCTCACTGGCAAGGAACACCAGGCCTCCTAAATCCAGTGAGCAATGATAAAATTGATTATTTGGTTGTTCCGGGATTTGAAATTTAAATATTGAGCACAACCCACTACTGGCAACGCCGATCGCACTCCGGCATGAACCTAAGGCCTATCCACGTCATGGAAGCACTATACTCGAGTTTCGCCCTCGTTTGAGCTCGTCAGTAGTGCATATCCCCGACCGGATCCGGAAACAAGCCCCGGATCACGCGTGTGAAGCGGGTGTGTAACCACGCAGCACACACTGGACACGCCAAATTATCACACCGGAATACCACAACGCTACCCATCGTAGGCTATGCTCAAAATTGCCCAATCGCCGCGACTGACGTCCGTCAATCGATGTGGACCCGAACGATCAGGACTTCTCACTGGCAAGGAACACCAGGCCTCCTAAATCCAGTGAGCAATGATAAAATTGATTATTTGGTTGTTCCGGGATTTGAAATTTAAATATTGAGCACAACCCACTACTGGCAACGCCGATCGCACTCCGGCATGAACCTAAGGCCTATCCACGTCATGGAAGCACTATACTCGAGTTTCGCCCTCGTTTGAGCTCGTCAGTAGTGCATATCCCCGACCGGATCCGGAAACAAGCCCCGGATCACGCGTGTGAAGCGGGTGTGTAACCACGCAGCACACACTGGACACGCCAAATTATCACACCGGAATACCACAACGCTACCCATCGTAGGCTATGCTCAAAATTGCCCAATCGCCGCGACTGACGTCCGTCAATCGATGTGGACCCGAACGATCAGGACTTCTCACTGGCAAGGAACACCAGGCCTCCTAAATCCAGTGAGCAATGATAAAATTGATTATTTGGTTGTTCCGGGATTTGAAATTTAAATATTGAGCACAACCCACTACTGGCAACGCCGATCGCACTCCGGCATGAACCTAAGGCCTATCCACGTCATGGAAGCACTATACTCGAGTTTCGCCCTCGTTTGAGCTCGTCAGTAGTGCATATCCCCGACCGGATCCGGAAACAAGCCCCGGATCACGCGTGTGAAGCGGGTGTGTAACCACGCAGCACACACTGGACACGCCAAATTATCACACCGGAATACCACAACGCTACCCATCGTAGGCTATGCTCAAAATTGCCCAATCGCCGCGACTGACGTCCGTCAATCGATGTGGACCCGAACGATCAGGACTTCTCACTGGCAAGGAACACCAGGCCTCCTAAATCCAGTGAGCAATGATAAAATTGATTATTTGGTTGTTCCGGGATTTGAAATTTAAATATTGAGCACAACCCACTACTGGCAACGCCGATCGCACTCCGGCATGAACCTAAGGCCTATCCACGTCATGGAAGCACTATACTCGAGTTTCGCCCTCGTTTGAGCTCGTCAGTAGTGCATATCCCCGACCGGATCCGGAAACAAGCCCCGGATCACGCGTGTGAAGCGGGTGTGTAACCACGCAGCACACACTGGACACGCCAAATTATCACACCGGAATACCACAACGCTACCCATCGTAGGCTATGCTCAAAATTGCCCAATCGCCGCGACTGACGTCCGTCAATCGATGTGGACCCGAACGATCAGGACTTCTCACTGGCAAGGAACACCAGGCCTCCTAAATCCAGTGAGCAATGATAAAATTGATTATTTGGTTGTTCCGGGATTTGAAATTTAAATATTGAGCACAACCCACTACTGGCAACGCCGATCGCACTCCGGCATGAACCTAAGGCCTATCCACGTCATGGAAGCACTATACTCGAGTTTCGCCCTCGTTTGAGCTCGTCAGTAGTGCATATCCCCGACCGGATCCGGAAACAAGCCCCGGATCACGCGTGTGAAGCGGGTGTGTAACCACGCAGCACACACTGGACACGCCAAATTATCACACCGGAATACCACAACGCTACCCATCGTAGGCTATGCTCAAAATTGCCCAATCGCCGCGACTGACGTCCGTCAATCGATGTGGACCCGAACGATCAGGACTTCTCACTGGCAAGGAACACCAGGCCTCCTAAATCCAGTGAGCAATGATAAAATTGATTATTTGGTTGTTCCGGGATTTGAAATTTAAATATTGAGCACAACCCACTACTGGCAACGCCGATCGCACTCCGGCATGAACCTAAGGCCTATCCACGTCATGGAAGCACTATACTCGAGTTTCGCCCTCGTTTGAGCTCGTCAGTAGTGCATATCCCCGACCGGATCCGGAAACAAGCCCCGGATCACGCGTGTGAAGCGGGTGTGTAACCACGCAGCACACACTGGACACGCCAAATTATCACACCGGAATACCACAACGCTACCCATCGTAGGCTATGCTCAAAATTGCCCAATCGCCGCGACTGACGTCCGTCAATCGATGTGGACCCGAACGATCAGGACTTCTCACTGGCAAGGAACACCAGGCCTCCTAAATCCAGTGAGCAATGATAAAATTGATTATTTGGTTCATTTATTTGGTTAGATATTAGGTTCATGCCGGAGTGCGATCGGCGTTGCCAGTAGTGGGTTGTGCTCAATATTTAAATTTCAAATCCCGGAACAACCAAATAATCAATTTTATCATTGCTCACTGGATTTAGGAGGCCTGGTGTTCCTTGCCAGTGAGAAGTCCTGATCGTTCGGGTCCACATCGATTGACGGACGTCAGTCGCGGCGATTGGGCAATTTTGAGCATAGCCTACGATGGGTAGCGTTGTGGTATTCCGGTGTGATAATTTGGCGTGTCCAGTGTGTGCTGCGTGGTTACACACCCGCTTCACACGCGTGATCCGGGGCTTGTTTCCGGATCCGGTCGGGGATATGCACTACTGACGAGCTCAAACGAGGGCGAAACTCGAGTATAGTGCTTCCATGACGTGGATAGGCCTTAGGTTCATGCCGGAGTGCGATCGGCGTTGCCAGTAGTGGGTTGTGCTCAATATTTAAATTTCAAATCCCGGAACAACCAAATAATCAATTTTATCATTGCTCACTGGATTTAGGAGGCCTGGTGTTCCTTGCCAGTGAGAAGTCCTGATCGTTCGGGTCCACATCGATTGACGGACGTCAGTCGCGGCGATTGGGCAATTTTGAGCATAGCCTACGATGGGTAGCGTTGTGGTATTCCGGTGTGATAATTTGGCGTGTCCAGTGTGTGCTGCGTGGTTACACACCCGCTTCACACGCGTGATCCGGGGCTTGTTTCCGGATCCGGTCGGGGATATGCACTACTGACGAGCTCAAACGAGGGCGAAACTCGAGTATAGTGCTTCCATGACGTGGATAGGCCTTAGGTTCATGCCGGAGTGCGATCGGCGTTGCCAGTAGTGGGTTGTGCTCAATATTTAAATTTCAAATCCCGGAACAACCAAATAATCAATTTTATCATTGCTCACTGGATTTAGGAGGCCTGGTGTTCCTTGCCAGTGAGAAGTCCTGATCGTTCGGGTCCACATCGATTGACGGACGTCAGTCGCGGCGATTGGGCAATTTTGAGCATAGCCTACGATGGGTAGCGTTGTGGTATTCCGGTGTGATAATTTGGCGTGTCCAGTGTGTGCTGCGTGGTTACACACCCGCTTCACACGCGTGATCCGGGGCTTGTTTCCGGATCCGGTCGGGGATATGCACTACTGACGAGCTCAAACGAGGGCGAAACTCGAGTATAGTGCTTCCATGACGTGGATAGGCCTTAGGTTCATGCCGGAGTGCGATCGGCGTTGCCAGTAGTGGGTTGTGCTCAATATTTAAATTTCAAATCCCGGAACAACCAAATAATCAATTTTATCATTGCTCACTGGATTTAGGAGGCCTGGTGTTCCTTGCCAGTGAGAAGTCCTGATCGTTCGGGTCCACATCGATTGACGGACGTCAGTCGCGGCGATTGGGCAATTTTGAGCATAGCCTACGATGGGTAGCGTTGTGGTATTCCGGTGTGATAATTTGGCGTGTCCAGTGTGTGCTGCGTGGTTACACACCCGCTTCACACGCGTGATCCGGGGCTTGTTTCCGGATCCGGTCGGGGATATGCACTACTGACGAGCTCAAACGAGGGCGAAACTCGAGTATAGTGCTTCCATGACGTGGATAGGCCTTAGGTTCATGCCGGAGTGCGATCGGCGTTGCCAGTAGTGGGTTGTGCTCAATATTTAAATTTCAAATCCCGGAACAACCAAATAATCAATTTTATCATTGCTCACTGGATTTAGGAGGCCTGGTGTTCCTTGCCAGTGAGAAGTCCTGATCGTTCGGGTCCACATCGATTGACGGACGTCAGTCGCGGCGATTGGGCAATTTTGAGCATAGCCTACGATGGGTAGCGTTGTGGTATTCCGGTGTGATAATTTGGCGTGTCCAGTGTGTGCTGCGTGGTTACACACCCGCTTCACACGCGTGATCCGGGGCTTGTTTCCGGATCCGGTCGGGGATATGCACTACTGACGAGCTCAAACGAGGGCGAAACTCGAGTATAGTGCTTCCATGACGTGGATAGGCCTTAGGTTCATGCCGGAGTGCGATCGGCGTTGCCAGTAGTGGGTTGTGCTCAATATTTAAATTTCAAATCCCGGAACAACCAAATAATCAATTTTATCATTGCTCACTGGATTTAGGAGGCCTGGTGTTCCTTGCCAGTGAGAAGTCCTGATCGTTCGGGTCCACATCGATTGACGGACGTCAGTCGCGGCGATTGGGCAATTTTGAGCATAGCCTACGATGGGTAGCGTTGTGGTATTCCGGTGTGATAATTTGGCGTGTCCAGTGTGTGCTGCGTGGTTACACACCCGCTTCACACGCGTGATCCGGGGCTTGTTTCCGGATCCGGTCGGGGATATGCACTACTGACGAGCTCAAACGAGGGCGAAACTCGAGTATAGTGCTTCCATGACGTGGATAGGCCTTAGGTTCATGCCGGAGTGCGATCGGCGTTGCCAGTAGTGGGTTGTGCTCAATATTTAAATTTACTTCTTTGCTTTCCCCTTGTTCTTTTCCCCTCAATCTTGCCAGTTGTCACCAAGTTCCCCAGTTTATTTCTTCTCATAACGTGCCCAAAAGAATCTGGAGTCTACGTCCAATTTCTCTAAACAATTTTATTTGTTTCGTGTTGGACTTACTCGTTGTTTCACCCCACCCCCACCTCCCCCTGTTCTTCCGTTTTGAGATTGAATAATGAGCACACAAACAATAGGTTGCACTATTTATTGTCTGTCAAATTTGGCTGCATCTCATCAGGAGCTTACTGCAGAAGTTATACAGCAGACAATATAGCACAAGAGCTGCGATACCTGCCGTACGTATTTAGTCTCCATGCACATCCACAGCCGCCTGTCTCATATTCTGTCAATACTCTCTGGTACAAATGTTTCACAATGCCAACATGTCAGAATAGATATCATCTTGCCTATGGCTGCTATCTGTTTCACACAGAGAGTCAAACCGAGAAATATCAATCGGGGAATCCTTTGAGGCCACTACGACAGCTCATAAAAAATTGCAAGTATTGTATGGCTCTTACAGAAGTAGAAGACAGAAGAAGTGACTAGAGGACACACTACACAACATTAAAACTTAAAGCTATATTCATTATCATAGAGTGTCTAGTTGGTCTTGCCCCGAACTATAATTGCTCCTGCAGCGAGGTGCTGTCATCATTTGGAAGTGACAGGTTCGAATCCCGGTCAGTAATTAAAGTTTTCAATTTTATCCAGTATGTCCTCTATCTCTACTTCTCTCTTCTACTTCTATAAGCGCTAGTCAATACTTCTGAATTTGTTTATGATCAGAATTGTAAGGTCGGAATCAAATACGTCACACGTGGGACCTTAACGCTATACTACTGGAGCCACAGCGCAAGACACGTTCTGTTATATTACAAACTGATTGTGTTTGATGGCAAAATATAAGAAAATACGCATTTCCCTGAGTGATAATGGAACGCTATATTTACGGTTCAGAGAAATCGAGACTGATTTCTGGTCAGGTGAACTGAGTTGTAAGGTATGTCAATATGTTTGTGCTCTGTCTGCCTGCCTGCCTGCCTGCCTGCCTGCCTACCTGCCTGCCTGCCTGCCTGCCTACCTGCTTGCCTGTTTGCCTCGCTTTCATGATGTACATACACCTATTTCTTTCATATTTACAGCTAGTTATTGCAAGGTATATACACTGTCTTTGTTTGTATTCTCTCTCTCTCTCTCTCTCTCTCTCTCTCTCTCTCTCTCTCTCTCTCTCTCTCTCTCTCTTCCTCTGTCTGTCTGAGGATGTACACATACTTATTTGCTTCATATATACAGTTAGTTCTCGCAAGGTATATACATGATCTTTGTTTGTTATCTCTCTCTCTCTCTCTCTCTCTCTCTCTCTCTCTCTCTCTCTCTCTTTCTCTGTCTACATATATATATATATATATATATATATATATATATATATATATATATATATATATATATATATATATATATATATATATCCTTCTAAACCTTCCATCCATACCTTCCTGTCACTGTCTGTGTGTGTCTGTATGTCTGCCTGCCTGTCTTATAAAGCTGAACTGTGAACTATGTATGTTTCGCGTATATTTACAGCATTGACAGACATTACAATGTATGTTTCTCTTCCCCACCCCCCCCCCCCCCTTCCGCCCAATGTACATGTAACATTCATAATAGACAATTGGAGTGCGAAAGATGAGTGATTGGAAGGGCAGAATGTAAAACGGACCTACGCGCCCACTGTGTGACCCTTCGAAATTAAAGTTCGTTCCTTCATTCATTTCGATAGATGCAAGCCATTTTCAAGGCCGAGTCGACTGAGATTCGATGCACCGGTCTTGTTCTTCCTACATATTCAGACGTCAACATGAATACACCCAAAGAAAGCAGCGATAAACTTGCGCCTGTAGACATCCCCATTGAGTTTATCCCCAAGTGGAGCCGGTGCAGGGTCAAATAGTTGTCTCTGTTCTGCATATCTTGGACACTCTGGCAACAAATGACTTCATGAAAGTCTTTCAGAGGATTGCCAATCAATCAATCAATCAATCAATCAATCAATCAAATATAAGCTGTTTCCAGTAAGAAAACTTGCGTCTGCCGATTCTAACCCACATGTTGATCCGACCAAGTTGAGGCAGGTGTGTTTCTCTCACCACAGCAAAAATGACTTGACCATACTGGCAAACATGACGACAGCCAGCAGGCTTGACACACTCACTGACACTCTGTGGAAGACAGGAAGGTTTACACATCTTCTTATTTGTTCTTGCATGTGTGGTTCTAGTTTGTTCAATGTTCTTTTCTTAAAGTAAATGTAATCCGAGTGGCTTGGGAGTTTGAGCGCCTGTGCTTAACCTGAAACTGTCGGGTTTACATTCACTTGCGTACGGTTAACTCTGAGTTAAAAGTTGGTTGCATGTCCTTTACAGGACGTGCCAATTAGCCCAAGTAATTTTTTTACTGTCTAAGATTTAATAGACAGTTGTTATAGTTTTTTAATTTGCTATTGTTTTCTGAACGACCGACGCTCGTACAATTAAAATCAACACAAGGCTGGTTTCAAACCCTGGACTCGCTATGAATTGTGAAACGCGTTCACTGCACCTAACCCACAGGGCGGCGAACTGTGATTACACGAGCTACATACAACAGGCTCATTTAGAAATCTGATTTTACAACAAATTAGTTGCATGTCTTTTACAGGGCGTAGCAGTCAACCCCAGCATTGCTTTTTTTTTTGGCTGTTTGTGATTCCTGGGCAAGTTTTACGTTCAGTAGTTTGACGTTGCTTTCTGAGCGACCGGCACCCATACCATTTCATAAAATACCAACACAGTTGTGTTTCAACGCGGGTATGCGGGATTACGAACTGCGTCCGCAACACCTTCGCCAAGGAGCTGGTGCTCTGATAACACGAGCTAAATAAAGCAGGCTCTTGTAAGAGCCTATTTCAGGGAATAAACTTTGGGTTCTGTTTGGTAATAGCCAGTTAAAGCTCGGTGCTTATAATTGAATTACAAGTTACAATCTTAGCACATGTCAACACACAGATTACTAGAGATGACATAAAGGGCACACTGACTCTAGGAGTGGGTCAAAACATACAATATGAACACGACATCCATTTTACGAGAGGTGAAAGCATACAATATGAACAGACACTGAACTTTAGGAGAGGTGAAAGCATACAATATGAACAGACACTGAACTTTAGGAGAGGTGAAAGAACACAAAATGAACACGACACCCAACTTTAGTATAGGTAAAAACACACAGTATCAACATGACACCCAACTTTTGTGGAGGTAAAAACACACAGTATCAACACGATACCCGACTTTAGTATAGGTAAAACCACACAGTATCAACACGACACCTGACTTTTTTTTTTAAATTTAAATTCGCACATCCTTTACAGGACATCGCTGTCAACAGCAGCATCTTTCAGTGGTCTGTTGATTTCTTGGCAAGATTACGCTCAGTAGTTTCCCATTGCTTTCTGAGCGGCCGGCTCAGTTATCCCGCAAGTTACCAGCGGGGGTAGAACCGCTCCCAGTTCTCGCCCGCTACGAGACTCTGTGTGATAAACGGGATTACGGAGAAAGTGGTGTAACCCCTCGGCCAGAGAAACCGGCACACCTGGCTTTAGTAAAGTTAAAAAGACACACTATAAACACGAGACCCGACTTACCGACTACCATGTCCACACAGAGCCTGCAGCCACTCGGGTTTCCCAGCGATGGGTCTCTCGTGGGTTATCCGCCTCATGTCTACATTCATGATGACGTAACTGAGGACAGATGGAGATACGTCAGTATTCTTTGTGGTTCATGATAAACGTGTCTGCTTTAATGTGTATACTTGTCTGCTTGAGAGGAGCGACTGGCCGAGTGGTTTGAATGCCAAATTCCCCGTCGGAAGACCCAGGTTCGAAGCCTCGCTGAGGTGTGGAGTTTTTTTTTTTCTGTCGGGGGAAAAAAGAATATCCTAACCTGCACAGCGACGGCACTAGCCAGATGGCCTTAATTCCTCAGGCTCAAAGACAACCCCCCACCCCGCCCCCCGGGCCATACACCGCAAGATACTATACTTGCAATAGATAACAGTTATGACTTGTCTGCCTCCATGTGTATAATTGTCTGCCTCCATGTGTATACTTGTCTGCCTCCATGTGTATACTTGTCTGCCTCCATGTGTATACTTGTCTGCCTCCATGTGTATACTTGTCTATCTCCATGTGTATACTTGTCTGCCTCCATGTGTATACTTGTCTGCCTCCATGTGTATACTTGTCTGCCTCCATGTGTATACTTGTCTGCCTCCATGTGTATACTTGTCTGCCTCCATGTGTATACTTGTCTGCCTCCATGTGTATACTTGTCTGCCTCCATGTGTATACTTGTCTGTCTCCATGTGTATACTTGTCTGCCTCCATGTGTATACTTGTCTGCCTCCATGTGTATACTTGTCTGCCTCCATGTGTATACTTGTCTGCCTCCATGTGTATACTTGTCTGCCTCCATGTGTATACTTGTCTGCCTCCATGTGTATACTTGTCTGCCTCCATGTGTATACTTGTCTGCCTCCATGTGTATACTTGTCTGCCTCCATGTGTATACTTGTCTGCCTCCATGTGTATACTTGTCTGCCTCCATGTGTATACTTGTCTGCCTCCATGTGTATACTTGTCTGCCTCCATGTGTATACTTGTCTGCCTCCATGTGTATACTTGTCTGCCTCCATGTGTATAATTGTCTGCCTCCATGTGTATACTTGTCTGCCTCCATGTGTATACTTGTCTGCCTCCATGTGTATACTTGTCTGCCTCCATGTGTATACTTGTCTGCCTCCATGTGTATACTTGTCTGCCTCCATGTGTATACTTGTCTGCCTCCATGTGTATACTTGTCTGCCTCCATGTGTATACTTGTCTGCCTCCATGTGTATACTTGTCTGCCTCCATGTGTATAATTGTCTGCCTCCATGTGTATACTTGTCTGCCTCCATGTGTATACTTGTCTGCCTCCATGTGTATACTTGTCTGCCTCCATGTGTATACTTGTCTGCCTCCATGTGTATACTTGTCTGCCTCCATGTGTATACTTGTCTGCCTCCATGTGTATACTTGTCTGCCTCCATGTGTATACTTGTCTGCCTCCATGTGTATACTTGTCTGCCTCCATGTGTATACTTGTCTGCCTCCATGTGTATACTTGTCTGCCTCCATGTGTATACTTGTCTGTCCCCATGTGTATACTTGTCGGCCTCCATGTGTATACTTGTCTGCCTCCATGTGTATACTTGTCTGCCTCCATGTGTATACTTGTCTGCCTCCATGTGTATAATTGTCTGCCTCCATGTGTATACTTGTCTGCCTCCATGTGTATACTTGTCTGCCTCCATGTGTATACTTGTCTGCCTCCATGTGTATACTTGTCTATCTCCATGTGTATACTTGTCTGCCTCCATGTGTATACTTGTCTGCCTCCATGTGTATACTTGTCTGCCTTCATGTGTATACTTGTCTGCCTCCATGTGTATACTTGTCTGCCTCCATGTGTATACTTGTCTGCCTCCATGTGTATACTTGTCTGCCTCCATGTGTATACTTGTCTGTCTCCATGTGTATACTTGTCTGCCTCCATGTGTATACTTGTCTGCCTCCATGTGTATACTTGTCTGCCTCCATGTGTATACTTGTCTGCCTCCATGTGTATACTTGTCTGCCTCCATGTGTATACTTGTCTGCCTCCATGTGTATACTTGTCTGCCTCCATGTGTATACTTGTCTGCCTCCATGTGTATACTTGTCTGCCTCCATGTGTATACTTGTCTGCCTCCATGTGTATACTTGTCTGCCTCCATGTGTATACTTGTCTGCCTCCATGTGTATACTTGTCTGCCTCCATGTGTATACTTGTCTGCCTCCATGTGTATACTTGTCTGCCTCCATGTGTATAATTGTCTGCCTCCATGTGTATACTTGTCTGCCTCCATGTGTATACTTGTCTGCCTCCATGTGTATACTTGTCTGCCTCCATGTGTATACTTGTCTGCCTCCATGTGTATACTTGTCTGCCTCCATGTGTATACTTGTCTGCCTCCATGTGTATACTTGTCTGCCTCCATGTGTATACTTGTCTGCCTCCATGTGTATACTTGTCTGCCTCCATGTGTATAATTGTCTGCCTCCATGTGTATACTTGTCTGCCTCCATGTGTATACTTGTCTGCCTCCATGTGTATACTTGTCTGCCTCCATGTGTATACTTGTCTGCCTCCATGTGTATACTTGTCTGCCTCCATGTGTATACTTGTCTGCCTCCATGTGTATACTTGTCTGCCTCCATGTGTATACTTGTCTGCCTCCATGTGTATACTTGTCTGCCTCCATGTGTATACTTGTCTGCCTCCATGTGTATACTTGTCTGTCCCCATGTGTATACTTGTCTGTCCCCATGTGTATACTTGTCGGCCTCCATGTGTATACTTGTCTGCCTCCATGTGTATACTTGTCTGCCTCCATGTGTATACTTGTCTGCCTCCATGTGTATACTTGTCTGCCTCCATGTGTATACTTGTCTGTCTCCATGTGTATACTTGTCTGCCTCCATGTGTATACTTGTCTGCCTCCATGTGTATACTTGTCTGCCTCCATGTGTATACTTGTCTGCCTCCATGTGTATACTTGTCTGCCTCCATGTGTATACTTGTCTGCCTCCATGTGTATACTTGTCTGCCTCCATGTGTATACTTGTCTGCCTCCATGTGTATACTTGTCTGCCTCCATGTGTATACTTGTCTGCCTCCATGTGTATACTTGTCTGCCTCCATGTGTATACTTGTCGGCCTCCATGTGTATACTTGTCTGCCTCCATGTGTATACTTGTCTGTCTCCATGTGTATACTTGTCGGCCTCCATGTGCATAATTGTCGGCCTCCATGGGTATAATTGTCTGCCTCCATGTGTATACTTGTCTGCCTCCATGTGTATACTTGTCTGTCTCCATGTGTATACTTGTCTGCCTCCATGTGTATACTTGTCTGTCTCCATGTGTATACTTGTCTGCCTCCATGTGTATATTTGTCTGCCTCCATGTGTATACTTGTCTGCCTCCATGTGTATACTTGTCTGCCTCCATGTGTATACTTGTCTGGCTCCATGTGTATACTTGTCTGCCTCCATGTGTATACTTGTCTGCCTCCATGTGTATACGTGTCTGCCTCCATGTGTATACTTGTCTGTCTCCATGTGTATACTTGTCTGTCTCCATGTGTATACTTGTCTGCCTCCATGTGTATACTTGTCTGCCTCCATGTGTATAATTGTCTGCCTCCATGTGTATACTTGTCTGCCTCCATGTGTATACTTGTCTGTCTCCATGTGTATACTTGTCTGTCTCCATGTGTATACTTGTCTGTCTCCATGTGTATACTTCTCTGTCTCCATGTGTATACTTGTCTACCTCCATGTGTATACTTGTCTCCCTCCATGTGTATACTTGTCTGCTTTCATGTGTATACTTGTCTGCCTCCATGTGTATACTTGTCTGCCTCCATGTGTATACTTGTCTGCCTCCATGTGTATACTTGTCTGCCTCCATGTGTATACTTGTCTGCCTCCATGTGTATACTTGTCTGCCTCCATGTGTATACTTGTCTGCCTCCATGTGTATACTTGTCTGCTTTCATGTGTATACTTGTCTGCCTCCATGTGTATACTTGTCTGCCTCCATGTGTATACTTGTCTGCCTCCATGTGTATACTTGTCTGCCTCCATGTGTATACTTGTCTGCCTCCATGTGTATACTTGTCTGCCTCCATGTGTATACTTGTCTGCTTTCATGTGTATACTTGTCTGCCTCCATGTGTATACTTGTCTGCCTCCATGTGTATACTTGTCTGCCTCCATGTGTATACTTGTCTGCCTCCATGTGTATACTTGTCTGCCTCCATGTGTATACTTGTCTGCCTCCATGTGTATACTTGTCTGCCTCCATGTGCATACTTGTCTGCCTCCATGTGTATACTTGTCTGCCTCCATGTGTATACTTGTCTGCTTTCATGTGTATACTTGTCTGCCTCCATGTGTATACTTGTCTGCCTCCATGTGTATACTTGTCTGCCTCCATGTGTATACTTGTCTGTCTCCATGTGTATACTTGTCTGCCTCCATGTGTATACTTGTCTGCCTCCATGTGTATACTTGTCTGCCTCCATGTGTATACTTGTCTGCTTTCATGTGTATACTTGTCTGCCTCCATGTGTATACTAGTCTGCCTCCATGTGTATACATGTCTGCCTCCATGTGTATACTTGTCTGCCTCCATGTGTATACTTGTCTGCCTCCATGTGTATACTAGTCTGCTTTCATGTGTATGCTTGTCTGCCTCCATGTGTATACTTGTCTGTCTCCATGTGTATACTTGTCTGCCTCCATGTGTATACTTGTCTGCCTCCATGTGTATACTTGTCTGCCTCCATGTGTATACTTGTCTGCCTCCATGTGTATACTTGTCTGCCTCCATGTGTATACTTGTCTGCCTCCATGAGTATACCTGTCTGTCTCCATGTGTATACCTGTCTGTCTCCATGTGTATACTTGTTTGCCTCCATGTGTATACTTGTCTGCTTTCATGTGTATAATTGTCTGCCTCCATGTGTATAATTGTCTGCCTCCATGTGTATAATTGTCTGCCTCCATGTGTATAATTGTCTGCCTCCATGTGTATACTTGTCTGCCTCCATGTGTATACTTGTCTGCTTTCATGTGTATACTTGTCGGCCTCCATGTGTATAATTGTCTATCTCCATGTGTATACTTGTCTGCCTCCATGTGTATACTTGTCTGCCTCCATGTGTATACTTGTCTGCCTCCATGTGTATACTTGTCTGCCTCCATGTGTATACTTGTCTGCCTCCATGTGTATACTTGTCTGCCTCCATGTGTATACTTGTCTGCCTCCATGTGTATACTTGTCTGCCTCCATGTGTATACTTGTCTGCCTCCATGTGTATACTTGTCTGCCTCCATGTGTATACTTGTCTGCCTCCATGTGTATACTTGTCTGCCTCCATGTGTATACTTGTCTGCCTCCATGTGTATACTTGTCTGCCTCCATGTGTATACTTGTCTGCCTCCATGTGTATACTTGTCTGCCTCCATGTGTATACTTGTCTGCCTCCATGTGTATACTTGTCTGCCTCCATGTGTATACTTGTCTGCCTCCATGTGTATACTTGTCTGCCTCCATGTGTATACTTGTCTGCCTCCATGTGTATACTTGTCTGCCTCCATGTGTATACTTGTCTGCCTCCATGTGTATACTTGTCTGCCTCCATGTGTATACTTGTCTGCCTCCATGTGTATACTTGTCTGCCTCCATGTGTATACTTGTCTGCCTCCATGTGTATACTTGTCTGCCTCCATGTGTATACTTGTCTGCCTCCATGTGTATACTTGTCTGCCTCCATGTGTATACTTGTCTGCCTCCATGTGTATACTTGTCTGCCTCCATGTGTATACTTGTCGGCCTCCATGTGTATACTTGTCGGCCTCCATGTGTATACTTGTCGGCCTCCATGTGTATACTTGTCGGCCTCCATGTGTATACTTGTCGGCCTCCATGTGTATACTTGTCGGCCTCCATGTGTATACTTGTCTGCCTCCATGTGTATACTTGTCTGCCTCCATGTGTATACTTGTCTGCCTCCATGTGCATACTTGTCGGCCTCCATGTGAATACTTGTCTGCCTCCATGAGTATACCTGTCTGTCTCCATGTGTATACCTGTCTGTCTCCATGTGTATACTTGTCGGCCTCCATGTGTATACTTGTCTGCCTCCATGTGTATAATTGTCTGCCTCCATGTGTATAATTGTCTGCCTCCATGTGTATAATTGTCTGCCTCCATGTGTATAATTGTCTGCCTCCATGAGTATACCTGTCTGTCTCCATGTGTATACCTGTCTGTCTCCATGTGTATACTTGTCTGCCTCCATGTGTATACTTGTCTGCCTCCATGTGTATAATTGTCTGCCTCCATGTGTATACTTGTCTGCCTCCATGTGTATACTTGTCTGCCTCCATGTGTATAATTGTCTGCCTCCACGTGTATACTTGTCTGCCTCCACGTGTATACTTGTCTGCCTCCATGTGTATACTTGTCTGCCTCCATGTGTATACTTGTCTGTCTCCATGTGTATACTTGTCGGCCTCCATGTGTATACTTGTCGGCCTCCATGTGTATACTTGTCTGCCTCCATGTGTATACCTGTCTGTCTCCATGTGTATACTTGTCGGCCTCCATGTGTATACTTGTCGGCCTCCATGTGTATAATTGTCTGCCTCCATGTGTATAATTGTCTGCCTCCATGTGTATACTACTTGTCTGCCTCCATGTGTATACTTGTTTGCCTCCATGTGTATACTTGTTTGCCTCCATGTGTATACTTGTCTGCTTTCATGTGTATACTTGTCTGTCTCCATGTGTATACTTGTCTGCCGCCATGTGTATACTTGTCGGCCTCCATGTGTATACTTGTCTGTCTCCATGTGTATACTTGTCTGCCTCCATGTGTATACTTGTCTGCCTCCATGTGTATACTTGTTTGCCTCCATGTGTATACTTGTCTGCCTCCATGTGTATACTTGTCTGCTTTCATGTGTATACTTGTCTGCTTTCATGTGTTTACTTGTCTGCCTCCATGTGGATACTTGTCTCCTTACATTATATATTTGTCTTCTTACATTACCGTATTTTACGGAGTATAAGACGCACCATTTTCTTCAAAAAATTGCCTCCAAAATTCAGATGCGTTTTATACTCGAAAATAATTAAATGTTATTTTTTTTTTACAAGAAATTGCTTAAAAATTAAGGTGCGTCTTATAGTCTGTAGCGTCTTATAGTCCGTAAAATATGGTATATACTCGTCTCATTACATTATATACTTGTCTCATTACATTATATACTCGTCTCATTACATTATATACTTGTCTCCTTACATTATATACTCGTCTCATTACATTATATACTTGTCTCCTTACATTATATACTCGTCTCCTTACATTATATACTCGTCTCCTTACATTATATACTTGTCTCCTTACATTATATAATCGTCTCATTACATTATATACTTGTCTCCTTACATTATATACTCGTCTCATTACATTATATACTTGTCTCCTTACATTATATACTCGTCTCATTACATTATATACTCGTCTCCTTACATTATATACTCGTCTCATTACATTATATACTTGTCTCCTTACATTATATACTCGTCTCATTACATTACATACTCGTCTCCTTACATTATATACTCGTCTCCTTACATTATATACTTGTCTCCTTACATTATATAATCGTCTCATTACATTATATACTTGTCTCCTTACATTATATACTCGTCTCATTACATTATATACTTGTCTCCTTACATTATATACTCGCCTCATTACATTATATACTCGTCTCCTTACATTATATACTCGTCTCATTACATTATATACTTGTCTCCTTACATTATATACTCGTCTCATTACATTATATACTTGTCTCCTTACAATATATACTCGTCTCATTACATTATATACTTGTCTCATTACATTATATACTCGTCTCATTACATTATATACTTGTCTCCTTACATTATATACTCGTCTCATTACATTATATACTTGTCTCCTTACATTATATACTCGTCTCATTACATTATATACTCGTCTCCTTACATTATATACTCGTCTCCTTACATTATATACTTGTCTCATTACATTATATAATCGTCTCCTTACATTATATACTCGTCTCATTACATTATATACTTGTCTCCTTACATTATATACTTGTCTCCTTACATTATATACTTGTCTCATTACATTATATACTCGTTTCATTACATTATATACTCGTCTCATTACATTATATACTTGTCTCATTACATTATATACTTGTCTCATTACATTATATACTCGTCTCATTACATTATATACTCGTCTCATTACATTCTATACTCGTCTCATTACATTATATACTCGTCTCCTTACATTATATACTCGTCTCATTACATTATATACTTGTCTCCTTACATTATATACTCGTCTCATTACATTATATACTCGTCTCCTTACATTATATACTCGTCTCCTTACATTATATACTTGTCTCCTTACATTATATACTCGTCTCATTACATTATATACTTGTCTCCTTATATTATATACTAGTCTCCTTACTGTCAGGGTCTTAGACCTGGCTCGTTATACCTAACACATGTGAAACAAGTACAAGTACAACATGATTGGACTTGAGACACAACGACACGAAGTTCAATGGATTTATTTACAAGTCACATGCAACACGATCTAGTTTGGCATGTGATGACCATTACAATACATATACAATGCATCAATACACTTACAGACAACCCACAGCTTTACAGTCTATCTCACAAGATGTACAAGCACTCGACTTTCGGGCACAGAACACAAAGCTTTCTCTACCCACACGTCCTGTCTGGTCCAAGTACCGAAGCTGTCTGTCTGTTTCTCGCAAAGCGCTTGCCCTCTGTGGATTGACGTCACGAGGACCGCGTGCGCCTTGCTTTGTCCTTGCCTGACTGCTGGCTATCGCGTCAGCCAGCAACCTGCGGGCAGGTAACTAATACTCGCCTGGCTCGCGTAACGACGTTCCTGCATCCCGGTTGGGGACTATTCACCTGGCGAGCGTAACGATGTTCCTGCATCTCGGTTCAAGATTCTGACACGCTCCTCCCGGGGCTTCTTCATGAAAGATCTCATCTTTCATGTATACTCTCTATATACATACCGGGTTAATATTTTAACCATGTCAGAATCGACGTTTCTGTTGTTATATACATTGGTATAGAAATACATAAGAATACATATATTGGCATAGAAGTACATAAGAAATGCAAGTTGTATTTTAAGACATGTGGTGTTCAATCTTTACCACTTGCCAAGTTTCATCCTCTCGATGGATGATTACTTGAGTTGCAATATTGACCCAGTCAGATCGGTAGCACCAGCTTTCAAAACAACTACCTCGCAACCTCTAAAAAAAGTAATAATATGCTCTTTGTAACAAAAAACATCTGGTAAGACTGTAATACGGCTTTTATATAAGCCGTATTCAACGCTCGAGCTCTGACCTCATTTGGCCAGGAGCTCTTCTGTCGGTCTACAACGTCGGTAACCCTATACCATGCCCAGTTGATGACTTCTTGGAGTGTTAACAATCTGGCAACACCATGGCTATTTATATACAACACATATTCAAATACATTTCAATTTACTGCCCTTGGTGTAATAATGTAATAACACTTAAATGAAAGGGACATAATTTCAAAAACTATCAAATCTAATATAATACAATTATTCTTCTATTTCTCAGCGTCATAGCTTGATGCTTTTCCATACTAGCGAAAAAATGTCGATAGTATGAATAAGTTAATCGAGATATGATTCTAAGATTACACTAGTTGAAAAAATCTTAATACACAATTCGTGTATTCGAAATTGGTGATTCATAAATATTTTAGAAGTGTCATATGGTTTTAAGGGTTTGTTTGTCGTCTGCTAATTTTGAACTAAATTTATAAATTATCCGGAAGTACACACGAACAGCTGATGTTGAAAATTCTATAACACACTTGTTCCGGTCTGATGTAGTAATTCGGAATGTAACTGTTCTGATAGTTCATGTGTTCGTTGTTTCGCTGGAAAACTTCTGGATTTCGATTGACTGCAGTGGTGCAAATGTCAACGTTTAGTTCACTCTTTCATACACGGATTAAAATATCACTGGATATGTTCCAATCGCAGATACCACTGATAAATTGGATAATTCGCTTGCGGTAAGTTCAGAGCGAATGTGGCACTGTTCTTGTTTCGTAATATATACAATTAATATTGTTCGCTTTCTACCACACACTACACAATTATTCACGACACTTATTACAGTAATAATAAAATAAGAAAAACTATATATAATGGGAATGAACCCTATCACATCACATAGTAGACATACACAGCTTTCGTGGAAAAGAAAACTTCACTGATGGCTGTGTTGGTCTGAGTGTATTTAACACACTGCACTCAGACATTAGTGCTTACTGGGTCGGTCGGACAACGGGACAAAAGATCGGCTATCGTGTTGGTTCTGCCAGCGATATGTCGAACTTCAAAGCTGTAATCTTGAAGCTTAAGAGACCAGCGCACTATCATTTGGTTGGTAGGCACTCCTGAAGTGATAAATTTCAATGGACTATTGTCGGACTCAACAATAAAATGACGTCCCAGGAGGAATCGGGACAATTTAGTTATACCCACCACTAAAGCGAGGGCTTCCAACTGTGGTGTCGACCAAGCGCGTTCTCTTGGTTTTAATTTTCTGGAGACGTAGTATACAGGATGTAGAATGTTATCATGTTCCTGTAACAGAACTGCCCCAATCGCCACGGAGCTCGCATCTGTGCGTAATCTGAAAGGAATATGTAAATTTGGCAATTTGAGAATGGGATTCTTTAAACTATTCTCAGAAAAATAAGATAACACTTTCTGGAATGCAAATTTTAGGCATTCATTGTTTACAATCTTTTCAGGTTTATCTTTCGTTAGTAGGTTAGTAAATATTTCAGTCAGTTCAGCAAAATCTGGTATAAACTGCCTATAATAATTTAGTAGTCCTAACACACTTCTGACTTGCTTTTTCGTAGTCGGAAGTGAGAGTTTCAGTATTTTGGACACGATGTTATCGTCTGTCGTGACAAAGCCATTAGATATTTTGTACCCCAAGAAGGATATTTCCTGATAGGCTATGTCTACTTTTGTAGGCTTTACCGTCAGTCCGTGCTGTCTGATACGTTCAAATGTCTGCTGTAATGTCTTTATGTGGTCTGTCATTGTCTTTGTGTGAACACAAATGTCGTCCATGTAACAGATAATGTTTGGTATGTCCACTAGTAACAGTCGTGTCATACGTACGAATGTCGCTGGGGCATTGACAAGCCCAAATGGAAGTTTTCACCATTCGTACAGTCCCCAAGGTGTGGCAAATGCTGTCAGATGTCTGCTCTGTTCGTCTACCGTTATTTGCCAGTAACCTTTCGTCATGTCTAACTTCGTAAAGAACCTAGAGTCTGTCAGTTCTGTCAGTAGATCTTCAGAGTTGGACATCGGTTCTAGATCTCGAAGAGTTATTTTATTTAATTTCCTATAGTCGACACAGAGTCTTATCGTGTTGTCCTTTTTGCGTACCATGACCATTGGAGATGAGAAATGTGATTGGGATCGTCTAATGATGTTGTTTTTCTCTAAGCTAATGATTTCCTGATGTAAGTTTTCTTTGTAATGCAATGGAATGGTGTAAGGTCTGCATTTTATGGGTGTGTTTTAAGTGAGTGTGATGTGATGCTGTACTAATTCTGTTTGTCCTGGGTTGTTGGAGAAGATGGTGTTGTACTGTTGTATGAGATGTTTGCAGCTGTCTGTTTCTGCTTGAGTTAAGTTTGGGTTTATTTTGATTTCTTTCAAGCAGTTTGTCGTGCCTAATGCAGGTGTTGGAATTTCGTCACTATCTTCGTCGTCTTCATGATCTATTATCACTGTACAAGCTGTTGTATCGTCCTGTTCGTTGTCTCTGTTGTAGTATGGTCTTAGCATATTAATGTGGAATATTTTATGTTTGTCTTTTATTTGAATCTCATAGTCTACAGCTGAAATCTGTCTTATTACTTTAAATGGTCCTTGCCAAGACTCAGTCAATAAGTGTCTGTCACTAGGTAAAAGAAGAAGTACGTCCTGTCCAGGTGTCAACGTTATCGTCCTGTTACCTTTGTCTGCATATTGTCTATATGTAGCACCAGATAATTTTAGTGCATCTTTTGCAATTATACAAGATTTGATGATTCTTTCACGCAATGATGTAACGTATACGTATGATGATATGGGTTTAAGTAAAGGAGTGGCTTCAGTTAACATTTGATGATAGATGCTTAATGGGTCACGTGGTTTGGCACCATAGATAAGTTCAAAAGGAGAGAACCCAGTACTAGAATGTGACACTTCGCGATAAGCAAAAAGTATAGCAGGCAAGTATATGTCCCAGTTGTTGGGATGTTCTTGCGTGACTTTAGCAAGCGTATGCTTTAAATCACTGTTAAACTTTTCTATGGTTCCGGTTGAGTGAGGGTGATATGGAGAATTGAAACATTGTTTCACCCCTAACATTTTGGTGAAAGCTTGAGTAGATGCGGCAATGAACTGGCTTCCCCTATCTGATAGGATAGTGTCTGGAAATCCTATCCGTGAAAATATATGGAAGAACACTTCCATTATATCATTGGCAGTTATGTTCTTTAACGGAATGGCTTCCGGCCAGCGGCTACATAAATCAATGATGGTTATAATATATTTATTCCCTCTGGTTGTTATCTGATTAAGAGGGCCCACTATGTCGACAGATATTTTCTCAAAAGGTCGACTGGCTAAGTCAGTAATCTGTAATTTTGCCTGTGGGTGTTTACCTTTCTTCACTAGTTTTTGGCAGATGTCACAACTTCTACAATATTGCTTAATGTCATTGCAGAATTTGGGCCAATAAAACTGTGTAAGTAATCTTGATCTGGTCTTAGAGTATGCCATATGCCCTGCAAGAGGTATATCATGGGCAAGATGTAAGGCTTGCTTACGGTACTCAATCGGCAAAACAGTTTGCTCTGTTGTGCTATCACCTCTGGTATAGTACCTGGTGAGGATGCAATTTTTCAAAGCAAAATGCCATCTTGCATTTTTGGTTACCTTTGGCTTTTGGCCGATCAGATTAAAATATTTAGACAATGAAGGATCAGCCTTTTGGGCTGTTATAAAAGTCTCCTTCATGGTTTTAGGAGGTAGTACCACTGGGATAATCATTTCTATAGCCTCAGTTTGGTTAATTTCATCTTGCACTCTAGCAGTAGATCTAGTTACTGCGTTCACACATTCAATGATATCAGATGGTGATGAAATAGTTTGATCAATGATGTCATGAGATCTTAGTGCTACATTAGCTACCATACATTCATTTGGTGGTACAACGTTATCAATGATGACATGTGATGGTGATGATGTTATGTTCTCATCAATGCCAACAGATGTTATATCATGAGGCATATAATTCACCTCTGGTAAATTTCCAATTATAATATCACACACAGGGTTAGTTAATGCTGCGCATTTTACTTTCCCAGTGAGGAAAGGTGTTTGAATATATGCCCATGCTAATGGGTACTTTTCAATATTTCCAGAGAATGTTCAGCATGTTACTTGCCTGCCTGTATAGTCTGTAGGCATTATGAACTTTCTCTTTAATCCATTAAGTGAACTTCCGGTGTCCCGAAGGACTGTAGCAGGCTTGCCATTCACATATCCCTGGTGGATGTTTATTCTGCCTTTGGAATCTATTACCAAATTAGCTTCTTCATTGGCAATAGGAATGGAGTGGCCGCATGTCAAAATGCCATCCTCATAAAAGGTATTACAAACAGTACATTTATTTGCGTTAAACATATCAAAAGCCTGTGCTGAGTTCACAGGGTGTTTCTCTGATTGTTCTTCATCTGACGATGAACTATCAAATAAGGCGGCATTTGCTTTCTTGGTCATTTGCCTTCCTTTACAAGCATGACGATAATGCCCGTACGCCTTACAGAGGCAACATTTACGTGCATTTCTGAAGGATTTACGTTCCTTATCTTGGCTATTTACGATGTTCTGTAGATATGTAAGATATGCGGGGTTCTTGTCACACATCTCACCTTGGTGGTGTGAAATTTTACAATATCTACAATGATTGTATTTCTCAGATGTAGGCTTATATGGTTTTTGCCTATTATAGGGTTCTGATCGGGGTTTTTCATAGTTAGCCGATGCTACAAAGTTTGTATCCGTAGCTTCACTAGCAAAACAATGTTTATTGGGTGTATAATAAGCCGAACCACGTCTCTCAATCTGATCTACGCTCGTACATTCATTCTCTTGCAAAAATTTTGAAAATGATGATGGAAGGGATGAGATGACTTTATCCCTAATGATGAAATCTTCTAATTTCTGATAATCTTTATCTATTTTAGCTGCTGAAGTCCATTTGGTACATATGACTCGGACTAAGCAGAGGTAGTCAGAGAACGTTTGAGTCGGTTTTGGACTCAACTTGCTGAATTGTTCTCTGTAACCTGCCTCATCTAGCATAAAATGTGCCATAATCTTTGATTTTAGATAATTGTAATCTTTTCTGAGGTCTTTGGGGATAGTCTCTATGACTTTCAGAGGCTCCCCTGACAAACTCCTCATATAAATAATATTCCATTCAGAAAGTGGGACCTGGTAATGATCCATTAAAGTTTCAAAATTTTGGGTGAAGGCTGCAATGCAGTCACCCGAGGTATAATTTCTCACAATACCTTGATACTTTTTGTACTGGTTTTCTTTCTCCAGTCTCTCAGATTTCTTAGACTCTTTGTTTATGGCAGTCTCAGTCTCAAGTTGTTTAATTTTAGCTGTAACTCAAGCTCTTCTCTTTTACTCTGAGCTGCTATTTCTGCCTTCTTTAATTCATTATCTAACTCTGCCTGCTTTGTTTTTGCAGATAATTCTGCTTCTGCTTGCTTTGAGGCTGTTTCGGCCTCTAATTGCTTGGCAGCTCTTTCAGCCGCTCTTTCTTCGCGTTCGTTAGCTTTTTCCTGTACTAGGAGATATTCAGAGTATTTCCTTTCACTCCACTTTGTTAACTCATCACCCGTTAACTTTAGCTTTAAACCCATCTCGATGAAATCATTTAATGAAGACATGATGGAAATTTAAATGCAAATGAGTATTCAGGCACACACAATTTGTTACAAGTTGTTAGTAAAGTGAAAAATTTACAATTGTGTTCAACTTACAATTTGTGCCCAAATTTGCATCCGAAAGTATATAGAAAAGAAAATATACTCAAGTGTACTGGATGCGGTGGAGAACGGTTCAACTAAGGGCTAGGAACTGTAGGGTCGCTACTTCAGAACACAAATGACCTCTACGGGCAAGGGTTTCAGATTGCACAGAAAACCTGCTTTGTTTTTGGAGGAAATAAATTAGCGTCTATCTGATGTGGTGTGTATGCTTGTCACTAAGTTTTGATTAGGTTTGTATGGCGTTGAGTGTAATTGTAGGTCGTAATGTCGTCAGTCAACAATTTTTTTTCAAAACCACAAGTCACTTTCTTTCCAAACTTTCTGCTTTCCACAACTAACTTCACAAAGACAATCTAAATATCTCTCAACACTCTACAACATTGATGACACATCACTTACATCAAGATGACATTCAGTAAGGACATAGACATCAAGTTTACAAGATGGCGACAAGGTCACAATGGCGACAACTTCACAATGTCGACAAGGTCAAAATGGCGACAAGTTACACAATCACTGATGTTTTACACGTTTACAGGATCAAACAAATGTATGTACTTTACGTTCACATATAGCCTCCATATTCAAACAATCTAATAATATATAAGGATGAGCTTTTACGTTCACATTTAAATGTACATTAAAGCTGGACACAAGTCCTCACGTTCACAAATCTAGGTTCAAATCTTAATTAATTAAACCACGT
The DNA here is from genome assembly GCA_963921405.1 of Cepaea hortensis. NCBI lineage: Eukaryota > Metazoa > Mollusca > Gastropoda > Stylommatophora > Helicidae > Cepaea > Cepaea hortensis. The sequence continues at coordinate 9,982,772 of OY992890.1, forward strand.
TCATTTAAAGCTGGACGATGCCATAACGTTCATTTAAAGCCGGACGATGCCACCACGTTCACACATGTCAGGGTCTTAGACCTGGCTCGTTATACCTAACACATGTGAAACAAGTACAAGTACAACATGATTGGACTTGAGACACAACGACACGAAGTTCAATGGATTTATTTACAAGTCACATGCAACACGATCTAGTTTGGCATGTGATGACCATTACAATACATATACAATGCATCAATACACCTACAGACAACCCACAGCTTTACAGTCTATCTCACAAGATGTACAAGCACTCGACTTTCGGGCACAGAACACAAAGCTTTCTCTACCCACACGTCCTGTCTGGTCCAAGTACCGAAGCTGTCTGTCTGTTTCTCGCAAAGCGCTTGCCCTCTGTGGATTGACGTCACGAGGACCGCGTGCGCCTTGCTTTGTCCTTGCCTGACCGCTGGCTATCGCGTCAGCCAGCAACCTGCGGGCAGGTAACTAATACTCGCCTGGCTGGCGTAACGACGTTCCAGCATCCCGGTTTGGGACTATTCGCCTGGCGGGCGTAACGATGTTCCTGCATCTCGGTTCGAGATTATGACACTTACATTATATACTTGTCTCTTTACATTATATACTCGTCTCATTACCTTATATACTCGTCTCCTTACATTATATACTCGTCTCATTACATTATATACTTGTCTCCTTACATTATATACTCGTCTCATTACATTATATACTTGTCTCCTTACATTATATACTCGTCACATTACATTATATACTTGTCTCCTTACATTATATACTCGTCTCATTACATTATATACTTGTCTCATTACATTATATACTTGTCTCATTACATTATATACTCGTCTCATTACATTATATACATACAATCAATGGCGACTAAGCAGAATAGAAGGACTAAAATTGCATGCCAGAAATGGTATGACAGAAATGGTGTGACAGAAATGGTATGACAGAAATGGTATGACAGAAATGTATGACAGAAATGGTGTGACAGAAATGGTATGACAGAAATGGTATGACAGAAATGGTATGACGGAAATGGTATGACAGAAATGGTATGACAGAAATGGTATGACAGAAATGGTGTGACAGAAATGGTATGACAGAAATGGTATGACAGAAATGGTGTGACAGAAATTGTGTGACAGAAATGGTATGGGGTAGTACACACTCTGGGTAGTACACACACTGGGTAGTACACACGCGGGGTAGTACACACTCTGGGTAGGACACACACTTGGTAGGACACACTGGGTAGGACACACACTGGAAACCCATGATAATAGTATCACTAGATAGTCCTGTTTCAGGAACCCACGGAACAAGTTGAGTAGAGGGAGAAATGAAAGCACACGGAGAAGAGGGCTAGAGACACATATGAATCATTTGGGGAGGACACGGAGAAGAGGGTTAGAGACACAGATGAATCATTTGGGGAGGACACGGAGAAGAGGGTTAGAGACACAGATGAATCATTTGGGGAGGACACGGAGAAGAGGGTTAGAGACACAGATGAATCATTTGGGGAGGACACGGAGAAGAGGGTTAGAGACACAGATGAATCATTTGGGGAGGACACGGAGAAGAGGGTTAGAGACACAGATGAATCATTTGGGGAGGACACGGAGAAGAGGGTTAGAGACACAGATGAATCATTTGGGGAGGACACGGAGAAGAGGGTTAGAGACACAGATGAATCATTTGGGTAGGACACGGAGAAGAGGGTTAGAGACACAGATGAATCATTTGGGGAGGACACGGAGAAGAGGGTTAGAGACAGAGCTGAATCATTTAGGGAGGACATGGAGAAAGCTGCAGGAGATAGGCAAAGATAGGAGGCTTTGGTGTGGGTTCGGTGAGGAACTGTACACCACTTGGTGATATATTTTTTTTTTGCATATCCTTTACAGGACATCGCTGTCAACACCAGCATCTTTCAGCTGTATGTTGATTTCTTGGCAAGATTGCGCTCAGTAGTTTTCCATTGCTTTCTTAGCGGCCGGCTCACATACCTCGTAAGTTACCGATGCGATTTGAAACACTGCTGATTCTCACCGTCATCATGTTACCGACGAGAGTATACGAGATTACGGAGAAAAGTCATAACCTCTAAGCCACGAAGCCGGCACTGGGTGATATAATGGGCAGAAAAAATAGTTCAAAAGGAAAGAAATAAAAATAAAAAGTGCAGAAATAAACATAGACAAATGGAAAGATGAGAGTTAAGGTCTCTCTCTCTCTCTCTCTCTCTCTCTCTCTCTCTCTCTCTCTCTCTCTCTCTCTCTCTCTCTCTCTGTGCGAGTGTGTGTGGGTGAGTGTGTATTTGTGTGTCTTGTGTGTCAGTGACATGACCAATTCACCTGTCGTGTGTGTGTGTGTGTGTATGTGTGTGTGTGTGTGTGTGAGAGAGAGAGAGAGAGAGAGAGAGAGAGAGAGAGAGAGAGAGAGAGAGAGAAAGAGAAAGAGACAGGAGCCACTCACCTGTCTTGTGTGACTGCATACAAATAATTGTCTATCCATCGAGCTGCGAATCTGACACCCGGGGGAAGCTGCCCGCTGAAGGAAGAAATCGGCTGATAATGAACGAAGGAGGACCTGTCCACATCAAATATCCACCAGTATCTGGCCTGGAAAATATAGGATGCATTTGTTGGTTAAGATAATCACTTACTCATTGGCACCTTGCCGTCTCGACAGAGGATAGTTACATTATGCTTACAAAAAAGGCATGTTATACCTCGCCATAGTACAAAGCCAGGGCTGAATTATAGAGACCATGCATTGCCCATGCAGCATGATCCCTCTCTCAGCCTGCCTGGTTTAAGCCGCTTAAAAGTCGACAGGGTCGTCTTCGTTGCACCGGGTTTTATCCCATATGGTTGGGCCTCTTTCCGCAGCGTGGAAAGCGTCGCACAAACTCCGTAGCTCTAGCGACGACCCACAGGAGTCTCCGAAAAATTTCACCCGTGAACCGAAGGACGCGGCCCGGAATCGAACCCACTACCTTCGGATCCTGAGTCAAACGGCTTGACCACTTCGCCACAGGAAAGGTAACACCAATACATCTGGAACAAGACAAGCCTCAGAAGCTGCCGGATCAGCAAAGAAATGCTCTAACTGTCCGCATGTCGCAGCTTCGATTCTAGACCAGTTGCCTTTAAGATGATAATATCATCATTATCATCATCACCATCATATTCACTGTAATCGTCATCATCCTTGAAAAAATTACGGACTATATTATCACCACGACGACCAACAGCATCATCGCCGACACCATCATAATCAACGCAATCTTCATCATTACCAACATCATTATAATAATTATCATTCAACATCATTACCAACATCATTATAATAATTATCATTCAACATCATTACCAACATCATTATAATAATTATCATTCAACATCATTACCAACATCATTATAATAATTATCATTCAACATCATTACCAACAGCATTATAATAATTATCATTCAACATCATTACCAACAGCATTATAATAATTATCATTCAACATCATTGTCATCACAATGCTAGTTGTCACCATGATTATCATCAGCAGCATGAAAGCTGATAACATTCCAGATTTGAAATATGGAAAGAAACGACAACACGAATAGAATATTTCTATTTATTCAGATATAAACCATACACTATTGAATACAGTTCAGAATCTGGTTTGGATTTGAACTTTCGTGGTTTACGTTGTTAAGCGAATGTGCTATTGCTCTGCAATGAATGTTTCATTACATTTTAAAATCGTCAGTTTGGAGCACTCTCGTATCATATAATGAACCAATCACAAGTTTATCATATATTAACTAATTAGACTACATCTAGAAGAACCAATAAGCAATGTTAACTAATGAGATTGTATCGTAAATTAACCAATAAGAAGTGTGTCATACATTAACCAATACGATTTCATCATATATTACCCAATGAGAATTGTATCTTAAAACAACCAATCAGAACTGCACCATACATTAACCAATCAGAAATGAAACATAAATTAAGCAATTGGATGTATAAATAATATACTCACTCCAAACAAGAGAAGACGATCGCTGCCATCACGTTGGTTTATTGTCACGGAAAACTTTGGCGGTTCAGGAAATTGCAGACTGCGGAGTGACCTTGGGCCACCATTCTCAAGTTTGCCGTCCTTGTAAGCCCACATCAAGTTGTCTAAACCGGGTGAGACCAATTGTAAATTAGAACACGTGCTAAACAAAATTAAAGATACATTTCAGAAATTCCCTTAATGAAATTAAGCACAGAACCCACTAACTATATGTTGCAAAATTTATTGCCTAGCAAATTTTGCTGCATCTCGATATCAAATGAATGTTTTATGTAAACAGAACAAGTTCCTGTTTAATTTGAAATGACCGTGGAGATAACAGATGTTCCACATTCGAACAATACCCGTGGCTGTGTGTTTTAATTGTTTCAGCTAAAATATTGTTAATTAATTCACTTCATTTTATATATAGCTCTGCGGCATGCACCAAACAAGATGCAGTGACATCTGTCAGGCAATAAATCGTGCAACATATTGTTTGTGGCTTCTGTGATTAAATATACATTGTAATATTTTAAAACTCAATACAATAATCTTACCCACGTATAACTGTCTATTATAAAATGCTTTATAAAATTAAAGTTGGCTGGATACATCAACGAACTGATGGGATCACTTGACTTGGCAAAAGAAGAAAACAAATACAGTTTCAAAATCACCGAACAAGTGAATTAAACAAGTGAATTGGTACAACTATCTTGGAACAGTCATGACATCTGATGGGAGGTGCCTTGAAGAGATTAGAACAAGAATCACCATGGCAAAGGTAGCCGTTTGCAAGATGAAAAACACACTGACCAATAACAAGATGTAAATTGCAACGACGTGAGACGTGGACAATGAGCGGGCAAGCTGAAAAACATCTTATGGCAGTGAAAATGTGGTTTCTGAGGAAAATGCAAATAATACCATGGGCAAACTGAGAAACCACGTAGCAAGTCTCCAAATGAAAACCATAAACTGATTAGAGAAAGTACACGCAAACAGTCAGAATTTGTTGGCACGTTATATTTATAAGAAGACATAAACTAGTGAGCTTGGTGACAACTGGTAAAATGAGGGGAAAAGAACAAGGGGAAGGCAGAGAAGCAAATATATGGATGGCTTGGCTACGTGGCATGGTCGGGACAAGAACACAGAGCTGATCCACGACATTGGAGATCGTGCAAGATGGCGAGAGAGAGAGAGAGAGACGGAGAGAGAGAGAGAGAGAGAGAGAGAGAGAGAGAGAGAGAGAGAGAGAGAGAGAGAGAGAGAGAGAGAGAGAGAGAGACATAAAGTGTTTTTGAATCATTCTAACGCAACTTTCACTCTGGAGGCGGCACTTAACAGATTGACAAGGTTCGACCAGCCAAACCATCTTCTACCATGCTGCATTAGTCCTCTTTATATCATTATGATCCCGAAATACATTTGCCAGTCTCATGAGAGCCTCACACAGGTCGCCGATTGCAGAAATGGCCCTAGTCATTGTTTGGCTTACTCAAGACCCTGGATGAACACAAAACTCCCCAGAAAGATGAACAGTCTATGACAGTGGTTCTCAACCGGTGGGGAATCCTCCCCCCCCCCCAGGGGGGAATTTTAGGGTTTCCGGGGGGGGGGGGGAATGAAGACCATTTCAAGATCACGTTAATACAAGAACCGATTACTTGATATTGTTTTTCCCTTCATACTTTACAGTTATGTACGTCTCTTCCTTCTAAAATTCATTTTATAAAGTAGACCCACAAATCATGTTTTATGTGGATGTCTAGACTTGTTTTAGTATATGCTATGAAATTTACCTTCCATTTTTACGCATACTGTGTAGGGGTGGGGGATTTTTAGATAGGAAATATGAAAAAGGGGGGGGGGGGAGGATGACGTTCTGAAAATACGGTGAAGGGGGGCGAGGGCCAAATATTTGATAGGAAAGGGGGGGGGGGGAATGACGTTCTGAAAATATGTTGAAGGGGGGTACGGGCCAAAAAAGTTTGAGAACCACTGGTCTATGAGTTCTTACCTTTGATGAAGTAGACAGTTCTTTTCTTGGAAATTGAAAACCCAACATCGGGGTTCATGGGAACTCCAGGATAGACATCCTGCAGACGTTCAGACTTGACCAAGACGCCATGTTGTGTCAGTGTGTGCACGTACTCATCTGACACGGCGATGTACTTCCGTCCGATTACTGAGGTTGGATCTGCACGTTATCAAAACACATTTTATTAACAGACATTCGTGTTTATATTATATTATTTTATATATTAGTTTCAATGATTTATCTAATTGCTTTAGTTTATGTTGTGTGATTTCTGCAGTATTTACCTGCCGAGATGTATTGACATATCATCATCATCATCATCACCACCATCACCATCATCATCATCATCATCATCATCATCATCATCATCACCATCATCATCATCATCACCATCATCATCATCATCATCATCATCATCATCATCAAGTGCCCTGCCAGCTGCCGTAGGCGTTCATGACTCTCCACAGATCTCGGTCTTTGGTTTTCTGGATCATCTTTGTTGATGATATTCCTCCATGCCGCCGTCTCAGTTAACCCAGTATAATTCCTCTTGATCGGCTCCTGCCTCTTTTTCCCTTGATCTTTCCAGTTGTCACGATGTTCTCCAATGCCTCACTTCTCATCACATGACCAAAGAAAGCTGTCTGCCCCTTTCTTGTTGTTGTATATAATGTTCTAATTTCATTTGCCTCTTTCGGTGAAATATGCCAGGCAATAAATTGTGATTGGATTTGCACGTTATCAAAACACATTCGATTAACAGACGATCATTTGTAAATTATAGTATTATATATTCTAGCTTCAATGATTTATCTCATTGATTTAATTTATTTATGGCGTTTAATTTCTACAGTGTGTACCTAACGATATGCAACGAAATATGTCAGACAATAAATTGTGAAGAAATGATGTTATCAGACAGACAGTGGGGTCAACACCTTGTGCCATGTATACTGAAAGACAGAAGATCAAATGGTTCGGTCATCTCGTTAGAATGCAAGACCATCAACTACAAGCACTGGCCCTACACCAGAGAAGATCTGACACTATACAGTGCCACCCATCGGATGCTGGAGCGCCAACTATTCCTCCCCACGACGCTTTACGGCAATAGCGGAAGATGATGATGATGACGACGATGATGATGATGAATAAACTGTGCAGTCTATTGTTTGGGTCTTCGTTGTTCAAATGTTACACACAAGTCGTCAACCTAGGGGTTAGTGATCGCAATATATCGGGGCCTGCATTCATAATTAACCGCAGGCGTTGTGAGCGCTGGTTAAGAAAGCAATAGCAAACTTCTAAACATAATCTTACCAAAAACTACATTAAAATAACTGGGGTTGACTGTAAAGGATATGCAACTAATTGTTCACATGCTGTACTTGTTGCGTGTTGTACTCACCCTCAAAGACTGCGTCCACGTTGACCGTTGAGCACATGTCCACGGGTGACTGCGTGGTGGGTGGCTCGATCCACACGGGTTTAAGTGTGTAGAAAGGTGCCCTGGTTCTGGGGAGAGCAACAGTGGGGGGTTAGGATGTTCTGGTTATGTGGTAAGTGGGTATGTATTGTTATCTGTTTGGTTTGGAAGCAAGAAGGCACGAGAGGTGAAAAAAGTACACCGAAAGGTTCAAGAAAGAATATCAGAACTAGATAGTTAGTTAGTCGCGATTCCAACTTCATGGCAAAGGGTTGCCCCATTATGCTCCATTCCTAAGCCAGTGAATATCACACAAAATGCTCTTCACTACCCCATGTGACAGGAGTCTCGACAAGCCAACAGCTTACACAGGTACATTGTGCCTAATTCCGCTGCCAGAATGGCAACACTAAAGTCCTCCGCGAAAAATACAGTTCATCGTTGATGGAATCAGCAGTCACTAGAAGACCAGCAGCCATACATTACCGCATAAAGTATTCCAGTTAGTTCAGCGACCGGCCGGCCGCCATGTTTCTGGCCATGCAGTTCATGCTACAACCAACCGTGAAGAGATGTAGAACGACAGAACAAGATATAGACAGGAAGAAATAATGACATAACTAGATATAGGCAGAAAGAAAGAATGAATAATAGAGCTACATATAGGCAGAAAGAAAGAATGACAGAACTAGATATAAGCAGGAAGGAAGAAGGACAGAACTAGATATAGGCAGGCCAACATGCAGACATACATTTATAATAAATACTACGGACAGACAGATAGATACAGAGAGGCATTTACGCAATCAGACAGGCAGACAAGCAAGCAAACAGGCAGATAGACAGACAAATAAGCAGGAAGATAGGCAATCAGACAGACACGCAGACAGACAGATAGGCAATCAGCTAAGCAGACGGAGGGAGGAAGATAGACAGACGGACGGACAACAAGAAGAAAAAGAAAGTTAACTAGAAAATTGAAGTAATTAATAGGGGACATAATTCCAGAAATAAAGTTATGTACCTTTGGTCCGGTCTCTCAGTTCTGTATCTAGGGTCCGGTCTCTCAGTTCTGTATCTAGGGTCCGGTCTCTCAGTTCTGTATCTAGGGTCCGGCCTCTCAGTTCTGTATCTAGGGTCCGGTCTCTCAGTTCTGTATCTAGGGTCCGGTCTCTCAGTTCTGTATCTAGGGTCCGGTCTCTCAGTTCTGTATCTAGGGTCCGGCCTCTCAGTTCTGTATCTAGGGTCCGGTCTCTCAGTTCTGTATCTAGGGTCCGGTCTCTCAGTTCTGTATCTAGGGTCCGGTCGCTCAGTTCGGAACCGTATGTCGGGTCTGTCAGTAAAGTACCTTGGTTCTGGTTTGTACGTCCAAACGGCAGGGACCTGTGTCCTTGGCCTTGGCCTGGTTCCCGAAGAAGACCCTGAAACAGCAGTGTTTTTGATTAACCCAAACATCGTCATGAAAAGTACAAAATGTTATACGTACCTAAACTAATAGGCACTGATGAGCACACATAGACGGCTAGGAAATTGCATTGATATCTTCTTTGCGTTCATCTGGAGTGTTTTTTCAGATGTGATTGCGGTGTGTCTGTTATGCGCCCGTGGGCCGAAACCCGTAGGCCAACACATCCGACGATAGCGTGCTTTTTTGACCAGGTAGCATTCCTGGGATTGCATTGATATAATAAAACACATTTTAAAAAGACGCACAGCTATGAATGGGCGGATCTGAACCGACCGAATTCACTGTTGGTAGGTTCAAAGCAGGGGAATTGACATAATTGCACCGGGTTTTACCACGCCTGGCTTGGTCTCTTGTCGCAGAACGGCCAAGCCGTCTGGCAAGAGCATCACACAAAGCAAGAGCTCCATAGCTCCAGCGACGATCCTCAAGAGCCTTGGGGAAATACGGCACACGTGGTTTGAACGCAAATGGGAAACAACCCCACAATCTTCAGAATACGAGGCAGACAGCTTGATCACTTCGCTACCGTTGCCCTACACCCTCCCCACCACCCATAGTTCATCATTGAGGAAGCATGTCCATATTGACCTTAGACAGCTTAAAACAAGGCCGCAATAACCACCATATGGGTCTTAGCTTAAAACATGGCCGCAATAACCACCATATGGGTCTTAGCTTAAAATAGGGCCACAATAACCACCATATGGGTCTTAGCTTAAAATAGGGCCACAATAACCACCATATGGGTCTTAGCTTAAAATAGTGCCGCAATAACCACCATATGGGTCTTAGATTAAAATAGGGCCACAATAACCACCATATGGGTCTTAGTTTAAAATAGGGCCGCAATAACAACTATATGGGCCTTAGCTTAAAACAGGGCCGCAATAACCACTATATGGGTCTTAGCTTAAAATAGGGCCACAATAACCACTATATGGGTCTAAGCTTAATATAGGGCCACAATAACCACCAAATGGGCCTTAGCTTAAAATAGTACCGCAATAACCACCATATGGGTCTTAGCTTAAAATAGGGCCACAATAACCATTATATGGGTCTTAGCTTAAAATAGGGCCACAATAACCATTATATGGGTCTTAGCTTAAAATAGGGCCACAATAACCATTATATGGGTCTTAGCTTAAAATAGGGCCACAATAACCATTATATGGGTCTTAGCTTAAAATAGGGCCACAATAACCATTATATGGGTCTTAGCTTAAAATAGGGCCACAATAACCACCATATGGGTCTTAGCTTAAAATAGGGCCACAATAACCACCATATGGGTCTTAGCTTAAAATAGTGCCGCAATAACCACCATATGGGTCTTAGCTTAAAATAGGGCCACAATAACCATTATATGGGTCTTAGCTTAAAATAGGGCCACAATAACCATTTTATGGGTCTTAGCTTAAAATAGGGCCACAATAACCATTATATGGGTCTTAGCTTAAAATAGGGCCACAATAACCATTATATGGGTCTTAGCTTAAAATAGGGCCACAATAACCATTATATGGGTCTTAGCTTAAAATAGGGCCACAATAACCACCATATGGGTCTTAGCTTAAAATAGGGCCACAATAACCACCATATGGGTCTTAGCTTAAAATAGTGCCGCAATAACCACCATATGGGTCTTAGATTAAAATAGGGCCACAATAACCATTATATGGGTCTTAGCTTAAAATAGGGCCACAATAACCATTATATGGGTCTTAGCTTAAAATAGGGCCACAATAACCATTATATGGGTCTTAGCTTAAAATAGGGCCACAATAACCATTATATGGGTCTTAGCTTAAAATAGGGCCACAATAACCATTATATGGGTCTTAGCTTAAAATAGGGCCACAATAACCACCATATGGGTCTTAGCTTAAAATAGGGCCACAATAACCACCATATGGGTCTTAGCTTAAAATAGTGCCGCAATAACCACCATATGGGTCTTAGCTTAAAATAGGGCCACAATAACCATTATATGGGTCTTAGCTTAAAATAGGGCCACAATAACCATTTTATGGGTCTTAGCTTAAAATAGGGCCACAATAACCATTATATGGGTCTTAGCTTAAAATAGGGCCACAATAACCATTATATGGGTCTTAGCTTAAAATAGGGCCACAATAACCATTATATGGGTCTTAGCTTAAAATAGGGCCACAATAACCATTATATGGGTCTTAGCTTAAAATAGGGCCACAATAACCACCATATGGGTCTTAGCTTAAAATAGGGCCACAATAACCACCATATGGGTCTTAGCTTAAAATAGTGCCGCAATAACCACCATATGGGTCTTAGATTAAAATAGGGCCACAATAACCACCATATGGGTCTTAGTTTAAAATAGGGCCGCAATAACCACTATATGGGTCTTAGCTTAAAACAGGGCCACAATAACCATTATATGGGTCTTAGCTTAAAATAGTGCCGCAATAACCACCATATGGGCCTTAGCTTAAAATAGGGCCACAATAACCATTATATGGGTCTTAGCTTAAAATAGGGCCACGATAACCATTATATGGGTCTTAGCTTAAAATAGGGCCACAATAACCATTATATGGGTCTTAGCTTAAAATAGTGCCGCAATAACCACCATATGGGCCTTAGCTTAAAATAGAGCCACAATAACCACTATATGGGCCTTAGACAGCTTAAAATAGGGCAGCAATAACCTCGGCTTTATTCTTCCTTCACCAGTTAATCCTAATGTAATGACGTAATTATCCACAACTTACCGTACATTTCCGTAATGCCGTTGATATCGTCCTGAGCTAGGGCAGTCACGTTTCTGTAAACTGGATACATTATGGCCAATTTGTCTTCTGAATGACCCAAACCCATGGAGTGTCCCAGTTCATGAACAGCCACAGCCAGTAGCGTGTCGTAATCTTTCCAGTCGTCATCTTCATCGAAGTGGACATCGCCGGCCAGGCCTTTGATGTTGTAGCCGGGAGGCCACGAATGCGCCAGGACATTCAATGTTTGTTCAGCTGTCAACAGAAAGTTAAAGGGAACTCAATCCAGCATCTACCAAACAATTCAACATACGATAATCTCAAATTGTCTCCCCGTTGGCTAGAAGTCTTCTGACAATGCTTCTCTTTCCCGCTAAAACTACAAAGCAATTAACACGACCAGGCTATGTCCAATCTTAGCGAGTCCGAATGTGCTATACTAAATTATGGCATAGTTACATCCTAATGTACTTCTATGCAGATGTGGAATTTCAGTACCGATTTTGTACCCCCACTTTGGATTCTAAATCTTTTTCAGGTTCAGACAAACTGAGCGTCTATATATCCAGCTTAAGAGTTAATACTCACTGTCCTTCCAAGAATTCATAGCTACCCAACCAAGCAGATTACCGATAAACGAACAAACTAGTCAACCAATTAGCTTACCAACCAACCAGCAACCAATCAGACAAACAACCAATAAGGCAACCAACCAGCAACCAATCAGACAAACAACCAATAAGGCAACCAACCAAATAAGTCAACCACATAACCAATCAAGTCAGACAGTCAGCCAACCAATAAGCCAATCAACCAGCTAACCAACCAGCCAGCCAACCAACCAACCAACCAGCCAGCCAGCCGGCCAACCAGTAGATGTCTAAGGGGGCTTTGGGGTCGCGAACAAGTCGGGGCACCACAGGATCGCCAAAACAACAGCCCCCTAGGGATCCAACCCCCCGGGGCCCCGCCCCCCTAGGCCCCGGGGTGCACACCAAGCGGTGAACCGTCCCGGAGCGCAACTTAGAGATTTAGTATGTATGAGGTACACACCATGGACACACATCAGTGGCTAAAAGCGAATCCAACACGACAGCGTATGTACTGTTGGAGGAATACGGATGGAGAGTGGACCCACTACCACCCCCCAGGGGTTTGGTGCAACTACCAAAGATTTGATGAGTCGCGCAGGGGACGTCGTCGTATTATAATGCACCACCGCAAGTGAATTAGAGCTACAACCTCCCAGGGTATATCAAGATGAATGGTTGTGAGTGGCTCAAACTCGACACAGAGCTGCGCTGCGGTCGGCCTTGTGTTGGTCTTTTCTGTTCAAGGCACAATGCACAGGCGAAGCGGGGTGTGACCATAGAAGAGTGTATATTCTGTGAGAGGGGGGTTAAGCGTCCTTATGAGATGTGCGAGCGTTGTACTCTAGACGTCTTGCATAGGATGATTTGGAAGTTTGAGAGGAAGACCAACATCAAGCTGCTTCCATATAGAGGTATGAAACTGGATTGTATTTCAGAGACATGCCTACATGCCAATGGTTCAAGAGTCCCACAACATTTTGTGGAAAGCCCTCAAGACGACGCTTTTGCGACTATCATCTCCGGATCATCCGACGCCAAGGCAGAAGAATAGGTGGGGGAACTATAATCATTCATACTCCTTGGGGTTGGAGGTCCTTAGGAGTTCCACCAGACTGTTTGGAAACAATCGCTGAGGAGGATGTGTAGAACGGGTGAATGTCTAGCCAGTCAATTTGAAGCTGACTGGGATAGTGAATCGTGGAGCAGTGATGTATCGGTGGCTGCACGATGTATGGTTCTGCAACATACACAGCACCCTTTTCGCTCTGGATAAATCCAAACTTGCGCGCCAGTCAACACACTTCCGCTTAAAACGATCACGCCGGATGTAGCGTGACTGAACGGAGCAAGCGTGATCGTTTTGTTTCTGCGTGACAAGTTTTATGAGCCGCGCGAGCGGGACAATTTTTTCTCGGTAAGAAAATTGCGCGGCCCAGAGCGGAGTTCAGAATTAGAGACTAGCGACTCAAACTTAAAATGAAGAATTGTAAGTGGCTTGTGCAAGAAGGGGCCTCGATCCGGTGCGATCGCAGGTGCCGCGGTGAGTTCTGCTACAAACACCTCCAACTACTTAAAAAGGGTAGGAATGTGTTTGGGTGCACTATCTGTAATACGGTAGTACAGCAACCATTCGATATGTGCCACACTTGTGATAGTGAACTAGCTGAGCGCTATGTGGCTCTGACAAGAGATTTGCCAGTAGACGACCCCTTGGAGAAATTCATCGAGTTGAAAGAGGCTATGAAAAAAGAGCGCGCTATCTAGCGGGCTATTTAGCAGGCGGGCTTCTGACTGGTGGGGTGAAGTCAGTAAGCTCTTTTTTCTGGTGCAAGTCGGCAGAAAGTTTGCGCCGAATTTCAGCCTGCTGTTGTCGAAATTTCACTGATTCATTCAGAATTAATTTAAATTCCGCATCAGAAATTTCCTGGTCCTGCAAGGCCGCCGAGACAAGATCGGAGATTGTTGAAAGTTTCGTTTCAACCAAAATCCTGATTTCGTCATGCTTCTTGGCTTTAAGTGCACATCTGCGGGTCACCAACTTGCCGGCCGCCCCCAATAGCCCACATACGAGAGCGCCTATCTCTAGACCGAAGACGACTGGGACTGCAATAGCTGTTGACAGAAGTCCCACACTCACCGTAATCAGTGCTGTATCAATCCCATCCAAGACATTCACAATCCGATGGTACTTCTTATACAATAGAGACCGTTTTTCATGCTCAACCTCCAAACTCTTCTGTAGTCTAGTGATCTCTTGAAGACGAAAGGTCTGGTCGGGCGCCATTGTATAGTAGTGCACCTATATATTCAATTCGTAGTGATACGTTTTGAATCCTCCTCAGTGACAGGGTTGTGGGTATACAAAAGTTTTATAAGATGAACCCACGGTGAAACCTTAACTTCTCTCAGATTGATGGTATCAACACCCCCAGCATCCTTAAGTATGTTTACTGCAATTCGGTCATCAGTAACTTCCACTTTTCCACCGAAAGTAATAATAACCCAACCCACCGCCTCGCGAGCTAGAGATTTTACTTGAAGGCCCGGCATAACATCACCCCAATTTGTAAAAGGCCCATCCTTAAGAAGGAGCTTGATATATAGTTTGCTCCCTGGGATAGGACGATCGATGTATGCAGGCGGGGGCCGGCTGTTCACCACCAAACTAAGGGTGTAAACCTTATCATCGCCTTTAAGGTAGAACTGACCTACCTCATAGCCTACATATACCCCATCAGTGAAGCTAAGTATGCTTGGTAGTACTCCCATATTTGAAAGGTAAATGGGTTTATTATTTGAGCACCCAAGATAGGGACTTTTTACCTCAAACCACAACGCCCAATCACCACCGAATCGGTCTTGTATATATGTTTTTGTAGCATTCCAGAAGGTCTTACCCAAAGACTGGGTATTTAACAGCGCAGCATTATGTTGCGCATCAACATATTTTTTAGTGGCCGCATCTTGCTCCCCAACCGGTTCAGCTACATTGGTGATTCTATGGGTACCCATATTGAGTTCCTCTGTCATCGTTCCACGTTTAGAGAGCCGCTCCGTAAAACCACGCGTAGCAGCATCACTAGGTCCCGTAGGCTCCCCCACATTAGTGAGGCGAAACCCACCCATGGATAGTGTACCTTGCATAGTGTCCCCATACTTGCTCACAAGCCCAGCTCGGCTGAGCTGGACAACTGTACCTCCGTTGCACTTTCCAACAGACATGGTCTATACCATACGCAGTATTATGTCTTCAAATTGCTGCCCGCCCGCCAGCCCACGAAGCACATGAAGACATAAATGACCACAGATCACATCGTCTGCCTTCTGCAACTGAAAAGTTTGGGTGCGCACGGGGCACCCTAGATAATCCAGGATCTCCTGGGGTGGGTCAAGCCCGAAACTATCGAAGTAAACTGCCATAGGCCCCGCCTTGTAATAAGCCACCCAGTGGGTCCCCTCACCCTCTGACGAGTCTAGATTGACAATCCCACATTCCGGGCTGTGTAGAGCTGCGGGAAGACCATCGCGCATAAACACACCGCGGAAGTGGGGTATATCCTTAGCCGCCTTCTCAATATCAAAGTTGCTTAATGCTTCTTTTTTTTCATCCCCTTACCACCTCTAGCCAGGTACACACCCTTACCCCCCACCCCCAGCATGTCCCTAAGACCGGGTTGGTTGGCCAACACCAACTTCAAAATATCCTCTCCTAAACCCCCCAGCTGAGGCCGCCCGGCCAACTTCATAACATCCTCCCCTAAACCCTGACCCTTCCTCGGGCGGCCAAACTGCTCAATACTGCGAGACACACCACCCACTTCACGCATCACCCTACCCAGAAGGTCATCCCCAAAACCCCGACCCTCCATCGCCCGGTTGTGACGAGCCTGATCAACTGCCTGTGCCACACCAGCAGCTCCGCCCATCAAGCCCCCCAAGCCACCCAGCCAGGGGAGCGCCTTAGCCAAGAGAGGGAGCACAGCCCCCAAGGCGGGGAAAAACCCACCCACCTTCACCATCTTTTTGATCTGGCTCTTCGAGAAGACCAGCTCAGCCCCAGAACCCGCTACCACATTCTTCTTAATGTGGTTAATCTGACGCTGGGTCAGGCCGACTTTATCAGCACCGTGCAGCTGCCCCACACCCAGGCGTAGGGTGGCACCAGTGCCGTCTTTCGCCGCCTTGACCAACGTCTCTTTCTGCCCCGGAGAGAGGCTCAGCCCATATGATACCAGCGCCATAGTCATTTCACTATATCTCTAGTGTTTAATTCAAGACTGTAGTAAACTTCCTGCCGTCAGATTCTAAGAACAGAGACTTATCTGCAATGACCACAGCGAAAGCCTTGGTGTCTGCAGGCACAGCGGCGTCAAATACCACCTTGAGGGTGATAGCTTGAACAGCATTCTTAATGGCTTCAGACTGGGCGCGCATATCAATAACATGTATGGGGTAGAGCGCCACGAAATCCATAGGACTCACCAAGTTGGACGACTCCCGAGCTGTAATACCATAGAACGCCTCCTTGAAGTCGGCAAAAGCTTTGTAAGCCCGAGAGGTTTTGTACTCTGCGAAGTCGATGTTCATATCCACTAGTGGATAGCGCGCGCTGTTGATCAGGGCGTGAATATTCTTCACCTTCACATGATCAAATACGGCACTGTTCTTCACCTGGTCATTTTCACGACCTGTTTGAAAAGCCACGAGGATCCACCGAGGTTTCTCTGTTTGTGATTTAACCCCCAACTGCCAGGTGAAGGATGTGGCCTGCGGCACCGCCAAGCTATCACACTGTAAGGCGCGGAAAGCCACAGGCACCCTAACCTTATTCTCTATCAAGGTCATGAGCGAGCTCATATAGCTCAGAGAGGGTATAACATGAGGCATCATCCAGGCGATCTTGGACAGTTCGATTTTGCCCTCAGGCACCGCCGCCGCACGATGGATGGTATGGGCATCACTCTGACGATCTAACAGTAGGGACTGCTTCACACCATAAAGCACCTTCTCGTAATCATTGCAAAACCCAAAGAAATATTTGAGTGGAACACAGAAACTGAAGTTGCCCGGAGTTGTAGGTTTACCCATCATGATAAGCCGCCGCCTTTCCCAACCGGAATTCCCCGCCGCAGCAGCCCCCACATCAGAGTCCTTATACCAACCCATATTGAGGCCTTCGCCCCAAGCAAAGTCCTCCCCACACGACAGAAGAGTCATCATGGTGGTGGCCTGCCCCGGATATGACACATCATCGATGGTGTTGTTGTTAAGTTGGTAACGTATTTTACCAAACATGAACGCAACAGCATTGTTAACCAAAGCCGCCTGAGTGTCCGCGTCATAGTGTTCCTCTCGAAACGATCTGAGCTTGCCTTCTACTAGAAGATAGCTCTTGGAGGGGAGTGTGAAGGCATCCTGAGCATGTATATCAATTTGGATGGTGTTATTCTGGTTGAGGGCAGCTGGGTTCTGCGACTCATACTCCCGATACTCAAAGGATTCAATACCCTCATCAACATGCACAGGCTCGGAAATTTCAAGCATGGATGTGCGTTGCTCGTCCATGGTGATATTATAAACGTCTAGACTTATCTCTAATTGTCTTGAAACCTCCTCCCCGGCTGGCGATATCCAACGCCTCCAGACTGGGCAGGACATCGGGCTGGACAGTGGGCTGGACAGCGAGCTGCTTTAAAACCTCAGCGCTCTTAGCTGTGAGTTCCCTCTTCAGCTGGGGTGGTAAAGGCTTGAGCGCGTCCACCAGCTTCTTGGCAGCCGCACCCGCGGAGGCCACAGACTCCGTCGTCTTGGCCACATTCCTAACTAAGGGGCTGCCAACAAATTTGGCAACTTTACTGACAGCGCTGGGTATCGCCTTAGCACCTGAAGAGACCAGACTTCCAACCGCCCGAGCTGCCGAGCCCAACCAATCGAACATCCCCCCACCTACCCGTCTCCGACGTCTTGGGAAAACATACATGGTTACACACTGCGAATATGTAGCCTTATAGTTATTTGCTCACCTCTAAAGTTTAATTGTGCACCATCTTGGTCAGTCAACCAGACGCGTATGCCGTGTATACTACCAGCTTGGGAGATGGGGAGGTAGACAGCAGTTCTGGGAGACTCTAAGATCTTGTAGCCGGGGCACACGTTGGGGAAGAATGAGTAGATGGTGGGGTGGGATCCCCCACCGAGGTAAGACCCACTCACCACATTGCAATTGACCAGAATGCTATTCACGTGGAAGATGTCTATTGGTTTCTCCCCTTCTTTATAGCCCTTAGTCAGTATTTGTGGGTCGAACCCCAGGATTTTGCGCAAAGTTGAAGCACCCATATCAACCTCATAGTCGGGGCTGGTTATCTTTACAAAAGCCCGAAGGGTTGAAGGGTTGGGTCCTATGGCGATGTAATACTTCTCCTCGGCCTTCTCATCCCAATCCTTGGCCTCCTCCATCTTTCTTTGAATCTCTCTATTGATCTGGGCGAGCTCATAAGCCCCCTCTTCTATAGTGATAGTTTTCCACTCCTTCTTCCCCACACGGTAGACAAAAGTATTGTTGGTGGAGTTAACATTGCTGATTGAGTTGTAGGTCTCTAGATTCAGCAAGGCCAGCTCGTATGACTTCTGGGGGTCAAGGTACAGCGCTGGGGAGTAGTAGGTTGTCCAGTCGCTTTTATCCGACGTTACCACCAGGGATATATTCTCCTTCGGTGCGAGTCGCACCTCCACCGCTGCGAGCCGGTCGCGGATGTCCTGCAACACTTGAAGCTCCATGTTTAATGAACAAAGATTCTTCTGTTCAACTTGATGGCCTGCTCCGTAGAGATCACTCCACTACGCATAAGCTCATCCAGTATCGCAGATATTTCTGTGTCAACACCTGTATTCCCGGCCTCTTTTGAGGCCACTAACAAGGCTAGACGCTCCACCAGAGTGTTAGGGTCGTTGTAGTATAATACACCACTACCTCGGATTAGTCCGTATTTTTTTCCTTTTTTGCTATAGACTGGTATTTTGGCAAGTTGGGCCAGCCGGCTAAATGTCTCAATAGCTTGTGGGGTGTATTGTCTTGTTTTGACGAACCGCTTGGTTAGGAGATCGTACAGCGTCTCATCGGCCGGAGCCGACAATACTAGGGAGTCCCCATCAAAAGCTTGCAGCCGGCCCGCGGCCAGAGCTGCTGGATCAATAGTTAGGGTACCGAATTTGCCTCCTCGGAGTTTCAGCCCTTGCCCACGAACAATAACCTCTTGTCGATTATCCAATATAGTTTTAACACGCTCCCTATATGCGGCCATAGCAGCAATATCACGATCTATTTCAATAATTTCCTCCGCAGTGGTGTCGCCCCTCCTCTTCCTCGAAGCGAGTTCGTTTGAATTTAGTTTTCTGGAGCTATCAAGGATGCCTCGAAGTGCATCATCCGACTCATCGAGGAGCGTGCTAGGCATTGGGTACTTATATTTCCCACTAATGATTTCCCTGTCCAAGCCCTGATCTACATCAATTATAATAGGTCCTGAAGGGGGTTCTGGGGCTTTGGCCTCTGCTGCTCTGGCCTCCTCTACTCTGGCCTCCTCCAGGGCTCTGGCTCCGTCCACAATGGTCCTGTTCAATGCCACAATGGCCTGAGCTAGCTCGTTAGCTTGTTGGTTTGTCTGTCTAGCCAATTCACCGGTCTGTTTGTCTGCTATTTTAGCCAACTCACCGGTCTGAGCTTGGACCATTTGGCTTATTGCCCCCGTTTGTTGCGCTGACCTATCTGCTACAGTTTTAGTAATTGGTGTGAAGAGTTTGGCTGCCTCCTGTTGTAAATCTGCTTCTCCCACCCTCTCCGCCAGAAACCGCTGCTTCAGGCGGTCCCGACGCGCTAGATAATCCTTCACAAAGGCGTTACGCTTTGTTTGGTTAGTCACATCAGCCCACATGTTGTTGCTATCGCAATGACATATATATCTAAATAGAAGACTTTGGGATATAGAACCGATCGAACCCACATCGGTATTTACCATCGTGGGCCTTGCTGGTCAGGTCGATTACTGCGAAACCGTAAGGTTTGCTAGTACACTCTGTGAAGAACTCCCTGAATTCATCAAAGGGCATATCACCACCAACATAGGAATCGTGGATGGCGCGCAGGTTCTTCGTGTCTTGGTTGAAGATCACCAATAGATTGGCATTGTCACGGATGGCCTGCTTGGGAATTCTGAAGAAGCTCTGGGTTAGGTAGAATGTGTCGGCACCGCCGTGCCGGCCCTGGCAGAAGTACTTCTCGATCGGTCCCTGCTTCTCCAGCATGACATCGTCAAAGACCATGACAGCTCTCTCTTCAGGGTTCAGGTCCTCGACGGGGATGATGTCTTCGGCTGAGCTATGACAGGAGGCAATATTTTGCCCCGCAACCTCCCCAACAGACTCGGCCCAATCCTGGAGGAACTGGTACTTGTCCTGTCCCAAAGACTTCGAGTACAGGTGCAGTCGGTCATAGTTTAGGTAGCCCGGCTTCAGTAGTAGGTTGAGCATCATGTTTGTTTTTCCGCACCCCGATGGCCCGCACACAACACAACGAACGGTGTCCGGCAGCAGCCAGTGGTGGTGGTGGCGGGCTTTGTCCTCAAGGTCGAAGTTGGTTATCTCCATTTTAAATATATACATATTTGCAATATCTTCAATATGTATTGCCTGCGCTGTAAGAAGCAGACTCCTACGCTGGAGGAGTCGGAGGTTGTGCTGAAAAATCGTCGAATAACCAGGCGTGGTCTCTGTGAAGTTTGTGGTGTTAAGAAGAGCCAGATTGTTGGTATGGGGCTCCTCAACAAAGCACTGAATATGTTGCCTTTGCCTGAGCTGCATATGAGGCTGCCTGAGGGCGTCAGCTCTGAGGATGTTCCTGGAGGCTCGTTCCAGAATACAGGGAAATATAGCTACTGCGGCCCTTTTACTAAACTAGATAAGCGGATGGCCCAAGGCTATGAGGGAGTCAACACACTCGACCGCGCCTGCAAGGCTCACGACATTGCTTATGCGGCTCATAGCGATACAGCTAACCGCAACGTTGCTGATGATGTCCTAGCCGCGGCGGCTGAAAATATTGCAGCGTCTGCCCCCGACTGGGAGAGTCGCGATGCCCGCATAGTCTCGGCCCTGATGTCGGCCAAGAGTCACTTTGGTATGGGTGCGCCCTCGTTTTGAATATATAGACATCTGTAGTATATCAATATGTATTGTTTTCGGTGTAAGAGACAGACCCCCACTAAGGGTGGGACGATTAGCAGGATGAAGAATGGGCGGTCGGTTAAGCGTGGCACCTGCATTGTGTGTGGTGGAAGGAAGAGTCAGATTGTTAGTGGGAAAGGAATCATCTTTGGGCCCAAGTCACCAATCAAGGACATCCCCGTCTTGGGCTCCCTCTTGGGATGGTTGTTATAGAGATATGTGATATGGTCTTACAATAATGGAGCGTGTTTACTACAGCCCGCAAGGTTATTGGAAAGGACATTCAGCTGTGAAAAAGTTGGCTGCTGCGGCTAAGGTCAGTGAGACTGAGGCTAGGGAGTGGCTTCAGAAGCAGGCTATCTGGCAAATCTACCTGCCGCGCCCTCGCTATATTCCACGACCCCACATCGCCGAGTCCACACCGAACGCCGTCCATCAAGCAGATCTTTTGTTTCTCCCACATGATCGCGTTGGTTCTGGCCGCACGGCCAGGACCTATAGGTATGCCTTGACGGTGGTCGATGTTGCCTCGCGCTATAAGGAGGCTGAGCCGCTAACAGACAAGAGTAGCGACGCGGTCGCATCAGCGCTTGGACGGATCTATAAACGCGGGCCGCTCAGGTGGCCTAATCTTTTGCAGATTGACCCCGGGCGGGAGTTTATGGGTGCCGTCAGTCAGCTGGTGGCTAAGCATAAGACACAGGTACGCCGTGGGCAGGCTGGGAACCATCGCCAGCAGGCCATTGTCGAGCGGTTCAACCGCACTCTGGCAGAGAGACTGTTCGGGGCCCAATATGCCCAGGAGTTGTTGCTCGCTGCCCGAGGCTCAGATGAACGGTCGGTCGAATGGGTGAGAGCTCTGCCCCAGGTAGTCGCTGCGATCAATAATGAGGTGACTCGTTTGACTGGTAGGAAGCCGGCTGAGGCAATTAAGGATTCGTCCGTCTCCCACGCTCCAGCCGCGCCTGCCCGCCGCGCTATCGGGCGTAAGGAACCGGTGATTCCAGCCGACTCGCAGGTCAGGTATCTCTATTCGGCGGGCGAGCTTGAGGGGGGCCTGCGTCGGGCCACTGATCCAACATGGTCGCTGACCTTGCACAGGATTAGTCATATCACCCAGCAAGAGGGACAGCCCACTCTTTACTATCTGGTGGATGGGCCGGCTCGTGGTTTTGTGCGCGAGGAGCTGCTCATTGCTCCTCCAGACACACAGCTACCCCCTAGCAGGATTCTAGGAAACCGTAGGCCCTAGTGTTGATACCATCAGCACAAATCCACTTTTTCGTGTCCATGGGGCTCAGAGATGTTTTGTTCATCTCATAAACACCTATCTGGTGGCCCTTGCTTCGGATGGCAACCTGTGTGTGTTTGTATTCACGCTGGCTGAACAGACTGTCCTTGTAGTGTTCGTGTCTGAGGTCCTTCTTCACAACTGTCCGAGCCACTCCTTTGGCTTTCTTGATGTTGGTGGCCTCCTCTAGGATTGAGTACATCTTTGGTCTGAGACCGACGAACTCGGCTATCGAACGACCATTGCACTCGTCTTTGAATTTACCGACCACCTTTTTATTCGCAGTCGAATGGTTGGGGTGGTCACGCGGATAATCTGAGAAGTCGTACCAGTCAGGGTGGGCCTTCATGTCTGCGTACACATCCTCAGTCTCCACCTGAAGTAGAAGGGAGTCAGTATCTGTGTAGCAGAGCTGGAGTCTTTTACCGTATTGGGGTTTAAGCCGGTTGTACCAGAAGTCGTACATGAGATGCTTGGATAGGTCCAGGATGGCCTGCCCACAATAGACGGGTTTATTCAGCTGGACCTTGTTCTTGATGCTGTGCACCGCCACCAGTCCACCGTTGAAGATTCTACACGATTCGTAGTTGGGGCTGGCGATTAATTTTCGGAGTCGATCAGTCTCGGCGCCTCTGACAAGGTTGACTCTGATACGCTTGCGAACATTCTCCATACTCTTCCCGAAGACGGCATTGTTCATCAGCTTGAAGAAGTCCTTCTCAAATTCTGATTTGGCTTGGGCCCGTAGAGAGGTGTTCATCTCTATGTAGGGCTTCATCCATTGGGACTGATTGAACTTGATGGCTCGGTGGATCTGGGTGACCTCTAGACCGAGGTTGTGATAGAGTTTGAGATTGCTGTAGTGGACGACGTATCGCTCCTTGTTGTGGAGGTGAGGTACCAGCTTTGTTTGCTCCGTGAACTTACCCCCCAGTTTGTTCTGGAGCTCGCGCTGATAGCTGCTCAACCAGGCCTCGGGGACGGTCATGGTTTCTGGAGCTAGTGGATAGTCGCTGTGGGCTTCATGTAGATGTGCTGGGTACTTCATATCAACCTCAACAAGCCATCCCTCTGGGGCGTTGTCGGGGGTGCTGAGTACCTCCTCGAGAGTTGGATTGGCCCATTGGAACCCGCCGGTGGGGAGGTATTCCATCATGGCCCATCCATACAAGTTATTGGCATCGAGGTACATGATCCATGAATTGGGTGTTGTGGGGTCATAGTCTGAAGTCTTGGGGTTGTTGGCCTTAGCATACCTCTTGGAGACCATGGCCACACCTCCTCGGAGACCCTTCTCAAAGAGGAGGTGCATATCCAAGTCGGTTAGGAGCTCGAGTTGCACCTTCGTCTTTTTTAGGAGTGCGTCCCATGCCAGGCCGGGTGCACTGATGTAGTGGGCTGGGTCGAGCTGATATACCTCCATGCAGGTGTCTCGGAATGCCTCGAACATATCAGCCAACAGACCAACGTCTGTTTTCAGGTATAGGTCATGGTAGCCTCCGAGTGTTTTACAATCGAGCTCCTGCCACACTTTCTGGGCGTGGGCATAATCAGAGTCACTGATTCCTTCTCGGGTGAGCTTGCTGTAGAATGCCTCTTTGGGTGGTAGGCGGTCCTCTGCAAAGCGCTCGAAGCTGTCCATATATTCGTAGGGGTATACACCCTTACGGAGAAGGAGATGTGACTGGCTCTGGCTTAGCGTGGTCCTGAACTTACTCATTAAGACAGCCCAGGGGGTGTGCTTCTCAGTGTTGCACGTCTCACATCTTGAGATTATGTCATTGCCTCTACGTGTCAGAGCCATTGATTTGCCACAGTGCGTCAGCTCGCTGAGGTTCCCTACCAGGGTGTCTAGAGAGCTATTCATGAACTGTAGGCTGTCAATGAATTGCAGCTGTCCGATGGTGAAGGAGGCGTACTTCTCTAGGGTGTTTGGTATGCAGGTGATTGTTGTGTTGTCTACTTGTTTGGTTTGCCATTGGCCGTTTTTCTTCTTCTTGTAGACTGTTCTTTTTCCCCAGTCCAGACGGCCGGCCGCTTGCATGATGATGTGGGAGTCGTATCCTCTGAGGTTGTGAAAGACTACAGGTATCCTCAGCTTGTCTCTATTGATGCGCCATGCCAGATTACAGACATTGTGGGCTGCACCCCGGTATTTGCCTGTAATATGGCAGTGGTCTCTCACCTTGTCCTCCTCCAGCGGCTCTTTACAGATGTGGCAGGTGGTGGCGGAGGCAAAGTCTTCACGGTCTTTTGGCCCCAGCACCATCAGAGCCGGCCGCTGTAACTTGTGGTGGATGGTGGCCTGCTCTTGTCCCAAGCGTTTGAGGAATTCATCGGCAGCATCCTCCCCCCGATATATGACAGGGTTTGTGGTGAGGCCGTCGCAGCGTACAATGGTGTAGCCGAAGCCACAGGGGGGCTGCTGGGCCAGCTGGCGCGTGTTGCTCTGGCTTGGATCCATTGCCGCACCATGTACTGGAACGTTCAAGGTCTCAAAGTCTGCGTATATGATGTATGGTGCCCTCATCTGTTTCTGGAGGGACTTGAAATTCATCTTTCCCTCTTTAGGCATGACATTCACCTGACAGGCTGTGTTGATACCTTGACAGAGTGGCACATGTTGGTCCAAGGTTTCCTGAGAGGAGTGTACATGGAGACAGTTGAGACATGGATACTTCTTACCCTTGTGTTTGCTGTTTCCATATAGAAGCCGCCCCACATCCTTGACCCAGACATAGTGTCTATTCTCATTCTTGCGTAGGAGCATGAGGTTGATTTGGGTGCGCTGGAGTTTGTTGGTTCGGAGTATGGTCGGTCCTTCTTTCCACCCAAAGACCCGGATGGCTATGGTAGGATTCTGTTTTTCAAACTTAGCAATACTGGATAGCTGCACAGGGAACTCGATTCCTTCAAAGTTTAGCTCTCCCAGATGGGCACTATACTTGTAGGGTCTATTAGGGTTCTCTCCATGAGCTACCGGGTAGAGTGCTGAGAGTATGGCCCATTCAAAGCAGCGGTTGTCCTCATTCTTTACATTCACAACACAACGTGGTGGAATGAAACTGGGAGTCGCGAAGTAGCTAGAGCCTCGGAATGGTTGGTATTTTGCGATGTAGAGGTCGAGCTGCACACACGCATCATAGTTCCAATCCGAACCCTGTTCAGTGAAGCACTCACTGTCTGCATATATCTTAGCAACGGCGAGGTTATATATCTCTTCAAATTCCCCCACATTCAGCATTTCATGGTTCCTGCTTCCGTGGGCTGCTATTGCTGTGATCAGTTCACCTTCCGGTGTGGTGCGATAATATCTTAGGTGGAGATACAGCTGTATTTTAATACCACCATAATCCCCCAACCCTTTTACTGCCAAGGCTTTGATGGCGGGCTCCATCGAAAACATAAATTTTTCAGGTTCATCATAGTCGCTACCTTCTGGGACACTTGCTTCATATTTTCTCAGGTTCCCCTCAATCTCCCTGACGAGTTTCAGTTTAGGTGCGTTGCGTATGGATGCAGCCAACATCTCATCCACTTCATCTCGCACACTATCAGCTCGGGCAAGGAACTCTGCTTCGAGGTCGGTGTGGCGTTGAGCACGCTGCCGGGCGCGGTGTCGTCGCTCGGCGACGATCGCGGCTCGGTCCGCGGCGGTGCCATGTACAAATCTCAGAGCGGTGGTAATCCCTGCTTCAAGTCGTGCCCCTTGTAGGTTGGGGTTCTTCTCGAGCAGGGAGGCCCTAGCCATCTCACGCGCTCTGGATATTTCCCCCTCAAGAACAGCCTTCCTCCTCCCACTGTATGGCATGCCATACTCGCGGGCTTGCTGTTTCAGTTGAACCAGCGTAGGCATGGCTAAATACACAGATCAGTCAGTCTCTAACAGGCTGGTGTGTAAGTACACTGACGACTTCACCTCTCTCTAATTGAAAGTTCAATCCACTATAATCTTAGCAATTCGACGAATCTCTGCATTATAGTCCTTTACATTCTCTTCGTACCAGATTCGGTGATACTCCTTGTCATATCCACATTCTTTGCATAGTTCTAGGAGGTTGTTGACCCCCTTCCCACATTTCCGACATGGTTTAATAAATGAACCCTTCCGTATTAGCACTGCATGGACTTTGCAGTAGTCCCTCATACAGCTTCGATTGCAGGGCTCCGTGGAATGTAGCCGTAGCCACTTACAGTTGTTCTTCGCGGTGCGCATCTTGGTATGTCTGCGGATGATACCCTCTAAATCGGCGGCTCGGTCGCCTGTAGGCGACCGATGCGAGCGCTCCGGGACGGTTCACCGCTTGGTGTGCACCCCGGGGCCTAGGGGGGCGGGGCCCCGGGGGGTTGGATCCCTAGGGGGCTGTTGTTTTGGCGATCCTGTGGTGCCCCGACTTGTTCGCGACCCCAAAGCCCCCTTAGACATCTACTCAACCAACCAACCAACCAACCAACCAACCAGCCAGCCAATCAACCAACCAGCCAGCCAGCCAACCAACCAACCATCTCACACTGACCCATCCGGTTTTTACATAAACTTTTTTTCAATCCTATGTTTCTCATCAGACAGTCAAAGGAAATAACCACAATGGAAAGAAAAAACTCAGTTTCATGACGTTCAAACTAGCCAAACACACAGAGGAGGTAACCAATATTACGGCCTGTCTAGTTTACTCCAGGAGAAAGATAACACAAATACAATATGTTTGGAACAAGACAAGCTAAGGAAGCCGCCGGATAAGAAAAACAATGCTCTAACTGTCCGCTTTTCGGAGTTTCGATTCTAGACCAGTTGCCAACCAAGGCTCAGGGCCTGGTCTGCCCTGCCATAACATTTGGCATTTAGATTGAATTTCCTCGCACTAGGATAGGGTCTGTAGCCTTACAATTGCGCTTCTCCGCCCGAAGCCGTTAGCACAATGTGTTATTCTCAAATAATGTGTAGATAATGAAGGTAATATTATCACATGTGTGTAGGAATGTATTTGTTGCATTCGCAAATGTAAAGGAAAACACACAACGCACCTTGAAAAAAAAAAACACGCTGTTTTGTAGGGAATAATAGTTTTTTGTATTTTGTTTTTTAAAATACATAAAACAATACGCTGAATAAGAATGCAGGAGTAACTCTATTCTGTCCTACATATCACTCGAGATAAGATATCTAGTCTAGTCCTCTCAGATAATGGCGATAAACCACACTCCTCACTCTCCTCTCCCATTATGAAAGTTGTGCAAGTAATAAAATCCTATGGCAGTTGGAAATAGCAAGGAGCAGGCTACAAAACATCGCGCTGGCAAAATTGGTAGGAGTATAAAATACAAACTGTTAGATGGAGTCCGTTATGTGTTGGGTGGAGTCTGTCTACTCTAGGGCAAGTCATCCTGACATAAATGCATGCCGAAGAGTTGCCCTCTTTGGTCCCCGTGGTTCATACTTTGTGTGACGTTCTGCTCTCGAAAGAAGAAGACACCGAAAAATAAATCGCCGTTAAAATGGAATGTGCTCTGTTAGTAATCGAAAATGCATAAATTGAATGTCAAATGTCAGTCCATCTTACGTTTGCCATCGAAAATGGGGTCGATTTGAGGTCCATGCTTGCCTCTGGCAAAATGGATATCGATGTCTGGGATGTTCTGGCTTCTGTCTTCCACGAATCTGATGGGCATGTACTCTCCCCACATGGCCAAGGAACGGAGAATTATGTCCCTGAAACAGGCACGTAAATATGTTAGTTACATACATAACATTTGTTTATACCATATGAACTTAATTACTGTAGTTTTTTTTTCCACTTCCGAAAGCTTAAGTGTACAGCCAGTCCCCTTTTGATAGAACAGCATGTTCCCCATAGCTAATAACTATTGCCACATCATTCATTAATTTTAGTGAGTCATGTAGTATTCATTTTTGCATGTTCCCCATGCCTTTATAATGCATATCTTTTATATTGTTGTTGATCTCAGGTAGTCTCGAATGATGTGTGGATGAACTAACATGTAAGAGAGTGATAGAAGGGCCTACGTGCCAATTTATAACCATTCGAAAATACAGTTGTTCGTTCGTTCCCTATCTCTCTCTTTCTATCTCTCTCTGTCTCTCACTGTCTCTCTGTCTGTCTCTCTCTGTCTGTCTCTCTGTCTGTCTCTCTCTGTCTGTTTCTCTCTGTCTGTCTCTCTCTGTCTGTCTGCCTCTCTCTCTGTCTGTCTCTCGCTCTGTCTGTGTCTCTCTGCCTGTCTCTCTCTCTGCCTGTCTCTCTCTTTCTGCATGTCTCTCTCTCTTTCTGTCTGTCTTTCTGTCTGTCTTTCTGTCTCTCTGTCTGTCTCTCTCTGTCTCTGTCTCTCTGTCTATCTCTGTCTGTCTGTCTCTCTATGTCTGTCTCTCTGTCTGTCTCTCTATCTGATTCTCTCTGTCTGGCTCTCTCTGTCTCTCTCTGTCTGACTATCTCTGTCTCCCTCTGTCTCTCTCTATCTGTCTCTGTTTGTCTCTCTGTCTGTCTCTCTCTGTCTCTCTCTCTACCTGTCTCCGTCTCTCTGTCTCACTGTCTGTCTGTCTCTGTCTGTCTCTCTGTTTGTCTCTGTCTGTCTCTCTCTGTCTGTCTCTCCCTGTCTGTCTGTCTCTGTCTGTCTCCCTCTGTCTCTCTGACTCCCTCTGTCTTTCTCTGTCTCTCTGTCTCTCACTATCTGAGAAAGTATGCCTCGATGAAAGTGTCTCTCCAGCCGGACAACCTATTTAGCTGTAGACACTACATTTTAACTGAAGACAACGAAAGATTGATTGATTGATTGATCAAGGAACCGACATCACAGCATTCGGGACATTCCCATAAGCGCTCCGTCCCCATCCTCAGCAGCCAGCGAAGGGTTCCAACACTAATAGTTCCAGTAGCAATCTGATTATATGTCCGTCTCGCCTTTCCTCTGAGCGTCGATCGTTGGCCAGATCCCCTCGTCACACCTCGCTGCCTCATTCTTACCAGACTATGGTGATCTATTTGCTCCTCCGAGGTGTACAAGTGCTCCCACAAGGCCGCAACCACGTCTGTTTTGTCATGCATCAATACTCCACCAAATTTTGCCAAGCCAGCCAATCTGTCCGCCTGTTCATTCCCCAGCACACCGGCACGCCCAGGAGAAAAAATCCACCTCCATTCTTAAGCTAGATGTAGTGTCATCATACGCCAGGCTCTCCTGCACTAAATGCCGACCATTAGCTTTTGCCAAGAACCCCCAGGCACTTCTCCTGCCTCTCAACACCGTCCCATCCGTGTAGATAATCACATCACCCGGGCGAGAATTATCCTGAATTAGTTGCTGAATTTCCACTTCTGTGGCCCCTGCTGGCCACTCCCTGCAATCCCGGCTCAATGTGATTATAACTCTGCACAAGTCTGACTGCTCGGCTGGCACTCTGACCCACTCCTCTCCTCGCCTGACGTTCTCCAAGGGGCCTGTCTGACCGTATCCTCCGCCTGAGCCATCCATGATTTCCCTCTTATCAGTCTCTGACCCTTAACTACGTCCAGCGCCTCATGCAACGGGTAATATGTGTCTGCAGCTACTCTGAGGTATGCCTTCGCTTGCATCACCTTGTGCCTACCAGCAACAGTAGGCAGACCAAGGATGTAACGCATACACACTACTGGAGTGTCTCTGGTGCATCCCAGAATGACCCGCATAGCTTCATTCTGTATGCGCTCTAATTTCACCAGCTGACTCTTTGAGACAGTGAGCAGTCCTAGTCCATAATCAATCACTGAGAGGATCAAGTGCTGGTATAGTGTGAAGAGCATTCTCTGCTCTGTGTCCATTGCAGCCATAGTTTTAAGTGCATTGAGTCCCTTTTGAGATCTTGTCACAACAGTCTCCACATGGTCCTTGAAGGACAGACTCCTGTCAAATGTGATTCCCAGATACTTCAGTTTGTTCTCTCTGTTGACGCTTCTACCATCTATCGTGAGGCTTGGGGCATCAGCTCTCACAATCCTGTTGTCCAGAGAGCACCACAAAACAGCCGCCTTTTCCGGGTGGATGACAGCACTCATTTCAGTGCACCAGTCAATCACTTTGTCTACTGTCACCTGTAGTTCCTTGGCTGTTTGATCCCTATTTCTCCCCTGCCTGTATGCAAGAATATCATCTGCAAATGTTAGAATCCTTCCAACCCCTGGTGCTTCTAGGTATGCAATCTTGCTCGTATACACATTAAAGAGCACCGGTGAGATTGCAGATCCCTGTGGCAGTCCCGGGGTTAAAATATGTGGCTCTGAGGTCCATGCGCCCAGACGGAGAGCAACCTGACGAGAATGCAGGACGGCCGCTATCCAGTTCACTAACCAGGGATTGACCCCCTTCTCCATAAGTGCGGTCATCAAAATATCATATCGAACTCTATTGTACGCATCC
The DNA here is from genome assembly GCA_963921405.1 of Cepaea hortensis. Classification (NCBI taxonomy): domain Eukaryota; kingdom Metazoa; phylum Mollusca; class Gastropoda; order Stylommatophora; family Helicidae; genus Cepaea; species Cepaea hortensis. Next base: position 10,014,068 of record OY992890.1, read on the forward strand.
TCGAGATCAAGCGCTGCCGCCATCGTTTCCTGTCTACTCTGGAACCCCTCATAAACGTCAAAGGCAAAGGTGGCCGCATTCGACCAGGTATCTTTTCCTGGCCTATAGCTCCCCAGGCCTCTTGGAAGAAGCTTCCCCCTTTCCAAAAAATCCTGCAGCTTAACAGCGACTATCTTCTCTAAAACCTTCCCAAGCGAAAGATCGAGTGCTAAGTCACGACATATCACCTGGCGAAAGAAGGATACTTCATTGATTCAGTGTCAACCAAAAATTAGGTCTGATCGAAACATAGTACACAAACAAATGAACAAGTATTAATATTATCATGTAAACTTCCATTCTCTGAGCATTGAAATTGTGGAAGATACCACAAAGAAAAACAAATAAGACGATGACCCTAGTATGGCGATATATCTTCTTTCTATCCAAATGAGGGGTCACATATTGGTATATACTATCCTTCGACACTAAATCAGTTAATATGTTTCCTGCACTGGGCGGCGCGTGAGAGGATGACTCCTGAGTGTTTACAATTCTGGACTAACTAAGATGATCTGTAATTAAACCCTGCACAATTTCCCGAGCAAAATGGATAACCCGAGCGTTAGTCCAGAGCGCTGTGAGGACAACACTTATTAGCCATTGTCAATTATTTCATGATAAGTGGATCCCACAATTCTTGTTTTTGTTCAACCCGAGCGCTACGCCCCAACATATATTGACACTTATCTACAATTCAAAGATTGTTCCGCTGATAATTACCAGACGACTGTGTTTTGCTTTTACCCGCGAGAACCAATCCAAAAAACAATGGCTTTCTGTGTCCTTCTCAATCTTATTAAGATGAAATCCGGCTTTCAAGGCCAGCCTCGTAGAATTATGTTCACATGCTTCTCAGGATTCAAAATTGGTCATTGCATCTTTGCCACATTGTGCTCTGCCCATGGGATTATCTTTGCTCAGCCCAGAGCTGATTAATTCCCTCATTGCTGTCCATGGAATGAGACCAAATCACGCTCACACAGTGTCCTACAGCTGGTCCTGCATCCGCTAAAAGTGTCCCCACGGCTGATACTGCTGCTGGGGTATGAAGTGTTAGGTCTTCGTATATTCTATACCACGGCATTATGTGCTAAGGGGCCCAGTTCACTTCTTCTCCGTCTTTCCTTTCGAGACCATTTCTAGAAATTTCTCACACTTATTCAATGCCCACGCCCCGAGCCTTGCCGAAAGAGGAGCCATAGTGATTTGATGACATAATCTGTACACATCTGGGGATCTACTCTCTTTGTAATCTATCGCACTAACTGTTACCCAACGGCGACTCCTGTATCAATTACTCTCATGTAAATTGTCCCTGCATTTTCCGTGTATAATTCCTGTCCTGCGTTTGAATGATGCAATTATCTGGGAACGCACATCGAAGAACTAACAGTAGCTAGCAAAGAACAACAGACATTTAATGCTCCAACTGTACCCGGTGAACCCACGTGTAAATGAAACACAAGGATGGTTTCTAAACCACATATAATATAGACCTCTACTATTGCCATCTCGTATAAGTGCGACATTGTAACTGTCCCTCTTTCTTTGTTAGCTCACAAATATCTATGTATATCATTGTTGCAAAGTTGTCAGTCCTTTTCATGTTTTCCCCATCATAATACGCATAAAACCCCTTGGGTTGGAAAGTCTACGTTTCTTTCGCAGTGCCGATAGTAAATGAATACATATCTCACTGTTTTTGTCCTCTTATGGAGCCGGAAATTGTTGAGGACATATCCCACTGTTTGTTTGCATTTATGTGGAGCCGGAAATCTAAGAGGACATATTTCACTGTTAGTTTGTCTTCTTACAGAGCCGACAATATTTGAGGACATATCTCATTATTAGTTTGTCATCTTAGAGAGCCGACAATCTTTGATGACATATCCCACAGTTAATTTCTTCTCTATTGGATTTTACAATCGTTGATGACATAATCCACTATTAGTTTGTCCTCTTATGGATTTTACAATCGTTGATGACGTATTCCACTATTAGTTTGTCTTCTTATGGATTCTACTATCTCCCTTATTTGTCTTTGCCATCCCATTGATCAAACATCCATTGAGCACATGTCCCTAGGCCTAGGTGATCCGACGAAGCCGAGAGTCTGTGAAGGCGTGCCTCACTGAAACAGAGGCACCAAAATTTGTTAAGTGTTCAGGGCCTCAAAAGGTTTCCAACCCGTCGTTGCTAAAGGTGACGTGTCAAAATAATAAGGTGTTATCTCATGTATTCTCTGCTGTATTCTTTTTACCCCTTATCTTATATGAGTGCTAATTAACACCTTCAAGTGTATCATTAACCTCAAGTGATTGGAGTAGGCCGTGAGGGAATACATACCTTTGCTGTGACTCGGAGAGTTGCCGGGAGGGACGTGAAATTCTCCAGGTTAGCTGTGTAAGGTTCCACTTGGCCAGGCTTCCGTCTGTGGAAACAACCAGATTGTCAACAAACAAAGAATCCAAACATTCACTAATCGGTGTTTGTGTAAAATAGAAGGAGTTAAATGGCATGCCACAATCACAATGTGGAACTCATGGAGAGAACTAGACAAATACCAGGAACCAGGAGGTAAGGGAAAGACACTGACGCTGAATAAAATATACAATGAGAAAACCTGAGAATAGTATAAATAGAAAATCCTTTTTGTGGAACCCACAAGGCATAAGAAGTATAGAAATACCCAAAAACCACACGGAGAAGAGGAGTAGAAACAGAAATGACAAAATGGGAAGGATGTGGACAGAGCTGCGTGGACAGAGCGGCGTGGTTAGCTAAGGATAGCAGGGCCTGGAGTCAGTGGGTTGAAGACATATGTATAGATAGACAGCAAAAGGCGAAAAGAAGAAGAAAGAATGATCATGACAGTTAGTTGCATGTCCTCTACTGGATGTTGCAGTCTACCCCAGCATTTATTGGCTGTTCGTGATTTACTGGGCAATGTTACGATTAGTGTCTTGCTATTAGAAGCCAGCAAGGCCGACATGATGAGAACGCTCTCTCTTAAACTTCCTGTGCGCTGTCGACAGGGTAGCGGGTTCAATCCCCACACCCGTCCATTGGACTGACACGTTGTCTTCTTGTTCAGAAAGCACTGGCAAACTACTGAATCTACAAGTGCCTAATACATTCACAACCAGACAACAATTGCTGGGGTTGATTGCCACGTCCTGTCCCAGACCTGCTGCTAATGTTGTTGTAGAGCTATCATTTCACATACTCACACAAGCCTCAGCTACGGTTTTTTGTTTCTTAATGCTGGAAATACTATCTGCCCATAGCGAATACGGGAGGTCGCTGTTGACGATTAATCATCCCATGGCACTTAATTAGTTAATTTATATACAAGTAATGCTTTCTTTCTTTCTTTCTTTCTTTCTTTCTTTCTTTCTTTCTTTCTAACAACACAAACAACAACACACCTGCCATTACCACCATCAGTCACACCCAACTTACCCCCATATCTGTTGACGCTATATCGCTTCACTCTCCTCCCGTTTGCCGGCCGGAGAGTTCCCATAAGTGTGCCATCTGTGACCGCATCATCACCCTCGATATCCTTGCGCCCACACCTGGCCGCCCTCAGGATCTTCTGGGTGCCGGTGTCCACTTGTCCACTCACTGGTAGATGGAAGAAAGTCTGCAGACGCCTGTAAGTACACATGTCCTTATTGAACTCTGGTTTGTTGTTGTTGTTGTTGTTGTTGTTGTTGTTGCTGTTGTTGTTGTTGTTGTTGTTGTTGTTGTTGTTGTTGTTGTTACTTTTGTATGGATGTGAAACGTGGACAACGAATAGACAAGCTGAAAAACATCTAATGGCAGTGAAGATGTGGTTTCTGAGAAAACTGCAAAGAATACCATGGACATTCAGAAAAACCAATGACCAAGTCCTACAATAAACAAAGGGAAACCGTAAACTGATTAGAGAAATTAGACGCAGACAGTCAACAAATGTTTGGACACGTTATGAGAAGAAATAAATTGGAGAGCTTGGTGACGGCTGGCAAGATTGAAGGGAATAGAACAAGGGGAAGACAGAGAAGTAAATAATTGGATGCAGAACAAGAATGCGAAGAAGAATATGAAGAATAACAAAAAGAAGAACAAGAAGAAAAATAAGAACAAGAAGAACAAGTACATAAACAAGAACAAGAAGAATAAGAACAAGAAGAACAAGAACAAGAACAAAAAGAACAAGAATAACAAGAAAAAGTACATGAACAAAAACAAGAACAACAAAAACAAGAAGAAGAAGAAGAAGAAGAAGAAGAAGAAGAAGAAGAAGAAGAAGAAGAAGAAGAAGAAGAAGAAGAAGAAGAAGAAGAAGAAGAAGAAGAAGAAGAAGAAGATGATGATGGTGATTATTATGAACAAATGGATGGGACAGTGGAAAATGCGACAAGCATACCATGTATAAAGTATACAATGAGTCAAAGGGTACAATGAGTCAAAGGGTACAATGAGTCAAAGGGTACAATGAGTCGAAGTACACAATGAGTCAAAGTACACAAGAAGACAAAGTACACAGTGAGTCAAAGTACTCAAGTATCAAGGTAAAAACAGATAGAAAACAAAAGCCGACATTACTTTATTGCACGACTGCGATCCACGACCGTGTGTTCAGGTGCTGCGTCCGACCCTGCTCCAGATGATGATGATAACCCGTCGTTCTGTGATCCGCCATGTTCTTGAGAATAGTATCCGAATATCGACAAATATTTCTGGAACATTTCAAGCAACATTCTAATATGTACATTCCACATTCAAACAAATGTAATTCCTTAGTGAATGTAAATACACAAGCTACAGCCAATATGTTGCACGATTTATTATCTGAACGAACAATAAACGATTGCTCTAAAATAGTGAGGCGTTAGCAATTAGGCGTTTCCAGCCGGTTTTGTACAGACAGAAAGCCTTAGTTTTAAAATTACCGTGAGCATAACAGATGCTCCACATTCGAATAATACCTGTGATTATGTGGTTTATTAGTTTCAGCTTAAGTATAGGGTGTATTTTTAATGACTGTGCAGTGTTTGAAAATATTGCCTGCCCAAGTTTTGTATTCACCCTCTGTAATGTTCGTGCAACATAATAGGTAAATACAAAACTTGGACCGGCAATATTTTCAAACACTACATTGTCATTAAAAATACACCCTGTACTATTTATTTAATCACTTCATATGATATGTAACTCCGCAGTATGCACCTGACGAGATGCAGCGAAATATGCCAGGCAATACATCGTGCAACATATTGTTGTAACGTATCTATATTCATGTACTATTATAAAACAAGCAGCTGTTAGAATAGATGGTGAGACATCAGATTGGTTTGACATCAAGCAAGGAGTCCGTCAGGGTTGTGTGCTGTCCCCCTATTTGTTTAACCTGTATGCCGAAAATATAATGAGAAATGTAAGAGACAATATAAACAGGGAGCTATATGATCCCCTAAATATTGGTAGGCATGACATACCATAGATTCAGTATGCTGATGATACCGTATTGCTATCCACAACACAGAGTGAAATAGAAAACCTAATATCCTCAACCCAATTGAATAGTGAAAATCACAACTTATATCCTAATATAGCAAAAACAAAGATAATGCATACAGATAAAACTACTATGGAGAAAGAAATATATGTTAGTGAGGAAAAATTGGAGGTGGTGGAATATTTTTAATATCTTGGGTCATTGATTACCAACAATGGTGACACAGTGAAAGAAATTAAACGACGACTATGAAATGCTCTTCAAAGACTAAAACAACTGAATAAATTATGGAGTGGGACAGATAGAACTACAGAAATTGGATTTTTAAGAGCATGCATCTTTCCCATTGCAACATACGTCTGTGAGACCCGGATACTTACTAAACAAGCTGAACAGCGCATAAAAGTAGTATATAATGTTGTAACTAATTATCATTCGTGGTGGCAACCACCGATTTTTTACTATATAAAAAGTCTACCAACTCAAGCGAAACGTCATATTTTACGACCTCAATTTCAAGGGATGCAACCCATGAATAAATAATCCTACGTATTTTTGCACTGTTACTTCCCTTTTTGTGATAAATTTTATGTCTTTAATAATAACTGTTATTATTGATTGTAGCGAGGTGGGGCTTAAAAACTATCATCATACTAGTGACGCTGTTAAGGTACAGTGCTCTTCCTCCTCGGATTCTTTATCTTTGTTTTCGTCTTCTTTCTTTATCTGTATTGGTCATAAATCCTATCTTCATACCATTGAGGTTGTGTAAGGCTTAGGGTTACAGTGTACTTCCTCGAGGTGGTCTAGGGGGCAGCGGGCGCGGGTGTGGGAGCTCAGGGGTGGATCGAGGGGTGTAAACGTGTGGGGTAGGGCCACGTGGTTCGAACCTCGGGTCGTGGTAGTGTCATATTAAAATCGTAATATGTAGACATGTATATATGGCCGGTATATGATCTGTAGAGGGTCGTAGTAGTGTAAACACTATCATCATACGCTTTACAAATAAAAAACCTTAAAAAGTGAAGATGGACGATGTTATTGATTGTAGCTGGTATAGCTTAGTGAAAGTCGTTGGTAAGTGGTGGGTAGCGGCTATTAGTGATCTGTAGAGTGTCGTAGTGACCTATACACTGTTATCAAACGGCTTCAAGTGAAAACCTTAAAAAGTACAAATCGCCGATAATATTGATTTATTGGGTATATCTTAGTGAAAGTCGTTGGTTAGGGGTGGTTAGCGGTTACTAGTGATCTGTAGAGTGTCATAGTGGCTTATTGACTATCATCATACGGGTTACAAATGAAAACCTTAAAAAGTAAAGATGACCGATATTATTGATGTTAGTGGGTATATCTTAGTGAAAAATGTTTAGCGATGTACCAATATTACGCTTACCTAACCCGAACCTCAACTATTTTCTTAGGACAGACGCGAGTACTGTATCCATCGCCGGCGTACTAGGTCAACATTATTATGGGATTTTCTACCCGATCATCTACGTGAGCCGGAAGATCACACCTACAGAGTCGAAGTACGGAGTCTCTGAATTGGAGGGGTTAAGTGTCATCTACTGTGTCAGTAAACTTCATAGGTTTTTGGCAGGGACATATTTTGTCATCGAGACTGACAACTCCCCACTCGCCGTCATGGAGTCAGGAGTCCACAGAAACAACCGTATTTATAGATGGTCTCTGATTCTCAAAAACTACTCTTTTACCATCAAGCACATTAAGGGTAGAATGAACTTACTTGCTGACACTTTGAGCAGACCCTCTGACGTCGACATACCTGAAGTAACGCGGAGGAATGAGCCAACATCACCATAGTCAGTGACATTATAATTGCTCTGTGTCCAGACTGGTGTGTTACAGACACTATAGTGCTCATAGATTTGTGTGTCGCCATAAAGAGAACTGTGCATATAACTGTGTGATTATGAATTAAAACGGACAAGCACATCATGATCTTGCTACACCGTCATTTATTATATTCGACACAACAGTAAATCGACATAGAGACAAAACCCAGGATCATCGCGAAGAAGATCAAACTTTGTAAATAACATTGTGAAATAGAATAATATTCAACTTCAAGGAACGCGACTTCACCATCAAACCTGAAATTAGTTAGAAATATATTGTGATATGTATTATAACATGTTTTTATTGCAGTTGCATATAGTTTGAAATCTTTGTTAGAGTAACATAAGTTATAAAAACATACCCATTTTTCTTCATTGATAGGAAATTAATAGCATTTACTTTCTAAATGTCATTTACATTCATTTAGGAATTGATACATCTAAAACTACGAAACTATACTCATTAATCTCATAAGCACAGTAGCAATTCATCTTTAAGTACATACATTTTAAGATAAGTTAGTTAAATAAATCATCACTTAAATTTATACCATTATTAGAAATTTACATCATCATACTTACAAATACAATAATGTAATTAACACATTTTACCCCATTTCATTCATTTAGTTAGATTAGTTCCCTTAGCTTAGTTCATTCACTTAGTTAGCTTAGCTCAGCTCACGAAAGTAGAATAGAATAGGTAGATTAGTCATCATACTCAGGATTGATTACAAACAATCCTTGCAACCATGTAAATAATTTTTGTACATACCATGACTAGTGCGAAAACATAGCACAGTCATACGGCTCTATAACTCTGTAAACTGAGCTCAAAGTTAGTGTAAATATTTTTGCACTCAATTTCTCTTGATGACAATATTTTAATGACATTTTGTTTTTAAACTAGTGTGGAATGAATGAGTGAGACAAAAGAGTAGGAAAGGAATTGAGTGAAAGGATTAAAAGCAGATGAGCGAAACATTAGTGCGACATTTTTCTGCACAGCGCGAGTTTTTGTAATTTGTCTTCGTTCCATTTGTGTAGCACACGTGTTGTCTATTTTTATGTGTGTGATAGCCACAAATACATGGCTGGTAAGGAAATATATTTTAAGCTTCCTAAACCGGCAAGGCAGTCATGAATCAGGCATACGCACTTATTTGTGACTGCAAGAAACCGTTTTATGGCGCTTGAAACATAACACTCAACTAAATTATAGACATTCACACATGTTTGTAATTTACACATACTTTAATTATAACCAAACACGCAAACAACCAGGAATACTTTCAGATAAACATGCTTACAGCAGTGACTGGAAAGGGGCGTAACTCTAAACAGGGGACATTACAGACTTACGAAACTCTGGTATAACATTGAAAGATGTTTTCACAAACGGAAGTTAGATAGGTGAAAAACTAGCACACACAGCATGTCAATTAGTTGGATTAACATTATATGGGGGGGGGGGGATGAATATTATTCATGTATTGTACCCATAACAGGGACAATTTTTGCGGGTTGTCAGTCATTTGGCAATATGAGAAGCAGGTCTTAAAAGACAATGGCGTCGTTTCGAACAGCTCCCAGAAATATAATGGAAGAGGAGCATTAGCTCTGGCCAACAATACAGTTGTGTTGTGATAATGATTAGCCAGTGGATGCATACAACAGTGTGACATCAGACTGTAGTAGTCAGTCATTATACCCAGAACATTGTTAGCAACCTCAACCAGCTCTTGACAAAATTAGACAGCCTAATTGTTAAGATAACCACATTGCGTCACACCCATAACCTAAAGTTGGTGACGCAACACAGGGGGGAGGAGAGTATGTCAAGAAGCTGAGGACAGAAGTAACAGAAGGATATAAGTTAGGGATAAGACTAAGATAGGATAGAGATAACATCCCTGAACAGGGAATAGAGATTCAAGGGACAGAAGTAGAAGACAGAACTCTTAAGCAGTGATCCAACAGGACACGTACGTGTCATAAGTAGGACACTGCAGGACATGACAGGGATTTACTCCCAAGTTAGAGTAGGAGACAATCAACACGGGAAGTACCCGTAAACAGCGTTAGCTAGAGTACAGTAGCTAGTGACAGGCCACTGAACTACGTGCGAGGTAACCGAGCACGCAATAGTGCTGGCGCACGAAGATTCACAAGTCCGCAGCTGGACAACGCTGCGAAGTTTAGCCAGATGGGACTGGACAGCTCAGGAGACAGGTCGATGTAATCGCCCCGACCATTGTGTAGTTTTCAGGGCACAGTAGTATAGTGACTTACGCTAGGACAGATAGAGCTTGTGCTTAGCAGTATTATAAATGTAATGAATGTGATGATGTGTTGATGACATATTTATGTTCATGTGAGCTCGTGGAGCCAATTGTAATCAGTGCGCAATAAAGCGAATTTACCCTTTGTACACCTACGAGTTGATATTCGTGCGGTACAAATGAAGAATCCCTGTATGCCTGTCTAAACTAGGTTGTTGACAACATACGTCATCAGGTCAAGGATAAGACATATCAGTGAAAGTGACCGGCGTGTGAAATGACCCCCACTGGTCGCGGTCAACAGAGAAAGTTTCAGCAAGTTAGACCTCTCAGCCACCAACAACAGTTACTGTAGGTCAATATTCTCTAGGATACTTTACAGAAAATGGAACTGATTAGTGTCATGAGATAATTTATTGCCTTAAACAACTTCCGTATCTGCCTTGTGCTTATACACAGTAGTTTTCCCTATGCAAACCCTTTAATTTGATATATAATACATGTTTGCTACAATATTAACAATTTTAAAGTCACAACCGTGGCACATTCCTACGTCATATTTTTTACCATTCATTTTATTTGGTCCAACCCTACTTGTTACTTGACGCTCAATCTGTTAAGAATGGTCATGATGGTGAAATTGTATGACAACGGGTGTCTAACTGGTCATGCTTCGACTTATATTGTACCTGCAGCCAGGTTCTGTCCTTATTTGGAGGTGACAGGTTCGAATTCCGGATGGTAACTATACATTTACATTGTTATGTTGTCTAGTGTGTCCTCTGCCGGCTTCGTGGCTTAGAGGTTATGACTTTTCTCCGTAATCTCGTATACTCTCGTGGGTAACGTGATGACGGTGAGAATCAGTAGTGGTTCGAATCGCATCGGTAACTTACGGGGTATGTGAGCCGGCCGCTCAGAAAGCAATGGCAAACTACTGAGCGTAATCTTGCCAAGAAATCAACATACAGCTGAAAGATGCTGGTGTTGGCAGCGATGTCCTGTAAGGATATGCAGCAAAAAAAAAAAAAAGTGTGTCCTCTGCCGGTCTCTCTGGCCGAGGGGTTACACCACTTTCTCCGTAATCCCGTTTATCACGCAGAGTCTCGTAGCGGGTGAGAACTGGGAGCGGTTCGTCCCCCGCTGGTGACTTGCTTGATAACTGAGCCGGCCGCTCAGAAAGCAATGGCAAACTACTGAGCGTAATCTTGCCAAGAAATCAACAGACAGCTGAAAGATGGTGCTGTTGATAGCGATGTCCTGTAAAAGGAGTTGCGAAAAAAAAGTGTGTCCTCTAGTCTCTAATTCTTTATTCTGTTTCTATGAGCGTCAAAAAATACATGTGTGTTTATTTATGAACTGTCTTAGTGGCCTCAAAGTGTTTCCCAGCCGATGTTTCTGTGTAATTGAAGATTCTGGCTGTCCTGATGATGATAGTTATGAGAAGAAGAAGAAGAAGAAGAAGAAGAAGAAGAAGAAGAAGAAGAAGAAGATGATGATGATGATGATGATGATGATGATGATGATGATGATGACGATGATGAAATTCTTCTCTGTATATAAGCCATGCATACTTACATCTACTGCCTCTGTTTCCGTGTTCCTCTGCTCCGCCACATCCTGCCCTTGGCACCGAACCACAACCGAAACCACCAACACCCAGCATAACAACCACCTGGACGACAACAACGAAGACACAAGTGGCAATCTCTGTATTGATACCGACCGCATAGCCGATCCTCCCGACTCTTTAGATAATAACGTTGACGCACATCTAGATAATGTCTTCATTGTTCTTGTCACAACCTGAGTGGAGTCTTTAGTTTTCGAATTTAAACTTCGAAAACTTTTGTCAGAAAACATACCTTCTTCTTTATTACAATGTTCACAAGATATATTGGCCCTAAATATATTGTCCGTATTCACCGATTTAACCAAAAACAACTTATATTCCAGAAATAAATTTAACTTTTGAATTGAAATATAACACCTTTCTTAGACAAATAAGAACATCCCTTATAATATGGTCTGTTTTTGAAAATAAGAATTTATCGTATCATAGTCAGCGCTGATTATATTTGTCAGTTATTACCAAGTTTGTTTCACAGTTGAGCGCATGAAAACTAAGTTATCCTAAGTGAAATGAGCGTGCTATTATATTGGCCAAACTGGCTTGTAGGCACTTCAATAACGTGAAATCAGTTCCTCCAGCTTAATAGGCAAACAGCGAATCAGAAACCTGGGATGTGACATTGCTGTTGATACTGGTAGGACACGAAACGAACACATGAAGGTTACGTTCTTGCATGGAGTGGCGTCGACCAGCGAGCTACAGCTAAACATGGAGTGGGTTTTTTGTTGCATCCAGACAAAGCGAAAGCTATTATCAACACTAAATTTATATCAGAAAGGATAATACTAGTACAGATCAAAGAAGGAAATAGAACAACAACTTTTATACAAACATACGCCCCATGTAACGACACTTACAGCGACGAAGACAAAGACGAGTATTTTGATAAACTTGCAGACACGTTAAATAATGTCAAGGAGACAGATGAACTAGTTGTGATGGGTGATTTTAACGGACGTATAGGCACACAAAGAACACCGTGGGAGGATTGTATGGGGCCATTCAGCGACACAGAGACTGATTGTAACAGCAATGGTCAACATCTATTCAACATATGTTCGGAACATGGACTAAATAATAACAAATAGTTTTTTTCAACATCGTCGTAGCCACACCAAAACCTGGTATAAATGGAATGACATAGACCAAGCATCTCAAATTGACTTTATTCTAATTAGGAAATCAGACAGAAGGCTACTATTAGATTCAAGAGCACTCCCAAATACAGATGTTGATACTGATCACAAACCAGTCATAATTAAAAAGATTTCACCACACAGGAAAATAAGAAACAAAAAGGTAACAACACATGTCATCAATTATAGGAGACTGCAGGAAAATACGGTTAAAGACGAATTCAATCAAGAAATCCAAAACCTACATAAGAACATCCTTGATGACCACTCAAGCTTAGATAAGGAATGGACATGTTTCAAGGCTGCCATGCTCGACACACTGAAAAATAAATGTGGAACAAAGAAAGTAGGGCAGGACAAAAGATTAAGAACAGCCTGGTGGAACAACGAAGATAAAGATAGCATACTCAAAAAGAAGGTAGCATTCAAAAAGTGGATCACAACTAAATCTGAACAAGACTATATTCATCATCATCATCATCAAGTGCCGTGCCGGCCGGCGTAGGCGTTCATGGCTCTCCACTGATCTCGGTCTTTGGTTTTCTGGATCAACTCTGCTGCTGATATTCCTCCATGCCACCGTCTCAATCCATCCAGCATCATTTCTCTTGGTCTGCCTCTGCCTCTCTTCCCCTCGATCTTTCCAGTTGTTATGATGTACTCCAATGCCTCTCTTCTCATCACGTGACCGAAGAATGATGTTTGTCTCTGTCTTATTGTTGTATATAACGTTCTAGTTTCATTAGCCTGTTTCAGGCAGTCATCGTTAGTTACCCTGGCAGTCCATGGAATTCGCAACATTCGTCTCAGGAACCACATCTCTGTTGCTTCTAATTTCTTCTTAATTTGTTCATTTACATTCCAGGATTCACTGCCATACAGCAAAACTGGTTCTACATAGCATTTCAGCACTCTCTTTCTTACATTCAGTGATAGTGATTCATTGCATAAGATACTCTTCATTTTCTGAAATGCGGCCTTTGCCTGCCCTATTCTGCTCCTAATCTCTGTTGTACATCTTCCATCTGATGTTATAAATGCCCCTAGGTATCTACAATTATCCACTTGGTTAAGGATTTTTCCTTCTATTTCTATGTCACATTTTGGTGTCACCATTTTCTTTGATATTACCATTGTTACTGTTTTCTTGATATTCAAGGAGAGTCCTTTCCTTGCACTCTCTGTTACTACAACTTCTAATAATTGTTGTAGGTCTGTTGAATTATCCGCCACCAATACTGTGTCATCTGCATAGCGTATATTATTTATATTATGACCTCCAACTAGTATTCCTGGCATCTCTTTTATCTCTCTCATTATTACTTCGCTATACAGGGAGAAAAGATCTGGTGACAAGACACACCCCTGTCGTACTCCTAGCTTTAGCTGTTCGTAACTACCCTCTTTATTTCCATTTTAATTGCTGCTACTTGGTTCCAGTAAACATTCTTTATTATTCTTAAATCTTTTCCATCAATGTTGATATCTTCCAACATTTTAATCAGTTCATCATGTTTTACTTTATCAAATGCCTTAGTATAATCTATGAAGCACAAATATATGTCTCTCTGTTTCTCTATTGACCTTTCTATTAGTGTCCGTAGTGTATCAATTGCACTGTTTGTGCCCTTTCCTTCCACAAATCCATACTGTTCTTCACTAATTTCCATTTTTATTTTCCTTTTGGTTCTTCTCATTATGATTCTGAGTAGAAGCTTTAAGATATGGTTTATAAGGTTAATTGTACGAAAATCTTCACAATCAATTGCTCCTGGTCTTTTTGGTATAGCTATAAATACAGATTTCAGCATATCACTGGGTAAATATCCACTACTGTAAATATCATTCAACATTTTGGTTAATATATCTACTCCAAATTCTCCCAATACTTCTAATTCTTCTATTGTGATTTCATCTGGCCCAGCCGATTTTCCTGTCTTCATATATTTCATAGCGTCAGCGACTTCTTCTTTTAGAATAGGTGGACCTTCTAAGTTCCTATCTTCTGTTAATTCTTCCCTTTCTCCGTCATATAATTCTCCAATATACTCATTCCACCTCTTCATTATAGCACCTTCCTCTAATAATATCTTTCCTGTTTTTGATTTAAAGCACCCTGTATTTATTCTTATTTTTCTTCCTGTAAGCTCACTGATTTGTCTGTGCATATATTTTGTATCTTTAATAGAATTTAATTCAATTTTTTTAACCAACTTTCTTTAGCCTTCCCACATTTATCTTTTATTTCTTTATTTATCTTAGCGTATTCTTGTTTGTCATTTTTACTTTGTTTTCTTTTGTCCATCAGTTTTAAGATTTCTTCATTCATCCATTTTTTCTTAGCTATTTTGCCTCTCTCCGGTAATACTTCTTTGCTAGTTTGATGAATGGAGTCCCATAACATTTCCCATTGTTCATTTATACTCTGTATTTTAGCTTTCGCATTGTACCTATTTTTCACAGTCACTCGGTATAGTTCTTGCATTTCTGTATCTATTTTCAGAACCTCTTTATTAAGTCTCATGTTCTTAACCATTTTTTTCCCTCTCTTTAATCTTACTTTTATTTGTTCACATAGTGGTACATGATCACTATTACAGTCAACACCAGGCATTGTCTTTACATTAATTAAAGCATTTCTAAATCTTTTATTAATTAGTATGTAGTCAATTTGGTTGCGTATTTTCTTATCAGGGCTTTTCCATGTGTACAGTCGTCTTTTATGGTGTTTAAACCATGTGTTTCCAATGGTCATATCATTGATATTTGCCCATTCTATTAGCTTTTCCCCTCTTTCATTTCTTGTACCTAAACCATAATTCCCCACTACATCCTCCATTTTCCCCTTTCCTACTTTTGCATTAAAATCACCAAGTATTATTTTTATTTCTCGTGATCCAATTTGAGCCATCACCATTTCTATTTCGTCGTAAAAGTGTTGTATTTCTTCATCACTACTGCTTGTTGTTGGTGCATATGCTTGTATAATATTTATATCTATTGGTTTGCCTTTGATTTTTACCATAATAGCTCTATCTGTAATACACCAGTATCCATTAATTGACTTGGCTGTTTTTTCGTCTAATATTATTCCTACACCGTTTTCATGTGTATCCCCTCCAGAATAAATTATTGTGTGATTGTCAGCTATAATTTTGCCCGATCCCTTCCATCTCATCTCACTAACGCCTAGTATATTCATTTTCATGCTATCCATCTCTCTTAGAACATTGGTCAACTTTCCTAGCTCATTTAATGTCCTAACATTCCATGTTCCTACTCTAAATTTATTTATTTTAGTTAAGATTTTGCCATCAGTAGCTGGATGACGGTCTGGTGTCACCTGTGGCTCATGACTGTCCCTACCGGACGAGGATGTCCTAAGACGGCCATTAACGTCGTTCACTAACTTTGATATATGTTTTGCCATGATGTCTTGGGAAGATAATGTGGTGGTTTCCCCTTGCCTTCCACATCCACATGGTGGTCTTTTTACCTCTGCCTTTGACAGCCATTTCCGACTGTAAGGACAAGTGAGTGCCCTGCTCTGCTCAGCTGCAGAGTTGTCCACTTATTCCGGTGGATACTCGGTCCCCAGATCTGTGTTAGCCACACCGTAGTGTGTTTCCATCCTCTACCACGGGGAGGTGCAGTTGGGATTTTCCCTTCATAAAGTTATGGTCTCTGACCAAAACTCTCCAGTACTTTTAGAGGATCTATATTACTTATAGAATAGCACGACGTAATGCCAAACGAACAATTAGAGCATCTAGAGATGAATCCTGGAGAATATACGGTGAACAGATGGCGACCCTTAGCAAAGACTGCCCAAGAGAATTTTATAAACGTGTCACCACAATGAGAAACAGAGATGCATCTTACAACCCAACCACCATCATAAACAGCAAAAGAGGTATACCGATATTTAATCCACAACAGAGACTAGCAAGGTGGGCAGAATACTTTCAAGAACTACTTAACCCCACACATAACATAGAAAACCTCACTTTTGTGCCTGAATGCCAGGGACAGCAAGAACCAAATTTCATACCAGCAGAAGTCAAAGCAGTTATACAGAAAAGTCCTAAAAACAAATCACCAGGTCCAGATGGAATAACCACAGAAGCTATTCAGGCCTGTGGGGAAACTGGAGTTAAATGGCTAACAAGACATTTTAACATAGCATGGGAAGAAAGAAAAGTCCCAGATGATTGGCAACAGGCAATAATAGTACCAATATGGAAAAAGAAAGGCAATATGAGAGAGTGCGAAACATACAGAGGTATATCACTCCTGAGCCATGTAGGGAAAATGTATGCAAAACTTTTGGAACAAAGAGCTAGACCAATAGTTGAACAACAGTTAAGCAAAGCACAATTCGGTTTTCGGAAGGGTAAAAGTTGCACTGATGCACTATTTATACTTAGACAAATTTGTGAAAAACTATCGAATATAGTGACCAGCAGAATATTGTGTTTGTTGATCAGGAAAAGGCTTTCGATAGAGTAGACAGATACAAATTATGGACCATTCTTGAAGACTATGGGACAGAAGGGCAACTGCTAGAAAACATCATAGCCATCTACCACTCGTGCCAAAGTGCAGTAAGAACACAATAATCAAATATGTTCACAGTCAATACAGGAGTGAGACAGGGATGTGTGCTCTCTCCCCTGCTATTCAATATCTACATGGACAGAATTTCCAAAGAAGCAAGTCTCGACAGAACAGATTCAGAAAATTTAGAACTCTTTACTCCAGATGAAACAACTGACCAACAAGGAATAAATGAACTTCTATTTGCAGACGATCAGTGCCTGTTTTACAGCGATGAGGGCAGACTACATAATCATTTTACTAATCTGAGTTCAACCTGCAGCAGATACAATATGAGTATAAACACAGCCAAAACCGAAGTAATGCAAGTTAGCAGATCGCCAGGCCCACTAAGTATACAGATAAATAACACACCTCTGAAACAAGTTAAAAAATTCAAATACCTTGGAAGTATGATCACAGAAGATGGCAGATTGGACAGAGAAATTGAAATCAGATGTCAAAAAGCTAGTGCACTTACATATCAACTATCACCCTTACTGAAGCATCCAAACATACCCATGTCCGCAAAACGACAGATAATAAACAGCATATTCACACCAACCCTATGCTATCAATCTCAAACCTGGACTTTATCCATATTACACCTTCGCAAAATCAACACCTGCGAAATGAGATGCATGAGGAGAGCTGCCAACTTAACAATCCGGGACCGAGTAAGAAATGCTACTATCAGACAGACTGAGGGATCAACACCTTGTGCCACATTTATTGAAAGACAGAAGATCAAGTGGTTTGGCCATGTCGTTAGAATGCAACATCAGCAACTACCATCACTGGCCTTACATACATCAAAGATCATCTGCGACGAGACCATGAGGACGTCCAAGAAGAAAATGGATTGACGACATCAGAGACATTGTACAACCACACGGAATGACACTATCCAGTGCCGTCCACCGGGCGCTGGAACGCAAATTATTCCTCCCCACGCCGCTTGACGGCAGAAGTGGAAGATGATGATGATGATGATGATGATGATGATGATGATGACTGGTAGGACAGAAACGTCATCATTATTTGGGATCATTGGGGTAGATGGTTCAACCTGCTTTCTGCTAGTGTCGAATGTTGGGTGGCGCTCACCAAACCCGACTCCCCTCGTTGTGTTAACGGTTTCGGGCGGAGGAGCGCCATTAGACGATATAAGTTTTATGCTAGTGCTAGGAAATGCAACCTAAAGACTACATGTCATGGCAGGACAGATAATTCCCCAAGCCTTGGTAGGCAACTGGTCTAGGATCAAATCTCCGACAGGCGGACAGTTAAGAGTATTGCTTTGCTGGTCCGGTGGTTTCTGCAGATGTATTGGTGTTACCTTTCATCCGGAGTAAACTAGGCAGGCCGAGAGAGGGATCAAGGGCATGGGCAACCCATGGTCTCTACAATTTAGCCCAGGCTTTGTGCTATGGAGAGTTATAACTCCATCCTTGGTCCCCGCCATGGGATGTAGTTATTTTTTTTGTTTTTTGTTTAAAGAAGTTCTTTTTTTTTTTTGGTGTGTCTGTCAAGACGGCCAGGTGACAGTTAGTGGGTCAGACTTGTAAACTCCTGGGTTACAGGAGCAACAAGGAGGACATCCTGCCGTGGAAACCAGTCCGCAGTGATCTCACTGGATGTGACCAGGCAGACGGATTGACACAGGCTGGAGGACACCTCGGGAAGTTCTGTCTACCCCAGAGCTTCAGGGAGGCAAGAACACTGCTAAACTCATCTGTGAGTAGTAAGGGAGGCGCAAATGGATTATTATTTAAGGATCCGGATCCGCCTAGTGACGTAGTATTTTACTATATAAAAAGTCATGATCCTACGCTCTGACGTCAAAAAGCGGATCCTTCGGCGACCACATTTTCAAGGGATGCAACCCATGAATAAATAATCGAACATACTTTTGCACTGTTACTTCCCTTTTTTTGTGATAAATTTTATATGTGTAAACATTTTATATTTGCTAGTATTATTGAATGTAGCAGGCCGGGGCTTAAAAACCAATCATCTTTCTAGTGATGTTGTTAAGGTACAGTGCTCTTCCTCCTCGGTTTCTTTTTTCGTCGTCTTTCTCTATCTGTATTGGGTCGGGCATAAAAAAAACTAGCATCATTCCATTGGTGGTGTGTAAGACTTAGGGTTACAGTGCATTTCCTCAGGGTGGTCTAGGGGCGGGCCAGTGTGGGGATGGGGGGGGGGTCAGGGATGGGGCGCGGGTGTCAGCGTATAGGATAGGGCTAGGTGGTTCTTACCTCGGGTCGTGACATGTGTCATATGAAAATCGTAATAGGTAAACATGTAAATATGGCAGCCATATGATCTGTAGAGGGTTGTAGTAGTGTAAACACTATCATCATACGGGTTACAAATGAAAACCTTTAAAAGTGAAGATGGTCGTTGTTATTGATTGTAGCTGGTATAACTTAGCGAAATTCGTTGGTAAGGGGTGAGTAGCGGCTATTAGTGATCTGTAGAGTGTCATAGTGACCTATACACTATCATCATACAGCTTCAAGTGAAAACCTTAAAAAGTAAAAATGGTCGAAAATATTGATAGTAGTGCATATAACTTAGTGAAAGTGATATGCAAGGGGTGGGTAGTGGTTATTAGTGATCTGTAGAGGGTCACAGTGGCGTGTTCACTATCATCATACGGGTTACAAATGATAACCTTAAAAAGTAAAGATGGTCGATATTATTGATTGTCTCGGGTATACCTTAGTAAAAGTCGTTGGTAAGGGGTGGGTAGCGGTTATTAGCACTCTGTAGTGTGTCGTAGTGTCGTACACTAGCATCATAGGGTTACAAATGAAAACCTTAAAAAGTGAAAATGGTCCATATTATTAATTGTAACTGGTATAGCATAGTGAAATTCATTGGTAAGGGGTGGGTGGCGGCTATTAGTGGTCTGTAGAGTGTCGTAGTAGTGTAATCACTATCATCATACGGGTTACAAATGAAAACCTTAAAAAGTAGATATGGCTGATAGTATTGATTGTAGCGGGTATAGCGTAGTGAAATTCATTGGTAAGGGTGGGTGAGTGGTGGAGTAGGTAGATAAGTGGTTCTGAACACTATCATCATGCGATTTCATAGCTTCAAATGAAAACTTAAAACGGTAAAGATGGCAGGCATTATCGGATGTAGTGAGGATGGCGTAGCGAAATTCGTTTTAAGGGGTGGGTGAGTGGAGGAGTAGATAGATAAGTGCAGCTGATAGCTATTAAGGAGTGAGCGAGTGGTGAAGTGGCTAGATAAATACGGCCGGTCCTTGATAAGAGCCGGAGGAGGTGCTAGATAAAGACTCTCGGTCGAATGGAAAGGGTGGGTGAATGGAGGAAAGGCTAGATAGGTGCTTCTGATAATCTTTAAGGGGTTGTCGAGTGTTGGGGTGGTAAATAAATAATCTGTTCCTTGATAATAGTCGGAGGTTAATTCTCATAATAAAGTCTAAAGACTGAACTCATAGATGACTGATCTGAGGGTGACCGCCTGCGTGACTCATCACGGTGCTATGTCGGCGAGGGTGAACGTACGTGAACGTGTTCAAACATATCTTTGGGGAAAACTGGAGGATGACACAGAACATACTGATCGCGGTAAACCTGCTTGAACATGGCTAGACATGTTTTCTATGTTGCATCAGCCGCACAGTCTGTATACAAACGACCACAAAGGCGGGGTAAAGATACTATGTTTGCAACAAGACCTATCGAAAACAGCTCATCGAAGAGACCACTGGGGTAAGTACACTATGTGTAGTATACATTCTCGTTACACGCCGTCGAGTCGGTATAGTGCTGTCCCTAGTGTATATCTCAGAAGCTACATGAGGCAATTAACAAGAATACACTGCAAGGTATAGCCGCTCGGTATAGGAATACTAATACAATTATTAATGATGGTCGTATATAAATAATCATCATAAAATACCATCATCACCTTCACTTTTGCCGTCAAGTGACGCGGGGTAGAAATGGCGCTCCACCACTCGATGGGTGGCACTGAATAGTGTCATACTGGGTGATTGTCTGTATTCTCAGGCGTCCTCTGCAGTAATCCATTAGGATAGCTGCTGTGGTACATTCCAATTGTGTACATATGAAACATGTTTTTTCATTAAAGTTTGCTTTCTCTGTTCACTAAAAAGTAATATGCTTTTGTTCATGTACAAATTCAAACCAAAACGACCAGCCCCTCATTGACACGTAGATCACATCAATTCTGGAACACACAAAGGTATGTGTATATATCAGGTCTCCATTAAGTGTAGTGTAATATATATATATATATATATATATATATATATATATATATATATATATATATATATATATATATATATATATATATATATATATATATATATATGTGTGTGTGTGCGCGCGCGTGTGTAGCCTATGTCCTCTTTATGTACAGTGTGTGGAAACATGCTTATTCAACCACTCAATATTGATCATTATTCAGCTCACTCTCCAGATTTAACAAAATGTGCCGAGACAGGAGAATCTAGAGTCATGCTCTGTGGTCACTAATGTATTAAATGAATATATATGTGTCATTAATGTACACGATCTCAAAATACTCTGGCTCTTCAAAATGTGCCAAAGCTATATAAAAGTCAATTATGTGGTGTAAAATTCAGTATGTGTAATTTTTACTGTCCCTTGTTATATCATCTTTCTCCAGACAGAAAATTTGCAGACACAGAAAAAGCTCGAGACTATTGAGTTGCTTACAAGAAGTGAAATCTCGAAGCTATAGCTGACAAGAAGTGAAAGCTCGAAGTTATTGAGCTGTGTATAAGAAAGGAAGCCAACGAACGGTCTACCACAAAATATTGGTATGTATGCTTTCATCATTTCTCACTAACTGCTGGTCAACACTAAATAATTTCACCCCTAAGTGGTGGGCACCACCAAATGTAGTCAGCATTTCTCACTAATATAGTACAGCTATGTGTCATACGATATAAAGTAGCACAAAGAACAGAATTACGAACCAAGGCGTTGCTAACCATCACCACAAAAAATATAGTCACGGAGAAGACCTACTGTAAGGATAAAAAGAAAACGAAATAATTTACTATGTGTGACATCATAAGCCTGAAATCCTCTTTCTTTTGATATTTCCCAACAATTTATATATGAAATATTTTCTGTAGATAGGCTATCATCATGGTGTTATATGCTTGTAAAATATGTGTAATGATTTTTGTTGGGTCTTTCTTCACAGGTATTGACGTCCAGTATTTACAACAATTGTAAAAGAAGCGTGGCAGATTACACAATTTTATAGTGGTCACTATACCTTATCCATTGGAGCTACACGAGCTTATTTCGTTTTAATATTAATCCATTATTTAATACCCGAAGCTACAAATGTATTGGACAGTATTACTGAGCTACTATCAAGCCATTATTTAACACCAGAAGCTACTTATTGTCTTTTCATCACTACTTTCCCCCTATCATTATGGCCACTAGTCAGAAAAATATCTATCTCTGCTTTATTTGTGGTAAAGAATTCACTGAAAAAACCCAATCTTACGCGATATATTAACACCGTACACAAAACCACAGCTTACGCATGCCACTTTTGTGGCAATCTATACAAAAGGAAAGACATCCTACAACGACACATAAAAAATGATCACCAGACATCAACTACAACGACACCTGTGACCACTACACACTCAAACATGGATACTACAGCAGCAGACACTACAGCGCGTAAAAGGACAGCACCAGCTGACACACATAATCTAAAATACAGAAACTTGACCAAGTGGAAGCAGAGGAAGCCGATATAGTAGAAATAGATAAAGAAGTAGAGATAAATGAAGAACTAGCGACTGTAGACACCATCCGCGACATTGAAGTCCAGTAGAAATATAGAGACATCTGGCCCTACCTTAGGACATATCAGAACATCCACACACATATATCGACCTACAAATTTTTTCATCGACCAGACTCAACACAACCAATTGATTGGACCGAGACATTAAGACCAATATTTGCTAGTCAGGCGTGTGGATTTAAGGTAAATTATTCTCATCACATGATTTTACAACATGAGGAGGTTTTTCCATTCATCCTCAAATAATGCATGCCAGCTTGAAATTCCCCACCAAGTTACAAACGAACAAGACTTTAACGATTTTATAGAAATAGTTCAGGACAGTGACATGTTTAATTACGCCCTACACAACAGACCTGACACTAAGTACCTGGTAGAGACAATCCCTGCGACTAGTTTATATATATACCACACCACTGAACACCCGCTAGATTGATTTCTGGCTATAATATGGTTTATTAAAAATTAAAGTGGTCATATGTGTGATATCCTTGCATGTGTGTTACAGTGAATTGTCCGTATCATCGAAAATAAAAGACTCAATGTTGTGTGTCACTGTCTGTCACATTTTCACCGATCATTAAAATACTATTTGTATTGAAAATTAAATAAAAAATATTGAATGTTGTGCACATGAAAATATTACTTTTGATGGAAAAAATAAAAGTTATGAAAACGAAAATATCTTGTTTGTTTGTTTGTTTGTTGTTGTTGTTGTTGTTGTTGTTGTTGTTGTTGTTGTTGTTGTTGTTGTTGTTGTTGTTGTTGTTGTTTCCCAGTGGTATGCTTGGTTTGTTTCCGTCTTCCTTGTTTTTCAGTGTTTTCATGTTGACGGCCACGCGAGCTTGTTTTTCATTTTGAAGTAGTGCAAAGCTATGGAACAATTCACACACACACACACACACACACACACACACACACACACACACACACACACACACACACACAGTATGGAACAATGAGACAAGGCCAAAGTCACACAAGAACAAAGACACATTGGAACAGAGAGACGCGTACAATATCACAAAATAATGTTCATCTAAACTTATAATTATCTCAACGAAACTTATAAAAAGTAGGACACTTTGTTAACCAAAGTGAAAAATCTTAACCAAATTACAACCACACTTATAAACATCTCAGCCAAACTTATGAAAAGCCCAGCCAAACTTATGAAAAGTAGGACCATTTGTTAACCAAAAAGGCGAAAAGTTTGGCCAAAGTTCAACCAGACTCATCAACAATAGGAAAGTGTGTTAACCAAATGTGAACAGGTTAGCAAAATTTCAAACCAAACTTATAAAAAAATTGGAAATGTTGTTAACCAAACGTGAAAATTTTGATCAACTTTCACCCAAAATATCCAAGATCCGGCGGAGATAACATCCTCGGATTGTGGTAACACATAAACTATTCAATATCAGGGGGAGATCACATCCTCAGTTGCAGACAACACATAAACTACCCAAGATCAGGGGGAGATCACATCCTCGGGTTGTAGACAACACATAAAATACCCAAGATCAGGAGGAAATCACATCCTCGAGTTGTAAACAACACATAAACTACCCAAAAGCGTAGAGCTATCAAAATCTCGGTGCTCCATTGTTGGACACAATCAGCCATCAGATGTATGCAAACTAGATAGTTGTTGGGTCAAAGTCTGACGCAACATATCTATGAGAAGGTATGTAAATTAGAGATACGGCGCCCACTTCTGACTCAAGCTGAACGGGTTCGAATATCGTTGTGGAATTTTACAAACTAGGGAACTAAAGGTTATTATTCCCACCCTGATCCTGGGTGTTTGAATTTGACGCCTGATCTACTCAGATAAGTGCCAAAATATTAATCGGACCAGTTGATAAGCTGGCACTATTCATGCAAGCAATAAGTCCCAACACATGAGACAGCAACCGGGTCAGAGTGCAAGTAATGTTTACATCTATGACAGCCACAGTCGGCCACAGATAGTATGAAGACGGATACCGTAGTCTGTGTGCTTCCACTTTTATTAGAATGAAGAAAAGCTCGGCATCACTTTGTTCTACCACCCATAACGCTTTGTTCTACCACCCATAACGTCAAAGACATCTGAGTATCAAACACGTGTGGTCACATTGATCTAACAGTGTTCGGATCCGTGATCTTACAGCGTTTGATGGTGGTATAGTCGCTAATCGCTGGCTCTGGCGATTATCCACGCCAGTTGGACCCCTGCTAACTAGTTTGCTCTTCCCTCTTCCTCCACTGCTCACTCTTGGTTCCTAATTTTTTTCCGACATCCTAAAGGGTCGTCTACCCGTGTCTTCGTCCGCTTTTAGTCTGTCCTGATAGCCATCTAAATACTCTTGCGATGGGGTGTTGTTTATGCGATCTGACCCTTCTAGGACGTTCTCGCTTAGCAATTCGCTCTGGAATATGTAATTTCTGTTTCCTGGGACAAGATTGACAGGAGGATGATTGAGAACCAACGTTTCGTTGTGTTTCCCACGTACTAACTTATGTATTGTTACAGGCCAAGCGTAGCAAACAGTTTGACCTCGTGCACTCCCCTACCCGATGTTAGGTTTTGTTATTAGTGCTTCGACCTGATCCTAGAATATAGGCCTAGTAATTTGAGGCATACACATGTTTTTCCTGCCCAGAATCAAACTACCATGCGTGCTTTGCATTTATACTTTAAGAGGTCGGTGGGGGAAGAGGGGCATACTGACCTAGGTACGTCAGTCTTTTGCACTCGACCTCCACCCCACCCCACCCCCACCTCTGTTACACAGTGTGCGCGTTCAAATCCACAAGGTGTTTGGGGATGGATTTTTGGGGATGGAACATAGTAGACCAAACAAGTCGAGGGGGTTGGGGTTGGGGGAATATAACAATTAGGAAAACAAGGCACAAACAGATTATGTGTAGCTTGCCTGGACCTGATGTACACACATCTGGGTTAAGGAGTTGGTGCACTGTGCTGAATATCTCAGTTCGTGGTCCACGGAAGGAGACTGAAGCACTTGTGAGGATACTTGAGACTGTAAAACTAAAGTGTTCCTTCACTGTCCAACTCCTGGTGGATAAAACAGAAGAATGGAGACACGAGAACAGGGATTCAATGGTCACAGGAAAGAGATAATTCTAGCCTTCAATTTATGTGTTGTAGAGTGTGTCCTCTGCTCTCTAATTCTACTTCCATGTGTGCCAAACAATACCTGTGAATTTATAAAGGAAAAATCGTTGATTTCATTTCTCCATTTCTATCCTCTTCCACAAGGCTCGGTCTTCTGTCCATAAAGCGGCCCGCCGAAAGCCTTGCACAAAGCACGAACTTCGCAGCTAGAAGAAAGCCTTCCCTCTTTCCCTCCTTCTCCGCCCCCCACCCCCCCCCCCCCCGGGGGCCCAGAAACTACTGCCAACCCCAGACATAAGGACAAGAAAGAAAGAAAGAAAAGTAATTTATCCGTGATACACATACAGATTTTATGTGGAATGCTTCTACATCTGTCCGCGGTTGTTTGTATTGTGGCCTGCATGTTCAGAAAAATGGCGGAATGCAGGTTGCTTAACTAGCTGGTTTTGCCTTATGTTCTGTGTGTGCAATTGCTGGTTTTCTAGTGACTGTCGCTTCCATCGAAGATGAACAATATTTTTAGTGGCGGATTGATGTGTTGGCATTCTGGAAGCGGTCTTATGCATGTATGCCTGTGCGTGCTGTTAATTTATCAGGACTGCGGTCTGTTCCAATTTTCATATGGGGCAGTAAGGAGCATTTTGTGATGTTCACTGGCACAGGAATGAACATTATGGGACGGCCCTTTGCCGTGAAGTTTGAACTGTGACTAAGAATTGACTAACAGATACAAAGTTAAGGTGCTAACAACAACAACATCAACAGCAAACTATCCCAAACTTTTAAATATGTAACAAGACAAAGCTGCATAGATGAAATAACTGATTGACAAAACACACTTCTACAAGTAACAAAGGTCACACAACCAGACACACAGAGATCTGCATTTTCTGTTAGACGGAAAGCAACACATCAAACAAGCACAAGTCCATCCCTTGGTAACTTACTCACCTTAGTCGATTCGTGACATCGCGTGCAAATCAACAACCGACGCTACACTTTGACCCTGCCCCTCAGGCGAGTCCTACACTTGGAAAAGCGCGGCATATTTACAAAGCATTAAGTTTCATAACTTGGACGTCAGAATCCGGGATGTACCCGGTCAACTGCCTCCAGAATCTTCTGCTTCCGATAGGACGCGGACCTAGGTAGTTTGTTGACATATGTGGATGAGAAGTCAAAACATGTTCTGTGAAATTAATTGCATGTTGTTGTTATTGTTGTCTTCGTGCGTATTTCTTGACGCTTTCTTTGTAAAGAATTGAAAGGCACATTGTAGCAGCATTTGGCAATGGCAAATGCCCAAACACATGTAGTAGTAGAGAGTGTTCGTCCAGAAATATACCAAAGAATCAAGGAAGTGATCACAATTCGGACAGAAATTGTTCCGCTTTAGTTTGAAAAAGCTTGTCTCTCTTGGCAACTGCATCGTTTCTCAGAGTTAGAGAAATATCGGAGAATCTGTCACTCTTACGTAGAAGGACAGCGTGGATCCAATTCAACAATTGTTTGTTGGCAAGATCAGTGAATATCGTTCCAAGTCTGCGGGAGGTAAACTTGTTGACGCTTCTCCTGAGTCTAAGAAGAGATTGGAGGAACTTTTGGGCAGTCTAGAGCGGGTTTTGGCGCACGCAGAGTTAACATGTCACAGCTTCCAACATTTAACTTCGCAGAGCCTCAACTGGCGTGGACAGAATGGACCTGGGATCTGTTTGTCTAGCTTGATAGCTACCTACCTACCCATTCTCCTGCCTACCTTTCTGTCTGTATCTATCTCTACCTATCTTTCACTCCCCCTTTCTCTCTCTCTCTCTCTCTCTCTCTCTCTCTCTCTCTCTCTCTCTCTCTCTCTCACTCTCTCTCTCTCCCCTCTCTCTACTATCTTGTCCTCTCTCCCTCACAATTTCTCAAACTATCTCCTCTCCCTGTCTCTCTTTCTACCCACTCTCTCTCCCTACCTATCTTTCCCTCGCTCCCTTAAACTTTCACCCCCTCTCTCTCTCACCCTATCTCTCTTCTCCCTCACTCTCTCTTCTCTTTGTCTCTGTCTCTTCTTCCCTCTCTGCCCCTGTCTCTCCCTCTCTCTGCCCCTGTCTATCTCTCCCACTCTCTCCCCTCTCCCCGTCTCTCTCTATCTCTCTCCCACTCTTTCCTCTAACTCTCCCTCTCTCTCTCTTTCTCCGTATCTCTCTCCCCTCTCTCTCCCTCTCTCTCCGTTTCTTTCTCCGTTTCTCTCTCCCTCCCTTTTCCTTCCTCTCCCCTCTCTCCCCCCTCTCTCTCCCTTTATCTCCCCTCTTTCTCCGTCTCTCTCTCTCTTTCACTATCATTTTTCACTGTGTGAATGAGAGAGTAGGTGAGAGAGTGAATGAGAAAGAGTGTGAGTGAGAGAGTGAGTATGAGACAGAGAAAGTGAGAGAGTATGTATGCGCGTGTGCCTGCGTCAATGAAAGAGTAAGTGAATGTCTGTGTACACGTATGTGTGAGAGATTGAGTGAGAGAATGAATTAGTGTGAGAGAGAGGTTGTGTTGTCTGTCTGCCTGTCTGTGTGAGAGATTGAGAAAGTGAGTGAGTGAGTGTGAGTGAGTGAGTGTGAGTTAGAGAGCCAGCGAGTGAGTGAGTGAGTAAGGGAGAGTGAGTTAGTGAGGGGGAAAATTTGTGAGTATGTGTGTATGAGCGTGTGTGAGTGAGTGTGAGAACGAGTGAGTGTGTAAGAGAGAGACAGTGGGTGAGTGAGAGAGTGCATGAGAAGTGAATGAGAGAGAGAGAGAGAGAGAGAGAGAGAGAGAGAGAGAGAGAGAGTGGGTAAGTGTGTGTGTCTGTGTACTTGTCTGTGTGTGCGAGTAAGAAAGTGAGTTAGTGTGGTTTAGAGAGTGAATGAGTGAGTGTGAGTGAGAGGGTGAGATTATATGAGGCAGCGTGTCTGTGTAAGTAAGTGTGTGGGTGGATGGGTGTGTGTGTGTACGTGTCCATATGTGTGTATGTGTGTGTTTACATGTGTGTATATGAGTGTATGTGTGTGCATGTACGAATGTGCGTATGGGTGTGCATGTATAAGTGTGTGTAAATGTGTGTATGTGTGTGTGCTTGTAGGTGAGTATGTTTATATGTGTGTTTATGTGTGCGTACACGTGTGTGTGTTTATATGTATGTGCGTGTGTATATGCATGTATATGCGTGTGTATATGTATGTATGTGCGTGTGTATATATGTGTGTTCGTGTATGTATGTGCATATGTTTGTGTGTATGTGTGCATACATGCAGTGTATGCGAGGGAGTGCGTATGTGTGTGTACGTGTGTGTAAGTATGTGTGGATGTGTGTATGTGTGCGTGGGTATATGTGTGTGTATGTGTGTGTATATCGTGTGTATGCTCGTGTGTGTACGTGTATATGCTTTCGTGTGTATGCGAGGGAGTGTGTATTTGATAGCGAGAGGGTGTGTGTCTGTCTGTGTGTTAGTGAGAGTGAAAGAGAGTGTGATATAGAGTGAATGAAAGATGGAGAGAGTGACTTAATAGGTGAAAGAGTGATTGCGAGTGAGAGAGAGAGAGAGAGAGAGAGAGAGAGAGAGCTCTCGCACGAGTGAGCGAACGAGAGAGAGAAAGAGAGAGAGAGGAAGAGAGAGAGTGGGAGAATGGATGTGTTAGTGTGTATGTGTATGTGTGCGCGCATTATTTGTGAGTTTCTCTGTGTGTGTGTGTGTGTGTGTGTGTGTGTGTGTGTGTTGGTGAGAAGAGAGAGAGAGAGAGAGAGAGAGATAGAGAGAGAGAGAGAGAGAGAGAGAGAGAGAGAGAGTGAGAGATTTGAGCGTACGCATGTCATGTAACATGCTATTCCATATTTTGTGTGTATTCTCATGTTCATATTATCATTTTGAATGCCAATTGATTTTATCATTTATAATATGAACACATGTACATCACTGTAGAGTGAGTGAGAGAGTTAGGGAGTATGAGTGAGATAGAGAGAGAGAGTTTATGAGTTTGTAGGGTGGTAAATATAATAAATTAGAATAAGGACAAGTTTCGCTAGGGGTATTCAGTATGAATGGGGTTTAAATCCCAAACACGCCCTCTATAGGAATTAATATATTGGCTCGTAACCCCCAAGTATTGAACAAGGCAGAAAAGGGTGCAAGTTCAACACTAACATAAAAGAAATGTTTCCCATAGAAGGCTGGGAGATCCGGGAAGTTCTACCACAGACACCCGAGTACTAATCACTCTACCCAGAGGGTGTGTCTATGTGTAAGTGCCCCGCCCTACATTTAATCTCCCACATATATATAAACAATGACAAGTATCCACTGTCATGCACATCCACAGTATTATACAACAGAGGGACAACAACCAATGTTAGACGCAACAACTGGATTACATTGACAGAGGAATAACAGCCACTGTTAGACAAAAACAGTACAATGACTCACTGTATCACATAACAGTAACAATAACTCACTGTATCACATAACAGTAACAATAACTGGACTATAAACATCAATTTTGGAACAACAGGTTAACAATGAAGTAACTGCAAGGCTTTGTTAAACCAAACAAACAAACAATTGTATTGTGGAAACATTTGGGTTCTGGACAAACCCTGTTGGCTAGAATATGGTGACATGGGCATGAAAAATTATCATATTTCAGGCAATGCACACAAAGTATACAACCAAAACAGAAGTCCCAAAAATTATTTCCCCAAAAAAGGTTCACATCAAATACATGTGTCAAACACAAAACAAAGTAAATAATCCATACAAAGAAATAGATAAAGAAAATCTATCTAATCTGTCTCTAGAACTATCCTATGGGTCTGATGATGACTTCCTCTCCTTCATTATCCACTAGAAAAAGTCTGGCCATAATCACACTCTCTATAATCCAGGAAAACAGCTGCTTTGCATATATCCCCCTATTTAGAAAATTGGGGATTGCACACACACACACACACAGAACTTTCACTTCTGGATCATATATCCATCGCGAAAAACATGTAGGAGTAATCCATATGAATCCAATGTGGATATACTGTAATCTCTCAAGTCACAGTTGCTTATTCACTGGGCTAGGAGCGTTCCAGGGTGATATAACAGACAGGTATAAATAAGTCTGAAGCATTCTGGCGTGGCGTGACACACAGGAGTCCATGTGATTGATTCGATCAGGATCAGGCACAAACACTTTCAGTATCTCTCTGGATGAGGAGTGACATCACATAATCCATTAGAATTTCCTGACAGAACTAACTTGAATTGGGCATGAATATTTCAGCCCTCTTCTTGGTTAAGATGTAGGTTATTCTTTCTTCAGCTGAATATACGACTTGATTGACGGGAGTTGGTAATGTGCTTGATTATCCATGTCTGGGATATGATGGATGAGAAGATTCAAAGGAAGCTGGGAGTTCACACAATCAGTTGGTAAATCCATACTGGTAAATGATGGTGAATTCCAGACTATCCATGAGCCTCTGGAATATGACAGTTGCACGTGAAATCAGGCGGTGACTTTTAGAAGAGGATATACGCTGAAAACCATCTAGGCCAGGCATGCCTCATGTCTTTGCAGACATTGAAAAGATTTCTCTCAAGTCACTTCAGCATATTCAAAATCCATTAAGTATCCAGGCATTGACATTCAGGTTCAGGGTGAGTAGCAGTAACCAGCACTCTCTGTAGAATATTAGGGGCCGGCTGATAACCCAGTTTCCGGCCTCTAAATCCAAACAAGTTGACCATAACTTCAGTGCCAAGCATGGTGACTAATGCCAATACTCCACCGCCATCTCTAGCGCCTATGTAGTGAAGAAGAACAGGGTTGATATAGATTAGTTATACAATCCAAACTTGGATAACAATGTATCATAATAAACTATACATATATATGATGAATAACAGTGTATCATAATTAAAAATAGAGGGAACAAAAGGGAAGAAGAAAAAAAAAAGTGTAGCTAGTTCCCTAGCACTTATCGCCTACTGTAGAGTTTTGACCCACTCCAAAAGTGAGTAAGATATCTACTCAATAGGTACATTTCTTCTGGACTGATACTGGAGCTTCCTGAGGGGTTACGCACCACCTAATCCATCCAAACATTTTGATAGTACCGCTGTCACACCATGGAAAAAGTTCATGAGACACTGTCCTCATGTAAACAATTCATAAATCTCCTTTCCATAGTTACAAACAGCATTATGTGACTACCACTGACAAATGGCAAAAAGGCTAGATACCAATCAGTCATCTCCTCTTGCCTCATCATCATCATCATCATCATCATCATCATCATCATCATCATCATCATCATCATCATCATCATCATCATCATCATCATCATCATGTGTTTGTCCCCAATGGGGGTGAAGTTAAAAGATCTACTTCAGCAGTACCATCATGAATAGAATATACATATGATATATATGATGAATAACAGAAAAACTTGTTAGACTTTTACTAAACATGGTATGAACTCTCTAGTGGGTATTACAACATCTCAAAGTAAAAACACAAGAGCAGGTGTCATTTCCCACTCCCTTGAGATGATATATAGATATATCATACCAAATGACAATCTTATAACATCATTTATTACAGCATCAAGCAGTAACAATCATGAGCATAAAAGGTAAAATACTCATAAAAGAGAAATCATGGGAATCTTTTCCCATACACTTGAGATTATGTATATCATACCACATGAAAATCCCATAACATCATTTATGAAAATAAAAGACTACAAGACAATCTCTGTGTATTTACAACCAGGTAAACAAAAGATTAACTCCTAAGTGCATGAAAAAGTCAAGCGAGAATATCTCTCTCTATCTAACAAACTATTAAAGTTGTACACAGATGTGAAATAGTAATATTTCTCCCTCATAAGGGCCGAAATACAAAATATGCACTCAGGAAAAAACACTTTAAAACACAGAGACCCGTTGTGAAAAATAAGCATTTAGGAATAAAGTAAGTTCACAAAATCATCTCAGAAGATTGACTCATTGCAAGATTATATTGTAAGCATTTTGAAGGCTGACTGGACAACATGGCGATGTGCAGGCTGTGTGACGTAAACCAACATTTCAATGAAAGCGATTCTCCTAATTTTCACACACACAACTTCAATCATGATATTAGTTGCCACCAAGCATTGTATATAATATAATGCTCACCTAAAACGCAGAGAATAAGTGGGCTTTAAATTAACCCATTAACAATGGGTCGCCCGCTAACATTGGAGAAACATGGCGATTGACCAGACCGCTTTTCTACCAAGCCTTTGTCTCGATTAAGCCTGTGTTTCCGGGGCGCGGCCAATCAATTGTCTTAAAACGAAACGAAATTTCGTTTCGTTAATTCTCCCGTCGGGCTTTTTAATAGCCTCTACTCTCCAGATAGCGTGTCCTAGCAACGTCTGCTGGAAAAGACTGCGAGATGATGACATATATGTCACAGAGTTTGAGAGTGTGTGTGTGTGTGCCTGTGTAAGAAAGAAAGAAAAAAAAAAAAAGAGAGAGAGAGAGAGAGAGAGAGAGAGAGAGAGAGAGAGAGAGAGAGAGAGAGAGAGAGAGAGAGAGAGAGTTGAACACATGCATGTCCTGCAACATGCCATTCCATATTGTTTGTGTATTCTCATCTTTCATATTATCATTTTGTATGCCACTTAATTTTATCATGTATAATATAACATTACTGTCATGTGAGTGAGAGAGTTAGTGAGTGGAGAGAGAGAGAGAGAGAGAGAGAGAGAGAGAGAGAGTGTGTGTGTGTGTGTGTGTGTGTGTGAGAGATAGAGAAGAGAGAGAGAGAGAGAGAGAGAGAGAGAGAGAGAGAGAGAGAGAGAGAGAGAGAGAGAGAGAGAGAGAGAGAGAGAGAGAGAGAGTTGAATTGCATCACTAATATTTACACTACACAATGTATATGTACAATTTTTTCTCAATTTCTTACAATTTTTGCGAGAATGCTCACGACAATCGTCAGTGTCTCAGCTGTGTGTAAAGTGTGGGAGTTTGTTCTTATTAGTTTCAGTGATAATGTGAGGCATCATGTATGTGTCTAGATATGAGGATGTGTGTGTGGGTGTGTATGTGAGGGATGTGTGTGTGGGGGGGGGGAATTATGTGTGGAGGGGTTGTGTGTGGGTTGATGGGTATGTATGGACGGGTGAAGGGATGTGTGATCGGTGGGGGATATATGTGTGTATGTGAGGGATGTGTGTGTGGGTGGGGATATTTGGAGGATGGTTGGAAGTATGTGGGTGCTGGTGAGTTGGGGATGTGGGTAGGGAATGTGTATTTGGGTGGGTGAATGGGTGTGTGGGAGATGTGTGTGGGTTGGAGGACGGGTGTGTGATGGGTGTGGTGGGTGGGGATTGGGTGTGGGGATTGGGTGTGGGGGTATGTCTGTGAATGGGACATGGCTGTGTGGGTGGGAGTGTGTGTGTTTGGATAGGGTAAATGTGAGTAGGTGGAGGATGTATGTGTTGATGGTGAGGATGTTTGTAGGTGGGGGGTGTGTAGGTGGGTGGGGAGATGTGTGTGTGGGTGAGAGATGTGTGGGTGGGGATGAGTATGGGGAATGAATGTGGGGGATGTGTGTGGGGGATGTGGTTATGGGTGGGGTGTTGTGTGGGAGGGGAGTTGTGTGAGGTTTGGGGGAGGTGTGAAATATGCGGGTGGATGAAGGTTGTATGTGAGGATGGGGGATGTGTGTTTGGCTGGGTGGTTTGGGTGTGTGTGGGTGGGAGGGTAGATGAGAGATGCATTTGTTGATGGGTGGGTGATGTGTGGATGTGAGTGGTTGATGGATGAGTACGTGAGTGGGTGGATGTGTGTGAGAGGTGAGTGTATGGGTGGGGGATGTATGTGTGGGTGAGAAGATTGTGCGAGCGGCGGATGTGTGTTGGTGGGGTATATGTGGGTAGTGGGGTGTGTGTGGGAGGTGTGTGTTTTTGGATGAGGAATGTGTTGGTGGGTGATGTGTGTGTGGGTGTGGGGATGTATGTGTGTATGAGAGTGTATGGGTGGTGAGATGTGTAGTTAAGGGATGTGTGATTGTGGATTGGAGATCCGGGGGAGGGGGTAGTTGGCGAGTGGGTGGGTGGAGTGTCGCGAGATTGCCATGAGTTAAACAGATAAATATTCCCGACGTTTGCTTGGCGTGTATTTTCAGCACCATTATTTTACTAACTGGAAAAACACCGCGGATGTCAAAATCTCAGGACAATATTTGTAGCTGCACGTGTACATCTATAACGGATTTGGAACGGTCGGTGTTGATGGTGACAGGTCCTGGCATCGCCTTGATTAGTTTGTCTACATTTGAATGTAAATGGAAGCAGTGGGGTCAGCCCATCTACACATTTGGTGTTGAGTGAGAAGGAAGGGATACACCGAGTTGGCAGTTCATTACCAGTTAGAATCACATATATTGTCACCACGGAACAGAAGATTGACAAGTTTGTCAACATTTGAATGCAGATGGAAGCCGTGAGATCACAATGGCAGATGTAAAACGGAAGTACTTAGTAGGGAGAAAACAGTACATATGTCAATTCTTGGTTTCCGGAACATGAAGAGTTTGACGGGGTTATTTGTTTGTTGGAAGTCGTCATAAAATTCGCTGGCTTGTTTTGAGAATCTTAACAATTACTGACAACTTTGACAGGATTTAAGCCCGGAAAAATAGATCCTTGCAAATGGTTGATATGTCCAAATAACACCTGTGTGTGGGAGAAGAGGATGAAGTCACGTGGACAACTTTGGTCGTTTGCCATATAAACTCTAGTTGGGACCAGCTAGGGAGGACTTGAAATTATGCTTTAGTCAGAGTGCCAGGGCACGGCAGCGCCTAGTGGAAATAATATCTACCGTGTGTTAATTAGTGACTTAATTTTACACGTGCCTATAATGGCAGATGTAGATATGATTGATAGGACTGCAGTGGTGCCATTTAAGGTATAACCTATTATAATATATTCGTTATAATTACTTTAGGCAGTAGCCTTGTTAAACTATAGTGTGATGATTAGCACTGTTAGTGGAAACTAGCTAGAGTAGGGAAGTGATACTTGACTCTGTTAGCTAGAATAGATTAGTGAAGTGTTGATAAGCTTTACTAGTTGAGAATTGAGTAATGAGGGATAATTGGGATTTCCCGTAGGTGTCCCTTGTGGGAGGGGTTCCACATTCTGTTTGCTGATTTTTTCTTTGTCATAACCTGATTCGACTCTAGGTGGGTAGCTAATCTGCTCTATGACTAAGTCTAGTTAGCTAACGATCATTAGGCAAGGTGATAGGCTTACACTCAGCCGAAAGAATCATGAACTAGTACTATCACCAGGTGTGTTGTTTCTATCCTAGGTTCCCTACCAGATCCAAGGAAGCTCAATAAAGTTTTGGGAAGGAAGAAAATCCCAGTCGGAAGAACACCAGTTCGGCAATCAATAAAGATTGCTTACAGACGTGATTAAAAGCTAGAGGGAGGTTGATTCACCCAACATAGTGAAGATTACAGTTGCACCATACAGCATTAAACAGTGGTAACGAACCGAGAACCGGTTAAGAGTAACTAGTGTTAGTACAGTAACAATTAACATTAGTAATTAGCACTTGCGGACTGAATGGTTCGATGTGCAACGAGGATGATCTGTCGACTAACACTTAACTTTACTAACTGTGTAAACACTAGAAAAGAACTTGTGCAGTTGGTTAGAGAACATTAGGAACGGACATTGTGTAGAGTGAATCCGGTCCATAAGTAACTGTTCATACCACCGGTGTCTATTTCTCATGTTCATGAAATGGGATTACCAGAGGTCTACAGAAGCAAAGCAGTATCCGGCAGGATGGTTCCGGCAACGGGTGAGACGTACTTGTTCTGACGTAACGTGCTGTGGTCTATCTTTGCTGTGATCAGCGGACTGATCTGATGTCTGAGAGTCAGATTCTCTACACTTTATAGAACACGTCACACATTTTCTTCGCATACACGTCTCATACACGTTACACTTTTATTTTAATAAATTAATCTTTATTAATTTCTAGAAGTAAGAGTTGTTGAGTATGTTGCGTTGGGGAAGTATGAGAAGGGGGCATAGTACGACAGTGTGAGAGTGATAGGAAAAGGTGTCCATAGGCTGATGGAGTGTGTTGGACGGAAGCTGGTGGATTCTCCAGAATATTGAGGGGAAAAAAAAAAATAATATTATAATGTGGGTGTCGGATCTCCTCACTCCAGGGACGACACTTTAAAGGAGGACACGACATTATTGGGGGCTCGTCCGGGATATTTGGACAGTGGGATCTCTCGTAAACGTGATCTTTGGACAGCGGGATCTATCGTAAACGTGATCTTTGGACAACGAGATCTCTCGTAAACGGGATCCTTGGACAGCGGGATCTCCCGTAAACGGAATCCTTGGACAGCGAGATCTCCTGCAAGCAGGAACGTTTGACAGGGGGATCTTCTGACAACGGGGTCTTTTGACACGGGATCCTTAGTTATAAGAGGGAGATATCATTTTGGAGAATCCAGCTAGAGTGAATGTGGATAGGGGTTAGGATTAATATCTTACCTGTTCACACTTCACACGTCTGCATAGGTCTGTGGTCCTGATTCTACTCTTGTCACTGAGTGAATGTACTGTGTGTGGTAATATCGAGATTTATAGTACTTGTTCATATATCGGTATAGTAATTTGCAGTTATATTGTACTAGACCTGCTAGCTTACCTCTCTGTATAATGGCCACCCCTAAACTTAGCACGTTAGAATTAAAGGAAAGGGGGGAAGAAATGGGATTGGCGGGGTCTGCTCTAACGGATTACATACAGGAAGTGGAGAGAGAGTATCGTCAAGCAGAAAGGGATGATCGAAAGGCCGAGCTGGAATTGAGAAGGATGGAGTTGGAGCAAGCAGCTAAGAAATTGGAAGCTGAGCAAGCAGCTAAGAAATTGGAAGCTGAGCAAGCAGCTAGGAAATTGGAAGCTGAGCAAGCAGCTAGGAAATTTGAAGCTGAGCAAGCAGCTAGGAAATTAGAAGCTGAACAGGAAGCACAGAAAAGGGAGCACGAGTACCGGATGAGGGAACTCGAGTTGAAGAGTCAATCTAATGGAGAAACTGAGGGAGCAGTTGGAGGTTCCTCCATCCCAGGATCAACACCAGTAGGTGGACATGGGTACCATGCTATGAAGTTTCCTTTAGCGGTCTACGAGGAGGACAAAGAGAAGATTGATCAATACCTTCAACGCTTCGAGGCTATGTCAGTTGCTATGGGTCTGGAGCGTAACAAATGGAATCTTAAGCTATCCCAGGGATTACGCGGGACAGGATACGAGGTTTATACTCGCCTGCCACCAGGACATGAGAACAATTATGATGAGTTAAAGACGGCTCTGCTGAAACGATTCGAGGTTACATCGCATACCTACCGGAAAAAATTTCGAGCAGCGAAACGAGAACCGGGAGAGTTGTTTGCCGCCTACAGTTTGCGTCTTAAATCTTATCTCCATAAGTGGATGGATTTGGCTGGGTTTGCACATGACTATGAGAGTCTGGAAGAGCTCATGGTGGTCGACCAGCTGAAGAAGCAAATGTCTAAACCTCTCAGGACGTTCCTGGGAGAACAAGGAGCGGAACGTATTGACCTCGTGAATAAATTAGCAGAACGGTTCGTCGAGGTACATGGG
This sequence comes from Cepaea hortensis, assembly GCA_963921405.1. NCBI lineage: Eukaryota > Metazoa > Mollusca > Gastropoda > Stylommatophora > Helicidae > Cepaea > Cepaea hortensis. The sequence goes on from OY992890.1 coordinate 10,052,811, forward strand.
GAGGTAGGGGAAAACCTTTCAACCAACACCAAAAGTCAAGAGAAACATGACAAGAAGAAAGCCAAAAACTCAGGAACCAAAAAGTGGGAACCTTATGTGCAAAAATCAGAGGATAATTCAGAGAAGAAGAAGGAGGGAAGCAAGAGCACCTCAAGCTCTACACCTAAACGACCGTGGTCGGAGAAGTGGTGTTCAATTTGTAAGTCACCCTCTCACAATACGAGGGACTGCAAATCGAAGGCTAAGAACCCTCATTTTGCAGCATGTCAAGTGACTTCCAAGGAGGTTGTCACGGAAAATGCCAAGGTCAACAAGGAAGCTCGCCACCAGGAGAGCTCATTCAAGTCCGACAATAGAAAATCTAGGACAGGGAAATGGTGCAACGAATGCAAGTCAAACACGCACAATGCTATTGACTGCAGGGGAAAGTCAGGAGACACTCAATTCGTCGTGTGCTCAGGAAAACCTAAGGTGGAGCCCACCGAACAGGTCGAGACCGAGGAAGAGACTCCAGACCAGGAAAAACCACCTGTAGTGGAATTGGTAGAGGTTAACGGTCGTCAAGTGGAGTGTTTATACGACACAGGACTGGACGGGGAGGCCGTGATTTCTGCGGATCTAGTACATCCAGAACAATTCACAGGTGAAACCTTGGATATACAGCCTGCACAGAAGAGTGCTGTAGTCATGAAGTTGCCCATTGCTAATGTGGAGATTCGGTCACGGTACGTCACCGGCACCATCAAGGCCGCTGTATTGACCGATCCCATTTTTCCAGTCATCCTAGGTTGCCGGTATGTCTTTCTGGGAATGCCCAGGGAGCCTATTCATATGGGAGCAATGCAGACTCGCTCTCAGACGAAAACGGAAGAGGCAGACGCAATTGTGACTAACCCAATGCCGGGGGAGCTACGATCTGCCCAGAGTGAGGATGATACTTTACGTCCTTGCTACAAAAAGCTGCAGAAAAGTGCTGATCCACCAGGACGGGGGCAGTACTACATGAAGAATAGGATACTCTACAGGAGAGCAGGAAGGGGAGACAACCTATACGGTCAGTTGGTCGTCCCGAAAGCTCATCGGTCCCAGATTCTTCATATGGGGCATACCATCTCCTTTAGTGGACACATGGGTATTGCCGCCACCATGCAGCGGATTTCCTGCCACTACTATTGGCCGGGAATGACAGATGATGTGCGTCGGTATGTGAAGTCATGCCCTGAGTGCCAGAGGGTGGCACCGAAACACTGGACAGCACCGGTGATGTTGGGTGAGATGCCCATCATGAACTCTCCTTTCGAGAGGGTAGCCATCGATATCGTGGGTCCACTTCCCAGGACTAGGAAGAGGAATATGTATATACTCACAATGGTGGATTGCTGTACAATGTGGGGTGAGGCTATACCGTTGACCACGATTGACTCGAAAAGAGTGGCGGACGCACTGATGGAGGCCTTTACCAGATTAGGCTTTCCGGATCAAATTCTGACGGACAATGGATCTCAGTTTTGTGGAAAACTCATGGAGGAGGTATTTAGGGTGTTTCACTCTAACCACATACATACCAGCCCTTACCACCCTCAAGCCAATGGACAAGTAGAGCGTTTCAACGGCACGTTGATGACAATGCTCAGGAAATTAGCGCAGGAAAAACCTGATAGGTGGGATGAATATATCCCAGCAGCACTCTTTGCCTATCGGGAAGTTCCTCATGGCTCAACAGGACTACCACCCGCTACGTTGCTGTTTGGTCGTCCAATCAAAGGACCGTTGGAAGCCATGTTGAGGAGTTGGACTGAAGAGGGGACGTCAGAAGAAGTGATCTCATCCTATCAATACGTGGAGGAACTGAAAGAAAAACTCCACAAGGGATGGACTCTGGCAAATCAAAACTTGAAAAAGGCCAGGAAAAGACATGCGGCTTACTACAACCGTAGGTCTAAAGAAAGATCTCTAGAGGTGGGAGATAAAGTCTTGTTGCTACTCCCAACGGGAAACAACAAACTGGAGATAGGTTGGCAAGGACCATTTCCCGTGGAAAGGGTGATATCCAGAACCAACTATCAAATCCGGATCCGGGGAAAGTCGAAGATTTTCCATATCAATCTCTTGCGGAAATACGAAGAGAGACCCGGAGACAAGGCAGCTCACCTCATGGCAATGGCAGTTGCAGTGGAGACAGAAGTGGGAACCAGCGAGGGCAGGGAATATCCCTTAGTACACCAGGAAACCTATAGGGATGTACAAGTGAACCCTGATCTGACCTCCCAGGAGAGGGAAAGGATAACCCAGGTTCTCAAGTCTCATAAGGAGATACTGACTGATAAACCTGGACGAACGAGGTTGGTGGAGTTTGAGATGACTTTGACCACACAGGAGCCGGTTCGTCAGAAGGTTTACCCAGTGCCATTCTCTAAAGAAAAGGCCCTGGAGGAGGAAATAAAAAAATTGCTGGAGGATGACGTGATTGCACCATCCACATCCCCATACAATGCGGGGGTAGTTTTGTTACGCAAACCAAGTGGAGAACACAGGTTGTGTATAGATTACCGACTGCTGAACAGTCATACACAGTTTCAGGTGGAACCTTTGCCGAATCCAACTCAGCTATTCGCTAGGCTCCATAAGGCTCGGTACTTTTCAAAGGTGGATCTGAGTCGGGGGTACTATCAGATACCAGTCAAACCGGAGATTCGACCACTGTTAGCTTTCAGTACACCCAGTGGACACTACGAATTTAAGGTCATGCCCTTTGGACTTAGCAATGCACCTAGTGTGTTTACACGCATGATGAGGACTTTACTAGATCCGTTACAGGATCCGTCCATCATCTCATTTATGGATGATATTCTGATTTCCAGTGACAGCCTGGATGACCACTTACAATCCTTGGAGAGAGTGTTTAATAGGCTCAAGGAAGCAGGGCTTACTGCTCGTCCAACCAAGTGCATGATTGGTTACCAGACTCTGGAATTTCTAGGTCACACCATCACTCCAGGACACATTGTTCCAGAAGAGAAGAACCTGGAGAAAATCAGAAATGCACCAAGGCCAAAAACGAAGAAGGATGTGCGATCTTTTCTCTCGTTGTGTGGGTTCTACCACAAATTTATCCCACATTTCACGGAACTGGGAGCTCCGTTGACCGAAACCTTGAAAAAGGGATTCCCGGATCAAATCATTTGGACACCAGAATGTGAGAATGCCTATAGTCAGTTAAAGGAGGCCTTGGTCAGCAAACCTGTATTACAGCTCCCTGACCTTTCCAAACCATTTGTGTTGAGAACGGATGCGAGTGGGATTGGAATTGGAGCCGCTTTGTTACAGGAAGGAAAAGACGATGCTTCGGTTTTGAAACCTGTGGCATACGCAAGTAAGAAACTTCTACAGGCGGAGAGGAATTATTCAACCGTCGAGAGAGAATGCTTGTCCCTCGTATGGGCAGTGCAAAAATTTCAGCCATATTTGTATGGAGTTAAGTTTCGGGTTCAGTCGGATCATCAGCCCCTGATGTTCCTGGCTACTTCTCAGAAGCTCAACGCACGTTTGATGCGGTGGTCGTTGTTACTTCAACCGTATAATTTCACAGTAGAGTACATTCCTGGGAAGGAGAATGTTGGAGCGGATTTCTTGTCAAGACACCCAGCTCCTGAAGAAGAGGAATGAATTATCTGGATTTAACTCATGGTGGAGGAGAGTGAGATGGACTACTCTCTTAAGAGGGGGCCTATGTCGCGAGATTGCCATGAGTTAAACAGATAAATATTCCCGACGTTTGCTTGGCGTGTATTTTCAGCACCATTATTTTACTAACTGGAAAAACACCGCGGATGTCAAAATCTCAGGACAATATTTGTAGCTGCACGTGTACATCTATAACGGATTTGGAACGGTCGGTGTTGATGGTGACAGGTCCTGGCATCGCCTTGATTAGTTTGTCTACATTTGAATGTAAATGGAAGCAGTGGGGTCAGCCCATCTACACATTTGGTGTTGAGTGAGAAGGAAGGGATACACCGAGTTGGCAGTTCATTACCAGTTAGAATCACATATATTGTCACCACGGAACAGAAGATTGACAAGTTTGTCAACATTTGAATGCAGATGGAAGCCGTGAGATCACAATGGCAGATGTAAAACGGAAGTACTTAGTAGGGAGAAAACAGTACATATGTCAATTCTTGGTTTCCGGAACATGAAGAGTTTGACGGGGTTATTTGCAACTGTTTGTTGGAAGTCGTCATAAAATTCGCTGGCTTGTTTTGAGAATCTTAACAATTACTGACAACTTTGACAGGATTTAAGCCCGGAAAAATAGATCCTTGCAAATGGTTGATATGTCCAAATAACACCTGTGTGGGGGAGAAGAGGATGAAGTCACGTGGACAACTTTGGTCGTTTGCCATATAAACTCTAGTTGGGACCAGCTAGGGAGGACTTGAAATTATGCTTTAGTCAGAGTGCCAGGGCACGGCAGCGCCTAGTGGAAATAATATCTACCGTGTGTTAATTAGTGACTTAATTTTACACGTGCCTATAATGGCAGATGTAGATATGATTGATAGGACTGCAGTGGTGCCATTTAAGGTATAACCTATTATAATATATTCGTTATAATTACTTTAGGCAGTAGCCTTGTTAAACTATAGTGTGATGATTAGCACTGTTAGTGGAAACTAGCTAGAGTAGGGAAGTGATACTTGACTCTGTTAGCTAGAATAGATTAGTGAAGTGTTGATAAGCTTTACTAGTTGAGAATTGAGTAATGAGGGATAATTGGGATTTCCCGTAGGTGTCCCTTGTGGGAGGGGTTCCACATTCTGTTTGCTGATTTTTTCTTTGTCATAACCTGATTCGACTCTAGGTGGGTAGCTAATCTGCTCTATGACTAAGTCTAGTTAGCTAACGATCATTAGGCAAGGTGATAGGCTTACACTCAGCCGAAAGAATCATGAACTAGTACTATCACCAGGTGTGTTGTTTCTATCCTAGGTTCCCTACCAGATCCAAGGAAGCTCAATAAAGTTTTGGGAAGGAAGAAAATCCCAGTCGGAAGAACACCAGTTCGGCAATCAATAAAGATTGCTTACAGACGTGATTAAAAGCTAGAGGGAGGTTGATTCACCCAACATAGTGAAGATTACAGTTGCACCATACAGCATTAAACAGTGGTAACGAACCGAGAACCGGTTAAGAGTAACTAGTGTTAGTACAGTAACAATTAACATTAGTAATTAGCACTTGCGGACTGAATGGTTCGATGTGCAACGAGGATGATCTGTCGACTAACACTTAACTTTACTAACTGTGTAAACACTAGAAAAGAACTTGTGCAGTTGGTTAGAGAACATTAGGAACGGACATTGTGTAGAGTGAATCCGGTCCATAAGTAACTGTTCATACCACCGGTGTCTATTTCTCATGTTCATGAAATGGGATTACCAGAGGTCTACAGAAGCAAAGCAGTATCCGGCAGGATGGTTCCGGCAACGGGTGAGACGTACTTGTTCTGACGTAACGTGCTGTGGTCTATCTTTGCTGTGATCAGCGGACTGATCTGATGTCTGAGAGTCAGATTCTCTACACTTTATAGAACACGTCACACATTTTCTTCGCATACACGTCTCATACACGTTACACTTTTATTTTAATAAATTAATCTTTATTAATTTCTAGAAGTAAGAGTTGTTGAGTATGTTGCGTTGGGGAAGTATGAGAAGGGGGCATAGTACGACAGTGTGAGAGTGATAGGAAAAGGTGTCCATAGGCTGATGGAGTGTGTTGGACGGAAGCTGGTGGATTCTCCAGAATATTGAGGGGAAAAAAAAAAAAATAATATTATAATGTGGGTGTCGGATCTCCTCACTCCAGGGACGACACTTTAAAGGAGGACACGACATGGAGAATGTGTGAGAGGGTGAGTGTGTGTAGGTTGGGGTGGGTGGAGGATGTCTGTGTGTGGGTGCGGGATGTATGGGTAGGGGAGATTGTGTGTGTGTGGAGGATGTGTGTAAGTGGGGGGGGGGGGTGTGGGTGGGTGCGGGTTTTGTGTGTGAGTAGGTGCGGGATATGTGAGTTGGCGGGAATATGTGTGAGTGGGTGTTGGATATGTGGTTGGGGGATGTGTGTTTAGCGGAGTGGTTGGGGTGTATGTGTGAGTGGTGGAGGATATGTGGGTGGGTGAGTGTTGGTAGGTTATGGGATGGGTGGAGGATGTGTGCGTGTGAGTGGGGAGATGTGTGAAAGTGGGGGATGTGTGGGTGGATGATGGATGGGTGGATGCATGCATGTGTGCCTGGGTTTGTGTGTGGGTGGGTGGGGGATGTGTGTGGAGGGATGTGTGGTGGGTAGGAGATGTGTTTGAACAAAATGTGGGAACAAAATGTGATGAGATTGGATAAGATGAGATGAAATGCGATGAGACGAGATGAGATGATGAGATAGATCTTTAATACCCGTTTGTTCATTAGAAATGACTATGCATATTATAATGGATCACCCCATATGTCTTGTTGATCCACAAAAATAAAAAAAAACAGCAACAAAGACAATAATAATAGTAAATGATCTCGAACGACAACAACCAAAAAAAAAAAAAAACAACAACAACAACAACAACATTCCCATATGTATGGCACGTTACACTCGCCTTGGGTATTCATGATGCCCATGTTAAACATTGCCTCAACGAGTCATGTATTATTGATTATTTTTCATGTGTTTTAATGCTTATTGTTCTTTTGTTGTCAAAGAATTGCTTCATAAAAGATGTTGAATGAAAGAATGTATGAGAGGAAATAGAGAAGAAGGGCAGAATGTCAGACGGGCCTGCGTGCCCAATTCTTAACCCTTGGAAAATAAAGATTTACTTACTTAATTACTTACTTACTTATTTACTTACTTATTCAAATATAGCCCACGCAGTTTGCTTTGGTTGTCACCTTTGTCCACAGCCTCCTGTCTCGCGTCTGTCAATTATTTTGGGAAACAGAAGAACCCCCAATTGTAAGTACAACATTACCAAGAACATCGACAGCAACACCAGAACTAAAGACAAATACTTGACATGGCAAGTTAAAGGCTTAAGGGTTGATGTCACTGCACCGAGTTCGTTCCCATATTGCCTGGCTTTCATTTTACAGGGTGGCCTGATGAAAGCGTCGCACAGAGCACGAACGCCGTAGCTCCATCGGCTACACCCAGGGTCAGCGGAAACACTGCCCTCGTGAACTGTATGACGTTCGGGATTGAACTAATGATCTTCGGACCGTGAGGCAAGCGACCTGACTACTTCGCCATGGGGACGTGTGTGTTTCAGTGTCACAATTTTGATACTCCAGAAGATGAATCAAGACCCGACATGACAGTACCGAGAATATTCCTATACGCGATCCGTCCTCATCTTCAATAATCAGCGAAGAGTCCCGGTACTGATGGTACCAGTTGTCGTCTGATAATATTGATTATGTGGTTGTTTCGGGATTTGAAATTTAAATATTGAGCACAACCCACTACTGGCAACGCCGATCGCATTCTGGTATGAACCTAAGGCCTATCCAAGTCAATATGGAAGCACTATACTCGGTCAGGGATATGCACTACTGACAAGCTCAAATGAGGGCGAAACTCGAGTATAGTGCTTCCATATTGACGTGGATAGGCCTTAGGTTCATACCAGAATGCGATCGGCGTTGCCAGTAGTGGGTTGTGCTCAATATTTAAGTCTGATAATATGTCTGTTTGGCCTTTTGTCGGAGTACTGAAAATCGGCCAGATAGTTTGGTGACTCCTTTTTGCCGCGACATTCTCTCTAGGCTATGATGCCTCTAGGCTACGATGCCTCTAGGCTATGATGCCTCGCACACTATTCATATCATCTTAAAAGAACTTGATCACGTGTGCCTTATCGTGCACCAAATCGCCAACCAACGACAACGCTACAGACCCAGCCAGTCTGTCCTCCCGCTCGTCTCCCAACACTCCAGCATGTCCGGCGGAAACATCCAACAGAACCTCCCTGTTTGTGATTATTGAATGGAAGCATGGCTGTCAATCTGCACGGCATTCAGTTTCCTCAGGGAAGTAGTTAAGTTACGCCGCCTGCATCGCGCTCCGTAGGTTGTTGATTCGATTCCCGGTTACGATTTTTGGTTCTCGAGCGCAATTTTCTCGAATATTCATGAGGTCGTCGCTGGAGCTACTGATTTGGTGCTTTGTGCGACGCTTTCGGCAGGTCTCCTTGTGGAAAAATACGAAGTCATAGATAATAAAACCCGGTACAATGACGTCGATTCTCTTGTCTTATCAAACCGTGTCAACTATGAACAAAGCACGCCAGCCTTCACCCTTCTCTGCGTGTTCTATGAAAGCCACCCGGAAGTAAAAATGTGGTGCGTCAACTTCCTAGTACTTACAGGGGCTGACAACGCAATACTGAACACAACAATGACAAATAACAACAAATATCTGCTACACGAACTCTCTGGCTGATGCAATATTTCAGTTACTCATTTCGTAGAGAACGCGATGGCGCAGTGGTAAGCACGTTTATCTGCCGACCCAGTGGTTTGTGGTGGAATCCACACGATGGTAATTTTATTTTAAATTTACCTGAGCTCCGAGATCCACTCAGCCTAAAACTAAAATGGACACTAACATAAGTCAATTGAGCTCATGTCCACTTTTTGAGCGTACAGCATGCGTTGAACGAGATTGCATGGCTCGACAGAACGGAGGGGTTAAAAAGACCCTTGAAAGGAGTCGCTTAAAAAAAAAAAAAATCTTGAAAGGAGTCAATCGGTAGGAGATCCTGATAGGAACAGCACGGACGGAAAGCCAAGCTGGAGATGGCAAGTGATATTATCGCCAGGGCGTATGTTGATTGACAGAGATTATTTTAGATATTATTTTACTGAGCGACTACAATGAATGACTGAACTGTATTTCTACTGATTGTGAATTTCATTCCTGGTTTGATGAGTAATTACAGGATGTGAAACATTTCTGTCTTCTGTGAAGTGTTGTCATAATTCAGTGTGTTGTTAGTTGTTACAAAATGAGGAGGAAGAAGTTAAAGGCCGGTGTGGTATGTGGGATGGTACTATAACAAACTACCATAACACACATCAGAACAAACCATTAAACCGTAGTACAATAACAACGAACAAGTAATAGTAGCAACTATAAGAAACATTAGCAAGAACCACTGGACAACATCGAATAAATAAGCTCGGAAAGTACCATGCAGGTCAGGGGATTGAATCTCCAGAAGATAGATAGCAGGGCAGCAAAGCAAAAGACTAATTCAGCAAAACTAAAGAGTGATACTACCGACCCCTGATTCCAGAACCCATATTAATTAAACAGCAGTAAATGGAGGTCACAATCCGAGTCCTGACGCCAAACCGATTCTAGCGAATTGATACCACATTAATTAGAGGTTAGAACGACCCACGACACGCGGGGAACTTGCAGTGGAGAATTGACCCAATTATTCTAGCCTATAAACGAATGAATAATGACTTACACTATAGTATAGTTGTCACCTAGTTACACTTCAATATATTGCATACGTTTCAAACTTTCGGCAGGACTAGTTGTGAAAGACAGAGAAATACAACACTGGTATGGATCGCTGATTATGGGAGAATGAGAATTACCAAGAAATAGAGATTCTTGTGATTTAGGTGCTGAATATGGATGGCAATCAGTTCAGTTCAGCTCAGTATTTACGAAAGGAAAAAAAAAGAAAAGGAAATCCGGCATCGTTAAACCTGCTTCTACAGCGTCACTTATAACTGTGGTCCATATTTTGTGTGACGTTTTATATTCTTTCCTTTCTTTGTTCTCTTTCGAGTTAGCCTTAAAACTGATTATATGTTCACCTCTCTGCTCTTCGGGTTGGGTTGGGTCATATGGGGCTCACGCTGACTGGCATTTTCATAATTGCCTTGAATTGGCCTTGATGAGGATGACAAACAGAACATAAGTTAGTTGTACATGCTTTACATGACGTCGCAGTCAACACCAGCATTTTTTTTTTTCCTGTTATGATTGCTGTTGTTTACGTTCAGTAGTTTGCTATTGCTTTCTGAACGACCGACACCCATACCATTTCGTAAGAAACCAACATAAGGCGGTCCGCTACTAAATCGCCCGCAGCTGTGTGTCTAACGTGGGTATAAGGGATTACGAACTGCGTCGCTGAAACTTTCGCCACGGAGCGTGCCAAAACAGAACATAGCTGTCCTAAATACTTTGGGAAACCCCTGAGGTGTGAAATCCTGACCTCGCTACTGACCCCACGAGGTTAGTAAGTCGGACAGTTTTCCCTGACCCATTCAACCCCAGAAGAGAAGTTATAATTAGGGTCGATCCCTGCTTCAGATTAACGCATTAAGGGCCACGGGATAATTAATAGTCCCAGACGACTTCTGGTATTTGCCGTGTGCTTATATACAAGAGGTTTTCGTGCACAAACACTTTTAATTTGATGTATAATACAACATATTTGCTACCATATTAATTAACAACTTTTAAGTCATAACTGTGACACACCCTAATTCCTACTTTCCTTCAAATGTATTCTTCACTTTAATGAGCTTTGGGGCCTTTCTTGCGTCCACATCCAGCAACAACGTTGGCAAAACGTCTGTTGTACTGCATGATTCGCTTGGCACGACCCGCTCTTCTCTTCTTCTGGTCTTGCATGTCTGCCTTTGGGAGCTGTCCACGGACTTTTCCGGCACGGGCCAAGCAACCGTGGACTTGACCTCCAGGTAGTCGCAGTTCAACACTTCAGGTTGACCCATCAATGAAAGCAGCCGGCCGACATTCGTCTTCCAGGGGCTGATCTTCACAGAACACAGCCACCTGCTCCATTGGCTGGTACTCATTGTCTGACACCAGAGCCTTCACATTGCCAACATATTTTTTTTTTCTGGGACAGACCTACAGCATAGGTCTGAAGGCAGACCAAATGGAATCACAGCATGGGCTATATATGAATAAGGAACAAGAAGACATAACTCGTGATCAATCACAATGTGCACGGTCAACTCTAATGAGCAAACGATGTTTAAAGATCTATCTCACCATCCCATAATATCTCATCTCTTTTGTTCCTCTTGTACCTTGCGGTGTCGAGGTGAAGCATACACAGCGGAAGAGTGCCCGTTTATGGGCTTCTTGTATCGAGAATCATATATACTGTTATTCCCTCTGTCCATCGTTTACATGGATGGCCTCTTCTTCTGGTTCCATTTGGTCTATACAGAAGCTGCATATTCTGTCCTTGTGACCAAGTCAGCCACATTTCAGAAAATTATTTGATAGGAATTGTTGTCCACGGGAGATGGAACAGCAGTGTTCGAGTGTTAGCTGTGCTGAGGAAATGTGTGCGAAAATATTACTATAACTGTTGCTACGTTATCACTGGAATGGTTGTACAAACTACGATGAGAGGAACAGGAAGATAGATTACATCAAAGTGGGTCGTCAGATAGTATCTGTACAGTTAAACGAAACCGCAGGACAGCGTGAGTTACGCTTCACAATACGAGATGTTTACATTCTCAAGGGCGCCGACCGTCCAACGAAAACATTAACATATTTTGCTTAAAGAACAACATTACAAATTACAACAGAAATTGTAAACTTGTAGGTTATCAGTGTGTCCTTCCTTCATCGCTGGAATGTTTAATTGATTGAGTGTCAAAGGATGCTTTCTCCCGTTTGGACAGAAATATCGCCGTGCCAGGGTCATGCATATTTCAAGAGATGAATATTGAAGAAGGTTGCCTATTAAAGACGATAAAACACAGACAATTGAAATGTTTTGGTCACTTGAAACGTCTCGAAAATTTGGAGAGAACAATAATTGAGGGGTATATGCTTGCAGATCTACAAATTGATGGTAAAGACATTAGACTTATAAATAACATACGTTAGAAACAACAAGCTGCCATAAGCATTGATAATGAAGTGGGACAATATCAGCCTATTAAGAGAGGTGTTAGGCAGGGATGTGTGATGTCTCCAGATCTTTTTTCCATGTACAGTGAAAATATTTTCAGAAATGTAGAAGATATAAATGGAATCAGCATTGGAGGACGAAACATCAATAACATTAGATATGCAGATGATGCAGTATTGGTTGCAGACAATGAGCAGGATCTGCAAAAATTTGTAGATGCGGCTGTTGCACACAGTGAACAATTGGGTTAGAATTAAATTATAAAAAGACACAGATTATGGTCGTCACTAGGAAGAACGAAATTCCACAATGTAATATACAAGTAAATGGGAATATTCTTCAACAAGTGAATCGGTACAATTATCTCGGAACAGTCATAACATCTGATGGGAGGTGCCTTGAAGAGATTAGAACAACAATCGCCAAGGCGAAAGTAGCCTTTAGCAAGATGAAAAACATTCTGACCAATAAAAAGATGTCAATTGAAACGAGAACAAGAATGTTGAGGGGGTACACAGAGCCTGTTCTTTTGTATAGATGTGAAACTTGGACAATGTGCAGTCAAGCTGAAAAACATTTGATGGCTACAGAAATGTGGTTTCTGAGGAAAATGCAAAGAGTACCATGGACATAGAAAAACCAATGATCGAGTACTACAGGAGACAAATGAAAATCGTAGACTGATTAGAGAAATTAGACGAAGACAGTCAAAATTATTTGGACATGTTATGAGAAGAAATGGATTGGAGAACTTATTGACAACTGGCAAGATCGAGGGGAACAGACCAAGAGGAAGACCGAGAGGAAAATACCTGGATGGCTTGGCCACATGGCATGGACGAAACAGGAACACTGAGCTGATCCACGACTCCGGTGATCGAGTGAAATGGCGAGTCATGATCTCCCACGCTTTCCGGCATGGCACATGATTGATTGAAATGCCTGGAAAGAGACGAAGAGGAAGGCCAAAAAGAAGATGGGTGCAGGATGTGGCGGATGATCTAAAGATAGGTGTATCCGACGCAGGACATCTTGATTATGATCGATAGGTTTTCCGGAAGGTTGTTGTGGGAGCGAGGTTCTGCAAAGGACATGCTACTGAATGAATGAATTAGGGCCTTCAGAATCCTTCAGAGACCATGTCGATTATGTCATAACGAAAGCTCGAAAAGGTTTGTCAGCAATGAGAGTCATGGCGACTGCCAATATCGAGCAAAGACTGCTAATACTTCTGTTCCAAGGACTGGTCCTTTCACGCATCATGTATGCCCTGGCCATCCTCACTGTCAGCCCTACACAAGATTGGAAGACTTGAAAAGGTACAAAACGAAGCCATGCGCATAATTTTGGGCTGCACGAGAGACACCAGCTGTGTAGCAATGAGATACCTCCTTGACTTCCAGACAATGGAACACAGGATCAAGATCTGGAGAGCTCGTACATACTTAAAAATAAGTGCAGATGAGCAGCACCCTCTGCATGACGCTATATTCAGAGAAAAGGGTGACAGGCTAAAGAGAGGCAAATCATGGATGGGTCGGGCGGAAAATGTCGTCAGACAGGTCTGCAGTCTTACCAGTATCAACCCCGGCAAGTAATGGGTGCCGGTTCCTCCAGCTTTTAAGGGCACTTTCTCCTGCATTATCACACTCGACAGACGGTGCAGAGAGCAGAACCCTGCCGCTGTCAATGGAGAGGTCAACGCGCTCATCTATGAACACTCAGATAGCCCCGAAGTGCTCATCTATACAGATCGATCTGTTGTAAAGCAGCGGAGAAGTGCGTGGGCATTTACAGCCCGTTCAGCGGGCCGAGCCGTTCAAGAATCCAGTGGTTACCACTCTATGACCACGAGCAGCATGACGATGGAGGTGATGGCAGTTACACAGGCTTTCATATGGCTGGAATCACAGCATTATACTAACGTGTGTGTACTAAGTGATTCAATGAGCATGATTCAGAAGGTCGAAGCTGGACCTGTACGTAGACAGTGGACTGAATCGCTGCGGAAGTCTGTTGTCCGTAAAGTCACCTTCATCTTCGTCCCGGGACATGCGGGAGTCGAGGGAAATGAAATAGCTGACAAACTGGCTGGCTCTGCACCCCTGTAGATGGCCAGCCCATGGATCGTGCCGATATTATTAACGTCCTCAAAGATATGGTGAGAACAAAGGACTTTGACGTCAATGATTCCACATCGCTGTCCAGGATGAAAGACCTGGGAGTAAGAATCGGCACGGCCAGTCGCGAGAGGTACATCGGGAAAACAAGGCGCCTCGTCAACCAACACAGAACTGGCACTATTAGCCACCGGACGCTGATGCATATGCTGGGGGGGGGGGGGGCATGTCCGGAGTGCAATGAAGATACCCCAACTAATAACTGATAACTGAATTAGGGCCATCGCGATATTTGTTTTGTTTCGTGGTATCTTCCACAATTTCAATGCACAGTAAACGGAAATTTACATTATAATATAGCGTGTAATTGTAATGACTTTGAGGTTTTTGAAAATATTGCCGTTCCAAGTTTTGTATTCATCCTCTGTGGAGTTCATGCAACATAATAGGTAAATACAACACTTGGAATGGCAATATTTTTAAAGACCTCACAGTTATTAAAAATACACCATGTACTTATTCATTTGATTGTGAACCATGATTGGTCCAAACCTGCTTTCTCTTGGCACTGAATCAGTTAAACGTCAGTTGTCATGGTCTTTAGTGCAGATTCATCGAGCTGGTCAACATAGGCAATGAAATCATTTGCTTCAACTAACTTTTGCTATGTAATTCCAGATTGATTTATTTGGTTGTTTTCCCAGGACCGAACTCCGGATCATTAGCGGGTGTATAACCACTTTGACCCAGCGGCTTACGCTAAACGCGACCAAATTATCAATTTAGAATAATCACAGCGTCACCAATCGTAGCCTATAGCTCAAAATTTTCCTAATCGCCGCGATTGACATCCGTCAATCGATGTGGCCCCGAATGATCTGGTCGTCTCGATCTGGCAAGGTACACCAGGCGCCTAAATTCAAGCGATCATCATCATCATCATCAAGTGCCGTGCCGGCTGGCGTAGGCGTTCATGGCTCTCCACAGATCTCGGTCTTTGGTGTTCTGGATCAACTCTGCTGATGATATTCCTCCATGCCACCGTCTCAGTCCGTCCAGCATCATTTCTCTTGGTCTGCCTCTGCCTCTCTTCCCCTCGATCTTTCCAGTTGTCACGATGTTCTCCAATGCCTCTCTTCTCATCACATGACCAAAGAAAGATGTTTGTCTCTTTCTTATTGTTGTATATAGTGTTCTAGTTTCATTAGCCTCTTTCAGGCAATCGTTGTTAGTTACTCTGGCAGTCCAAGGAATTCGCAACATTCGTCTTAAAAACCACATCTCTGTTGCTTCTAAGTTCTTCCTAATTTGTTCATTTACATTCCAAGATTCGCTGCCATACAGCAAAACTGGTTCTATATAGCATTTTAGTACTCTCTTTCTTACATTCATTGATAGCGACTTATTGCATAAGATACTCTTCATTTTCTGAAATGCTGTCTTTGCCTGCCCTATTCTGCTCTTAATCTCTTTTGTACATCTTCCATCTGATGTTATAAGTGCCCCTAGGTATTTAAAATTATCCACTTGGTTGAGAATTTCCCCTTCTATTTCTATGTCACATTTTGGCGTCCCCATTTTCTTTGATATCACCATTGTTACTGTTTTCTTGATATTCAAGGACAGTCCTTTCTGTGCACTCTCTGTTACTACACTGTCCAACAATTGTTGTAGGTCTGTTGCATTATCCGCTACCAATACTGTGTCATCTGCATAGCGTATATTGTTTATATTATATCCTCCGATTAGTATTCCTGGCTTCTCTTTGATCTCTCTCATTATTACTTCGCTATACAGGGAGAAGAGATCGGGTGACAAGACACACCCCTGTCGTACTCCTAGCTTTATCTGTTCGTATCTACCCTCTTTATTTCCCATTTTAATTGCTGCGACTTGGTTCCAGTATATATTCTTTATTATTCTTAAATATTTTCCATCAATGTTGATATCTTCCAACATTTTAATCAGCTCATCGTGTTTTACTTTATCAAATGCCTTAGTATAATCTATGAAGCATAAATATATGTCTCTTTGTTTCTCTATTGATCTTTCTATTAGTGTTCGTAATATATATATTGCATTGTTTGTACCCTTTCCTTCCATAAAACCATACTGTTCTTCACTAATTTCCATTTTTATTTTCTTTCTTGTTCTTCTCATTATAATTCTGAGTAGAAGCTTAGTGACATGGTTTATGAGGTTAATTGTACGAAAATCTTCACAATCAATTGCTCCTGGTCTTTTTGGTATAGCTATAAATAAAGATTTCAGCATATCACTGGGTAAATATCCACTACTGTAAATATCATTCAACATTTTGGTTAATATATCTACTCCAAATTCTCCCAACACTTCTAATTCTTCTATTGTGATTTCATCTGGCCCAGCTGTTTTTCCTTTCTTCATATGTTTCATAGCATCAGCGACTTCTTCTTTTAGAATAGGTGGGCCTTCTAAGTTACTTTCTTCTGTTAATTCTTCCCTTTCTCCATTATATAATTCTCTTATATACTCATTCCACCTCTTCATTATAGCACCTTCCTCCAATAAAGTCTGTCCTGTTTTTGATTTCAAACACCCTGTATTTATTCTTATTTTTCTTCCTGTGAGCTCGCTGATTTGTCTGTACATACTTTTTTGATCTTTAATGGAATTTAATTCAGTTTTTCTGCATTGCTCATTTAACCAACTTTCTTTTGCCTTCACACATTTATCTCTTATTTCTTTATTTATCTTAGCATACTCTTGTTTGTCATTTTTATTCTGTTTCCTTTTGTCCATCAACCTTAAGATTTCTTCATTCATCCATTTTTTCTTAGCTTTTTGGCTTCTCTCCGGTAATATTTCTTTGCTAGTGTGATCATTTGTTCTCGTATAGCGTGAGCTGCGGGGTCTAGTGGTTACATACCCGCCTCACACTCCAGTGATCCGGGTTTGATCCCGGGTCCAGTCAAGGATATGCACTACTGACGAGCTCAAACGAGAGCGAAACTCGAGTCTAGTGCTTCCATATTGACGTGGGCAAGGTCTTAGGTTCGTACCGGAGTACGATCAGCGTTGCCTGTAGTGGGTTGTGCTCAATCATTAATCATAATTTATAGAAAACCCTGTTTGGAACAGACTTGCACATAATGCTTTAGCTTTGTCTGGACAGACTGGTCGTGTCAACAACGGTTGTAGTTGCCCCCGCCGTGTTTGGACAGACTGGTTGTGTCAACAATTGTTGCAGTTGCCTCAGCCGTGTTTGGACAGACTGGTTGTGTCAACAATTGTTGCAGTTGCCTCAGCCGTGTTTGGACAGACTGGTTGTGTCAACAATTGTTGCAGTTGCTTCAGCCGTGTTTGGACAGACTGGTTGTGTCAACAATGGTTGCAGTTGCCTCAGCCGTGTTTGGACAGACTGGTTGTGTCAACAATTGTTGCAGTTGCCTCAGCCGTGTTTGGACAGACTGGTTGTGTCAACAATTGTTGCAGTTGCCTCAGCCGTGTTTGGACAGACTGGTTGTGTCAACAATTGTTGCAGTTGCCTCAGCCGTGTTTGGACAGACTGATTGTGTCAACAATTGTTGCAGTTGCCTCAGCCGTGTTTGGACAGACTGGTTGTGTCAACAATTGTTGCAGTTGCCTCAGCCGTGTTTGGACAGACTGGTCGTGTCAACAACGGTTGCAGTTGCCTCAGCCTGGTTCTACGAACATTAATTAGGTCAAAGACATATTAGTGTGTATTAATTGATTAAGTGCCATGGAATGCTTAATCGTCTTAAGCTACTTCTCATATCTGACATGGGCGTATACATCGGCGAAATGTCGTCATTGTGTTAGAATACAACATATCTGTTACCATATTAACCACTTTAAAGCCATAACTATGACACACTCCTACTTCCCATTTTCCACCATCCACTTTTGTTTGGTCCAAAATTACTATTTGTTTGTCACTGAATATGTTAACTCTTTTTTATTATTTCTGTATGATTGTAGTGTATGGGAACCTGCCAAAGACATGAGGACATTTCCAAGCTCAGATGTGACTAAGAAATGACGTTTTGCTTGAACAGTGGGGAAGCGATAAAGAATATGATAAATCAGGAATTAGTTTGTTTACAATGTAATCACGTTAATTAATTAATAGATTTAGTTCCTTATCAGCGTGCAACTTGAATTTGCTTTCAGAGAAATTTCATTTTTGTTTTTCTAAATTGATTGTGACGTCCTGTAAAGGACTTGCAGAAAGTGTTTATCTTTGGATAGGGCTCTGATGCCTAGCCTTCCCAGATAAGGGCAAGAAACTGAAAGTCCCATGGGCACGTGAGTTCTCAAAGAGGTGCGAGTGAGACTTGGGTGCTGATTTCCAGCCATCATGATCCACCTGATCGTTTGCAGACCGTCGCTCTCATCACGGCCGCCAAACAGATTCTCGATCCTTTGCAAATGTAAGACTCGAATTCTCGCAGGCTTGATCACAGTGGAAACCGTGTTCGCTCCTCCTTTATGTAACCATACTAGCATCTGCCCAGGATGTCCCACAGATTAGTGTCTGCCCAGGATGTCCCACAGATTAGTGTCTGCCCGGGATGTCCCACAGACTAGTATCTGCCCAGGATGTCCCACAGGCCCAGTATGTCCCACAGACTAGTGTCTGTCCAAGATGTCCCACAGACTAGTGTCTGCCCAGGATGTCCCACAGGCCCAGGATGTCCCACAGACTAGTGTCTGCCCAGGATGTCCCACAGATTAGTGTCTCCCCGGGATGTCCCACAGACTAGTGTCTGCCCAGGATGTCCCATAGACTAGTGTCTGCCGAGGATTTCCAAGAGACTAGTTTCTGCGCAAGGTGTCCCACAGACTTGTAGTCTTCTCCAACCATCTGAAGGCTGCTGTTACTGCTTCCACCTGCATTCTCATGCTGGAGGTCATAGTCTCATATGCCAGACTCTCCCCTTTCAAGCATCGTCCATTAGCTTTCGCAATAAAACCCCAGCCATTACGTTTGTTTCTCACCGGTGACCCATCGGTGTAGATCCCTATGTTGCAAATCAATGAACGAATCAATAAATGAATAATATACACATTATCAATGATAGTAATCAATCAATCAATCAATTAATAAATAAATTAATAAATCAATAAATATAGCGACGAATGAATCAATGAATCAATGATTCAATCAATCAATAAACAAATGAATGAATCAATCAATGAAACTATAAACAAATGAATTAATGAATGAATCATACGCAATAAGTTTTTATGTGTGTCTTTGATGGTATTTCCAATGAAGTAGAAATGTCGTACGTCAAAAATGCTCGCCTACAGTCACAAGTTTGTTGTTGTTGTTGTTGTTGTTGTTGTTGTTGTTGTTGTTGTTGTTGTTGTTGTTGTTGTTGTTGTTGTTGTTGTTGCTCTAGCTCTCTTTGAACTCAAGCGTAGTCCAAACACGCTACTTCTAGCAACATAGGACTGAATTGTGCCCGTGGATTAGCTTTCCCTATTACCAGTGTCCCTCGCCATCAAACGAACCACTTCGACTTCAGAGGCACTTGTAATTTACGTCTCCAAGTCAAGGACGAGAAGTCATCATTTAGTCCAACTGACAGGTGTAGGAGATGAACCCCCTAGCTCAGCATGAGAACTATTGTATTCACAAAACCCGGATAAAGCGCAAAGCTTTAGTGTGATGAAATCCGCATGACTAATACTCCAATGGCTTTGTTTGTTTGTTCATGCTTTCCTTGAGAAAGCGCAAACTACATCCTGCTGCCTGACACTACAGCCCAGTGTTCTTCCTGGGAAGAAGGACAAATAGAAGACAAAAAAGTTACAAACAACACAACACGGTCAGAAATGAATGAAATAAGACAGCCCATCTCTCATCTCATCTCATCATGTTCCTCTTGTACCTTGCGGTGTCGAGGTGAAGTATAAACTTCGTGAGAGTGCCCGGTTATGGGCTTCGTATATCGACATTCCCATGGACTCTGCTATTCCCTCCGTCCAGCGTTTACGTGGTCGGCCTCTTCCTCTGTTTCCATCTGGTCTGTACATCATTGCTTGTTGTGGCATGCTGTTGACTGGTAGCCTACTTGCATGGCCAAACCATTTGACTTGCTGCTTTCTAATAAAATCTAGAGCAGCTTTAACCCCCACTTTAGTCCTGATTTCTTCATTTCTGATCTTATCTCTTCTTGATACGTTGAGTATTCTTCTCAGGAACCTCATTTCTGTTGTTGTGATTTTTCTTTTCTCTTTTTCTGTCATTGTCCAGGTTTGGCATTGGTAGCACAGAGTTGGTAGGAAGATTGTATTGTAAAGTGCTTTCTTAGTAGTTATTGATACATGTTTGTTCTTTAGTATTGGTGCCATTTGTCCAATGAGTTGATTTGCCTTATTGCACCTATTTTCGATCTCGTCTTCTGATCTGCCATTTGATGATATTATACTTCCTAGGTACTTGAAGCTCTTTACTTGTTTCAAGGGATGTTCGTTTAGGTGAATTGTTGCTGTTTGTTCTTCTTTAGTTATAGTCATTACCTCTGTTTTGCTTGTGCTAATTTTCATGTTATGTTCCCTACACATTTCGTTTAGACTATTCATGTGGTCTTGTAATTCAGCTTCTGATTTTGCTATTAGTGCTTGGTCGTCCGCAAACAGGAGTTCTCTAATGGTTAGATTTGCAGATGGTTCTTCTTCTGTGTTCTCGTCATGCGGTATTCTTGCTGTCTCTGCTTGGCTGGTTTCTTTACATATGTTGTCTATATATGTTATGAACAAGAGAGGGGACAGGACACAACCTTGTCGTACTCCAGATCTTATGGTGAAGGGTTCTGAGTGTCCTCCAGTTGCTCTCACTATGCATTCACTGTTGTCGTATAAACTTCTACATAGGTTTGTTAGATGTGTACTCACTCCATATTGTCTAAGGATTTCCCACAGCTTGTTTCTATCTACCCTATCAAATGCCTTTTCTTGGTCAACAAAGGCTAAGTAGAGTGTTTCATTGAATTCAATTGATTTTTCTATAAGTTGTCTAAGAGCAAAAATGGCGTCTGTGCATCCTTTGTTTTTCCTAAATCCAAGCTGCGTTTCGCTTAGCTGGGGTTCTAAAGTAGTTCGTAATCTTTTTTCAAGAATTTTGCAAAATATTTTCCCAGTATGACTCAACAGTGAAATGCCTCTGTATTGTGTGCAATCTCTTTTGCTGCCTTTGTTTTTCCAAATTGGGATAATTATGGCGTTTCCCCAGTCTCGTGGTGTCTGTTGTTCTACCCAAACATGGTTGAATAGTCTATGTAGCCAAGCTGTTCCTACTTCCCTTGCTGCTTTAATTAGTTCATTTGGTATTTCATCCTGTCCTGGTGATTTGTTCAATGGGGCTAATCTGATGGCTTCTATAATTTCTTCTTTTAGTATGTCTGGTTCTAGTTCCTCGGTGACATCTGTGTAGGTCTCTTGAATTCCTGTGACATCTGATGGGATGTTGAGAAGTTGTTCGAAATACTGCTTCCATCTTAATAGGATCTGTTTTTGTTCACTTATTGGTTCTCCATTTTCGCTGTTAATTATTTCAGTTGGGTCAAAGGGTTCTCCTCTGGTTCGCATTGCACTTATCTTTTTGTAGAAGTTTCTGGTTGCCTCCTTGTAGTTTTTATTTAGGGTTTCTCCATACTCTTCCCAGTCTTTCTGTTTTTCCCTCTTTACTATTCTACTCACATGTCTTCTCGATATTCTGTATTCTCTGTAATCACAGCCCATCGTAGCTGTATAAACATTACTGAGAAAAGAAAAGGCTCAACAAAGAAAGAATTTCTTTTGGGTGGGGAGGGGGGGGGGGGTGTTTGGTCACTTGCTTTGAACTCAAACGTAGTCCATACACGTGTTATCACTTCTAGTGCACTGGACTAAGTTTTGTGTATGGGTTAGCTTTCCCTCGCCATCAGATGAATCCACTCCGACTTCTCAGGTGCATGTAATTTACGTCCCCAAGTCAAGGACGAGAAGTCAACATTGTAATCCAACTGACTGATTTGGGGGTTAAACCCGCTACCTCAGAATCAGCACACCAGAAGTTTAAGAGCTAGATCTCTTATCCATTCAGCCATGGTGACCTTCAAAAAAAAAAAGATAGTGACGTCAAATCTAGGACTAGTATAAAACTTTTCGTTGGCTAGCTTCTTGTGGTCTTCTCTTCAACCTTTTATCTCCCAATGAAGAACTGGCACAACATGCAAGCGTCATGAGACATGGAATGCCTGCAGTGTGACAGCTCGCATACAAGAAGCTCATTCCCTTGGTTGTTGCATTTGAGTCTGTTGATGATGAAATGCCAAAAACCTATATACTGGGACACTCAGGAGTTGAGAGGCGTTGAGGTGAGCCGAGTCAAAAAATAAACAACCAACATAACAACACAGGGGACATTCCCGTATTTGCTCCGTCCTCTTCTTCAACAGCCAGCTTTCGCCTTGTGGGTTCCAGACAAGAGACTGTCTAGTTATAATGTTCTCAGGTGTTCTCAGTGTGCGTCCTTACGCAAGGGTGTAGTCACTTGCAAAGCAAACAGGACTGCAAGAGCTGTGAAAAAAGTTGACAAAAAAAAACCACTGCAGGAGATCCTCCTTCTGGAACATCAAGCATTCTTTACCCACATTGTCAAATACCATTTCGAGCTAAAATAGGCCTTGCCAGCCATCTTAGAACTCACGGCTCAAGTCCACTGGATGAAATGAATGGTCATCATCATTCTTGATGGACAAACACCACTACACGTTGTCTATGCCAGGTACAGTTTGCTGCGTATGTTGTTTATGGACGATGTCTATGCCAGGTACAGTTGACAAGAAGAAATCTGAAAGTTGCAGCAACACGTGCAGTTCCAACAGAATGCCACTGGTTCGCTGTTTCCTGAGGAATTGATTACCATAGTAGCATCATCATCATGTGCCATGCCGTTAAGCGTGGGCGGTCGTGTTTCGCCATCTCATTCGATCACCATAGTCGTGGATCAGCTCAGTGTTCTTGTCTCCACCATGCCGCATGGTCAAGCCATCCTGATATTTACTACTCTGCTTTCCCCTTGTTCTGTTCCCCTCAAATTTGCCAGTTCTCTAGTTTATGTCTTCTCGTGATGTGCCCAAAATATGTTGACTGTCCGCATCTAATTTCTCTAAACAGTTTACGGTTTTCATTTGCTTCTTGTAGGACTTGCTTAGTTTTTCTGTCTGTCCATGGTATTCTTTGCATTTTCTTCAGAAACCACAACTCCACAGCCATCAGATGTTTTTCACCTTGTCTGTTCATTGTCCACGCTTCACATTCATACACAAGTACAGGTTCTATGTAGCACCGCAACTCTTTTTTTTTCTCATTGCAATTGACATCTTTTTATTGGTCAGCACGTTTTTCATCTTGCTAAAGGCTACTTTTGACATAGCGATTCTTGTTCTGATCTCTTCAAGGCATCTCCCATCAGATGTTATGACTGTTCCGAGATATTTGTACCAATTACTTCCCCGATGTGTCTCCACCATGCCGTGGTGGGGAAGCTTGCGTGTCCCGTTGACTCCATCTGCTTGCCGATGGATGAAAACTACATATCGGTCAGCTTATGGGATAGGGGCCAGACTAAGAGAGACACAACCTGCTGCTCTGCAGGTAGACTGAGGATAGCAGTCAAAAGATTAAATCAGGTACACGAAGGCAGAAGACCTTGGTCCGGACAATACTCTAAGGCTCTCTGTCGAGGGCTGTGGCTGAAAGCCTCTAAGCCACAAACCCTCGATCTGAGAGCCGGGCCGATACCCACCTACCGAAAAATAGAGGCGTGATACTGAGCAAGCTACATGCTCAGGCCTGATACAAGTTCGAAGGCTCTCAGCTGGGGGATATGAGAGATCCCCGGATGAGAGGGCCAGGCCGTTTCTCGTTCACTGCTGCACGAAGGTAAGGTGCTGAGCCGGCAGCACATGTAGCCTACCTTGTGAGCGAGTACAAAAAGTCAGAAAAGTGCCCCAGTCGAAGGAAATGGTTACGAAAACTATCGGTATCTAACTCATAGAGAGTGTAGACAAAAGTGGAAAAACGTCTCAATAACACGAAATGGAACGCACGGCGAGCGAACCTATTGTGTGGTCCGAAGTCAAAAGCAAAATCTTACCGAGTGGATGTCGCCCGCAGTCTGACCGTTACTGGTGTGTGCTTGAGCGACCAGTGGCAAGCGAGATGCCCAACACATGGAAGTGAGGAACTGAAGCAGCCATGAGCAGGACGTGGCAACTCCTCGGGTGAGCCCAGTCTCAGAGCAATATGTGCCGGCTCTGCAATTATGGAAGCCTCCTTGGATAGCAAGGGAATGCCCATTGTCTGCCCCTGCCTTCCCTTGAGGGTTGACCATAATTTCACTGACCGTTCTAACTTGACCAGCTGAGATGTGGGCGGCATCACAACAATAAGTCTAACTTGCCTCGAAACCCGAGGAAGGCTAACCTCATTAAAAAATGCCCGCCGAAGCCGGAAGTGCCGCCCTATGGGTGGCAAAATAAAAATTGGCACTACGCATTTACTTCCGAGTGAAACGTCTCGTCCAAATGTCTCTCATACTAGGAACAGCTCTGACTACCTAGTTTTCCGAATGTCCGTCGTGCCTGGAACAGCTCTGAAGGGCACAGAGACAAGCACATGTCCGAACCGAAAACTCGCTGAGTGGATACCGTCTGCAGAGTGGCCTGGTTTGTCCGGGAACGGCCCGTGGTGAAGGAAAGCCCAATATATTGAAGTGAGGATTTAAAGCAGCCATGAGCAGGACGTGACGATTCCCTCGGTGAGCCCAGCACCAGGGTGCTATGTGTCGGCCCTGCAACTATGGAAGCAACCTTGGATGGCAGAAAATGCTATGGACTGTCCCTGCCTTCCTTTGAGGGATGACCGTTGTCTTCAACCGTTCCAACTTGGCCAGCTGGGTTGTAGATGGACCACAAAAGTGAGAGTCTCCCAGGAATGCTACCTGGTCAAAAAAGCATGCTATAGTCGGATGTGTTGGCCTACGGGTTTCGGCCCAAGGGCACATAACAGACACACCGCAATCACATCTGAAAAAACACTCCGGATGAATGCAAAGAAGAAGAGGAAGTACCAATTAACTTGCCTAAGAATATTAACATTTACCCATATATTACATTGTGGTACTTCTTTCTTCTTAATGATGACTATAATCGGTGTCTTCTTACAATTTAATTCAAACCCTAATAAGTTTTTTTGTAAAAAAAAAACACTAATGTGAAATCATGTATACAACAAATCACGTATATAATAAACAAACAAACAGAGGCAATGCATCTGTGGAAAGTTTTCTTATTGAAAAATCTATTGCTGTATGCAGGAATACAAAATACATAACAATATTAAGTAGAATAGACAACTCCGGAATATAATAGGTACAGCAACAAACACAGACAGTGCCATTGGTCAGCTTATCAAGAACACAATTACAAACTGAACTCCATAATGTGATTTGCAAATGCTTAACAAATCAAATGGATTCACTTTTCTTTTTTAAAGAAATAGGAGACACAAAATATATCATATGACTTAGCCCTATACCTTTATCTACATTACCTAGAGTCATCCCTATGTCTACATTACTTGGAGCTATCCCTATACCTGCAAGACATTCAGCCATCCCTATGTCTACATTACTTGAGGCCCCATTCCTATGTCTACATGACATTCAGCCATTCCTATATCTACATTACTTGAGCCATTCCTATATCTGCATGACATTCAGCCATCCCTATATCTACATTACTTGAGGCCCCCATTCCTATGTCTACATTACTTGAGCCATCCCTGTATCTACATGACATTCAGCCATTCCTATATCTACATTACTTGAGCCATCCCTATATCTACATTACTTGAGCCATCCCTATATCTACATTATTTGGAGCCCCATTCCTGTATCTATATGACATTCAGCCATCCCTATATCTACATGACATTCAGCCATCCCTATATCTACATTACTTGGAGCCCCATCCTCATATCTAGATGACATTCAGCCATCCCTATATCTACATTACTTGGAGCCCCATTCCTATATCTACATTACTTGGAGCCCCATCCCTGTATCTACATGACATTCAGCCATCCCTATATCTACATGACACTCAGCCATCCCTATATCTACATTACTTGAGCCATCCCTATATCTACATTATTTGGAGCCCCATTCCTGTATCTACATGACATTCAGCCATCCCTATATCTACATTACTTGAGCCATCCCTATATCTACATTATTTGGAGCCCCATTCCTGTATCTACATGACATTCAGCCATCCCTATATCTACATTACTTGAGCCATCCCTATATCTACATTATTTGGAGCCCCATTCCTGTATCTACATGACATTCAGCCATCCCTATATCTACATGACATTCAGCCATCCCTATATCTACATTACATCTACATTACTTGAGCCATCCCTATATCTACATTATTTGGAGCCCCATTCCTGTATCTACATGACATTCAGCCATCCCTATATCTACATGACACTCAGCCATCCCTATATCTACATTACTTGAGCCATCCCTATATCTACATTATTTGGAGCCCCATTCCTGTATCTACATGACATTCAGCCATCCCTATATCTACATGACATTCAGCCATCCCTATATCTACATTACATCTACATTACTTGAGCCATCCCTATATCTACATTATTTGGAGCCCCATTCCTGTATCTACATGACATTCAGCCATCCCTATATCTACATGACATTCAGCCATCCTTATATCTACATTACATCTACATTACTTGAGCCATCCCTATATCTACATTATTTGGAGCCCCATTCCTGTATCTACATGACATTCAGATCTACATGACACTCAGCCATCCCTATATCTACATTACTTGAGCCATCCCTATATCTACATTATTTGGAGCCCCATTCCTGTATCTACATGACATTCAGCCATCCCTATATCTACATTTTGGAGCCCCAACCCTATATCTAGATGACATTCAGCCATCCCTATATCTACACTTCTATCTCACTTCTGTGTATTGTTGGAAAAGTATTTGCCAGAATTGTTCTGCGCAGACTTCAAGTCCTAGGAGATCAAGTCTACCCCGAATCACAGTGTGGCTTTCGACAAAACCGGTCTACCATTGATATGATATTCTCACTGTGACAAATGCAAGAAAAATGCCGTGAACAGAATCAACCACTGTTTATCGCCTTCATCGATCTCACAAAGGCATTTGATTTGGTCAGTCGTGAGGGTCTGTTCAAGGCACTAAAGAAGATTGGCTGCCCACCAACTCTTCTGTCCATTGTGGAATCGTTCCACACAGGCATGAAGGGTATAATCAAGTTTGATGGTGCAACTTCTGAAGAATTTGAAATCAAGAGTGGAGTTAAGCAAGGTTGTGTACTAGCTCCCACCCTCTTTGGAATATACTTTTCACTTCTACTGAAATATGCCTTTCGTGATCAGGATGGTGGTATATACATTAACTCAGATGGTGGCCTTTACAATGCTCAGAGATTGCAGGCCAAGACCAAAATTAGGAGGGTACTGATCAGAGAGTTGCTTTTTGCAGATAATGCTGCAGTTACGACCCACTCTGAGGAAGAATTGCAATGTCTACTATCTGCATTCTCCAATGCTTGTTCTGAATTTGATTTAACAATTAGCAAAAAGAAGACACAGATTATGTCACAAGGTGCACATGGGGTACCATCAATCTTTATTGACGACGCCGAACTAGAGATGGTAGACCATTTTACATATCTAGGATCAGTGGTAAATAGAAAATTATCCCTAGATCAGGAAATCAACATCCGGATTGGTAAGGCAGCAACAACAATGAACAGGTTAAGAAAAAGAGTCTGGGAGAACAGGAAGCTTACTGCAAAAACAAAAGTCCTTGTCTATCAAGCCTGTGTCCTTAGTACTCTTCTTTATGGCAGTGAAACCTGGACAACTTACTCATACCAAGAGAAACATTTAAACAGCTTTCATATGCGGTGTCTACGAAGAATTCTTGGTATTAAGTGGCAAGACAAAATCACAAATACTGAAGTATTGGAAAGATCAGGTTGTGTGACAGTTTATTCCATGCTCAGTCTTCGTAGACTTAGATGGATAGGACATCTTAGGAGGATGGATGATGGTAGAATACCAAAGGACATCTTTTTTGGTGAATTACAGATGGGTAAGAGATCTCAGGGTCGGCCTCTACTACGATACAAAGATGTGTGTAAGCGGGACATGATTGATACAGGCATTGATAATGCACAGTGGGATGGGAGTAAGTCGCCGCTGAACATGTTGCATGGAGGGCAAACATTAGAAATGGAATAAAGACAAAGGATAAAATTATTGCAGATAAGTCACACACCGAGCGTTTGAGACGTAAGATGGTGCATGATGGTGGAAATGACCACGTGTTCACATGCACCCACTGTGAACGAACATTTACAGCGTGAATTGGCCTTATCAGTCACATGCGCTACCGCCATAGGTAAAAGTTATTATGCCTTTTTAAAGCACAAACTATCGTCTGTCAAGACGGCAAGGTGCCAACGATGATGATATATCTACATTACTTGGAGCCCCATTCCTATATCTACATTACTTGAGCCATCCCTGTATCTACATGCCATTCAGCCATCCCTACCTATATCTACATGACATGCAGCCATCCCTATATCTACATTACTTGAAACCATCCCTATACCTACATGACATTCAGCCATATCTACTTCTACATAACTTGAAACCATCCCTATACCAACATGATATTCAGCCATATCTATATCTACATTACATGGAGCCATTCCTATGTTTACATTACTTGAAACTATCCCTATATCTACATTACTTGGAGCCTTCCGTATATCTACATCACGTGAAGCCATCCTTATACCTACATAGCATTCAGTCATACCTATACCTACTTTACTTGAAGCCACCCCTATACCTACATGACACAAGGCCATACCTATGTCTGCATTATTTGGAACCACTTAAACTACGTTGTTTAGAAACATCCAGATTATGGCTTTCCCTGTTTCTAAATTACTCAGAGTCATCCACATTACCTTACATTATCCTTATATCCACTTTACCTTAAATTATCCTTACATCAACTTTACCTTAAATTATTCTTATATCCACATTACCTGAAACTATCCTTACATCTACATTAAGTTAAATCATATTTTTTTAATCATTTGCTCACTTTGAACTCAAGTATAATCAATTTACGTGCTACTACTTCTAGTGCGCTGGACAAATGTTTGCGTTTGGATTGACTTTCCCTATATCTATATAACTTTAAGTTAGCCTTACATTCACATAACCTGAAACTATCCTTAATCTACATTTCCTGAATCGATCCTTATATCTACATAACCTGAAACTGTCCTTATAATCACATAACCTGAAACTATCCTAATAGCAACTATACATTTATATTTAAAACATGAACACTCCTAACCCCTTTACACCTACCCAATCCATGTTTCCTACAACACAATATAACCCAAACACCTACACCTCCATTTCTGCGTGTAGTTCACCATCAACTGTGATTTCTCACAAAATTATACAGCAAATATACAACCCAGTGGAAAACATTCTGGTTTAACTTCTAGGAAAAACCTGGCCAATTGAAGCTAGTTATGTTACAGTTGCACATTAATGGAAATGAAAGTTAAACAAATTTTACACAAAGATACATGTAGTGTGAAATAAGGTCTGATTTCTGGTACAATTACATGGAATGGTTACACTCTTCGGCAATGTATACAATTTAATATTCAAGGAAGGCACTTTGGATACTCAGGAGACATAAAATGTTTTGATAAAAATCAATCACAGAATAAATTACAACCTGGCACATAGATCTTTTCAGCTCAATCACTATATATACAGCAAACAAGCGTACTATTACTAGCATACGCCTGGATTCTTGCCCGTACACATATAAGGTGAAGGACCCAATTCCAGTGACATCACGGTAAATGGCTATATGCTGCTATGCCCATATTTTGTGACCAAAGACACGCAGCTTTCAAAATAATTTACTTTGGCATAACACAACTTTAAAACAGGCTTGAAGATATTACAATGAATCTACTACAAAGCTAAATAACGTCTGATAGATTGATGTTATATCTATGAGGAACTTCAAATGAAATCTTTAAATGTTTTTTTGTTTGTTTTGGTTTTGTATGTGAATATATTCTGCTGCCTTGTAGGGTCTGTCTCTTTAGACAAATGCTTGTGGAGTCAACCATACACAAACTGGTACAAGCAAGGGGAAACCACCACATGTATTTTCCCAAGATAATCATGCTTCAAAGTTCTGTGCAATAAGTCACTGTCCTTGAAAATTAGAAAAAGAGTTCTTGCATGTTACACAGAACCAGTTTTAACATATGGCTGCGAAACCTGGACAATTAGTAAACAAGCAAAAATATCTATGGAAACCTTGGAGATGTGGTTTTGTAGAAGAATGATGAAAATTAATTGGACAGCCAAAATGAGCATTCAGGATGTTTTAAGGGAAGCTGAGTCGCAAAGACACAAAGATCAGAAAGAGGCAGTCATCATTTTTTGGTTACGTTATGAGAAGAAAAAAACTGGAACATGTTATGACAACTGGAAAGATTTGTGGAAAGAGAGATAGAGGAAGACAATATGAGAAGATTATTGTCAGTCTTGTGTCATGGCACGGAAGGGAGTCAATGCACGAACTGATCTAAGACGCCAGATATCATAATTAGTGGAGAGGCATAATTGCCCACGCCAGGCAGCAAGGCACTAGATGATGATATTCTGAAAAAAGTAAAGAACTATCATTTGTCGATGTAGTCACTACTGCGGTCAATGCAAGTCCTCCAGCACCGATAAAGTGCTTGGGTTCCTGTAGAAAAAAATTCTCTTGGTTGCATGTGTAACCACTCATGCACCATCTGCTGTACGTCTTCATAGGATTGACAAGTTTTGGTACTTCCTACTCCACTCATATACTTACTGGACTGACAGGCATGCATCACCATACTGAACCATTCGTCGATGAATTTCTATCAGCCTTCACTGATCAACAAACGGATAACACAAAGCTGCTCCTTTGTCAAAATCTTTAAACTGTCCTTGTGACATCACAGTGGTCATCTGCATGGTGATGTCATGTGCATAACACTCTTGACATTCTTAACAACAATATTGACATGTTACAAAACAATGGGATGGTTATTGTAATTTCTATCACACTTTTAAGGTTTTGATTTGAAGCCCCCTCGTAAATCTTCATACAGGCTCGAAAATTACAAATTAGTATATGAACTACAAAGCAAAGTACTGAACTGCATATGCCAAACACGACACAAAACACATGGAGAAGAAAATTAGAGAGATGAATAATATAGGATGGATGCAGATAGAGCTACAGGAGATAGCAAAAGACAGGACGGCTTGGGGATAGTTGGTTGAGGGCTTATATCCCTATTGGGGTAGAGGGAGAAACAATAAGAATGTTCTTACTACAAACTTCAAACAGAACCGAAGATCTGACATTGTTATACCTGCTACAAACAGAACCGAAGATCTGACATTATTATATCTGCTACAAACAGAACTGAAGATCTGACATTATAATATCTGCTACAAACAGAACTGAAGATCTGACAGTATTATATCTGCTACACACTTAAAACAGACATGAATATCTGAAATTATTAAAGCTTGAATATTTGACATTATTATACCTGCTACAAACGTCAAACAGACACAAATATAGGACACTATTCTAGCTTGAAGGTTTGACAATATTGTACCTGCCACAATCTGGTCTAAAGGTTTGACATGATTAAATCTGCTACAGTTTGGTCTGAAGGTTTGACATGATTAAATCTGCTACAATTTGGTCTAAAGGTTTGACATGATTAAATCTGCTAGTTTGGTCTGAAGGTTTGACATTATTATATCTGCTACAATTTGGTCTGAAGGTTTGACATTATTATATCTGCTACAACCTGGTCTGAAAGTTTGTCATTATTATACCTGCTACAATCAGCTCTGAAGGTTTTAACAGTATATCTACTACAATCTGATCTGAAAGTTTGACATTTTTATATCTGCTACAATCAGATCTGAAGGTTAGACATTATTATATCTGCTACAATCAGATGTGAAGGTTTGACATTATTATCTCAGCTACAATCTGGTCTGAAGGTTTTACATTATATCAGCTACAATCTGGTCTGAAGGTTTGACATTATTATCTTAGCTACAAACTGGTCTGAAGGTTTGACATTATATCAGCTACAATCTGGTCTGAGGGTTTGACATTATTATATCTGCTACAATCTGGTCTGAAGGTTTGACATTTTTATATCTGCTACAATAAGATCTGAAGTTTTGACATTATATCTGCTACAATCCGGTCTGAAGGTTTGACATAATTATATCTGTTACAATCAGATCTGACTGTTTGACATAATTATATCTGCTACAAACTTCAAACAGACATGAATATCTGGCATTATTACAGCCAGAAGGTTTGGCATGTTTGTATCTGGTAGAATCAAGTCTGAAGGTTTGACTTTATCACATTTACAATTTTCAACAGGTTAGAAGTTTGACATCTGCTACAACTGTTAAATACATCTGTAGGTTTGCCATTAAATGTACTAGAGGTTTCAAATAGCAAAACCAAATAACAAACACATATACACAGATAATGCAATAGTCGGGTCCCCCAGGCTTTGAGCATCAACTCGTCTGTCACGACGTAACCTTGGAAACATAACCTTCTGTCTGTCAAAATTCTTTAAGGTCATGGTTGTTGTGTCAGGGATGTTCCAAGATCTTTGATACGGCCAGCAACTGTTAATACAAGGATAGGGTTGTTACCTCTGCAGTTTCAATTTACATCTCTATAGCTTCAATTTACATCTCTGTAGCTTTAATTTGCATCTCTATAGGTACAACATACATGTTTATCGTCAATAAACATCTCTATAGCTTCAGTACAGATTTCTATAGCTTCCATAACATCTCTACAGCTTCAATATTCACATCTCTATAGCTTCAATATATATCTCCATTGCTGAAATATACATCTCGATAACTTCAATACACATGTCTATATCTACAACATACATCTCTATAGCTTCAATATACATCTCAATAGCTTCAATATATGTCTATGGCAACAACACAATCTCTATAGCTACAACATACATCTATATATCTTCAATTTACATCTTTACAGCTACAACCTACATCTCTATAGCTACAACATACATCCTTACAACCTACTCTTGCACTTTCCAGCTGTCACAGAATGTTCAATGTGCACAACTCCCACAAGTGACCTCCCGTTTAACACTCTAATATCTATGTTTTCTTCTTCTTCTTCTCTATCATGCCCTTATATGAGAGGACTAGGCATCTAATCTCACCACCCAAGCATGTTCCCCTGAACTCTTGGCTAGTGAGACTGCATACCTGGCCCTCTCATATGAAGGCAATATCGTTAAATACCAAAAACATTCCTAGCCTAGGTTGAGACCTAAAGCAGCACCTTGAGAACCCAAGGCAGCCACCACAACCCCCCATCCACAACCCCCCATCCACAACCCCCCATCCACAACCCCCCATCCACAACTCCCGTAAACTTAATTTACCGGAGGCCTCCCAATAATGAGGTCAATAGCTAACTATTTTGCTTGCTCTTGTCAAATTCCACCTGCATTTTGATTTAACTTCCACCCTCAACATCATGAGATTTTTAAATTTAAAAAAAATTTGTGTCCATCGTCTGCCAAGAAGTGGAATAATGTTTTCTCTGCCTTTTAGCTCCCAGTGGCATGTAGGCCTCAACCCATGCCAAGAAGTGGAATTATTCTTCTTCCACCTTTCATCTCCTAGTGGCGTGCAGGCCCTCAATTCATGCCAAGAAGTGGAATTATTCTTCATCCACCTTGTATCTCTCAGTGGAGTATAGACCTCAACTCATGCCAAGAAGTAGAATTATTCTTGTTCCACCTTCTATCTCCCAGCAAAGTATACATGTCAACTCATGCCAAGAAGTAGAATTATTCTTGTTCCACCTTGTATCTCCCAGCAAAGTATACATGTCAACTCATGCCAAGAAGTAGAATTATTCTTGTTCCACCTTCTATCTCCCAGCAAAGTATACATGTCAACTCATGCCAAGAAGTAGAATTATTCTTGTTCCACCTTGTATCTCCCAGCAAAGTATACATGTCAACTCATGCCAAGAAGTAGAATTATTCTTGTTCCACCTTCTATCTCCCAGCAAAGTATACATGTCAACTCATGCCAAGAAGTAGAATTATTCTTGTTCCACCTTCTATCTCCCAGCAAAGTATACATGTCAACTCATGCCAAGAAGTAGAATTATTCTTGTTCCACCTTGTATCTCCCAGCAAAGTATACATGTCAACTCATGCCAAGAAGTAGAATTATTCTTGTTCCACCTTCTATCTCCCAGCAAAGTATACATGTCAACTCATGCCAAGAAGTAGAATTATTCTTGTTCCACCTTGTATCTCCCAGCAAAGTATACATGTCAACTCATGCCAAGAAGTAGAATTATTCTTGTTCCACCTTCTATCTCCCAGCAAAGTATACATGTCAACTCATGCCAAGAAGTAGAATTATTCTTGTTCCACCTTGTATCTCCCAGCAAAGTATACATGTCAACTCATGCCAAGAAGTAGAATTATTCTTGTTCCACCTTGTATCTCCCAGCAAAGTATACATGTCAACTCATGCCAAGAAGTAGAATTATTCTTGTTCCACCTTGTATCTCCCAGCAAAGTATACATGTCAACTCATGCCAAGACATGGAATTCTTCTTGTTCCACCTTGTTTCTCCCAGAGCAGTGCAGGTCCACAACTCATGCCCAGCCCTCTGCAGTCATGTTCATGCTTGGTTAGATGTTACAGCTGAAGTTCTCTACGGTTGAGTAGCCAACTCCATGCCACCCTTGCTCGCTTGTCTTGTTGGTTACAGTGTTGCTATTCTATCACTGATGTGGTCAAAATGATAAAAGCACTTGCTCTTAGACTTCCGGTTCACTGTAGGTTCAACTCCTGCACCAGAATTATGACTGGCATGTTGCCGTCTTAGCATACTGCTTGCTTGTGTTCATTGGCTTGAGCTCCAACGCGAAGTCCTGTATGTCGGATGAAGGCATCCTGTTGTCCAGCATCAGTGTGATGTCACATATGATCTGAGGTTTACGTGAGTATCCGTTGTCCCATGTCTGACTTATTGGTGTGCAGACTGGTGGTTCCTTGCCGTACAGGCAGACACTCTCCGACTTCGGAGGATCTTAGCATACAATAGTTTGTAAAATGGAGCTATACAGTTCGAGCATTGTTTTACTGATCCAGCAGCTTCTGTTCCAGATGTATAGGTATTACCTTTCCTCTGGTGTAAACTAGGCAGGCTGAGAGAGGGATCATGCTGCATGGGCAACACATGGTCTCTACAATTCAGCCCAGGCTTTGTGCTATGGAGAAGTATAACTCCATCACAAATTATCATCTGTCAAGACAACAAGGTGCCAGTGAGTGAGTGATGTCATCCTGAAAAATATGGGGAGTCATGTTTCGCCATCTCACACAAAACACCAAAATCATGGATCAGCTCTGTGTTCTTGTGGCCAAGTCACAAGAGAGATGTCTATTGCAATTTACAACTTAGTTACTTATCGTTTACAGAACGTCGCAGTCAACACAAGCATTTTTGTGCTCTTGTGATCTCTTGGCAAGTTTATGTTCAGTAGTTTGCCATTGCTTTCTGTATGACCGGCACCCATACCATTCCATAAAAAAACAAACGCAAGGTTGTCTGCTGCCAAATCATATGCAGCTGTGTTTTGAACGCAGTATGTGGGATTATGAACTGCGTCCGTAACACCTTCGCCACGGAGCCAGTATAGAGCACAGTAAAGATAGTGATTTATTGTTTCCTTTTCTTGTCCACTGCGGTGCTTGCAGTATGCTAAACAACAAATGGCATTGCCACAAGTATCATCAGACCAAATATCTACAACGTAAATGGCTGGTCAAGATCATCATCATCAAGTGCCATGCCAGCTGGCGTAGGCGTTCATGGCTCTCCACAGATCTCGGTCTTTGGTTTTCTGGACCAACTCCGCTGTTGATATTCCTCCAACTACCATCGCAATCCATCCAGCATCATTTCTCTTGGTCTGCCTCTGCCTCTCGATCTTTCCAATTGTCACGATTGTTTTTCAATGCCTCTCTTCTCATCACATGACCCAAAAATGCTGTCAAGATAGTGGACATTATGTCAACATTGTGACAGTATGTCTAAAAACTGTCAAGTTTTTATACAACTATAAGAAAGAGACAAACAGCTTTCTCTGGTCATGTGATGAGAAGAGAGGCATTGGAGAACATCAATACAAATGGAAATATCAGAGGGAAAAGATGCAGAGGCAGACCAAGAGAAATGATGCTGGATGGATTGAGATGGCGGCATGGAGGAATATCATCAACAGAGTTGATCCAAAACACCAAAGACCGAGATCTATGGAGAGCCATGAATGCCAACGCCTGCTGGCAAGGCATGTGATGATAATGATGATGATGATGCTGGCACTTCTCAATGTTATTCTCAATCAGATGATGATACTAACCTTGTCTTTCAGCTGTTGACACTGTTGTAAGGACAAGGTGAAGAAGATGATGGCTTCGTTGAGCCACTTAACTGCAGCTTCTATCTGCAAACAACAACAAATGTATGGTCAGTTACTGTCTTAAATCTCCTCTACTTCTCTCTCACTCCTTTACTGTCCTAGTGTAGAGGAGGGGAGACAATGTGACCTTTTAAATGTCAAATTAATAACAGCGGCCTTCTAAATGCCTCATAAACAACAACGATAAGATAATACAATACAGCCTCCAAAACAATGTATTCCCTTAGTGAATGCAAACACAGAAGCCACAAACAATATGTTGCACGATTTATTGCCTGGCATAGTTTGCTGCATCTTGTCAGGTGTATACTGCAGTTATATATCATATGATGTGAATAAATGATTAATACTTTGGCTGAAACAATTTAAACACTATGACTATGTGATCTTGTGACTATGTGACCTTGTGACTATGTGATCTTGTGACTATGTGTTTTCATTGTTCCAACCAATGTATTATTCATGTATTCCCTTCATATTATATATAACTCTGTAGTATACACCAGACGAAATGCAGAAAAATATGCCAGGCAATCAATCATGCAACATATTGTTTATCGCTTCTGTGTTTAAAATAATAATAAAGTGTAATGGAAAAGTATGACAGCAAGAAAGTGCCCAATTCTATACCATGTTTCTCTGTCCATGACATTGACCACCCTTTGGTTTCTGTTGCACCCTGGAGCAAGAAGCCAGACAATGCAAATCTCAGCTGTTTTGTCCCTCTTGATATGCAAACCTCAACTGCTTTGTCCTACTTGATATGAAATCTCAACTGATATGCAAATCTCCTGTCTAGCTCACATATGACTTAAAGAGCCTCTTTTGCTGGACAATGATTTTGACTAGCCAGCTGAACTAGGCTGAGCCACACAGCGAGAAGGATGTTCCCCCTTCAGCAGTGCCTACAGCTGCTGATGGATGAGGATCTGGATTCATCTACCCAACAACCTCGAGGGTAAACCCTGACAAAACAGTTGAGATTTGCATATCAAGTGGGACAACACAGTTAAGACTTGCATATCAAGTGGGTCAAAACAGTTGAGATTTGCATAATAAGTGGGACAAAACAGCTGAGATTTGCATATTAAATAGAACAAAACAATTGAAAGAAAGCAAATTAAGTACACAGAAACTAACAGACACCTCGGGAAAAGGCTGAGCACAGGGTGAGAAAATCAACAAGTCTGTGGGAAAGAAACAAAACATCAGCTCAGAGGCTATTGATTCAATTATTATGAAAATGGTCATGGGGAAAGAACTCACCTGAATTCTGTGAGTGATCTCCACTTTGTGTTGGTTGTTCTGGTGCAGGCAGTACAGTGCCAGGACCAGCTTCGATGTGTGGATGTAGAAGGAGATGGCAACGTCGTTAGGCAGTGGTGGGTTAAAAATTTGCTGAAAGGACACAAAAATATCAGGTCATCTTATTCATCCTGAAGACAGGTAGGTCATGTCAAACAATTCTGATCAAAGATTGATATGTTTTGTCATGTTATTATGTGTGAAGACTAGTATGTCATGTTATTCTGTCTGAAAACTAGTATGTTATTCTGTCTGAAGACTAGTGTGTCATGTTATTCAATCTGAGGCTGGTATGTCCTGTCAATAAACCAAAGATTGGTATGTTCTGACAATCAATCCAAAGATTGGTATGTCATGTAAATAAATGCAAAGACTGGTATGTCCTGTCAACCAATGCAAAGACTGGTATGTTCTGTCAATAATCCAAAGATGGGTATGTCCTGTCAACCAATCTGATCCAGCAGCTTCTGTTCCAGATGTATAGGTATTACCTTTCTGGTATGTTCTGTCAATAATCCAAAGATTGGTATGTCCTGTCAAACAATCCAAAGATTTATATGTCCTGTCAATCAATCCAAAGATTGGCATGTCCTATCAATTAATCCAAAGATTGGTATGTCCTGTCAATCAATCCAAAGACTGGTATGTCCTGTCAATCAATCCAAAGATTGGTATGTCCTGTCAATCAGTCCAAAGACTGGTATGTCCTGTCAATCAATCCAAAGATTGGTATGTCCTGTCAATCAATCCAAAGATTGGTATGTCCTGTCAATCAATCCAAAGATTGGTATGTCCTGTCAATCAATCCAAAGACTGGTATGTCCTGTCAATTAATCCAAAGATTGGTATGTCCTGTCAATCAATCCAAAGACTGGTATGTCCTGTCAATTAATCCAAAGAATAGTATGTCCTGTCAGATTATTCTATCAGAAGACTAGTATGCATGCCATGTTATTCAGTCTGAAGACTAGGATGTCATATCAAATGACACAGATCAAAGACTAGCATGTTATCTCACGTCAAATTGTTCAGTCTGAAGACTTGTGAAGTTCTTGAACACATCACTTTTCTATTCCAGATGTATTTGCTTATATATATAATCTTATGATGACAATGTGGTGGTTTCCCTTGGACTACCATAGAGAATACACAAACATGCATCCCCCATTTCCTGACAGCATGCTATTCATTGGTTCTGTATGCAGACAGTGTGGGGCTGGTCTGGTTCGCTAGATCAGTTCCGCGTCTAGCGTTCGTTGTCTCGGATGGCTGTGT
The DNA here is from genome assembly GCA_963921405.1 of Cepaea hortensis. Lineage (NCBI taxonomy): Eukaryota > Metazoa > Mollusca > Gastropoda > Stylommatophora > Helicidae > Cepaea > Cepaea hortensis. The sequence continues at coordinate 10,092,268 of OY992890.1, forward strand.
GAGGTGCACCAAAATGGGATCTTCCCAGCCAACGTGAGTTAGCGAGGCAGGCGTTACAAGAATGTAACCGCATCGTGCAGCCAGGGTCGTGGTTTGAGCGGGCAAAAGAGCAAAATTTGTACGACCGTTCGACAAAGTCTCGATAAGCGCCCACTCTCTCTCGATGAGTAGTGGGCCTGCAGTCAGTAAGCTGGTATAGCTTTTTTTTTCGGTTAGTCCTGCCGGCGTAGCTTGAAAGCTCGTCGGTAGGCGTCCAGTGGTTTTGCATGTATCACCTTGTACCGGGAGGGCGCATGGGATCTTCCCAGCCAACGTGACTTAGCGAGGCAGGCGTTTCAAGAGTGTAATCATATGCTTATCACAGCTTTAGCGATGCTACTCTCGGCTTGCGTGTGCATGAATGTCTGTCCGGTCAGTCGCCATGTGCACATTTGCGCTGGAGAGGCTCAACCGTAAATCGGGAGATCTGCTCGCAACTTAGACGAGCAGCATCTTTTGTGGGCAGTTTCTCGCCTCATGTTTGTGTGTGGTCTGCTCTGGCGGTCAGTCCGTCTTCGGTGAAGGAAATCGTGTTGATCCTAAAAGTAATCATACGCTCATTGCTTGTCGCTACGTTTGTCTTAAAACTGAAAATTAAAGGAATTGACGGAAGGGCCGATATAAACAGGGATAACTGGCCGTGGCAGCCTAACGTCCACTGCATCTGTGTCCGTCTTCCAGTCGTCTTGCCATGCTCGCCACTGGAGCCTGACGGACACAGACGAGGGAGCGGGGACGAGGGTGTTGCGCGACCACCTCCTCGCTATACAAAACCAAAGCGCAAGTCATTCGTTCCTCATCAAATCAAAGATGTAGTGCAATGAATGGTCATCGTCAATGAATGGTCAACGTCATTCATGATGGACGAACATCGCATGCAGACAGTTGACTGAATCGCTATAGAGGTCTGTTGGCAGAGTTACCTTCATCCTTGCTCTGCATCCCCTGCAGATGACCAGCCTATGGATCATGTCGATGTTGTTAATGTCCTTAAAGAGATGTTGAGAGTGGAGGACTTTGACACCAGTGAATCCAAATTATTGTCTAGAATGAGAGACTTGGGAGTAAGAATTGGCACAGCCAGACACAAGAGGCAAATCAGGAGAATGAGGGGTCTTGTCAACCACACAGAATTGGATGCACATGTTGGGGGGAGGATCTGAGCACCATGGACATGTCCAGAGTGCAAGGATGATACTCCAACACCTACACTAACTTAACTTAACTTAAAACTTAACGTAACTTAAAACTTAACATAAAACTTAACTTAATTTAAAACTTAAGTTAACTTAAAACTTAACCTAACTTAATGTAAAACTTAACTTAAAACTAAACTTAAAACTAAACTTAAAAGTTAATCTAACTTAAAACTTAACTATCTAACTGACTGACTGACTAAGATGTTATTCATTAGCGACTCAAAGCAGGCCTAAGCCAGTTACATCCAACTCACCAAATTTTGATTCTCAATCAGGTCCTGGATGGTTTTCCGTTTTGGCAGGGACAGACACTGTCGGCAGTTCATCAAGCTTTCCATCAACTCGTCCAATAACTGGCAGACACAGAAATTATTCAAAATTTCATGACATGTTATATTATTCCTGCTCCTCTTTCGAAAAGAGTGCGTCACACCCAGTTATACACCTCAAAGGTCAATGTCACATCTGCAAGCATCTGTGTAGGACTTACTTCCCCTAGTTAGTTGCATACCCTTTACAGGACGCAGCAGTCAACCCCCGGCATTTTTTGGCTGTTTGTGATTCCTGGGCAAGTTTACATTCTGTAGTTTGCCATTGCTTTTTGAACGACCGGCACCCATACCATTTCATAAAAAACCAATGAAAAGCAATCTGTTGCCAAATTGCCCACAGCCGTGTTTTGAGCGCGGTATGCGGGATTATGAACTTTGTCCGTAACCCCTTTGCCACGGAGTTGGCTTTTTCCAAGACACACTCCATTAAGGTAACCTGTAAGTAGGTTCCCATTCTAACAATCTTGCCAGGCCAGCAGCCTTACAACCTACTCTGCCATTTCCAATTGCCTTGGGATGTTTTATGTGCACAAGTTGTACACGAGCCTCCTGTGTTTCCGCCCTTATCCATAAAGGCTAGGCTATTTCAATTCCAATTTTCAAAACAAAAATTCCAAATTTGGTCTTGTCTAACCTGATTCCTCAGCGGTGGTTATTGTTGAGAGCTGTGGTTTTTGTGGGTCTTTAGCCCTATTTCTTGTCTTGTGCGCTCCTACAAGTGAGTCCTCCCTTGGACTGGTTGCATAAGCGTGTGTGTCTGTGACGTCATCTGGGGGGGGGGGGGGTGTGTGTGTTGGGCAGCGGCTATCCTTTGTGCATGTTTCCTCTTGTGGTCTTCTTCGTGGGTCAGGCTCCTGGTTCATCTGGCTTGATTGGGTGTAGTCCTTATAAGGATTTTATTTGGTCTTTTTGCCTCCTTTTTTGGGTATTGTTCGTGGGAGCTTTTCGATGTTGTCATTTTCCTCCTTTTTGCGCCTGTTTTCATTTTCGATAAAGAGTTTATGTTTCCTTTCGCAGTCTTCCTCTGTGGACAGCCATGGGATGATCTCTCTGTCATCTATATAGTACCTGAATCCAGTCTCACAGTTATCGATTCTATCTGGGTATTGTTTTGGTTGCCCCCTGAGTTTCTTCTTTTGTTTTTCTTCCCAGCGAATTCTGAATTCCTTTTCCGCGAGTTCCATTTCAATTGCATTCTGCCTTGCCGATTCTAGTAACTCCTCCAAGGTAGGTCCCTGGGGTCTCTCCGTGCCGTCATCAGGGTGCTCATCTCGGTTTTCTTTGGATGTTTGGCGAGATATTGGTTTCCCCTTAGGTGTCTCGGGCATTGTGGTTGGGCTGCTGGCTTTAGCTTGTGGTTCAGGCTCGGCCTCTTGGTTTTCGTCTTGTGGTTTCTTGTATGGCTTCTGTTGTTTTGTTTCGGAAAAATTCCATTTCAGCTTTCTGTAGTTCTTGCTCTGATTTAATGGTTTGTAGGATTTCTTCATTTTCCTTCTTTATCAGTGCCATATATTCCACTTCTTGCTTGATGTTTTGCTGGATCTCCTTCATTTCTGCCAGTAGTTTTTCGTTATCACTGGTCGGAGTCAGCAGTGCCTTGACTTGTTTCTTCAACTCGTCTGTTTTTGCAGTTGATCTCTTCGAACTGATGATATTTAGTATCAACCTGTGGGCACATGTGACAGCATGTTGAGGAGCGCTGTTTAATATGAAGATTGTTGTGAAGTGTTCCGACTGTGCCACAACATGCATAATAGGTTTTTAAAACAAGTTAGTTGCTTGTGCTTTATAGGATGTTTCGGTCAATCCCAGCATTTATTAGCTGTGATTTATTAGACAAATGTATGTTCAGTAGTTTGCCACTGCTTTTTTATACTGCTAACACCTCATACCACAGAAATGAATGCAAAGTGGTCTGCTTCAATATCACTCTCGAATGATTTAGAATCCCTAGCCATGAAAGTTTGGAGAGAACAATCATAGAGGGATATATGCCCAGGACAGGAAGAGGAAGGCCAAAGAGAAGAAGGGTGTAGATGTGACAGATAATCTCTAGATGGGTGTATCGGACGCAGGACATCTTGCTTATGACTGAGATGTTTTCAGGAAGGTTGTTATGGAAGCGAAGTTCTGCAAAGGTCATGCTACCGAATGAATGAATGAATGTCTAGTAGTTTGCCATTCCTCTCTGAACTGCCAACACCTCATACCACAAAAATGAACGCAATGTGGTCTGCTCACATACCGCCCTAGGCTGATTTAGAATCCCTAAGCCACAGTCGCTGACCGTGATGGGTTACGGTGTCAGTATTCTTTGCTTCCCTTATGGGATCTGGTAAGAGACAGGGTTAGGATGTCTGTGACTCAATTATTTGATGTAGAAGTCCAGCACTTCTGGTGCTGGACCAGGCACTTACCAAGAAAACCTCCCTCACGGATCTGTACTCATACGATGAATCATGTCTGGACACAATCTCCAGGGCGTTACACAAGTGGTTTCCTGCATCCCGAACCTGGAGATACCACAACCAACGTTAGTGAAGCCAATCAATATTTGCATTTTTGTTTTTCTTCCTCTTTCTCCCCTTTCTTTTTCTCTCTCCTCTCTACCATCTTCCCTCTCTCTCTCTCTCTCTCTCTCTCTCTTCTTTCTCCCTCTCTTCTCTATCTCACTTCACTTTCCTCTCTATCTCTCACTCCTCTCCTCCCCCCCTCTTTCTCCCTATCTCATAGTAAACATGAAAATGTGATACTGATCACTGTAACTTGTGTAAACATCTTCAGCTATCACCACTCCAGAAATGCTCCGCTTGTAACAAGGCCAAACAACCCGAAAATTAATACCTCAAAGTGCTGCAAATGACCTTTGGCCGTTGTTTAAATCAAAAGCAAGACATAGCAAAGCCCAAACATACTACATGTCACCAGGTCTAGGATAGACTGATACAATACAAGTCTAGCATTCTCTGGTGCAGAGCTGTGGAACTCACTTCCACAGCACATCAAAGATGCTACAAACCCATTTACAGATGTCACAAACCTATGTACAGATGCCACAAACTCATATACATTTGCCATAAACCCAAAAAGATAGCACAAACCCATATACAGATGCCACAAACCCATATACAAATGCCACAAACCCATATACAGATGGCACAAACCCATATACAAATGCCACAAACCCATATGCAGATACCACAAACCCATATAGTGATGCCACAAAATCCATATACAGATGCCACAAACCCATATAGTGATGCCACAAAATCCATATACAGATGAAACAAACCCATATACATTTTAAATATTGAGCACAACCCACCACTGGCAACGCCGATCGCATTCTGGTATGAACCTTAGTCCTATCCATGTCAATATGGAAGCACTATACTTGAGTTTCACTCTCGTTTGAGCTCGCCAGTAGTGCATATTCTTGACCGGATCCGGAAACAAGCCCCGGATAACTGGTGTGTGAAGCGGGTGTGTAACCAAGCGGCACACGGCCAAATTATCACAACAGATTATTACAACGTCATGGGTGATGTTGTAATATTCTGTTGTGATAATTGGGCCATGTCCAACATGTGCCGCATGGTTACACACCTGTTGAAATTTCTCATTTTTGAGCTACTTCAATTTTCCCAACAAAATTACTCCAATAGGGAAGATAATTACTTTTATGGTTATATCTAGTGGCAGGATTCAGGACTAATTTCCTAGTGATCCAGCAACTTTAATATTTTGGGAAAAATCCATGACCGGCCGCCTGTTGGAATTTCTCATTTTGGAGCTATTTCAATTTTCCCAACAAAATTACTCCAATAGGGCAGATTATTACTTTTATGGTTATATCTAGTGGCAGGACATTGTTCTAGACTAATTTCCTACTGATCCAGCAACTTTAATTTTTTGGGAAAAGTCCATGACCGGCCGCCTGTTTAAATTTCTCATTTTGGAGCTATTTCAATTTTCCTAACAAAATTACTCCAATAGGGCAGAATATTACTTTTATGGTTCTATCTAGTGGCAGGACATTGTTCTATACTACTTTCCTAGTGATCAATTAACTTTAAATTTTTCAGAAAAATCCTTGAACGGCCGCCTGTTGAAATATCTAAATTTTGAGCTATCTCAATTTTTCCATAAAAATTTGTCCAGTTTGGCAATTTATTACTTTTATGGTCATATCTAGTGTAAGAACTTTGTTTTAGATTGATTTCCTAGTGATCCAGCAACGTTAATTTTTGGGGGAAAGTCCATGACCGGCCGCCTGTTGAAATTTCTCATTTTGGAGCTATTTCAATTATTCCACCAAAATTACTCCAATAGGGCAGATTATTACTTTTATGGTTATATCTAGTGTAAGAACTTTGTTTTAGATTGATTTCCTAGTGATCCAGAAACTTTAATTTTTTGGGAAAAGTCCTTGACCGGCCGCCTGTTGAAATTACTCATTTTTGAGCTATTTCAATTTTCCCAACAAAATTACCCCAAAAGGGCAGATTATTACTTTTAAGGTCATTTCTAGTGTCAGAACATTGTTCTAGACTAATTTCCTACTGATCCAGCAACTTTAATATTTTGGGAAAAGTCCATGACCGGCCGCCTGTTGAAATGTCTCATTTTGGAGCTATTTCAATTTTCCCAATAAAATTACTCCAATAGGGCAGATTATTACTTTTATGGTTATATCTAGTGGCAGGACATTCAATCAATCAATCATGTGCCATGCCGGAAAGCGTGGGCGGTCATGACTCGCCATTTCACTCGACCACCAGTGTCGTGGATCAGCTCATTGTTCCTGTCTCGTCCATGCCATGTGGCCAAGCCATCCAGGTATTTTCCTCTCGGTCTTCCTCTTGGTCTGTTCCCCTCTATCTTGCCAGTTGTCACTAAGTTCTCCAATCCATTTCTTCTCATAACATGTCCAAAAAATTTGACTGTCTACGTCTAATTTCTCTAATCAGTTTACGATGTTCATTTGTCTTCTGTAGTACTTGGTCATTGGTTTTTCTGTCTGTCCATGGTATTCTTTGCATTTTCCTCAGAAACCACATTTCTGCAGCCATCAGATGCTTTTCAGCTTGACTGCTCATTGTCCAAGTTTCACATCCATACAAAAGAACAGGCTCTATGTATCCCCTCAACACTCTTTTTCTCGTTTCAATTGACATCTTCTTATTGGTCAGAATGTTTTTCATCTTGCTAAAGGCTACTTTCGCCATGGCGATTCTTGTTCTAATCTCTTCAAGGCATCTCCCATCAGATGTTATAACTGTTCCAAGATAATTGTACCGATTCACTTGTTGAAGAATATTTCCATTTACTTGTATATTACATTGTGGCACTTCTTCCTTCCTACTGACGACCATAACCTGAGTCTTTTTACAATTTAATTCTAACCCCAGTTGCTCACTGTGTACAACAACCGCATCTACTAATTGTTGCAGCTCCTGCTCATTGTCTGCAATTAATACTGTATCATCTGCATATCTAATGTTATTGATGTTTCGTCCTCCAATGCTGATTCCATTTATATCCTCTACATTTCTGAAAATATTTTCACTGTACAGGGAAAAAAGATCTGGAGACATCACACATCCCTGCCTAACACCTCTCTTAATTGGCTGATACTGTCCCACTTCATTATCAATCCTTATTGCAGCTTGTTGTTTCCAATATATGTTTTTTATAAGTCTAATGTCTTTCCTCCAGAAAACCAAAGACTGAGATCTATGGAGAGCCATGAACGCCTACGCCAGCCGGCACAGCACTTGATGATGATGATGAATGTCTTTCCCATCAATTTGTAGATCTGCAAGCATATCCACCATGCTGACATGTCTAACGCTATCAAAAGCCTTTGTATAGTCAATAAAGCAAAGATGTATATCCTTGTTTACTTCTATAGCACGTTCAATAACTGTTCGCAGCATATACACAGCATTTACTGTACCCTTTCCTTCTACAAACCCGCATTGTTCTTCCCCTATTTCAGGTTGTATCTTCTTCCTCATTCTTTGCATGATAATTCTTAGCAAAATCTTTGTGATGTGACTCATTATACTAATTGTTCTATGTTGATCACATTCCAAGGTTCCTGATTTCTTTGGGATTGCAATAAATATAGAGTTACATAATTCAGGAGGTATATCTCGAGTATCATATAATGTGTTCAGCAGTCTGGTGACTTGATCTAGTCCAAATTCTTCTAAAGCTTTAATCATTTCTGTTGTGATGTTATCTGCACCGGGGGCCTTGCCAGCTTTCATATGCTTAAGAACATTTTGAACCTCCATCTCCAAAATTGGCGGTCCTTCATTATTAAATCTAATATCATACTGTTCGTCTCTGTTATCATCATAAAGGTGTTTCACATAATCTGTCCATACCTGTAGAATCTGGTCTTTTTCTATTATGATTTTGCCATCTTCAGTTTTTAGACACCCGGTTGATGTACTTGTTCTTTTATTAGTAAGTTCCTGAATTCTTTTGTGCACTAATTTGGTATTTTGATTATTGTGTTGGCTTTCAATTTCTAAGCACTTTTCCTCAAGCCATGCTTCTTTTGCCTCCTTACATAATGTTCTGACTTGTCTGTGAATTTCTTCATATTTGACAGAATTATTTTTGCTGAGTCTTCTTGTTTCCATGAGGTGTAAAATGTCTTCAGTCATCCATTTCTTACGACCCACTTTCTTTAATTTTGGAATAGTTGTTTCTGCAGCCACATTGATTGAATTCTTCAACGTTTCCCATTGATCATCCACATCCTGGAATAGGATCTCTAGATCAGACAAAATTTCAAATCTGTTCTGTACTTCTATGTTGAATTTGTTTTGTATTTCCCTGTCATTACTCAATGTACACAAATCATATTTAGTGTTTCCTGTTATATACTTGACTTTCTTCAACTTTATCCTCAATGTTCCTGTGAGTAATCTGTGGTCACTATAACAATCAGCACTGGGAACTGTTTTTGCTAAAGTTAATGCGTTTCTAAATCTTCTGCTAATCAGAATGTAGTCAATCTGGTTTCTAATCCTGGTATCAGGACTCCTCCATGTCCATAATCTTCAAGGGTGTTGTTTGAACCAGGTGTTTCCTACAATCATTTCCTGCTCTTTTGCCCACTCTACGAGTCTGTATCCTCTTTCATTTCTCTCTCCTAAACCATAGTTTCCTACTGTGTATCTATCTCCTTGATTTCCTACTTTTGCATTGAAGTCCCCTATTATGATGTCTATTTCTGAATTTTTACATTTCTTTAAGGCAGACTCTATGTCATTATAAAATTCTTCTACACTATCTTCACTGGATTCTCCTGTTGGGGCATATACTTGAATAATATTTATGCTAAAAGGTCTGCCACTTAATTTAACTAGTAGAACTCTGTCCGACACGGCCCAATATCCTTGAATAGATTTTGATGTTTTCCGGTCCAGAATAATTGCCACTCCCCTATGACGATCTTCACCTCCAGAATAAATAATCTTGAAATCTTCTTCTATCTTGATGCCTGCTCCTGTCCATCTCATTTCACACATACCTAAAATATTAATTTTTTCCCTTTCAATTTCTTGTTTTATGTTTTCTAATTTTCCGTCATTGTTTAACTTCCTAACGTTCCAAGTTGCTAATTTTAACGTCTCTGTCCTTATCTTGCAATGATCGGTCTTTAAGCGAATCATGATATTGACATTGGGACATTGTTCCAGACTAATTTCTTAGTGATCAATTAACTTTAAATTTTTCAGAAAAATCCTTGAACGGCCGATTGTTGAAATATCTCAATTTTGAGCTATCTCAATTTTTCCATAAAAATTGGTCCAATTTGGCAATTTATTACTTTTATAGTCATATCTAGTGTAAGAACTTTGTTTTAGATTGATTTCCTAGTGATTCAGCAACTTTAATATTTTGGGAAAAATCCATGACCGGCCGCCTGTTGAAATTTCTCATTTTCGAACTATTTCAATGTTCCCAACAAAATTACCCCAAAAGGGCAGATTATTACTTTTAAGGTCATATCTAGTGTGAGAACACTGTTCTAGACTAATTTCCTACTGATCCAGTAGCTTTAATAGTTGGGGAAAAGTCCATGACCGGCAGCCTGTTGAAATTTCTCATTTTTGAGCTATTTCAATTTTCCCAACAAAATTACTCCAATAGGGCAGATTATTACTTTTATGGTTATATCTAGTGGCAGGACATTGTTCTAGACTAATTTCCTACTGATCCAGCAACTTTAATATTTTGGGAAAAGTCCATGACCGGCCGGCCGCCTGTTGAAATTTCTCATTTTGAAGCTATTTCAATTTTCCCAACAAAATTACTCCAATAGGGCAGATTATTACTTTTATGGTTATATCTAGTGGCAGAACATTGTTCTAGACTAATTTCCTAGTGATCAATTAACTTTAAATTTTTCAGAAAAATCCTTGGACGGCCGCCTGTTGAAATATCTCAATTTTGAGTTATCTCAATTTTTTCATAAAAATTGGTCCAGTTTGGCTATTTATTACTTTTATGGTCACATCTAGTATAAGAACTTTGTTTTAGATTAATTTCCTAGTGATCCAGCAACGTTAATTTTTTGGGAAAAGTACATGACCGGCCGCCTGTTGAAATTTCTCATTTTGGAGCTATTTCAATTTTCCCAACAAAATTACTCCAATAGGGCAGATTATTACTTTTATGGTTATATCTAGTGGCAGGACATTGTTCTAGACTAATTTCCTACTAATCCAGCAACTTTAATATTTTGGGAAAAGTCCATGACCGGCCGCATGTTGAAATTTCTCATTTTCGAACTATTTCAATGTTCCCAACAAAATTACCCCAAAAGGGCAGATTATTACTTTTAAGGTCATATCTAGTGTCAGAACACTGTTCTAGAGTAATTTCCTACTGATCGAGCAACTTTAATATTTTGGGAAAAGTCCATGACCGGCCGCCTGTTGAAATTTCTCATTTTGGAGCTATTTCAATTTTCCCAACAAAATTACTCCAATAGGGCAGAATATTACTTTTATGGTTATATCTAGTGGCAGGACATTGTTCTATACTACTTTCCTAGTGATCAATTAACTTTAAATTTTTCAGAAAAATCATTGAACGGCCGCCTGTTGAAATATCTCAATAATGAGCTATCTGAATTTTTCCATAAAAATTGGTCCAGTTTGGCAATTTATTACTTTTATGGTCATATCTAGTGTAAGAACTTTGTTTAAGATTGATTTCCTAGTGATTCAGCAACGTTAATTTTTTGGGAAAAGTCCATGACCGGCCGCCTGTTGAAATTTCTCATTTTCGAACTATTTTAATGTTCCCAACAAAATTACCCCAAAAGGGCAGATTATTACTTTTAAGGTTATATCTAGTGTCAGAACACTGTTCTAGACTAATTTCCTACTGATCCAGCAACTTTAATATTTTGGGAAAAGTCCATGACCGGCCGCCTGTTGAAATTTCTCATTTTTGAGCTATTTCAATTTTCCCAACAAAATTACTCCAATAGGGCAGATAATTACTTTTATGGTTATATCTAGTGGCAGGACATTGTTCTAGACTAATTTCCTACTGATCGAGCAACTTTAATATTTTGGGAAAAGTCCATGACCGGCCCGGCCGCCTGTTGAAATTTCTCATTTTTGAACTATTTCAATTTTCCCAACAAAATTATCCCAAAAGGGCAGATTATTACTTTTAATGTCATATCTAGTGTCAGAACATTGTTCTAGACTAATTTCCTACTGATCCAGCAACTTTAATATTTTGGGAAAAGTCCATGACCGGCCGCCTGTTGAAATTTCTCATTTTTGAACTATTTCAATGTTCCCAACAAAATTACCCGAAAAGGGCAGATTATTACTTTTAAGGTCATATCTAGTGTCAGAACATTGTTATAGACTAATTTCCTACTGATCCAGCAACTTTAATTTGTTGGGAAAAGTCCATGACCAGCCGCCTGTTGAAATTTCTCATTTTGGAGCTATTTCAATTTTTCCAACAAAATTACTCCAATAGGGCAGATTATTACTTTTATGGTTATATCTAGTGGCAGGACATTGTTCTAGACTAATTTCCTACTGATCCAGCAACTTTAATATTTTGGGAAAAGTCCATGACCGGCCGCCTGTTGAAATTTCTCATTTTTGAGCTATTTCAATTTTCCCAACAAAATTACTCCAATAGGGCAGAATATTACTTTTATGGTTATATCTAGTGGCAGGACATTGTTCTTTACTACTTTCCTAGTGATCAATTAACTTTAAATTTTTCAGAAAAGTCCATGACCGGCCGCCTGTTGAAATATCTCAATTTTGAGCTATCTCAATTTTTCCATAAAAATTGGTCCAGTTTGGCAATTTATTACTTTTATGGTCATATCTAGTGTAAGAACTTTGTTTTAGATTGATTTCCTAGTGATTCAGCAACGTTAATTTTTTGGGAAAAGTCCATGACCGGCCGCCTGTTGAAATTTCTCATTTTTGAGCTATTTTAATGTTCCCAACAAAATTACCCCAAAAGGGCAGATTATTACTTTTAAGGTTATATCTAGTGTCAGAACACTGTTCTAGACTAATTTCCTACTGATCCAGCAACTTTAATATTTTGGGAAAAGTCCATGATCGGCCGCCTGTTGAAATTTCTCATTTTGGAGCTATTTCAATTTTCCCAACAAAATTACTCCAATAGGGCAGAATATTACTTTTATGGTTCTATCTAGTGGCAGGACATTGTTCTATACTACTTTCCTAGTGATCAATTAACTTTAAATTTTTCAGAAAAATCCTTGAACGGCCGCCTGTTGAAATATCTCAATTTTGAGCTATTTCAATTTTTCCATAAAAATTGGTCCAATTTGGCAATTTATTACTTTTATAGTCATATCTAGTGTAAGAACTTTGTTTTAGATTGATTTCCTAGTGATTCAGCAACTTTAATATTTTGGGAAAAATCCATGACCGGCCGCCTGTTGAAATTTCTCATTTTCGAACTATTTCAATGTTCCCAACAAAATTACCCCAAAAGGGCAGATTATTACTTTTAAGGTCATATCTAGTGTGAGAACACTGTTCTAGACTAATTTCCTACTGATCCAGTAGCTTTAATAGTTGGGGAAAAGTCCATGACCGGCAGCCTGTTGAAATTTCTCATTTTTGAGCTATTTCAATTTTCCCAACAAAATTACTCCAATAGGGCAGATTATTACTTTTATGGTTATATCTAGTGGCAGGACATTGTTCTAGACTAATTTCCTACTGATCCAGCAACTTTAATATTTTGGGAAAAGTCCATGACCGGTCGGCCGCCTGTTGAAATTTCTCATTTTGAAGCTATTTCAATTTTCCCAACAAAATTACTCCAATAGGGCAGATTATTACTTTTATGGTTATATCTAGTGGCAGAACATTGTTCTAGACTAATTTCCTAGTGATCAATTAACTTTAAATTTTTCAGAAAAATCCTTGGACGGCCGCCTGTTGAAATATCTCAATTTTGAGTTATCTCAATTTTTTCATAAAAATTGGTCCAGTTTGGCTATTTATTACTTTTATGGTCACATCTAGTATAAGAACTTTGTTTTAGATTAATTTCCTAGTGATCCAGCAACGTTAATTTTTTGGGAAAAGTACATGACCGGCCGCCTGTTGAAATTTCTCATTTTGGAGCTATTTCAATTTTCCCAACAAAATTACTCCAATAGGGCAGATTATTACTTTTATGGTTATATCTAGTGGCAGGACATTGTTCTAGACTAATTTCCTACTAATCCAGCAACTTTAATATTTTGGGAAAAGTCCATGACCGGCCGCATGTTGAAATTTCTCATTTTCGAACTATTTCAATGTTCCCAACAAAATTACCCCAAAAGGGCAGATTATTACTTTTAAGGTCATATCTAGTGTCAGAACACTGTTCTAGAGTAATTTCCTACTGATCGAGCAACTTTAATATTTTGGGAAAAGTCCATGACCGGCCGCCTGTTGAAATTTCTAATTTTGGAGCTATTTCAATTTTCCCAACAAAATTACTCCAATAGGGCAGAATATTACTTTTATGGTTATATCTAGTGGCAGGACATTGTTCTATACTACTTTCCTAGTGATCAATTAACTTTAAATTTTTCAGAAAAATCATTGAACGGCCGCCTGTTGAAATATCTCAATAATGAGCTATCTGAATTTTTCCATAAAAATTGGTCCAGTTTGGCAATTTATTACTTTTATGGTCATATCTAGTGTAAGAACTTTGTTTAAGATTGATTTCCTAGTGATTCAGCAACGTTAATTTTTTGGGAAAAGTCCATGACCGGCCGCCTGTTGAAATTTCTCATTTTCGAACTATTTTAATGTTCCCAACAAAATTACCCCAAAAGGGCAGATTATTACTTTTAAGGTTATATCTAGTGTCAGAACACTGTTCTAGACTAATTTCCTACTGATCCAGCAACTTTAATATTTTGGGAAAAGTCCATGACCGGCCGCCTGTTGAAATTTCTCATTTTTGAGCTATTTCAATTTTCCCAACAAAATTACTCCAATAGGGCAGATAATTACTTTTATGGTTATATCTAGTGGCAGGACATTGTTCTAGACTAATTTCCTACTGATCGAGCAACTTTAATATTTTGGGAAAAGTCCATGACCGGCCGCCTGTTGAAATTTCTCATTTTTGAACTATTTCAATTTTCCCAACAAAATTATCCCAAAAGGGCAGATTATTACTTTTAATGTCATATCTAGTGTCAGAACATTGTTCTAGACTAATTTCCTACTGATCCAGCAACTTTAATATTTTGGGAAAAGTCCATGACCGGCCGCCTGTTGAAATTTCTCATTTTTGAACTATTTCAATGTTCCCAACAAAATTACCCGAAAAGGGCAGATTATTACTTTTAAGGTCATATCTAGTGTCAGAACATTGTTATAGACTAATTTCCTACTGATCCAGCAACTTTAATTTGTTGGGAAAAGTCCATGACCAGCCGCCTGTTGAAATTTCTCATTTTGGAGCTATTTCAATTTTTCCAACAAAATTACTCCAATAGGGCAGATTATTACTTTTATGGTTATATCTAGTGGCAGGACATTGTTCTAGACTAATTTCCTACTGATCCAGCAACTTTAATATTTTGGGAAAAGTCCATGACCGGCCGCCTGTTGAAATTTCTCATTTTTGAGCTATTTCAATTTTCCCAACAAAATTACTCCAATAGGGCAGAATATTACTTTTATGGTTATATCTAGTGGCAGGACATTGTTCTTTACTACTTTCCTAGTGATCAATTAACTTTAAATTTTTCAGAAAAGTCCATGACCGGCCGCCTGTTGAAATATCTCAATTTTGAGCTATCTCAATTTTTCCATAAAAATTGGTCCAGTTTGGCAATTTATTACTTTTATGGTCATATCTAGTGTAAGAACTTTGTTTTAGATTGATTTCCTAGTGATTCAGCAACGTTAATTTTTTGGGAAAAGTCCATGACCGGCCGCCTGTTGAAATTTCTCATTTTTGAGCTATTTTAATGTTCCCAACAAAATTACCCCAAAAGGGCAGATTATTACTTTTAAGGTTATATCTAGTGTCAGAACACTGTTCTAGACTAATTTCCTACTGATCCAGCAACTTTAATATTTTGGGAAAAGTCCATGATCGGCCGCCTGTTGAAATTTCTCATTTTTGAGCTATTTCAATTTTCCCAACAAAATTACTCCAATAGGGCAGATAATTACTTTTATGGTTATATCTAGTGGCAGGACATTGTTCTAGACTAATTTCCTACTGATCGAGCAACTTTAATATTTTGGGAAAAGTCCATGACCGGCCGCCTGTTGAAATTTCTCATTTTTGAACTATTTCAATTTTCCCAACAAAATTATCCCAAAAGGGCAGATTATTACTTTTAATGTCATATCTAGTGTCAGAACATTGTTCTAGACTAATTTCCTACTGATTCAGCAATTTTAATTTTTTGGGAAAAGTCCATGGCCGGCCGCTTGTTGAAATTTCTAATTTTTGAGCTATTTCAATGTTCCCAACAAAATTACTCCAATAGGGCAGATAATTACTTTTATGGTTATATCTAGTGGCAGGACATTGTTCTAGACTAATTTCCTACTGATTCAGCAATTTTAATTTTTTGGGAAAAGTCCATGACCGGCCGCTTGTTGAAATTTCTCATTTCAATTTTCCCAACAAAATTACTCCAATAGGGCAGATTATTACTTTTATGGTTATAATATGTCCTGGTGGCAGGACATTGTTCTAGACTAATTTCCTACTGATCCAGCAACTTTAATATTTTGGGAAAAAATCCATGACAGGCCGCCTGTTGAAATTTCTCATTTTGGAGCTATTTCAATTTTCCCAACAAAATTACTCCAATAGGGCAGAATATTACTTTTATGGTTCTATCTAGTGGCAGGACATTGTTCTATACTACTTTCCTAGTGATCAATTAACTTTAAATTTTTCAGAAAAATCCTTGAACGGCCGCCTGTTGAAATATCTCAATTTTGAGCTATCTCAATTTTTCCATAAAAATTGGTCCAGTTTGGCAATTTATTACTTTTATGGTCATATCTAGTGTAAGAACTTTGTTTTAGATTGATTTCCTAGTGATTCAGCAACGTAAATTTTTTGGGAAAAGTCCATGACCGGCCGCCTGTTGAAATTTCTCATTTTCGAACTATTTCAATGTTCCCAACAAAATTACCCCAAAAGGGCAGATTATTACTTTTAAGGTTATATCTAGTGTCAGAACACTGTTCTAGACTAATTTCCTACTGATTCAGCAATTTTAATTTTTTGGGAAAAGTCCATCACCGGCCGCTTGTTGAAATTTCTCATTTTTGAGTTATTTCAATTTTCCCAACAAAATTACTCCAATAGGGCAGATAATTACTTTTATGGTTATATCTAGTGGCAGGACATTGTTCTAGACTAATTTCCTACTGATTCAGCAATTTTAATTTTTTGGGAAAAGTCCTTGACCGGCCGCTTGTTGAAATTTCTCATTTCAATTTTCCTAACAAAATTACTCCAATAGGGCAGATTATTACTTTTATGGTTATAATATGTCCTGGTGGCAGGACATTGTTCTAGACTAATTTCCTACTGATCCAGCAACTTTAATATTTTGGGAAAAATCCATGACAGGCCGCCTGTTGAAATTTCTCATTTTGGAGCTATTTCAATTTTCCCAACAAAATTACTCCAATAGGGCAGAATATTACTTTTATGGTTCTATCTAGTGGCAGGACATTGTTCTATACTACTTTCCTAGTGATCAATTAACTTTAAATTTTTCAGAAAAATCCTTGAACGGCCGCCTGTTGAAATATTTCAATTTTGAGCTATCTCAATTTTTCCATAAAAATTGGTCCAGTTTGGCAATTTATTACTTTTATGGTCATATCTAGTGTAAGAACTTTGTTTTAGATTGATTTCCTAGTGATTCAGCAACATTAATTTTTTGGGAAAAGTCCATGACCGGCCGCCTGTTGAAATTTCTCATTTTCGAACTATTTTAATGTTCCCAACAAAATTACCCCAAAAGGGCAGATTATTACTTTTAAGGTTATATCTAGTGTCAGAACACTGTTCTAGACTAATTTCCTACTGATCCAGCAACTTTAATATTTTGGGAAAAGTCCATGACCGGCCGCCTGTTGAAATTTCTCATTTTTGAGCTATTTCAATTTTCCCAACAAAATTACTCCAATAGTGCAGATAATTACTTTTATGGTTATATCTAGTGGCAGGACATTGTTCTAGACTAATTTCCTACTGATCGAGCAACTTTAATATTTTGGGAAAAGTCCATGACCGGCCGCCTGTTGAAATTTCTCATTTTTGAACTATTTTAATGTTCCCAACAAAATTACCCCAAAAGGGCAGATTATTACTTTTAAGGTCATATCTAGTGTCAGAACATTGTTCTAGACTAATTTCCTACTGATCCAGCAACTTTAATATTTTGGGAAAAGTCCATGACCGGCCGCCTGTTGAAATTTCTCATTTTTGAGCTATTTCAATTTTCCCAACAAAATTACTCCAATAGGGCAGAATATTACTTTTATGGTTATATCTAGTGGCAGGACATTGTTCTTTACTACTTTCCTAGTGATCAATTAACTTTAAATTTTTCAGAAAAGTCCATGACCGGCCGCCTGTTGAAATATCTCAATTTTGAGCTATCTCAATTTTTCCATAAAAATTGGTCCAGTTTGGCAATTTATTACTTTTATGGTCATATCTAGTGTAAGAACTTTGTTTTAGATTGATTTCCTAGTGATTCAGCAACGTTAATTTTTTGGGAAAAGTCCATGACCGGCCGCCTGTTGAAATTTCTCATTTTTGAGCTATTTTAATGTTCCCAACAAAATTACCCCAAAAGGGCAGATTATTACTTTTAAGGTTATATCTAGTGTCAGAACACTGTTCTAGACTAATTTCCTACTGATCCAGCAACTTTAATATTTTGGGAAAAGTCCATGACCGGCCGCCTGTTGAAATTTCTCATTTTTGAACTATTTCAATTTTCCCAACAAAATTATCCCAAAAGGGCAGATTATTACTTTTAATGTCATATCTAGTGTCAAACATTGTTCTAGACTAATTTCCTACTGATCCAGCAATTTTAATTTTTTGGGAAAAGTCCATGACCGGCGGCCTGTTGAAATTTCTCATTTTGGAGCTATTTCAATTTTCCCAACAAAATTACTCCAATAGGGCAGATTATTACTTTTATGGTTATATCTAGTGGCAGGACATTGTTCTAGACTAATTTCCTACTGATCCAGCAACTTTAATATTTTGGGAAAAGTCCATGACCGGCCGCCTGTTGAAATTTCTCATTTTTGAACTATTTCAATGTTCCCAACAAAATTACCCAAAAAGGGCAGATTATTACTTTTAAGGTCATATCTAGTGTCAGAACATTGTTATAGACTAATTTCCTACTGATCCAGCAACGTTAATTTTTTGTTTTGGAAAAAGTCCATGACCGGCCGCCTGTTGAAATTTCTCATTTTGGAGCTATTTCAATTTTCCCAACAAAATTACTCCAAAAGGGCAGATTATTACTTTTAAGGTCATATCTAGTGTCAGAACATTGTTCTAGACTAATTTCCTACTGATCCAGCAACTTTAATATTTTGGGAAAAGTCTATGATCGGCCGCCTGTTGAAATTTCTCATTTTGGAGCTATTTCAATTTTCCCAACAAAATTACTCCAATAGGGCAGAATATTACTTTTATGGTTCTATCTATGGTTCTATATGGCAGGACATTGTTCTATACTACTTTCCTAGTGATCAATTAACTTTAAATTTTTCAGAAAAATTCTTGAATGGCCGCCTGTTGAAATATCTCAATTTTGGAGCTATCTCAATTTTTCCATAAAAATTTGTCCAGTTTGGCAATTTATTACTTTTATGGTCATATCTAGTGTAAGAACTTTGTTTTAGATTGATTTCCTAGTGATTCAGCAACGTTAATTTTTTGGGAAAAGTCCATGACCGGCCGCCTGTTGAAATTTCTCATTTTCGAACTATTTTAATGTTCCCAACAAAATTACTCCA
Source organism: Cepaea hortensis (assembly GCA_963921405.1). Lineage (NCBI taxonomy): Eukaryota > Metazoa > Mollusca > Gastropoda > Stylommatophora > Helicidae > Cepaea > Cepaea hortensis. The sequence continues at coordinate 10,111,435 of OY992890.1, forward strand.
ATAGGGCAGATAATTACTTTTATGGTTATATCTAGTGGCAGGACATTGTTCTAGACTAATTTCCTACTGATCGAGCAACTTTAATATTTTGGGAAAAAGTCCATGACCGGCCGCCTGTTGAAATTTCTCATTTTTGAACTATTTCAATTTTCCCAACAAAATTATCCCAAAAGGGCAGATTATGACTTTTAATATCATATCTAGTGTCAGAACATTGTTCTAGACTAATTTCCTACTGATTCAGCAATTTTAATTTTTTGGGAAAAGTCCATGACCGGCCGCTTGTTGAAATTTCTCATTTCAATTTTCCCATCAAAATTACTCCAATAGGGCAGATTATTACTTTTATGGTTATATCTAGTGGCAGGACATTGTTCTAGACTAATTTCCTACTGATCCAGCAACTTTAATATTTTGGGAAAAGTCCATGACCGGCCGCCTGTTGAAATTTCTCATTTTTGAACTATTTCAATGTTCCCATCAAAATTACCCCAAAAGGGCAGATTATTACTTTTATGGTTATATCTAGTGGCAGGACATTGTTCTAGACTAATTTCCTACTGATCCAGCAACTTTAATTTTTTGGGAAAAGTCCATGACCGGCCGCCTGTTGAAATTTCTCATTTTGGAGCTATTTCAATTTTCCTAACAAAATTACTCCAATAGGGCAGAATATTACTTTTATGGTCCTATCTATTGGCAGTACATTGTTCTATACTAGTTTCCTAGTGATCAATTAACTTTAAATATTTCAGAAAAATCCTTGAACGGCCGCTTGTTGAAATATCTCAATTTTGAGCTATCTCAATTTTTCCATAAAAATGTGTCCAGTTTGGCAATTTATTACTTTTATGGTCATATCTAGTGTAAGAACTTTGTTTTAGATTGATTTCCTAGTGATTCAGCAACGTTAATTTTTGGGGAAAAGTCCATGACCGGCCGCCTGTTGAAATTTCTCATTTTCGAACTATTTTAATGTTCCCAACAAAATTACCCCAAAAGGGCAGATTATTACTTTTAATGTCATATCTAGTGTCAAACATTGTTCTAGACTAATTTCCTACTGATCCAGCAATTTTAATTTTTTGGGAAAAGTCCATGACCGGCCGCCTGTTGAAATTTCTCATTTTGGAGCTATTTCAATTTTCCCAACAAAATTACTCCAATAGGGCAGATTATTACTTTTATGGTTATATCTAGTGGCAGGACATTGTTCTAGACTAATTTCCTACTGATCCAGCAACTTTAATATTTTGGGAAAAGTCCATGACCGGCCGCCTGTTGAAATTTCTCATTTTCGAACTATTTTAATGTTCCCAACAAAATTACCCCAAAAGGGCAGATTATTACTTTTAAGGTTATATCTAGTGTCAGAACACTGTTCTAGACTAATTTCCTACTGATCCAGCAACTTTAATATTTTGGGAAAAGTCCATGACCGGCCGCCTGTTGAAATTTCTCATTTTTGAGCTATTTCAATTTTCCCAACAAAATTACTCCAATAGTGCAGATAATTACTTTTATGGTTATATCTAGTGGCAGGACATTGTTCTAGACTAATTTCCTACTGATCGAGCAACTTTAATATTTTGGGAAAAGTCCATGACCGGCCGCCTGTTGAAATTTCTCATTTTTGAACTATTTCAACGTTCCCAACAAAATTACCCCAAAAGGGCAGATTATTACTTTTAAGGTCATATCTAGTGTCAGAACATTGTTCTAGACTAATTTCCTACTGATCCAGCAACTTTAATATTTTGGGAAAAGTCCATGACCGGCCGCCTGTTGAAATTTCTCATTTTTGAGCTATTTCAATTTTCCCAACAAAATTACTCCAATAGGGCAGAATATTACTTTTATGGTTATATCTAGTGGCAGGACATTGTTCTTTACTACTTTCCTAGTGATCAATTAACTTTAAATTTTTCAGAAAAGTCCATGACCGGCCGCCTGTTGAAATATCTCAATTTTGAGCTATCTCAATTTTTCCATAAAAATTGGTCCAGTTTGGCAATTTATTACTTTTATGGTCATATCTAGTGTAAGAACTTTGTTTTAGATTGATTTCCTAGTGATTCAGCAACGTTAATTTTTTGGGAAAAGTCCATGACCGGCCGCCTGTTGAAATTTCTCATTTTTGAGCTATTTTAATGTTCCCAACAAAATTACCCCAAAAGGGCAGATTATTACTTTTAAGGTTATATCTAGTGTCAGAACACTGTTCTAGACTAATTTCCTACTGATCCAGCAACTTTAATATTTTGGGAAAAGTCCATGACCGGCCGCCTGTTGAAATTTCTCATTTTTGAACTATTTCAATTTTCCCAACAAAATTATCCCAAAAGGGCAGATTATTACTTTTAATGTCATATCTAGTGTCAAACATTGTTCTAGACTAATTTCCTACTGATCCAGCAATTTTAATTTTTTGGGAAAAGTCCATGACCGGCGGCCTGTTGAAATTTCTCATTTTGGAGCTATTTCAATTTTCCCAACAAAATTACTCCAATAGGGCAGATTATTACTTTTATGGTTATATCTAGTGGCAGGACATTGTTCTAGACTAATTTCCTACTGATCCAGCAACTTTAATATTTTGGGAAAAGTCCATGACCGGCCGCCTGTTGAAATTTCTCATTTTTGAACTATTTCAATGTTCCCAACAAAATTACCCAAAAAGGGCAGATTATTACTTTTAAGGTCATATCTAGTGTCAGAACATTGTTATAGACTAATTTCCTACTGATCCAGCAACGTTAATTTTTTGTTTTGGAAAAAGTCCATGACCGGCCGCCTGTTGAAATTTCTCATTTTGGAGCTATTTCAATTTTCCCAACAAAATTACTCCAAAAGGGCAGATTATTACTTTTAAGGTCATATCTAGTGTCAGAACATTGTTCTAGACTAATTTCCTACTGATCCAGCAACTTTAATATTTTGGGAAAAGTCTATGATCGGCCGCCTGTTGAAATTTCTCATTTTGGAGCTATTTCAATTTTCCCAACAAAATTACTCCAATAGGGCAGAATATTACTATTTTATGGTTCTATCTAGTGGCAGGACATTGTTCTATACTACTTTCCTAGTGATCAATTAACTTTAAATTTTTCAGAAAAATTCTTGAATGGCCGCCTGTTGAAATATCTCAATTTTGGAGCTATCTCAATTTTTCCATAAAAATTTGTCCAGTTTGGCAATTTATTACTTTTATGGTCATATCTAGTGTAAGAACTTTGTTTTAGATTGATTTCCTAGTGATTCAGCAACGTTAATTTTTTGGGAAAAGTCCATGACCGGCCGCCTGTTGAAATTTCTCATTTTCGAACTATTTTAATGTTCCCAACAAAATTACTCCAATAGGGCAGATAATTACTTTTATGGTTATATCTAGTGGCAGGACATTGTTCTAGACTAATTTCCTACTGATCGAGCAACTTTAATATTTTGGGAAAAGTCCATGACCGGCCGCCTGTTGAAATTTCTCATTTTTGAACTATTTCAATTTTCCCAACAAAATTATCCCAAAAGGGCAGATTATGACTTTTAATATCATATCTAGTGTCAGAACATTGTTCTAGACTAATTTCCTACTGATTCAGCAATTTTAATTTTTTGGGAAAAGTCCATGACCGGCCGCTTGTTGAAATTTCTCATTTCAATTTTCCCATCAAAATTACTCCAATAGGGCAGATTATTACTTTTATGGTTATATCTAGTGGCAGGACATTGTTCTAGACTAATTTCCTACTGATCCAGCAACTTTAATATTTTGGGAAAAGTCCATGACCGGCCGCCTGTTGAAATTTCTCATTTTTGAACTATTTCAATGTTCCCATCAAAATTACCCCAAAAGGGCAGATTATTACTTTTATGGTTATATCTAGTGGCAGGACATTGTTCTAGACTAATTTCCTACTGATCCAGCAACTTTAATTTTTTGGGAAAAGTCCATGACCGGCCGCCTGTTGAAATTTCTCATTTTGGAGCTATTTCAATTTTCCTAACAAAATTACTCCAATAGGGCAGAATATTACTTTTATGGTCCTATCTATTGGCAGTACATTGTTCTATACTAGTTTCCTAGTGATCAATTAACTTTAAATATTTCAGAAAAATCCTTGAACGGCCGCTTGTTGAAATATCTCAATTTTGAGCTATCTCAATTTTTCCATAAAAATGTGTCCAGTTTGGCAATTTATTACTTTTATGGTCATATCTAGTGTAAGAACTTTGTTTTAGATTGATTTCCTAGTGATTCAGCAACGTTAATTTTTGGGGAAAAGTCCATGACCGGCCGCCTGTTGAAATTTCTCATTTTCGAACTATTTTAATGTTCCCAACAAAAATACCCCAAAAGGGCAGATTATTACTTTTAATGTCATATCTAGTGTCAAACATTGTTCTAGACTAATTTCCTACTGATCCAGCAATTTTAATTTTTTGGGAAAAGTCCATGACCGGCCGCCTGTTGAAATTTCTCATTTTGGAGCTATTTCAATTTTCCCAACAAAATTACTCCAATAGGGCAGATTATTACTTTTATGGTTATATCTAGTGGCAGGACATTGTTCTAGACTAATTTCCTACTGATCCAGCAACTTTAATATTTTGGGAAAAGTCCATGACCGGCCGCCTGTTGAAATTTCTCATTTTTGAACTATTTCAATGTTCCCAACAAAATTACCCAAAAAGGGCAGATTATTACTTTTAAGGTCATATCTAGTGTCAGAACATTGTTATAGACTAATTTCCTACTGATCCAGCAACGTTAATTTTTTGGAAAAAGTCCATGACCGGCCGCCTGTTGAAATTTCTCATTTTGGAGCTATTTCAATTTTCCCAACAAAATTACTCCAAAAGGGCAGATTATTACTTTTAAGGTCATATCTAGTGTCAGAACATTGTTCTAGACTAATTTCCTACTGATCCAGCAACTTTAATATTTTGGGAAAAGTCTATGATCGGCCGCCTGTTGAAATTTCTCATTTTGGAGCTATTTCAATTTTCCCAACAAAATTACTCCAATAGGGCAGAATATTACTTTTATGGTTCTATCTAGTGGCAGGACATTGTTCTATACTACTTTCCTAGTGATCAATTAACTTTAAATTTTTCAGAAAAATTCTTGAATGGCCGCCTGTTGAAATATCTCAATTTTGGAGCTATCTCAATTTTTCCATAAAAATTTGTCCAGTTTGGCAATTTATTACTTTTATGGTCATATCTAGTGTAAGAACTTTGTTTTAGATTGATTTCCTAGTGATTCAGCAACGTTAATTTTTTGGGAAAAGTCCATGACCGGCCGCCTGTTGAAATTTCTCATTTTCGAACTATTTTAATGTTCCCAACAAAATTACTCCAATAGGGCAGATAATTACTTTTATGGTTATATCTAGTGGCAGGACATTGTTCTAGACTAATTTCCTACTGATCGAGCAACTTTAATATTTTGGGAAAAGTCCATGACCGGCCGCCTGTTGAAATTTCTCATTTTTGAACTATTTCAATTTTCCCAACAAAATTATCCCAAAAGGGCAGATTATGACTTTTAATATCATATCTAGTGTCAGAACATTGTTCTAGACTAATTTCCTACTGATTCAGCAATTTTAATTTTTTGGGAAAAGTCCATGACCGGCCGCTTGTTGAAATTTCTCATTTCAATTTTCCCATCAAAATTACTCCAATAGGGCAGATTATTACTTTTATGGTTATATCTAGTGGCAGGACATTGTTCTAGACTAATTTCCTACTGATCCAGCAACTTTAATATTTTGGGAAAAGTCCATGACCGGCCGCCTGTTGAAATTTCTCATTTTTGAACTATTTCAATGTTCCCATCAAAATTACCCCAAAAGGGCAGATTATTACTTTTATGGTTATATCTAGTGGCAGAACATTGTTCTAGACTAATTTCCTACTGATCCAGCAACTTTAATTTTTTGGGAAAAGTCCATGACCGGCCGCCTGTTGAAATTTCTCATTTTGGAGCTATTTCAATTTTCCTAACAAAATTACTCCAATAGGGCAGAATATTACTTTTATGGTCCTATCTATTGGCAGTACATTGTTCTATACTAGTTTCCTAGTGATCAATTAACTTTAAATATTTCAGAAAAATCCTTGAACGGCCGCTTGTTGAAATATCTCAATTTTGAGCTATCTCAATTTTTCCATAAAAATGTGTCCAGTTTGGCAATTTATTACTTTTATGGTCATATCTAGTGTAAGAACTTTGTTTTAGATTGATTTCCTAGTGATTCAGCAACGTTAATTTTTGGGGAAAAGTCCATGACCGGCCGCCTGTTGAAATTTCTCATTTTCGAACTATTTTAATGTTCCCAACAAAATTACCCCAAAAGGGCAGATTATTACTTTTAAGGTTATATCTAGTGTCAGAACACTGTTCTAGACTAATTTCCTACTGATCCAGCAACTTTAATATTTTGGGAAAAGTCCATGACCGGCCGCCTGTTGAAATTTCTCATTTTTGAGCTATTTCAATTTTCCCAACAAAATTACTCCAATAGGGCAGATAATTACTTTTATGGTTATATCTAGTGGCAGGACATTGTTCTAGACTAATTTCCTACTGATCCAGCAACTTTAATATTTTGGGAAAAGTCCATGACCGGCCGCCTGTTGAAATTTCTCATTTTTGAACTATTTCAATTTTCCCAACAAAATTATCCCAAAAGGGCAGATTATTACTTTTAATGTCATATCTAGTGTCAGAACATTGTTCTAGACTAATTTCCTACTGATCCAGCAACTTTAATATTTTGGGAAAAGTCCATGACCGGCCGCCTGTTGAAATTTCTCATTTTTGAACTATTTCAATGTTCCCAACAAAATTACCCAAAAAGGGCAGATTATTACTTTTAAGGTCATATCTAGTGTCAGAACATTGTTATAGACTAATTTCCTACTGATCCAGCAACGTTAATATTTTGGGAAAAGTCTATGATCGGCCGCCTGTTGAAATTTCTCATTTTGGAGCTATTTCAATTTTCCCAACAAAATTACTCCAATAGGGCAGAATATTACTTTTATGGTTCTATCTAGTGGCAGGACATTGTTCTATACTACTTTCCTAGTGATCAATTAACTTTAAATTTTTCAGAAAAATTCTTGAATGGCCGCCTGTTGAAATATCTCAATTTTGGAGCTATCTCAATTTTTCCATAAAAATTTGTCCAGTTTGGCAATTTATTACTTTTATGGTCATATCTAGTGTAAGAACTTTGTTTTAGATTGATTTCCTAGTGATTCAGCAACGTTAATTTTTTGGGAAAAGTCCATGACCGGCCGCCTGTTGAAATTTCTCATTTTCGAACTATTTTAATGTTCCCAACAAAATTACTCCAATAGGGCAGATAATTACTTTTATGGTTATATCTAGTGGCAGGACATTGTTCTAGACTAATTTCCTACTGATCGAGCAACTTTAATATTTTGGGAAAAGTCCATGACCGGCCGCCTGTTGAAATTTCTCATTTTTGAACTATTTCAATTTTCCCAACAAAATTATCCCAAAAGGGCAGATTATGACTTTTAATATCATATCTAGTGTCAGAACATTGTTCTAGACTAATTTCCTACTGATTCAGCAATTTTAATTTTTTGGGAAAAGTCCATGACCGGCCGCTTGTTGAAATTTCTCATTTCAATTTTCCCATCAAAATTACTCCAATAGGGCAGATTATTACTTTTATGGTTATATCTAGTGGCAGGACATTGTTCTAGACTAATTTCCTACTGATCCAGCAACTTTAATATTTTGGGAAAAGTCCATGACCGGCCGCCTGTTGAAATTTCTCATTTTTGAACTATTTCAATGTTCCCATCAAAATTACCCCAAAAGGGCAGATTATTACTTTTATGGTTATATCTAGTGGCAGGACATTGTTCTAGACTAATTTCCTACTGATCCAGCAACTTTAATTTTTTGGGAAAAGTCCATGACCGGCCGCCTGTTGAAATTTCTCATTTTGGAGCTATTTCAATTTTCCTAACAAAATTACTCCAATAGGGCAGAATATTACTTTTATGGTCCTATCTATTGGCAGTACATTGTTCTATACTAGTTTCCTAGTGATCAATTAACTTTAAATATTTCAGAAAAATCCTTGAACGGCCGCTTGTTGAAATATCTCAATTTTGAGCTATCTCAATTTTTCCATAAAAATTTGTCCAGTTTGGCAATTTATTACTTTTATGGTCATATCTAGTGTAAGAACTTTGTTTTAGATTGATTTCCTAGTGATTCAGCAACGTTAATTTTTGGGGAAAAGTCCATGACCGGCCGCCTGTTGAAATTTCTCATTTTTGAACTATTTTTATGTTCCCAACAAAATTACCCCAAAAGGGCAGATTATTACTTTTAAGGTTATATCTAGTGTCAGAACACTGTTCTAGACTAATTTCCTACTGATCCAGCAACTTTAATATTTTGGGAAAAGTCCATGACCGGCCGCCTGTTGAAATTTCTCATTTTTGAGCTATTTCAATTTTCCCAACAAAATTACTCCAATAGGGCAGATAATTACTTTTATGGTTATATCTAGTGGCAGGACATTGTTCTAGACTAATTTCCTACTGATCCAGCAACTTTAATATTTTGGGAAAAGTCCATGACCGGCCGCATGTTGAAATTTCTCATTTTTGAACTATTTCAATTTTCCCAACAAAATTATCCCAAAAGGGCAGATTATTACTTTTAATGTCATATCTAGTGTCAGAACATTGTTCTAGACTAATTTCCTACTGATCCAGCAACTTTAATATTTTGGGAAAAGTCCATGACCGGCCGCCTGTTGAAATTTCTCATTTTTGAACTATTTCAATGTTCCCAACAAAATTACCCAAAAAGGGCAGATTATTACTTTTAAGGTCATATCTAGTGTCAGAACATTGTTATAGACTAATTTCCTACTGATCCAGCAACGTTAATTTTTTGGAAAAAGTCCATGACCGGCCGCCTGTTGAAATATCTCATTTTGGAGCTATTTCAATTTTCCCAACAAAATTACTCCAAAAGGGCAGATTATTACTTTTAAGGTCATATCTAGTGTCAGAACATTGTTCTAGACTAATTTCCTACTGATCCAGCAACTTTAATATTTTGGGAAAAGTCTATGATCGGCCACCTGTTAAAATTTCTCATTTTCGAACTATTTTAATGTTCCCAACAAAATTACCCCAAAAGGGCAGATTATTACTTTTAAGGTTATATCTAGTGTCAGAACACTGTTGTAGACTAATTTCCTACTGGTCCAGCAACTTTAATATTTTGGGAAAAGTCCATGACCGGCCGCTTGTTGAAATTTCTCATTTTTGAACTATTTCAATGTTCCCAACAAAATTACTCCAATAGGGCAGATAATTACTTTTATGGTTATATCTAGTGGCAGGACATTGTTCTAGACTAATTTCCTACTGATCCAGCAACTTTAATATTTTGGGAAAAGTCCATGACCGGCCGCCTGTTGAAATTTCTCATTTTTGAACTATTTCAATTTTCCCAACAAAATTATCGCAAAAGGGCAGATTATTACTTTTAATGTCATATCTAGTGTCAGAACATTGTTCTAGACTAATTTCCTACTGATTCAGCAATTTTAATTTTTTGGGAAAAGTCCATGACCGGCCGCTTGTTGAAATTTCTCATTTCAATTTTCCCATCAAAATTACTCCAATAGGGCAGATTATTACTTTTATGGTTATATCTAGTGGCAGGACATTGTTCTAGACTAATTTCCTACTGATCCAGCAACTTTAATATTTTGGGAAAAGTCCATGACTGGCCGCCTGTTGAAATTTCTCATTTTTGAACTATTTCAATGTTCCCATCAAAATTACCCCAAAAGGGCAGATTATTACTTTTATGGTTATATCTAGTGGCAGGACATTGTTCTAGACTAATTTCCTACTGATCCAGCAACTTTAATTTTTTGGGAAAAATCCATGACCGGCCGCCTGTTGAAATTTCTCATTTTGGAGCTATTTCAATTTTCCTAACAAAATTACTCCAATAGGGCAGAATATTACTTTTATGGTCCTATCTATTGGCAGGACATTGTTCTATACTACTTTCCTAGTGATCAATTAACTTTAAATTTTTCAGAAAAATCCTTGAACGGCCGCTTGTTGAAATATCTCAATTTTGAGCTATCTCAATTTTTCCATAAAAATTTGTCCAGTTCGGCAATTTATTACTTTTATGGTCATATCTAGTGTAAGAACTTTGTTTTAGATTGATTTCCTAGTGATTCAGCAACGTTAATTTTTTGGGAAAAGTCCATGACCGGCCGCCTGTTGAAATTTCTCATTTTCGAACTATTTTAATGTTCCCAACAAAATTACCCCAAAAGGGCAGATTATTACTTTTAAGGTTATATCTAGTGTCAGAACACTGTTCTAGACTAATTTCCTACTGATCCAGCAACTTTAATATTTTGGGAAAAGTCCATGACCGGCCGCCTGTTGAAATTTCTCATTTTTGAGCTATTTCAATTTTCCCAACAAAATTACTCCAATAGGGCAGATAATTACTTTTATGGTTATATCTAGTGGCAGGACATTGTTCTAGACTAATTTCCTACTGATCAAGCAACTTTAATTTTTTGGGAAAAGTCCATGACCGGCCGCTTGTTAAAATTTCTCATTTCAATTTTCCCATCAAAATTACTCCAATAGGGCAGATTATTACTTTTATGGTTATATCTAGTGGCAGGACATTGTTCTAGACTAATTTCCTACTGATCCAGCAACTTTAATATTTTGGGGAAAGTCCATGACTGGCCGCCTGTTGAAATTTCTCATTTTTGAACTATTTCAATGTTCCCATCAAAATTACCCCAAAAGGGCAGATTATTACTTTTATGGTTATATCTAGTGGCAGGACATTGTTCTAGACTAATTTCCTACTGATCCAGCAACTTTAATTTTTTGGGAAAAATCCATGACCGGCCGCCTGTTGAAATTTCTCATTTTGGAGCTATTTCAATTTTCCTAACAAAATTACTCCAATAGGGCAGAATATTACTTTTATGGTCCTATCTATTGGCAGGACATTGTTCTATACTACTTTCCTAGTGATCAATTAACTTTAAATTTTTCAGAAAAATCCTTGAACGGCCGCTTGTTGAAATATCTCAATTTTGAGCTATCTCAATTTTTCCATAAAAATTTGTCCAGTTTGGCAATTTATTACTTTTATGGTCATATCTAGTGTAAGAACTTTGTTTTAGATTGATTTCCTAGTGATTCAGCAACGTTAATTTTTGGGGAAAAGTCCATGACCGGCCGCCTATTGAAATTTCTCATTTTCGAGCTATTTCAATTTTCCCAACAAAATTACTCCAATAGGGCAGATTATTACTTTTAAGGTTATATCTAGTGGCAGGACATTGTTCTAGACTAATTTCCTACTGATCCAGCAACTTTAATATTTTGGGAAAAGTCCATGACCGGCCGCCTGTTGAAATTTCTCATTTTTGAACTATTTCAATTTTCCCAACAAAATTATCCCAAAAGGGCAGATTATTACTTTTAATGTCATATCTAGTGTCAGAACATTGTTCTAGACTAATTTCTTACAGATTCAGCAATTTTAATTTTTTGGGAAAAGTCCATGACCGGCCACTTGTTGAAATTTCTCATTTCAATTTTCCCAACAAAATTACTCCAATAGGGCAGATTATTACTTTTATGGTTATATCTAGTGGCAGGACATTGTTCTAGACTAATTTCCTACTGATCCAGCAACTTTAATATTTTGGGAAAAGTCCATGACCGGCCGCCTGTTGAAATTTCTCATTTTTGAACTATTTCAATGTTCCCATCAAAATTACCCCAAAAGGGCATATTATTACTTTTATGGTTATATCTAGTGGCAGGACATTGTTCTAGACTAATTTCCTACTGATCCAGCAACTTTAATTTTTTGGGAAAAGTCCATGACCGGCCGCCTGTTGAAATTTCTCATTTTGGAGCTATTTCAATTTTCCCAAAAAAATTACTCCAATAGGGCAGAATATTACTTTTATGGTCCTATCTAGTGGCAGGACATTGTTCTATACTACTTTCCTAGTGATCAATTAACTTTAAATTTTTCAGAAAAATCCTTGAACGGCCGCTTGTTGAAATATCTCAATTTTGAGCTATCTCAATTTTTCCATAAAAATTTGTCCAGTTCGGCAATTTATTACTTTTATGGTCATATCTAGTGTAAGAACTTTGTTTTAGATTGATTTCCTAGTGATTCAGCAACGTTAATTTTTTGGGAAAAGTCCATGACCGGCCGCCTGTTGAAATTTCTCATTTTCGAACTATTTTAATGTTCCCAACAAAATTACCCCAAAAGGGCAGATTATTACTTTTAAGGTTATATCTAGTGTCAGAACACTGTTCTAGACTAATTTCCTACTGATCCAGCAACTTTAATATTTTGGGAAAAGTCCATGACCGGCCGCCTGTTGAAATTTCTCATTTTTGAGCTATTTCAATTTTCCCAACAAAATTACTCCAATAGGGCAGATAATTACTTTTATGGTTATATCTAGTGGCAGGACATTGTTCTAGACTAATTTCCTACTGATCAAGCAACTTTAATATTTTGGGAAAAGTCCATGACCGGCCGCCTGTTGAAATTTCTCATTTTTGAACTATTTCAATTTTCCCAACAAAATTATCCCAAAAGGGCAGATTATTACTTTTAATGTCATATCTAGTGTCAGAACATTGTTCTAGACTAATTTCCTACTGATCCAGCAACTTTAATATTTTGGGAAAAGTCCATGACCGGCCGCCTGTTGAAATTTCTCATTTTTGAACTATTTCAATGTTCCCAACAAAATTACCCAAAAAGGGCAGATTATTACTTTTAAGGTCATATCTAGTGTCAGAACATTGTTATAGACTAATTTCATACTGATCCAGCAACGTTAATTTTTTGGAAAAAGTCCATGACCGGCCGCCTGTTGAAATTTCTCATTTTGGAGCTATTTCAATTTTCCCAAACAAATTACTCCAAAAGGGCAGATTATTACTTTTAAGGTCATATCTAGTGTCAGAACATTGTTCTAGACTAATTTCCTACTGATCCAGCAACTTTAATATTTTGTGAAAAGTCTATGATCGGCCGCCTGTTGAAATTTCTCATTTTCGAACTATTTTAATGTTCCCAACAAAATTACCCCAAAAGGGCAGATTATTACTTTTAAGGTTATATCTAGTGTCAGAACACTGTTCTAGACTAATTTCCTACTGGTCCAGCAACTTTAATATTTTGGGAAAAGTCCATGACCGGCCGCTTGTTGAAATTTCTAATTTTTGAGCTATTTCAATTTTCCCAACAAAATTACTCCAATAGGGCAGATAATTACTTTTATGGTTATATCTAGTGGCAGGACATTGTTCTAGACTAATTTCCTACTGATCCAGCAACTTTAATATTTTGGGAAAAGTCCATGACCGGCCGCCTGTTGAAATTTCTCATTTTTGAACTATTTCAATTTTCCCAACAAAATTATCCCAAAAGGGCAGATTATTACTTTTAATGTCATATCTAGTGTCAGAACATTGTTCTAGACTAATTTCCTACTGATTCAGCAACTTTAATTTTTTGGGAAAAGTCCATGACCGGCCGCCTGTTGAAATTTCTCATTTTGGAGCTATTTCAATTTTCCCAACAAAATTACTCCAAAAGGGCAGATTATTACTTTTAAGGTCATATCTAGTGTCAGAACATTGTTCTAGACTAATTTCCTACTGATCCAGCAACTTTAATATTTTGGGAAAAGTCTATGATCGGCCGCCTGTTGAAATTTCTCATTTTCGAACTATTTTAATGTTCCCAACAAAATTACCCCAAAAGGGCAGATTATTACTTTTAAGGTTATATCTAGTGTCAGAACACTGTTCTAGACTAATTTCCTACTGGTCCAGCAACTTTAATATTTTGGGAAAAGTCCATGACCGGCCGCTTGTTGAAATTTCTAATTTTTGAGCTATTTCAATTTTCCCAACAAAATTACTCCAATAGGGCAGATAATTACTTTTATGGTTATATCTAGTGGCAGGACATTGTTCTAGACTAATTTCCTACTGATCCAGCAACTTTAATATTTTGGGAAAAGTCCATGACCGGCCGCCTGTTGAAATTTCTCATTTTTGAACTATTTCAATTTTCCCAACAAAATTATCCCAAAAGGGCAGATTATTACTTTTAATGTCATATCTAGTGTCAGAACATTGTTCTAGACTAATTTCCTACTGATCCAGCAATTTTAATTTTTTAGGAAAAGTCCATGACCGGCCGCCTGTTGAAATTTCTCATTTTGGAGCTATTTCAATTTTCCCAACAAAATTACTCCAATAGGGCAGATTATTACTTTTATGGTTCTATCTAGTGGCAGGACATTGTTCTATACTACTTTCCTAGTGATCAATTAGCTTTAAATTTTTCAGAAAAATCCTTGAATGGCCGCCTGTTGAAATATCTCAATTTTGGAGCTATCTCAATTTTTCCATAAAAATTTGTCCAGTTTGGCAATTTATTACTTTTATGGTCATATCTAGTGTAAGAACTTTGTTTTAGATTAATTTCCTAGTGATCCAGCAACGTTAATTTTTTGGGAAAAGTCCATGACCGGCCACCTGTTGAAATTTCTCATTTTGGAGCTATTTCAATTTTCCCAACTAAATTACTCCAATAGGGCAGATTATTACTTTTATGGTTATATCTAGTGGCAGGACATTGTTCTAGACTAATTTCCTACTGATCGAGCAACTTTAATATTTTGGGAAAAGTGCATGACCGGCCGCCTGTTGAAATTTCTCATTTTTGAACTATTTCAATTTTCCCAACAAAATTACCCTAAAAGGGCAGATTATTACTTTTAAGGTTATATCTAGTGTCAGAACACTGTTCTAGACTAATTTCCTACTGATCCAGCAACTTTAATATTTTGGGAAAAGTCCACGACCGGCCGCCTCTTGAAACTTCTCATTTTTGAGCTATTTCAACTTTCCCAACAAAATTACTCCAATAGGGCAGATAATTACTTTTATGGTTATATCTAGTGGCAGGACATTGTTCTAGACTAATTTCCTACTGATCGAGCAACTTTAATATTTTGGGAAAAGTGCATGACCGGCCGCCTGTTGAAATTTCTCATTTTTGAGCTATTTCAATTTTCCCAACAAAATTATCCCAAAAGGGCAGATTATTACTTTTAATGTCATATCTAGTGTCAGAACATTGTTCTAGACTAATTTCCTACTGATCCAGCAATTTTAATTTTTTGGGAAAAGTCCATGACCGGCCGCCTGTTGAAATTTCTCATTTTTGAACTATTTCAATGTTCCCAACAAAATTACTCCAATAGGGCAGATTATTACTTTTATGGTTATATCTAGTAGCAGGAAATTGTTCTAGACTAATTTCCTAGTGATCAATTAACTTTAGATTTTTCAGAAAAATCCTTGAATGGCCGCCTGATGAAATATCTCAATTTTGGAGCTATCTCAATTTTTTCATAAAAATTGGTCCAGTTTGGCAATTTATTACTTTTATGGTCATATCTAGTGTAAGAACTTTGTTTTAGATTAATTTCCTAGTGATCCAGCAACGTTAATTTTTTGGGAAAAGTCCATGACCATGATCTGTTGAAATTTCTCATTTTGGAGCTATTTCAATTTTCCCAACAAAATTACTCCAAAAGGGCAGATTATTACTTTTAAGGTCATATCTAGTGTCAGAACACTGTTCTAGAGTAATTTCCTACTGATCGAGCAACTTTAATATTTTGGGAAAAGTCCATGACCGGCCGCCTGTTGAAATTTCTCATTTTGGAGCTATTTCAATTTTCCCAACAAAATTACTCCAATAGGGCAGAATATTACTTTTATGGTTATATCTAGTGGCAGGACATTGTTCTATACTACTTTCCTAGTGATCAATTAACTTTAAATTTTTCAGAAAAATCCTTGAACGGCCGCCTGTTGAAATATCTCAATTTTGAGCTATCTCAATTTTTCCATAAAAATTTGTCCAGTTTGGCAATTTATTACTTTTATGGTCATATCTAGTGTAAGAACTTTGTTTTAGATTGATTTCCTAGTGATTCAGCAACGTTAATTTTTTGGGAAAAGTCCATGACCGGCCGCCTTTTGAAATTTCTCATTTTCGAACTATTTTAATGTTCCCAACAAAATTACCCCAAAAGGGCAGATTATTACTTTTAAGGTTATATCTAGTGTCAGAACAATGTTCTAGACTAATTTCCTACTGATCCAGCAAATTTAATATTTTGGGAAAAGTCCACGACCGGCCGCCTCTTGAAACTTCTCATTTTTGAGCTATTTCAACTTTCCCTACAAAATTACTCCAATAGGGCAGATAATTACTTTTATGGTTATATCTAGTGGCAGGACATTGTTCTAGACTAATTTCCTACTGATCGAGCAACTTTAATATTTTGGGAAAAGTGCATGATCGGCCGCCTGTTGAAATTTCTCATTTTTGAACTATTTCAATTTTCCCAACAAAAGTATCCCAAAAGGGCAGATTATTACTTTTAATGTCATATCTAGTGTCAGAACATTGTTCTAGACTCATTTCCTACTGATCCAGCAATTTTAATTTTTTGGGAAAAGTCCATGACCGGCCGCCTGTTGAAATTTCTCATTTTGGAGCTATTTCAATTTTCCCAACAAAATTACTCCAATAGGGCAGATTATTACTTTTATGGTTCTATCTAGTGGCAGGACATTGTTCTATACTACTTTCCTAGTGATCAATTAACTTTAAATTTTTCAGAAAAATCCTTGAATGGCCGCCTGTTGAAATATCTCAATTTTGGAGCTATCTCAATTTTTCCATAAAAATTTGTCCAGTTTGGCAATTTATTACTTTTATGGTCATATCTAGTGTAAGAACTTTGTTTTAGATTGATTTCCTAGTGATTCAGCAACGTTAATTTTTTGGGAAAAGTCCATGACCGGCCGCCTGTTGAAATTTCTCATTTTCGAACTATTTTAATGTTCCCAACAAAATTACCCTAAAAGGGCAGATTATTACTTTTAAGGTTATATCTAGTGTCAGAACACTGTTCTAGACTAATTTCCTACTGATCCAGCAACTTTAATATTTTGGGAAAAGTCCACGACCGGCCGCCTCTTGAAACTTCTCATTTTTGAGCTATTTCAACTTTCCCAACAAAATTACTCCAATAGGGCAGATAATTACTTTTATGGTTATATCTAGTGGCAGGACATTGTTCTAGACTAATTTCCTACTGATCGAGCAACTTTAATATTTTGGGAAAAGTGCATGACCGGCCGCCTGTTGAAATTTCTCATTTTTGAACTATTTCAATTTTCCCAACAAAATTATCCCAAAAGGGCAGATTATTACTTTTAATGTCATATCTAGTGTCAGAACATTGTTCTAGACTAATTTCCTACTGATCCAGCAATTTTAATTTTTTGGGAAAAGTCCATGACCGGCCGCCTGTTGAAATTTCTCATTTTGGAGCTATTTCAATTTTCCCAACAAAATTACTCCAATAGGGCAGATTATTACTTTTATGGTTCTATCTAGTGGCAGGACATTGTTCTATACTACTTTCCTAGTGATCAATTAACTTTAAATTTTTCATAAAAATCCTTGAATGGCCGCCTGTTGAAATATCTCAATTTTGGAGCTATCTCAATTTTTCCATAAAAATTTGTCCAGTTTGGCAATTTATTACTTTTATGGTCATATCTAGTGTAAGAACTTTGTTTTAGATTGATTTCCTAGTGATTCAGCAACGTTAATTTTTTGGGAAAAGTCCATGACCGGCCGCCTGTTGAAATTTCTCATTTTCGAACTATTTTAATGTTCCCAACAAAATTACCCCAAAAGGGCAGATTATTACTTTTAAGGTTATATCTAGTGTCAGAACACTGTTCTAGACTAATTTCCTACTGATCCAGCAACTTTAATATTTTGGGAAAAGTCCATGACCGGCCGCCTGTTGAAATTTCTCATTTTTGAGCTATTTCAATTTTCCCAACAAAATTACTCCAATAGGGCAGAATATTACTTTTATGGTTCTATCTAGTGGCAGGACATTGTTCTATACTACTTTCCTAGTGATCAATTAACTTTAAATTTTTCAGAAAAATCCTTTTGAAATATCTCAATTTTGAGCTATCTCAATTTTTCCATAAAAATTGGTCCAATTTCGCAATTTATTACTTTTATGGTCATATCTAGTGTAAGAACTTTGTTTTAGACTAATTTCCTAGTGATCCAGCAACTTAAATTTTTTGGTAAAAGTCCATGACATGAATACATGAAAGATAATTTTAACACACACAGGAAATGTTACAAGGGTGTTAAAAGGCCAGGTTTTTTAAACTACTCATGCCAACTAACTTTCTACCTGCAGCAATTTCCAAAATGCGCCTGGCTTGATGCTGGTCTTGAACATGTGGTGTTCCTTCCCCTGCTTGTGTTTAAACTGAATATCCTGGGTAAGAACAATCACAAGATGAATTCTGAATCAATACAAAACATGACTGGGAAGCTTGATGAAAGGAAAAACACACATAGATACAAACCAAAGTCTTTATCAACAAACATTTTGTGTGTGTTTGTTATTTGACCTATGCTGGTTTAATATAAGATTCTGAGGCCTATGGTGCTACTTCAATAGTTAGATGCAAATTCTGACTGTATTCAATAGTTTTGGGTTCATGTGGATGATGATCATCATCAAGTGCCATGCCAGCTGGGTAGGCATTCACGTCTCTCCACAGATCTCGGTCTTTGGTGTTCTGGATCAACTTTGCTGCAGATATTCCTCCATGCCACATAATTTTTCTTGGTCGGCCTCTCTTCTCTTTCCTTCGATCTTTCCAGTCGCCACGATGTTCTCCAATGCCTCTCTTCTCATCACATGACCAAAGAAAGCTGTTTGTCTCTTATGTTTTAGCTATCTCAATGTTGTATATAATGCTCTTGTTTCATTAGCCTCTTTCAGGCAGTTGTAGTTAGTTACACTGGCAGTCCAAGGAATTCGCAACCTTTGTCTTAGGAACCACATCTCTGTTGCTTCTAAGTGGATGAAAGACCCGGCTAATGAAGACACCTTTTTAGGGGTGTCTAGCTGGTCATGCGTCGAAGTACACTTGTAACTACAGCGAGGTGCTGTCGTCATTTGAAGTGACAGGTTCAAATCCAGTTCTGTAACTATAGCTTTCAATTTATATGTTATCTAGTGAGTCCTTTAATCCCATGGGGGATTGGGGGTTGAGTGGTCTTGAGATATGGTGCTGCCTTGAGTGCTGGAGGTCCCGGGTTCAAGCCCTGGTCGGGTACTGGGATTTTTTTCATGTGGACTTAAAAAAAAATTGCCCTGGTTTCTGGGTAGTGAGATCGTACGCCTGTGTGTATTGTTGCGGAGATAAATAATCTCTTGGCAGTTGAAAATCAAAACAGAGTAGCCTAGCAGCGCTGCCCGGGCAAAATTTTGAGTTAAAAATCTACCCAAAGTATTTCAAGATCCTCGCTGGTGCTATGGAGTTCATGCACTAAGCTGAGATTCTCCGGACTCCGGCTTGAGTTAGGAGTAGATCGGAGCACTTATGAGTTACACTAACTTCACTCCTTAAAGGCCAGCTGCCATTACTATTTTTACCTTTAGGGGAGCTTGTGTATCCTCATGATCAGAAGAGAGGAATATCGTTTATTGTACATCTACTGGTAAAGATACCCCAAGTCAGACGAGGGACTCCAAGTCACATGATTGGACCCCAAGTCACACGAGGGGACCCCAAGTCAGATGAGGGAAAGGCCAGAGAGCAGCCTGAGATCCTCCAGCCTTCCATTCTGCCACCTCCCATGAGTAGCAACTAGTGTTTGTATTTCATCAGGTTACACTTCAATTTTCTTACTAAGAAACTTCTTTTTCTTTCCTTTCCTGTTGTTGTTTTGTTCTTTTTATTGCACAAGGGGGCTTCAAATGAAAACCTTAAATGTTCTTTTTTTAAAGAATATATTCTGAAAAAGTACTGAACAAATGTAACATTTTCCGATGAAATCACCGCTGCATTTAATGCAAGTTCTCTGGCCACGATAAAGTGCTTTGATTCCTGTAGAAATTTTCTGGCGTCATTAATCAATGTGCCTAACCTGGTCGTGAACAGTCTGCTACCAAGGGAGTCTCCATGGTGAAGTGGTCAAGCTGTTTGCCTTGGGCTCAGAAGATTGCAGGTTCGATTCCGGGCCGCATCCTTCGGTTCACGAGTGCATTTTTTTTCTCCAGAGACTCCTGGGGGTCATCGCTGGAGTGACGGAGTTCATGCTTTGTGTAACGCTTTTCACACTGCAGAAAAAGACTGAGCCATATGGCATAAAACCCTAGTGCAATGAAGACAACTCTGTCGACTTTTAAGCTACTTTTTTGCAGGACTTCTGGTCCCCAACATGGCGGTTAGGCATTGAACCGATAAGGCCTCTGGAGTGTTTATGCTTGTGGCTACGGTTTACATTCACATTTTCCTCATGTTGGACTGGTAGTACATGGTTCCGTCACCCTGCTACTGAGTGAGTGCGTGGTGCAACACTGTGAGCTGTGAAATTTGTGTGGAATGCATTTACATCTGTTCGCTGTTGTTTGCACAGTGAACTGCATGTTCGGAACAATGGCCGGCTGTCGCTGAATTGACTGGTTTGCCTTTTCGGTTTACGCGTGCATTTTTCAGGAGACTCCTGGGAGTCGTCACTGGAGCTACGGAGTTTGTGCTTTGTGCTGCGGAGACCGAGCCATGCGGGATAAAACCCAGGTCAATGAAGTCTTTCTGGTGTCTGCTGTTTCCATCGACGATGAATTGTATTTTTCGCAAAGGACTTTTGTGTTGGCATTCTGGCGCAGCATTATGCACAGTGTACCTGTGCAGGCTGTTGGCTTGCTGAGACTCCAGTCTGTTCCACTTTTCACATTGAGCTGTGAGGAGCATTTTGTGCGATATTCACTGGTACAGGAACTGAGCATAATAGGGACAACCCATTGCTGTGAAGTTATAACCGCGACTAACTAACTAACTTTTTAAAAGTCTGTCACAGAAGTCAGACTGTTTTGAAACTTCCTTCCCACTCATACACTTGTTGGACTGTCAGGCATGCATCACCATACTGACCTACATTTGCTGATGAATTTCCGCAGGTTTCACCCCTTCACTGATCAAAAAATGGATATAAGAACACTGCTCCTTTTTGATGCATGTCAAACTGTCCTTAGGATGTCACCCTGTTCGCTTTCACTCTGTCAGTCAAAGGTATTTGGAACATTCGTCTCAGAAATCGTTTCTCCATTGCCGTCAAGCTCTTTCTAACTTGTTCTTTCACACTGCAAGATTCACTATCAAACAGCAGAACAGGTTCAGTGTATCATTTCACTACTCTCTTCATCTCTATATGGCCACATTTGGCTTGTGTTTATCATATCCAATTTTACAAGAAAACGCCATTGGAACTACATTGGCCATGTACTCAGAATGGACAAGACAAGACTCCCCTACCAAGCCCTCATATGGTCACCAGTAGGGAAAAGAAAACGGGGAAGACCAAGAGAGACCCTGTGTAGAACCATCATCAGAGAAGGCTCATTCAACGGCCAAGTGAACATCCAGATCTACAACAGGTAGCAGCGAACCGCCAGACATGGAGAGACAGGACTTCTGCCCTATGCGCCGACTTAGGCTCAAGAGGAAAGACTAACTAACTAACTATCTTCATCTCTATATGGCGACATATGGTTTGTGTTTATCTTTATGCTGTAGAAATGCAAAGCCTAAAATCAACAACAACACAGGAAGGAGAGAAAAGAAACGTACTGCTGCCTGTATACAATCTCCCCGGAGGGTCACAACACTTTTGAAGTTCAGACTGGTTCCACTGTTGAGAGAGAGTTAACAAGAATATGAGTAAGTAAAAACAAATTTTACTGTTGAGAGAGATTAACAAGAATAGAAGGAAGTAAAATAAGTTCCACTGTTGAGAAAGAGAGAGAGAGTTAACAAGAATATGAGTAAGTAAAAGTTCCACTGCTGAGAGAGAGAGAGAGAGAGAGAGAGAGAGAGAGAGAGAGAGAGAGAGAGAGAGAGAGAGAGAGAGAGAGACAGAGACAGAGACAGAGACAGAGACAGGCAGAGAGAGAGGGGGGAGAGAGAGTTAACAAGAATATGAGCAAGTAAACGTTCCATTGTTGAGAGAGAATGAGAGAGGGCCAGGGAGGGAGAGAGGGGGAGGGAGAGAGGAAGGAGAGAGACAGAGGAAGGGAGGGAAGGAAGGAGAGGGGGGAGAGTAAATAAGAATATGAGTAAGTAAAAGTTCCACTATTGGGTGAGAGAGAGAGAGAGAGAGAGAGAGAGAGAGAGAGAGAGAGAGAGAGAGAGAGAGAGAGAGAGAGAGAGAGAGAGAGAGAGAGAGACAGATAGACAGACAGACAGACAGACAGACAGACAGACAGACAGACAGACAGACAGAGGGAGATGGAGACAGAGACAGACAGACAGACAGACAGACAGACAGACAGACAGACAGACAGACAGACAGACAAAGACACACAGAGAGACAGAGACAGAGATAGAGAGAGACAGAGAGAGAAAGAGAGAAAGACAAAAGAGAGAGATAGAGAGACATAGAGAGAGACAGAGAGAGAAGAGAGACACCAGAGAGAGAAAGAGACACAGAGAGAGGCAGAGACACAGAGAGACATAGAAAGAAAGAAAGAAAGAAAGAAAGAAAGAAAGAAAGAAAGAAAGACAGACAGACAGACAGACAGACAGACAGACAGACAGACAGACAGACAGACAGACAGACAGACAGACAGACAGACAGACAGACAGAGAACAACAATATAAGTAAAAGTAAAGCACCACTGTTCACACCATGAGGAATAATGGATGCACGGTGCTGGCCCCAAATGTTTAGACCCGTCAGCACCTGGTGGGTGACATGGCCAAGATCACGCACGCCAGCTTTCACCTCCCAGAAAATTTTGTCACATTCCTCATCTCAATGTGGATTTCAATATACGATCACAGGTCAGCAGGCAAGTGCACTAGCCACTGAACGATTCCAACCATCATGCGCCGTGCCGATAAGCGTGGGCGGTCATGATTCGCCATTTCACTCGATCACCAGAGTCGTGGATCAGCTCAGCGCTTTTGTCTCGACCATGCCACATGGCCAAGACATCCAGGTATTCACTTCTTTTCTGTGAATTTCTTCATATTTGGCGGGATTATTTTTGTTGTGTTATCTTGTTTCTATTAGTTGTAACATTTCTTCAGTCATCAATATCATACGACCCACTTTCTTTCATTTTGGAATAGTTGTGGGGATAACTAATGCTCCACGCTGAACATTGTCAGTGACCTTGTGTTTTAAATATTCCAGGCAAGATATAATTCAGAAGTGCTGTCTTTCCTGACAATGGGAGGCTACTGAATCTGGCAAGTCCTCCTAAGGACTGGTCCTCATTAGGACAGTTCAACGCAATAATTTAATGTCAGCCAGCATGAGCCCCATAAAACCTAACCAAACAGCATGAGCTCTCTCTTGGCCTGCCTAGTTTAGTCCAGTGGAAAGGTAATACCAATACATCTGGAATAAGACAAGCTGCAGAAGCTGCCAGATCAGCATTGCAATGCTCTAACTGTTCATCTGTTTGAGCTTTGATCCTAGACCAGTTGCCGACCAAGGCTTAGGGTCTGGTCTGCCCTGCCATGACATTTAGTCTTTAGGTTGCATTTCCTCGCACCAGGATAAGGCTTGTTTTTCAATTGCGCTCCTCCGCGTGAAGCCATTGGCATAATATAAGGAGACGAGTTTTGTGAGCGCTGCCCGACATTCAGCGCTAACAGAAAGCAGGTAGTTCAGTCTACTGTTATACGGTAGCTCAGTCATAGCTGACTAAGACCTGACTCTAAACTCTGTTGTTCAGTGTTAATACCATATCAATTTCATACGCTTCAATTTTCGAAAACCACACACAATTTACTCTATCCTAATTTTTAAAAGGCAACAACTTTGACCTACTTTGGAGGTGTCAGGAGTATTCTCTGTGGCTGGCTGTCTTCATGGTGCGGCCCCTTGTCTGCGGCAGAAAATAAAAGTACACTAATGCCAGCAAAATAAACAAATAGCGGTTATAATATTATGAGCAAAGAAGTAAATCACAGTTACAATAATATCACTGATAGGAGCAAATAAATAACAACAACATCAATGACAGGAGCAAATAACAGTTACAATAAAAGATAGAACCTATTAAAAGGATTTGATTAAAGAATCTCCCAATTGTATTTATTAATTTATTCACATCTACCTCATTACACCCATCACAGCTTTCCTTCTATTCACTTTGTCCTTGTGTCCTTTTGTTCTTTCTGTCCTTTCTTTTAAATTTCCTCTCTTTCTTTATAGTTTTCCTTTGCTTTCAACTTTCATTCCCTTTTCTTCTTCATAGCAATATACTTTTTTGCAAGATGATTTCCTTACATTTTTCTTTCTTTAATTCATTCCTTTTTTTTTTATTTCTTTTTTTCTTATTCAAAATCTTATGTCAAAATTATTTCTTTGCCTTTTGATTTGCTTTCTTTCTTTAAAGTTTCTTTTTTCCTCATCTAATTTTGTCATAACATTTCCATTTTCTTTCAGTTTTCTTTCTACACAGCTCATATACTTATATCAAAACTGTTTCATTTCATTCAATTTTTATTCTATTTTTATTTCATAGCTGAAATACTTTTGTCAAAATGATTTCTGTTCCTTTCAATTTTCTTTGTCTTTCCCCAGTTTATATACTTTTGTCAATATAATTAATTATGATTTTATTTGTATGTTCAAGAGAAAGATAGATGACAGCATATACACCCTAAATGAGTTAAGTTAGTTGTTTATCCTGTATAGGATGTAGCAGTCAACGCCAGCATTGTTTGGCGGTTTTTTATTTCTGGGCAAGTTTATGTTTAGTAGTTTGCCATTGCTTTCTGAACGACTGACACTCATACTATTGTATAGAAGCCAACACAAGGCGGTCTGTTGCCAAATCACCCACAGCTGTTTCAAACGTGGGTATGTGGGATTACAAACTGCGTCTGTAACCCCTTCGGCACAGCTTCAGCGTCCTAAATAACCTTTAAAAAAACTTTCAAGAAAACACATTTGGCTTAAGAAAAGAAACTCAAACCAGATGGTGTCTATATGGAGTGACATGTTATTGAGAATTGCCTACAATTGTCTATCATTCATTGATATCCTGCCTGTGTGTGACCAAGACACCTAAGGGAAGCAAAGAAAAGTAACACTGTAACCTATCATGCATGGCCTAAGAGGGGAGTAGGGAGGGTTGGCGTTAGAAAACCTAGCCACAAAATCCAAGCAGTCATGAAAAAGTCTATGAAGCACTTGGCTTGAGTTGGGTGAGCGTCTATAACCCGTTGGGAGATAAGAAGAAGGGGGAGGGGGGATGAGGATGAGGAAGAAGAAAAGGAGGAAAATGAAGGAGGAGGAGAATGAGATGAAGAAGAAGAAGGGGAGGGGGAGGATGTGGATGGGGATGAGGAAGAAGTTGAAGAAGGAGGAGGAGATGAAAAAGAAAAGAAACAAAAGACGTTGAAAAAAAAAAGAATTGATACCATTATGCAAATTAATTATTGTAAAATTATAAATGGCAGTGTCCTTACTGGCACCTTGTGATCTTGGCATATGATAGTTTGTTACGGTATGCTTAAAAAGAAAGGCATAATAACTACAACCCATTGTGGTAGCAAATGGCAGAGCCCACACATCTGTATACACAATATGGTTTTGAGCACATACAGAAAGAACAGGTCTACAAGGTGTGGACTACGCCTGGCCCTGCAGCCAGCAGAGTTAGGATTGGCTAGCCTCTACCAGGAGGGGTGAAAAGTGAAAATTAGTAGCCTGCCAATGACCCACAGACTACACAAGTCAACTCCACATTCCCATGGTGTAGAATGGGAAACCATCACCACGAGGTCATGTGCCAATGGGGATCTGGCTCGCCGGGGGGGGGGGGGGGGGGGGGGGGGGGGGGGGGAGACAGACTTCCCTTGGTCAGATTTTTTCATCCTAAACCTGCGACTGGCCTAGCAAGCCAGCAGGGGATTTTTTTTCCTGTTCAAAGAAATAATAAGAAACATAACTGGACACATGAAGCCCATGAAAGGGCACTTTCCTGCTGTTTATGCTTCACCTCGACACCGCAAGGTACAAGAGGAACCTGATGAGATGAGACAGAAAAAACACAAGTTGTGCTATGGACTTGTAAGACAGGCACTTAGCCTATGGGCTTTACTGAGTTTCACCATTGCTGGTATGGGCAAGCCTATTACTGATAACTTCAGCTTGACACAAACTCCAAAAGAAATTACACCAACCTGCAGTCCCTTGGAACGGCAAACAATCATAGCATTCCTGAAACAGAAACCACAACAAATACATCAGTACAACTGCACAACTCATGTGTATTAGAGGTAACAAATGTTTACAGATTTCATAACATAGTGCTGGTCAAAGGTGAACGTCCTAATACCACTGAACTAATCTTAATCATCATTATTACCGTTACACACTATGCCACCTGGCATAAATGATCGTACCTATCGTCAACTTTAAAAACTCCCCACAATTCTTCAGAGCTCTCCACAACTTTCCAGAATTTCCCACAACTTTCCAGAATTTCCCACAACTTTCCAGAAAACCCCACAACACTCTTGAACACCCTACAACTCTTCAGAACACCTTATAACTCTCCAAAACAGCCTAGAACTCTCCAGAACACCCTACAACTCTCCTGAACACCCAACAACTCTCCAGAACACACTACAACTCTCCAGAACATCTCACAACTCTCCTGAACACCCCACAACTCTCCAGAATACCCTACAACACTCCAGAACACCCTGCAAATCTCCAGAACACCCAACAACTCTCCAAAACACCTCACAAATCTCCAGGATAGCTCACAAATCTCCAAAACACCTTACAAATCTCCAGAACACCCTAAATCTCTCCAGAACTCAACTTCCCAAACACTCTACAACTCTCCAGAACTCAACTTCCCAGACCATACCACAACTCTCCAGAATAACCTACATCTCTCTAGAACACCCCACAATTACCTAGAACACTCTACAATTCCCAGAACTCTCCAATAATCCTCAAAAGTCTCACAACTTCCTGCAACAATGTATCAACTGATGTGCTGCTATCTTTCCACACTATCATGCTAGACTGTTCAGTATCTTCTCTCACTGCTTTCTTCTGACCTCTTCTCCATTAATTTTACCAGTTGGAACATTGTTTCCTTATGGTTGTAGTGTCTACGCTGTTCTACAAGATTACATTTAACATTGTGACTACCCAAGAAGATCACTGAGAAGTGGGAATTAGTGGATGACAATACATTTTCAATAGTTTCTTCTTCTTCGTCGTCCTCTGCAAGCATCATTCAATAAGACTGGGACTCTAGATTTGTATTAAATGTTGTCTGGAGGTCAGCAAAGCTGAATGAATAAGAGCACTTGCTCTTAAACTTCCACTGTGCTGATGCCGAGGTAGTAAGTTCAAACCACAACTTGGACTTGGGGACGTAAATTAAAAGTATCTCAGAAGTCAGAGTGGATTCGCCTGATGGTGAGGGACATTTTTTTTCTTTGCATATCCTTTACAGGACATTGCAGTCAACACCAGCATTTTTCAGCTGCTGTTGATGTCTTGGCAAGTTTTACGTTCAGTAGTTTGCCATTGCTTTCTGAATGACCAGCTCATATACCTCCGCAAGTAACCAGCTCGACGTGATCCACTGCTGAATCTCGCGCAACTGTGTCTCATAGTGAGTATATGAGATTACGAACATCCTTAAACCCTTCACCAGGGAGACCAGCCGAGGAACATTGGTAATAGGAAAAAGCTAATCCACATTCAAAACTCAGCCAAGTCCACTAGAAGTAGTACACATGTATGGACTACGCTTGAATTCAAAGTGAGCGACTGCTAAAAACAAATCTGCTGTCTGTTCTGTTCCTGAACATCAACAAGATGTGTAAAAAGCAGCTTACCACGGTCTTCATTCAACAAATGGGTTTCGGAGACTACCACTTGCAGCTGTGGACACCAAAACAAACTCCAGAGCACACGCTTCAAGACTACCCACCAGTTATAAAATAGAGCCTATAGGACCAACTCTACCAGGTGAATTTTGGGGAACTGGTGAAGACCTCAATCTCCCCATTTTGTTCAAGACCAATGCTAGAATACACACACTGCAAACGATCAACTGAAGATGCTTGGAATCTGTTTCAAAGTGTTGATCAGCATATGTAGGTCAGATCTCTTCAAGACTGGATGCAAGGGTGATCTAAAAGGGCTGATCTGCTGTCATAATGGTTGCAATGGCACAGGCTGGAGGTACCGATCTTGAATTTGGTGCACAATTGTCTCTCTCTACTGTTAATACAGAGATAAAGTGTGATAACATGCAATGGTTCAAAAGCTGAGAAAACAGAATTTAAAAAAACATATAACCTGTAATGTTTCTCTGACATCCTGCAGCACTGGATGAACCTCCTCTCGCAGCAACCAGTCTAATTCTTTCTTCTGCACGTATGTTTATTTTACAAAACAAGAAGTAAACATAAATAAACAGTCATGATGATCACTGCACATATCAAAATGATGGAGATCCCATACAAACAACAATAACAACTCTTTTAAACATTGCCCCATGTGTGGTTGCTATTCTCTATATGTACAATATTTATAGCATATTTAATTCAGAAAGCAATGGGTATACTATTAAACATAAACTTGAAATCACAAACAGCCAACATATCCTAAAAAGGATATGCAACTAACTATTATTAGTATACTTGGCCCGTGTGAAAGAAATAGATTTGTGATTGTGTTAGTATTGTGACTTCTTCCCCTGGACAACTGCTGCCTTCTGGGATTGAAAAAGTTAATATAAAGTATATGGTATTTAGTTACTCTGTATCCACTGGGCTGGAGTATGTAGGCCTGCGCGGCTGACTGCGCTTCAACTTTGGGTGTGCTAATGGCAGGGTAGGGAGATCGTCAGTTAGATTTAAACGTTGACTTCCCATTCAGAAAGCAATGGCAAACTCTGAACGTAAACTTGCCTAGAAAATCAACCTAAAGTTGAGCATAACGTCCTGTAAAGTAAACAAACCATTTAAAAAGTAGTTTGTTGACAATTAAATAAGTAGAACCTGTGGAGGAAACAACACCACGCCAGGTCTGACCAGTCAGTTGTATGTGCTGTGCTGTATACAGTCAGTTATATGTGCTGTGCTGTATACAGTCAGTTGTATGTGCTGTGCTGTATACAGTCAGTTGTATGTGCTGTGCTGTATACAGTCAGTTGTATGTGCTGTGCTGTATCATGACTTAGTTACGTACAATATGTCTCTCTACAGATGTGAAGTTCCAAAATTAGTCTTGTGCACCTGCTGTTTTCTCAGCTTCCAGAGGAGAAAGAAAGTTCTGGAACACCCTCCATAAAGATAGCACTTTGGTACAGGGTTGGATACACATCTCTATGTGTGGGTGAGAGTGGAAAGTGAGCGCTGGAACAGTCTCTGTAGAGATAGCACTTTGGTACAGGGTTGGAGACAAATCTCTACACCAGCCTCACTCTGACAGCTGCAAGCCCTTGACCAGGGCTCAGAAGACGTGAGTCGTGAGGCACAGTCTCAGTGAACACAACTGACAACACCAATCAATGTTTCTTTTGAACTTCAGGAACTCTTGAGAGGATTCTCAACCAGTAAACCATCCAGTTTAAGGCCAAGAATTTATAAAAGCTTTACTCAAACATGAATCTAGTTTTCATATGATAAAAACAATATCCTGTAGCAGTCATTTAACGGTTTCATTTAATCGCCTCCTCTCTAGGTCACTCAAGTTGACTCAAAATACGTACCCGCCCTCTCAGTGGTCAATCATCAAATGAGACATTTCCCCCGTTAAACGGTGTTATTTACAAGATAATATAAAATAATGTTTCTCATTATTGAAAACTGTATATTTATTTAAGCATAAATAGCATTTCCTATATCTTTATTAGCTGCTAAAGCAACATGAACAAACCAAAACTTCGATCTCTGAATCCTGTTTACTTGCTGCCTTCGCCATTATCAACAATAATAACTCAAGGGAGATCAGTCAGGGGGTCAGGTCGGTCCAGGTTTCTCTCGCTCTAGCTTTCAAATTGACATCAGAGTTTAAGATACTTGTTTTAATAACTGAAGGAGACACACATAAACATAACCGTTATCTGGAGAAAAAAAATTGTACACAATAACTCGATTATAACACAGAAGGTTCAAAATGATATTACATTATTACAGGTATAAATATGTGAAGTTCCTTGTAGTTCCAAGTTCCTCTTGTAGTCGTGTTTTAGTAAAGCTCACAATCTACTGGTATAAATACAATTACAATACAGGATTTAATGTCGGATGGGAGAAGGGGGATGAAACAACTTCTGTCGCTTCTTCAGAGTTGAGCTGATTCAAGAACCGACATCATAGCACTCAGGACATTCCCATACGTGCTACGTCATCATCTTCAACAGCAAGCGAAGAGCCAGCAAGAGCTGATACAGCTGATCTGGGCATCGGACGCCCCATAGTGATCGACGCTATAAAAACCGGTTTATGAACATTCTTTCATCATATGCCTTGCTGATAAGCATGGGCGGTCATGTTTCTCCATCTCACTCTATCACCAGACTCGTGGATCAGCTGAGTGCCCTTGTCTCGACCATACCGCGCGGCCAAGCCATCCAGGTATTTACTTCTCTGCCTTCCCCGTGTTCTCTTCCACTCGATCTCGCCAGTTGTCACCAAATTCTGTAGTCTATTTCTTCTCATAACGTGACCAAAACATTTTGACTGTCTACATCTAATTTCTCTAATCAGTTTACGATTTTCGTTTGTTTTTTTGTTTTTTTGTAGGACTTGGTCATTGGTTTTTCTGTCTGTCCATTGCATTTTTTGCATTTTCTTCAGAAACCACATTTCCACAGCCATTAGATGTTCTTCAGCTTGACTGCTCATTGTCCAAGCTTCACATCCATACAAAAGTATAGGTTCTATGTAGCATCTCAACACTCTTTTTCTCGTTGCAAATGACATCTTTTTATTGGTCAGTGTGTTTTTCATCTTGCAAAAGGCTGCCTTCGCCATGGCGATTCTTGTTTTAATCTCTTCAAGGCATCTCCCATCAGATGTTATAACTGTTCCGAGATAATTGTACCGATTCACGATGAACAATATGAACATTACGGCCAACGTAAAGGAAATGTCTGAATTACCACACAAGGAACCTAGCCCACATTTGCCAGTCATGTCGTTTTTTGGCAAGGCAGAATGACCATTTTATCTTTATTCAAGTTAAGTTGCTGCCAGAAAAGAACCTTTACCATGTCTTTCTCATACGTTTGTAGTTTTATTGGCGTTGTGTTGTCTTTGCATATATTTTTTTCTTTTTGTTTGCTGATGAAGACAGGGCAGCCACAAAGTCACGTTTATCGCTCGTCACTATGCATTTTGCTTTTTGTAAAGCCAACACTTTTCCTGCCACTTCCCCCTTCCCAGGTTTATTTTGTTTTCCCATTACCTCAAAGTTCTATCTGTGACCTCGATGATTGGGTATTTCGTCTCTCGTCCAGTGCGTTGACAACTGTGTAAACGTCTGCTTCTTCGTGCCTCTTTCGAGCACCACATTGTTACGCATCTCAAAGGTCAGTATGTATGACTTCGGCAAGCATTTGTATGAGGTTTGATCACTCTAGGCAGATTCTATTCACGGCATTTGTATGAGGTTTGATCACTCTAGGCAGATTCTATTCACGGCATTTGTATGAGGTTTGATCACTCTAGGCAGATTCTATTCACGGCATTTGTATGAGGTTTGATCACTCTAGGCAGATTCTATTCACGGCATTTGTATGAGGTTTGATCACTCTAGGCAGATTCTATTCACGGCATTTGTATGAGGTTTGATCACTCTAGGCAGATTCTATTCACGGCATTTGTATGAGGTTTGATCACTCTAGGCAGATTCTATTCACGGCATTTGTATGAGGTTTGATCACTCTAGGCAGATTCTATTCACGGCATTTGTATGAGGTTTGATCACTCTAGGCAGATTCTATTCACGGCATTTGTATGAGGTTTGATCACTCTAGGCAGATTCTATTCACGGCATTTGTATGAGGTTTGATCACTCTAGGCAGATTCTATTCACGGCATTTGTATGAGGTTTGATCACTCTAGGCAGATTCTATTCACGGCATTTGTATGAGGTTTGATCACTCTAGGCAGATTCTATTCACGGCATTTGTATGAGGTTTGATCACTCTAGGCAGATTCTATTCACGGCATTTGTATGAGGTTTGATCACTCTAGGCAGATTCTATTCACGGCATTTGTATGAGGTTTGATCACTCTAGGCAGATTCTATTCACGGCATTTGTATGAGGTTTGATCACTCTAGGCAGATTCTATTCACGGCATTTGTATGAGGTTTGATCACTCTAGGCAGATTCTATTCACGGCATTTGTATGGGGTTTGATCACTCTAGGCAGATTCTATTCACGGCATTTGTATGAGGTTTGATCACTCTAGGCAGATTCTATTCACGGCATTTGTATGAGGTTTGATCACTCTAGGCAGATTCTATTCACGGCATTTGTATGAGGTTTGATCACTCTAGGCAGATTCTATTCACGGCATTTGTATGAGGTTTGATCACTCTAGGCAGATTCTATTCACGGCATTTGTATGGGGTTTGATCACTCTAGGCAGATTCTATTCACGGCATTTGTATGAGGTTTGATCACTCTAGGTAGATTCTATTCACGGCATTTGTATGGGGTTTGATCACTCTAGGCAGATTCTATTCACGGCATTTGTATGAGGTTTGATCACTCTAGGCAGATTCTATTCACGGCATTTGTATGAGGTTTGATCACTCTAGGCAGATTCTATTCACGGCATTTGTATGAGGTTTGATCACTCTAGGCAGATTCTATTCACGGCATTTGTATGAGGTTTGATCACTCTAGGCAGATTCTATTCACGGCATTTGTATGGGGTTTGATCACTCTAGGCAGATTCTATTCACGGCATTTGTATGAGGTTTGATCACTCTAGGCAGATTCTATTCACGGCATTTGTATGAGGTTTGATCACTCTAGGCAGATTCTATTCACGGCATTTGTATGAGGTTTGATCACTCTAGGCAGATTCTATTCACGGCATTTGTATGAGGTTTGATCACTCTAGGCAGATTCTATTCACGGCATTTGTATGAGGTTTGATCACTCTAGGCAGATTCTATTCACGGCATTTGTATGAGGTTTGATCACTCTAGGCAGATTCTATTCACGGCATTTGTATGAGGTTTGATCACTCTAGGCAGATTCTATTCACGGCATTTGTATGAGGTTTGATCACTCTAGGCAGATTCTATTCACGGCATTTGTATGAGGTTTGATCACTCTAGGCAGATTCTATTCACGGCATTTGTATGAGGTTTGATCACTCTAGGCAGATTCTATTCACGGCATTTGTATGGGGTTTGATCACTCTAGGCAGATTCTATTCACGGCATTTGTATGAGGTTTGATCACTCTAGGCAGATTCTATTCACGGCATTTGTATGGGGTTTGATCACTCTAGGCAGATTCTATTCACGGCATTTGTATGAGGTTTGATCACTCTAGGCAGATTCTATTCACGGCATTTGTATGAGGTTTGATCACTCTAGGCAGATTCTATTCACGGCATTTGTATGAGGTTTGATCACTCTAGGCAGATTCTATTCACGGCATTTGTATGGGGTTTGATCACTCTAGGCAGATTCTATTCACGGCATTTGTATGAGGTTTGATCACTCTAGGCAGATTCTATTCACGGCATTTGTATGAGGTTTGATCACTCTAGGCAGATTCTATTCACGGCATTTGTATGAGGTTTGATCACTCTAGGCAGGTTCTATTCACGGCATTTGGAAATTGCAAACAGCAGGCCATAAAGCCACAGTCTTGGCAACATTGTTAGGATTGAAAGCATTCGAGTGGGTAGATAGATCTCTTTCGCTAAATGAAATCTGTCTAGACTCTAGAGCAGTGGTACTCAGCCGGTGGGGAATTCCTCCCTAGGAGGAAGGAAGGGAGGGGGGATTTTAGGGTTTCCAGGGGGAATTAAGATTATTTCAATATCGCATTAATACAAGAACCGATTACTTGATATTGTTTTTCCCTCCATACTTTAGGGTTCTGTACTTCTCGCCCTTCTGAATCGTTTTATAACGTAAGTAAACCCACAAATCATGTTTTATGTAGACGCCTAGACTTGTTCTAGTATGTGTTATTAAATCTACCTTCCATTTTTACGTATACTGTGTAGAGGCGGGGGGAGAGGGGGATTTATAGGGAGGAAATACAAAGGGGGAGGAATGACATTCAGAACATATAGTGAAGGGGTGCATGGACCAAAAAAGGTTGAGAACCACTGCTCTAGAGGATAAACAAATCTGACACAAACGCATGCCGAAGTCGGACACGCGGGCCTGTGAGGTGCATAGCTAGTAGTGACGCATTCCTCTCGGAAGAAGAAGAGGGAGAAATTGTGCGACATTTGGGCGATTTTCTTGTGGCATTGCAGTGTGTTATGGTAACTTCCGGCAAAATAGTTTCAAACAGCAGACAACCCAGAACAGGAATTTGCGAGTTTCTCTCGTCTTTCTTTAATGTAAGTTTCTGTTTTAACTAACCATTTGATTGATTTAAAGCTGGTAATTATGTTTAGTACAGTTGTTTGTTGAATCGCTGTTTAGTTGTCATTAGTCTATGATACACAGATTTTTTTTTTCCCCCGCAATACCAGCAGCATTTTTCAGCTGCTGTTGATCTAGGTAGGAGGCAAGTTTTACGTTCAGTAGTTTGCCATTGCTTTCTGAACGACCTGCTCACATACCTTTTCGTAAGTAACCAGGGCGACGCTATCTGCTGCCGAATCTCGCGCCGCTGTGTTTCTTACGTGGGTATACGGGATTACGAACAACGTTAACTCCTCCGCCAGGGAGACGCATAGATTCGAGTATTTTTTTTTTTGCATATCCCTTACAGGACGTTACAGTCAACACCAGCATGTTTCAGCTGCTGTTGATGTACTAGGCAAGATTATGCTCAGTAGTTTGCCATTGTTTCTGAGCGACCGGCTCACATACCCCTATGTTACCGCCACGGCGAGAACCGCTACTGATTCTCGTGCACATCACGTCACTGACAAGAGTATACGGGATTACGGAGAAAGACGCTAACCCCTAGGCTAGGGAGACCGGCTTGAGTATTACTATTACACAAAAATAATACAAGGAACTCTTTGACGCCACTAAATTATGAAGACGGAGCACGTATGGGAATGCCCCTAGAGCTGTGATGTCGGTTCTTGACTCAACTCAACTCTATAATAGCAAATTTGATGACATCTCTGTAATTTTCCACACACAACATTATGAAGAACATAAGTTTGATAGAGCTAACAAAATTAATTATATTAATCTGTATTATAACAATTATAAGTGGAAGTATTTGTATGTGTGTGGTGAATTGTGTCCCTTCAGTTGTGCAATTAGTGAATTGAGAATGAGAAATAAATGCTGCTACTGGTCAGCAAGTAAGTCAACAAAAAGGTAAAATGGATCTGACCAGTTTTTCGAGAACACAATCACAAGTGACAGATTAGGCATAATGGCTAAAAAGCCATTGTCAGCAAACAAACAATAAAAAGACACTGGATACAACTTCATTATAACAGACAAACGTGTCACATAGCTTTAAAAGCATGGGTCCTGGATACGTATAAATCCTAGGGCACACAAATGAAACTATATATTTAGGTCTGTAGTTTTAAATACCTAGGGGCATCTATAACATCAGATGGAAGATGCACAACAGAGATTAAGAGCAGAATAGGGCAAGCAAAGGCTGCATTTCAGAAAATGAAGACTACCTTATGCAATAAGTCACTATCAAAAGTCACTATGAAATGCTATATAGAACCTGTTTTGCTGTATGGCTGTGAATCTCGGAATGTAAATGAACAAATTATTAGGAAGAGATTGGAAGCAACAGAGATGTGGTTCCTGAGACGAATGTTGCGAATTCCTTGGACTGCCAAAGTAACTAACAACGACTACCTGAAAGAGGCTAATGAAACTAGAACATTATATACAACAATAAGAAAGAGACAAACAACTTTTTTGGTCATATAATGAGAAGAGGGGCATTGGAGAACATCGTGACAACTGGAAAGATCAAGGGGAGGAGAGGCAGAGGCAGACCAAGAGAAATTATGCTTGTCAGTAACAAGCAGTCAACTACATGTGGCATTGTGTAGTAGCTGAATATCCTGCACTCAGTTTGGTCTAAAGTCAGGCATTGTTGGTCACTTTTGAATCTGTTTTGTCCGGGAAGGTTAACCCGGTCAATAAATGCCCGCAGAAGTCGGATGTGTCGGCCTAACGGCGCAAGAACGCAGCTCTGCTGTAAACAGGCACAACGCAATCACATCCGAAAAAAAACTCCGGATGAACGCAGAAGAAGAAGAAGAATCTGTTTTGTGATCTGTTTCTTCACATCACCAGGTTATCGTGGGCAGACCCTCTGTTATATCCTTCTAGAGTCCTTACTACGGCAATTCTACTGGTATTGAGGGGCGGGAGGAGAGTAGTGTGTGTGTGTGTGTGGCTTTATTTCTGATGACTGCAATTCAAATCCCAGTTATGAATGTGCACTTTAAGATTGTTTTTCTTCTGTCCATCCATGGTATTGTTTGCACTTCTCTCAGAAACTACATGTTTG
Source organism: Cepaea hortensis (assembly GCA_963921405.1). Taxonomy (NCBI): domain Eukaryota; kingdom Metazoa; phylum Mollusca; class Gastropoda; order Stylommatophora; family Helicidae; genus Cepaea; species Cepaea hortensis. The sequence continues at coordinate 10,148,422 of OY992890.1, forward strand.
CACCATTAGATTTTTCTGAGCTAGTCTGTTTATTGTCAAGGCCTCACAGGCATACAACAGTTATAGTGCACAGAGAGAGACAGATAGAGAGAGTCACAGAGACAGAGAGAGAGAGACAGTTTCTTCTATCTATTCCTTAAGAAACCTTAATTAAAAATCCGGTACAGCTATTTTATATTTCGGCTTGAGTAATCCATCTGATCTCTTCACAGTTGGTAATGGGAGGTGACGTTTCAGAAATTAGGAATATCTTAAGGAATAGAAAACAGTCCTAGCTCATCAACCTTGCATATTTCAGCTTGAAGGATTTATCTTATTGTTTTAGTTTATGTTGTGTGATTTCTGCAGTATGTACCTGACGAGATACAGAGAAATATTTTCTTCTGCATATCCTATTTATAGGACAATGCAATCAACGCCAGCATTTTTTCAGCTGCCGTTGATGTCTTGGCAAGTTTTACGTTCAGTAGTTTGCCATTGCTTTCTGTAAGACTGGCTCATATACCCTTCCATAAGAAACCAATGCGACGCAATATGCTACCGAATATTGTGCAGCTGTGTTTCGTACGTGGGTATACGGGATTGCAAACATCATCCTTAACCCTTTGCCAGGGAGACCGGCCAGAGAAATATGCCAGAAAAAAATCTTGCAATCTGTTGTTTGTGTCCTTTGTTATTCAAATATAGATACATCTTTTTTATTTCTCTAGGATATATTAAGGAAATTTTAAGCTTTAGCAAGACAGTTGAAGATGTCTGATCGTCAAACAGAAGTTATACGTGCTCAGCTTGTGAGTAAGGCTGTGTTGAGTCCAGATGAAACAGAACTGTATACACTCACACAGTTAGCTGGTATTACTGTGGATCAAGAAGTTTTTAAGTGAGTCATTTTTTATGAGGCTCTCCTGAAAGTCTTAATTTAATAGGATTTACACTATGTAGATTTACCAACATATATAATATGTGCTTCATGTATCGACATTGATAATCCACATGTCCATCTCTGTCCCCTCCACATGTCCATCTCTGTCTCCTCCATATGTCCATCTCTGTCTCCTCCATATGTCCATCTCTGTCCCCTCCACATGTCCATCCCTGTCCCCTCCACATGTCCAGTTGATGCTCCATGTCTGTCCCCTCCATATGTCCAGTTGATGCTCCATGTCTGTCCCCTCCATATGTCCAGTTGATGCTCCATGTCTGTCCCCTCCACATGTCCAGTTGATGCTCCATGTCTGTCCCCTCCATATGTCCAGTTGATGCTCCATGTCTGTCCCCTCCATATGTCCAGTTGATGCTCCATGTCTGTCCCCTCCATATGTCCAGTTGATGCTCCATGTCTGTCCCCTCCATATGTCCAGTTGATGCTCCATGTCTGTCCTGACCTTCTGCCTGTAGGCTCCACACGTCTGTCCTGACCTTCTGCCTGTAGGCTCCACATGTCTGTCCTGACCTTCTGCCTGTAGGCTCCACATGTCTGTCCTGACCTTCTGCCTGTAGGCTCCACATGTCTGTCCTGACTTTCTGCCTGTAGGCTCCACATGTCTGTCCTGACCTTCTGCCTGTAGGCTCCACATGTCTGTCCTGACCTTCTGCCTGTAGGCTCCACATGTCTGTCCTGACTTTCTGCCTGTACAATGGCATGCGTGGGATCAGACAAGGTTCAGATGCCTGTACCCGTTTGCTACAGGAGGGAAACACTGACCACCTAATCCACTCTGCACTTAGGCCTAAAAATGTTAGTTACACGACTTGGTTTCTTTTTTTCTTTTTTTAAGTAAAGGTGTTTGTGTTAATGGTATGTTATTAGTACTGATAACTAAACATGTGTGTAAGTATTTGTAGTACTTATAACTGTAAATGTTCGTGTTATTGGTAACTTCATATGCCTTTTTATCCCTAGTGTCTTTTACAGTTTTATTATGTAGAAGTGTGTACTTGTATTTCTTTTCTGTTCATGACAGAATCTTCATGTCATTTATTGTATCTGTCTATCGTGTATCTTAAAGGTAAATAAAATCAGTTACTGCAATGGAGTGTGAAGTGTTAGGCCTGTACATATTCACTGCGGAAGTCTACTGTCCGTAGAGTCACCTTCATCTTAGCTCCAGGAGTTGAGGGAGATGAATGTGCTGATAAACATGCTGGCTCTGCATCCCCTGCTGATGGCCAGCCCATAGATCATGCCAGTGTTATTAATGCCCTTATAGAGATGTCAAGAATGCAGGACTTTGGCGTCAGTAAATTCACATTGCTGTCTAGAATGAGAGACTTGTGAATAAGAACTGGCACCCACCAGATGCTGTTGCATGTGTTGGAGGGAAAGATCTGAGTACGTATGGACTTGTCCAGAGTGCAAGGATGATTCACCAACAGGTATGGACTTGTCCAGAGGATGATACACCAACACATATGGACTTGTCCAGAGCAAGGATGGTACACCAACAAATAACAGATATTTTGGGCCATTTTATAATGAGGTGGGTTAGCCAGTTCTCTTCCTTTGCCTGTTATCTGGTTTATCTGGTGAACATTTTATGAGACTGGATCGCACACATACAGGCCCCCCCCCCCCCTTTCCCAGCAGCACTGGTAGAAAATAAGAATCCCTCTATGTCTAGGGATTGAACCTCAGACCTCACCCGGGAAGGTTAACCCAGTCAACAAATGCCCGGAGAAGTCGGATGTGTCAGCCAAAAGGCGCAAGTATCGCAGCTCTGCTGTAAACTGGCACAACGCAATTATGTCTAAAACAACATTCCAGACAAACGCAGAAGAAGAAGAAGAACCCCAACCTGCAGCTTTGTAGAGAAGAGCACTAACCATATGCTACCATGGCCATTTTATATCTGTCTCTGACTTTTGTCCATCTATCCACATACCCACCCATCTATCTGTCTGTCTGTCTGTTTTATCTATCTGTCTATCTGTCTGTTTATCTATCTAATCTAATCTGTCTGTCTGTCTATCTGTATGTCTTCTATCTGTCCATCTGTCAACCACATATCTGTCTGTTTATCTATCTAACTGTTAAAATTACTTTTCCTATGAAACAGTCTGTTGTACATTATTGCATCTAACATGTCCTTGTTGTACATTATTGCATCTAACATGTCCTTGTTGTACATTATTGCATCTAACATGTCCTTGTTGTACATTATTGCATCTAACATGTCCTTGTTGTACATTATTGCATCTAACATGTCCTTGTTGCACATTTCAGAATTATCCTGGACCTGTTGAAGCTGAACGTGCCTCCAATAAAGATTATGCAAACACTGAAATCAATGAGCTCCTCTCGTAAACACAGCAGCACATCAGACACAGAAGCCAGACCGCAGGATACCTCATCTATGTTGCTGGCACCTGGTGTTCCAAAAACAACTCCCAAACTGGGAGATAGCGGCCAGGACCGCGTGGATCTCACCATGCAATCAGATCGCACGGGCAGGGCTGCAAGTCAGGACAGAAGCAGTAGCTCAGTCCTCACTTCTAGTAGCTATGGCCAAGATGGAAGCAGTTATTCTGTGTCCTCCTTGGGGAAATTTGATAGAGACCGCAGCAATACCAGCAGTCAGCTACACTCTCGTCTCGTGTCTGACACTTCTTACGGTGGAAATGAGTTGCAATCAAATGGCCGCAGCAGGCATAATCAACGATCTGCAATACGAACTGAGAGGAATATAACAATCCGACAGTCTGACAACAGCTCTGATGATTATGACAGCTACAATATCAAGGAAAGGATCAAGAAAAGGACTTCTTAGAATGTGATGATTAATGTATGTGCTTCTGTTTTTGTTGAGTTTATACTGCTGAGTTATCTCCCCTTGACTGCCTAGTGCATTTTGTGCCTGCTGTTCTTGATCTCCAGTGATTGATTTTCTGTTGTTCATGTTCAGCTTGTACAAATCTATTCTCCCTTCTGTCCCCCCTCCTGATGGTGAGATTTGGTTAAATCTCTGGTCAGACTTGATGGTGGGATTTGGTTAGATCTGATGGTGGGATTTGGTTAGATCTGATGGTGGGATTTGGTTAGATCTGATGGTGAGACTTGGTCAGGCTTGACAATGGGATTTGGTCAGACTTGACGGTGGGATTTAGTTAGATCTGATGGTGAGACTTGGTCAGACTTGACAATGGGATTTGGTCAGACTTGACGGTGGGATTTGGTTAGATCTGATGGTGAGACTTGGTCAGACTTGACGGTGGGATTTGGTTAGATCTGATGGTGAGACTTGGTCAGACTTGACAATGGGATTTGGTCAGACTTGACGGTGGGATTTGGTTAGATCTGATGGTGAGACTTGGTCAGACTTGACAATGGGATTTGGTCAGACTTGACGGTGGGATTTGGTTAGATCTGATGGTGAGACTTGGTCAGACTTGACAATGGGATTTGGTCAGACTTGACGGTGGGATATGGTTAGATCTGATGGTGGGATATGGATAGATCTGATGGTGAGATTTGGTCAGACTTCATTCATGGTGGGATTTGGTTAGATCTGATGATGAGACTTGGTCAGACTTGACAGTGGGATTTTGTTTGATCTGGTGGTGGGATTTGGTCAGACTTGATGGTGGGATATGGATAGATCTGATGGTGAGATTTGGTTAGATCTGATGGTGGGATTTGGTTAGATCTGATGATGAGATTTGGTCAGACTTGACAGTGGGATTTGGTTAGATCTGATGGTGAGATTTGGTCAGACTTCATGGTGGGATTTAGATAGATCTGATGGTGAAACTTGATTAGATCTGATGGTGAAACTTGATTAGATCTGACAGTTGGATTTGGTTAGATCTGAAGGTGGGATTTGGTTAGATCTGAAGGTGGGATTTGGCCGTATTTGTCTGATGTATTCTGGTATTTGGTTAGATCTGATGGATTTACTGTGGAATTTGGTTACATCAGATGGATTTACTGTGGAATTTGGTAACACCTGAATGATGTACTCTGGGATTCGGTTAGCCGTGAATGATGTACTCTGTAGTTTGAGAGGTCTATCTCACACATGTAGTTAGAAGTTTGTGACAGCTTCAGGTGTTGCAACATTCTTAAGTGTCCTATATCCCCTGAGGGCAGTTAATGATGTAACCTCGTTAGGAACAAAAACTAATAAATAAAAAACATTTGTCACATTTGCATTGACATCTAGCTTTATGCTTGCTTCCATCTGCTTTTTCTCTGTTGTCCCCATGTGTTGAGCAGTCAGGTGTCTCGTATGCTGACTCCATGTGCTTAACTGTTTGTCTTGTGTGATGTCCCCGTGTTACACTGTTGCCCTGTGTGTTGTCCCCATGTGTGTGTGTGTGTGGTGTATGCATGTTACACTGTTGTCCCCATGAGTGTATGTTGTCCCCATGAGTGTATGTGTTGTCCCCATGTGTGTGTGTGTGTGGTGTACTCATTTTATACTGTTGTCCCCATCTTATACTGCTATCCCCATGTGTGTCTTGTCCCCATCTTATACTGCCGTCCCCATGTGTGTCTTGCTCCATCTTATACTGCTGTCCCCATGTGTGTGTTGTCCCCATCTTACACTGTTGTCCCCATGAGTGTATGTCTTGTCCCCATGTGTGTGTGTTGTCCCCATCTTACACTGTTGTCCCCATATGTGTGTGTTGTTCCCATCTTACACTGTTGTCCCCATGTGTGTGTGTAGTGTACTCATGTTATACTGTTGTCCCCATGTGTGTAGTGTGATTTTGATCACAAGGTGAGGGAAATGTAAGGCTGCGTTATACATAAAGGAATTCTCTGTACCTTGCTGCAGGCGCCAGCTAGCTCTGCTCTGGTTTTGACGGAACTCTGTGCAAGATTTGTGCCGTATGTCCACATAGTACAGCATGGATACATGCCCGTAAGATCATGATATAAACATACAGGCTATCATATAGTTTGTGGATTGTCACAGATAGGTGACCAGAAACCACAAAGTGGAAAAGCCACTAGAGCTTACCAGCCCACTCCCAAATTATGGACAAATATCTCCATCGATTGTACATCCTACTAAATGATCAAATGGTTCAAACTTTCATCGAAGGTGTGTCCTACTAAATGATCAAATGGTTCAAACTTTCACCGAAGGTGTGTCCTACTAAATTATGCATCACTGCTATTGGAGTATACCGTGTGGCACCTTCGGATTTCTACATATTGGAGGCAAGAGCTTGGTTGTCTCAAGTTGACTGCATTAACTGATTCAATGGGAAGGATAATATATATCGCTAAATGTGACCTCTCATTTGGGCAGAAGGATGATATGTCACCATACTAAGGTCATTGGGTTATTTGTTTTGTTTCGTGGTATCTTCCACAATTTCAATGAACGGAAATTTACATTATAATACTTGTTCATTTGACTTTTACCATGTGTGGCTCAAACTTACTTTTTTGTTTATCGCTGTATCAGTTAAATGCCCTGAGACATTTATGTGGGATTGTGTCAGTCACCAAACAGAAAGTTGCTGATTTCACAAACTTCTGAGGTGAACATTCTACCCAACCATACCTACACGACCATAAATAGCCAGGGTTATATACAAGGCAAGCCCATCTTCCAGAACAACAAGGAACAAATGCTTTCTCACAGTGTTTGTCCAGGATTGAAGTGCTGTATATAGTCCTATACAGAATGAAGAAGCCCATTATTTATTACAGCCGCTCATCCACATCATGTCCATCTTGTGCACTACAACTTCAGGGAGTTAAAGAAATCTTATACTCTATTTTATTTTTGCACTCTCTTTACCCCAGCTTCGTGGCGAAGAGGTTACAGACGCTCATTGTAATCCTGCACACCGCGTTCAAAACACAGCTGCGGGCAATTTGGCAACAGACCGCCTTGCGTTGGGTTTTTTATAAAATGGTATGGGTGCCGATCATTCAACAAGCAATGGCAAACTACTGAACATAAACTTGCCAAGAGATCACAAACAGCCAAAGAAATGCTGGGGTTGACTATGACGTCCTGTCAAGGATATGCAACTAGCTTTCTCTTTTAATAACTGGTTGGATTTTACAGCTGAAGATTATGCAGGATGAGGTAGCCAATCCCAAAGCCAACCCTCCTTAGCCTTCTCGTAGGACATGCATGGTGGTGTTACATCTGTGCTTCCCTTGTGGGCCTCAGTACCACATAGATGGGATCTCTGCTGCAGATGTGTGTGCTAGCACTGGACATCGAGACATCTTTGTCTGCTTCTGTCACAGAACCAGTCATACTCCACGCTGCTGGCCATCTTTGTCTGCTTCCGTCACAGAATCAGTCACTCTCCACTCTGCTGGCCATCTTTGTCTGCTTCCATCACAGAATCAGTCACTCTCCACTCTAGACGTGTGTGCTGGCACTGCACCATACAGATGATATCTGAACATTACCCAGTCTCTCCAGATGATATCTGAACATTACCCAGTCTCTCCAGATGATATCTGAACATTACCCAGTCTCTCCAGATGATATCTGAACATTACCCAGTCTCTTCTGGACACGGTACCAGGAAAGTCTTGGGAAATAAAGGCAGCTAGTGTGACACTGATGACATCACCCACCCAGAGCTGATTGGTCTACTAAAACATGGCTCCTATACCCCTTGCCCAATGCATTGTCTGGCATATTTTGCTGCAGAAATCACACAACATACACTAAAGCAACAAGATTAATCCTTCAAGCTGAAATATACAATATAGTATTCTCAAGGTAATTTGAATTGTTTACCACGGTAAATTTAAACTGACATTATGTCTTTTTGTCTGCAAAATTCAAATTACTGCTTGAATATATGTATTGTATATTTCAGCTTGCATTTATCGCTTTATGTTGTGTGATAACTACAGCATGTACCTAACGTGATGCAGTGAAATATGCCGGGCAATAAATCATACAATCTATTGTTTGTATCTTCTTTGTTCAGATTTGTGGTATAATAAAAACGTCCCTACCCTTTCCTATTTATGGACTCCCTTAATAATACACAAACCCTTACAATTACTGTTTAAGTAACTTACTTAATGTAGGAGAAAATAAAACAGCGATAGACGGACCGTGGCAGCTTAATTAATTTGGCCTTATTTTGGCCTACATACCTGGCCAACAGTCGTCGACTGATTGTAAAACAAAGGCCAGGGTAGCCATTTTGGTCAGTACGACACAAAGAACAGACATGTAAAAGTTTTCCCTTCGGGGAAAAGGCATGTTGCCTTTCAAACCATGATTCTCTTCAAGCTATTGGTATGTTATTAAGATATATTTATGTATTACATAAACCAGTATGTTTAATTAAGAATTAGTTACAATTCTCTTAAACCAGGCTGGATGATGTTTACTAAGGAAACACATGTGGGCGCCACGCTGTAATTTTTCCTATGTCTTACAATTTCAAATCCATATGTTAATATCTTGTATAGGCATTATGAACTTATATCTAACTAAATAGTGTTTATAACCTATGAATAGTATGTGTACTGTAGTACATAGAGTATCAACTCTCATGTCAGAAACTCTTTTCAATTTAGGAAAGACTCCTGATTCATACTTCAGAGAAGAAAACTCGTTTCTGCCAATTTCATAGTCCTATGAAAAATAACTTCTATGCAATGGAACTATATATCCCTATCAATGCTTAGAAATCTGCAAATAATTTATGTACTGTAGAGATTGGACTTTAAAGAAACATTTTCTCAATGTAGGAGCAGACTCTTGATTTCATACTGCACAAGTAGAGAACTGGTGTCTGCCACCTTCAAATATCCTATGTAGTGTAAATGCACTGGTAAGGATGTCTCTGAACTTGTTTTATCCATGCGGGGACATACAAATGATTACGCATATTCCTGACTCGTACTTAGTCAGGGGATAAAATATTTTGCCACATTATAATCTGTAACTTGGAAATATAGTGCTAAATTTTAGTACCATTCTTTTGTTAACAGATTAGTAACCACTCCATATGAGGTTGAACATATAATCATTTCATAAAATAGTGTTAGGGACAGGCCATGTTTGAATATAAATTCATGAACAATTAAACGCGTGATGTAAATGTATGTTCGGATAGGATTCACTCCGCATCGCCTCACCGTAGTAGAAACAGAAGCGAAGATTGATGTGAATAAATTGCTTGCAATATTCAGAAGACTGGACCATGCGGCATAAGTTATTCTTATAAATACCCTCCGAATAATAGCAGTCATTGGCAAAACATATCACAGCGATTACTATCCTCATGTGTTGTACGCAGTGGGGGAAAACAATGGATGTTTTAGTTCATGAAGATAATTCAAAAACCTAGGCTCCCTGCATCATCATTATGATTAATTATTATGTATGAGTATCATGTACTTAATATCAGAGAAATGTACATGTATGTTTTTTTTTGGTATGAGAATTTTCTCTGTTCTGATTGTTACTTTTTACTGTGGGAATATACATTTTAATGTTGCACCTTGGGATTAGAGGATGTTGATGTAAGAATACATATGTATGTCAGTACTTAAGAAGCCAATGGTGAATAGTCTTGACCTAGTGATGATTATAGTGCCGAAATGAAGACGCGGCATTAGAGACCACAGGGATTCTGTATAGGCTATTCTCTTCAAGTAATGAGAGAGACAATATCAACATGGTGGATGGACAGAATGACTTCACCCATCCAATAGTCCCAGTAACAACAGAACAAAATATAAGTGAGAAAATATCTTACTCACTATGAAGAGTCAGAATGGCTCAACTCAGCAATGAGGGACAGTGGAACATGGACACCCACTCCTTTCCCCTTCTCCCCTTGTTGTTTTGTATTTTTGTTTGTAATTGTCTTGTGAAAGTTACCATAACACAGTAGGTTAATGCTAGTGTTGTATTCTTTGTCATCCCTTTTCTATAGAAGAGAAGCAGGTGGTGGTTGAATTTGGTGGGACTATATCACTAACACTGGATCCTGGGTAAACAGCCATAAAGTGAATGTCCAAAACCATAGTCTGGATCTAGCAATACCTCAATGTTTACTGCGGCTCTCAATAGCTCCATAGCGAGCAACAGATAAATTAGAAGACAACTGACTGGGTGAGTGATTAAGTCCTATTTTAGTAGGAATATCCAGGATGGACTTCAAGATCTAATAATCTACAAAGATGAAGATCATCAGAGTACTGACAACAGTGTATCGTTTGCGTTACTTCTGAGAAGTATCACCAATGGCCTCATCATTCAACCAAGTCAGTGAAACTGGGACAATCCTTCTTCAAGTTACTAAAACTAACAACAGTGAGTAACCTTCAACTGTTGGTTGGATTACCAAGTTAATATCCACAATGGATAAGTCTTCGAAAGAACATCTCACAGCTGCAAAAGTCAAACATAAGGTTCCAGCCATGCAACACCAAGTTCTAGCTATGAACACCAACTCAAACAAATGGGAAGAGACACTGAAACAACATTATAGCCAATACAAACAAATGTACCAACTTCAGAACATCTGAACCATAACTACACCAGATTACCTCAAGGTCCAAAACCTGAACACCATCAAAAGAACCATATGAAAGCAGCTAGATGAGTAAATGCCTTTACGCCTGCAACCAAAGGAATCACCTGATGGCTTGCAAACCTGGATATGTGGTGGAGTAATATTCTTCAGTTACATGCCTGCAGCAGAATCTTCAGATGAAACCACATGAATGATTCACCACTGTATGTTCTACACAGAAATGGAATGAATGAGAACTCTATGCTAGTCCCATGTCAGCCTAACTGCCCATCATCAAGTGTGGGATGGCCTATCAACATGAACCGGGTGTGTGACAAAGCCTTTTGAACTAAATTGGGAAACGGTTAACATAAACCGAGCTGTTGGACAGTCGTCATCTTTTCATCGATAAGATGAGATAGGGAAGAACCTTCTGCAGAGCTTAAGTTGCATCTCCTGAAAGTATGACAGACCTAGGCATCAATTTCAATTGGAACACAACCCAAATGGCAACCGAGTATTCTTAAATTCAGTCTCATGGAGAGAATATGTGCTTATGTATAATTCTATTCTTGGATTATGGATTAGAAACATTCGCCAGCCAACTTCGGTGGACATACTGTGAGTAGAAAATGACTGTGAGTATAATTCTGCACGGATAATTATGGACATTAACTGCTTTGCACTGGAGAAGAATGCCCATCCGCAACGCCTAAATGAACACTATAATTAATTAATTTAATTATTAGTATCAACTGTTTTCATGAGTGTGGTTTTCTTCAATGACAGGAAAAGGGTAAAGATTGTTTTACATGGTAATGGTGTACACCTAAAGGGTTATGTTATGACATATATGTATAATATTTTGACACCCACTCATTATTTTTAAATATGAGAATTGTACATGGTGTCAGAAATAAATGTATGTATGTTGGTTTCTGCACCTATACCAAGGTGATTTTATCTAGGTACAATGAGTCAAGTTAGCAGAACCAAATTGTGGTTGTTGTGTTGTTTGTAATAACCTTGTTTTTTTCTGGGGTCACTGAGTACTATATTGTAATAATGCAATGAATCCCAGGCCTGTCTGAAAATGCATAGTGTTTATTACACCTATATATATATATATGTAACTACAGATCTTGAGTTAATACCTGAACTGTTTGTCCAAAAGTGTTGTGTACATCAAGTAAATGTGGTGTCCAACAAGTGGTTGTTTATATGTTGTGAGCAATCAATATCCTTCTAGCATCTATAGTTAATTTAAGGGTGATGAAGTGGGAAGGGAAACCTACACACAGATGCCATTGTTTCAAGGATGGAACTCTTTCCTCCTGGGATTTGTGGTAAATATCCCTGATCACCCTGCATTCTTACCAGTGACAGAGAATCAATAATACCCCCTAGACATTTTAACGAATCATTCTCAGGAATTAAAATTCACACCCCACAAGATTCATTCATTGTATTTTTAAAGTTTTACTGTAGTTCCACTAATTCCAGTGTTAGTCATTTCCCCTTCTTCTGAACTGCTACTAACTGTTTCCCTGTTTCATCTTTGTAGTCTGTCCAGTTTTTTTTAATATTTACAGTCTGTTTCTTTACTATATTTTCATGTAGAGTTTTTCATGTAGTTGTATCGGTGTGTGTTTGTTGTGTGTGTGTGCTGATGACAGCTTTGGCTGTAACATCCATTTTGTTAGTTGTTATCATGTTCTAATAAAGCAGGTTATTTGGTGATTCATTTAAAGTTATCAATGTAAATGACAGATTATAAAATTTCAGAACACTGACATTTGACTGAATAATTTTAATATCAATTATGAATAACCACTATATAGCTGCAAAAGGGTACAGTTTAATAAACAAGAACTAGAATTACACAACACAAAGATATCACAGCAATACTTCTCGTATTTTATCCTGAACAATGAGAAATGGTCAGTTCATCAGAAGATGTCCCAGGCCGACCTGGCCTAAAACGGGCACCTGGAAAGTCTGGGGAAGTCGAGGCAGATAGCATGATACCCAACACGCCACCCGCCTAGAACCGATTGGTCTACAAAAATATGGGTTTAACACCATATGCCCAGTGTATTTTAATGTGTGTAAAAAAAACTTTCACCTTTCTACAACTTTAATGTGTGTAAAAGAAACTTACTTTTCTACAATTTAAAAAAAACATGAAAGTCTAGAAAAGGTAAAAAAAAATGAGGGAAATGTAGAAAAGGAAGGCCACATTGTGGATGGGTTCAAGATGTGATAGATAATTTACATATGACAGCAACATAGGTGGGACATCTGGTCTGGGATACAGGGACATTTCAAAAGATGGTTATGGGGGATAGGTTCTGCACAGGACAAGCTGCTGGATGATGGTGATGATAGTGCCAGAAACACCCACATCTATACGGGTATATTTAGAAGCAAAATCAACAGGTAGTTGCCCCTCTTCTGTGTCCATACCTTGAGGCGGTAGAATGACTTGTTTATTTATATAATCCTATGACCTATGTGGGACATCAAGGAGGCATAAAACCCAACCCTACAGTCTTGTAAGTCGAGCGGGGACAGTCAAAGGCCAAGGAAGGCGCACCTCGAAATTGGATGTACAGGGCAACAGACTTTACCAAATATTGCAACACAAGTCACCTTAAGATACAGAGAAGGCACTTGTGATACACTAATAAAAGTGTTGTTTTTAGTTTTTACACCTGTCAAACAATTCAAGTGTTTTTAGTTTTTACACCTGTCAAACAATTCAAGAACACTCTTTCACTAAAGTCTCGCCATTTTGTGGAAACGAGATCTCCATCTCACTTTTGTTTGATTAAAAATTCTTTTTTATTCTTTAAAGTTTATTGAAAATGACCATACTGGATGTAGACGTCTTCAGCCTCAGAGTTTAATAAACCATGTATAGTTTAGCATATTTTCCAGAAATGAGCTGCATAATTCACCCATAACATAGATCAAGTATTATTAGCTTCTGCAAAACTAGAAAGCCATTATGATAAACTTTTCACATTTATAAAATTACATTTTAAATGTGATATAATTCTGTAAGTATAAATGAAATCTAATCAGTAATCCAGTTCTCCCTTCTCTATAGGTTTGACCTCTCTGAGCAATTCCTGGGTCGCTGCTTCTCTTGCCTGCACCATCTTCATCCTCGCTCTCTTGAACGCCTCTGTCGAAGGTACAAGTTCAGCATGAAACTAATTTTATATACAAATGAAAGTGTGTGAGAGAGAGTATTGGTGAATCAGAGTGTGTTTATGGGTATAGTCTATATTTTAGTATATTCTAGTGGGGAGCTTGTATGCTGACCAGTGGTCAAGTGAATCCCCTTCAAGGTGGGGATTAATTTCACTGAATTGGGCCCCAGCGCGACCCAGTCTAAAATGGGTGCAAGGACCCATCCTAAGAAGTGAAGGTGGTTGGAGTTGTACTGACCCGGCATAACTCATCAAATGTCAAAGGGTCTAAAAATATTGGTCACGCACCATATACCACATGCACTTCATGACATGACAAGAAGTTGTTTACTTTTCTTCTGCTGTTGCCTTTTGTCCCCCATTAGAGCACTGACCTCCTTATAGACTTATAGACAATAACATTATTCCTCTGTAATTTTTGCATGCCAGCAGATCCCTTTTCTTTGGCAGCCTAACCAGATATTCCTCTCTCCAGACTGCTGGTGTATTTTCAGTCTACCAGACTGCTAAATAATGTTTGCAGGAATTCTGTTGAAGAGTTCAGATTGGCTTTAATTGCTTCTGATGGGATACCACCTAGACCAGCAGCTTTCCTATCCTTTAGAAATTTGATTTTAAAAAAGATCAATGTAGTCCACAGCAGTTAATGCTGACGGGTTATGAAGTGAGGCCTTCACATATTCTAGGTCATACTATATGAGATAGAGTGGTCAGTTCCCTTCCTCTTTGTCTTTCTTTCCTATAAAATCCCTTTTTGTGAGACTGGGTCGACCCCATAGCTGTACTTGTCGGACAACACAATCCTGACTCTGCTGAGAATTGAACCCGGACCTCTGCCCTGGCAGGCAAGTGGACTAACCACTATGTCACCTCTGTTTCTTTAATCTGCAGATGTGATGTTCCAGTACCATTCTTGCACTTTGCTGGTTTCTAAGCTTTGGGAGAAGAAGGAGAGCTCAGCAACTCATCCCCCACAGAGATGGCACTTAGATGCCATGCTGTGTCTCTACACTAACCTCTGTGTGATAGACGCAAGCCCTTTTCTGGACTCAACCTGAACGCCAATGCATTTGACTTAAAGAGTTAAAACTCGCTCTTCCATGGGGTTCTAAATTGCTATTATAGCCGGGGGGGGGCACAGAGTTGAGGGTGAGCGCTCAACCTTGCAAAATACCCCCAAGGTGTGTGCATTCATCCCCTCTGGCAGCAAAAGTCCAACTCCTGGCCTTCATGTGGTGGATCTGTTTTAACTAACAGGATAAGGGGCAATGACGAGTCTCTGGCGAAGTAAGAACCAGACTGATCTAAATATGTATGTACGTACATACATGCATAGATGTATGTATACATACATAATATCTAAACCCAAGTAAGATTAGTCTATCCTAGCAAAAGAAAGGTGCTGACGACAGAAAAAACCAGCCAGGAGGAGCACCACAGCAATAAGCAGGATGCCACTCAAACACGCTTTGAAAAATGTCAATTACTACAAAACATGGTACTCGTCCTGCTATGGACCCCCAGGCAGGTGCAGTACCGGGTCCTATGCCTCGAAGGGATCCAACCACAACGACTTGTCATATAAGAGACAACATTGCGCATACCGACAAATTACAAGTAAATGAAAGAAGAAGAAGTGTTCCAGAGGTTTCACCAACCAACCATCCAAATAACAGAACTAGACAATATGAAAAGAAGAACAGATGTGAACGACTTACCCAAAACACTTGTGATGTTGGCTTGCATTGCTGTTATGCTGTAAATTAAACAGACAAATTTGTCAATGTTGCAAAAATAACGTACATGCCATATCTATGATGATTGATTAACTAGAATCAATACTGCTGCACTCTGCACATGCCCAAATGTGTTTTGTCTCTCTCGGCAGACTTCGGAGTAATAATTGTTCCTGTAGCACACTGATAATTATAATGAATGTGTCTACGCTGTCCCCGGAAGTGGTCACATCTGCTACTGTCACAAGTGATGTCAAATGACACACATCTTAGTTGGATATATTTTTTTCTGTCTTTCTTAAATTCCTTTATTGCATCTCTATATCTAATTTCTAATTTTGCTACATGTTTAGTTATTCTAAATTATTTGACAAGTGTTTGCATCCCTTGTATTCACTGCTGACATGTATCAGTTCTGAGATGATTATTTCTCTACTTTTTTTATTTCAAAATCAATTGGGTTAAAGGCAAGAGAATAGACTTCACTGCACTGGGTTCTGTCTGATATAGCTCAGTCTTCTTTCCACAGAACAGTCTTTTTTTCCCAGAGCAACCTTCTTTCCACAGAACAGTCTCTTTCACAGAACAGTCTCTTGCACAGAACAGTCTTCTTTCCACAGAGCAGTCTTCTTTCCACAGAGCAGTCTTCTTTCCACAGAGCAGTCTTCTTTCCACAGAGCAGTCTTCTTTCCACAGAGCAGTCTTCTTTCCACAGAACAGTCTTCTTTCACAGAAAAGTCTTCTTTCACAGAACAGTCTTCTTTCATAGAACAATCTCTTTCACAGAACAGTCTTCTTTCATAGAACAATCTCTTTTACAGAACAGTCTTCTTTCACAGAACAATCTCTTTCACAGAACAGTCTTCTTTCACAGTGCAGCCTGCTGAAAGCATCACACAGAACATGCATTCCGTAGTTCCAACAACGACCCCCAAGGGTTTCTGAAAAAAGCAGCACTCATGAATAAAATGACGGAGTCAGGAAATGAACCTGCAACCTTCATAGCACAAGGCGGACAACTGACCACACTGTCACAGAGATCCCCCCCTTTTATAACTATTTCTTCATTATCTGTGCCGATTACTTTTAGTCTGGGCGATTTCTTTCAGTCCTTGACATTTTGTAGGTCTGTATGCATGGAGGAATGTGTGGCCAGTCCTCTCTTCTCTGAACACAGCGGCCTTGACCCCTTGTCCAGCCAGGCTCATCACATTATCAGCACACTAATGGGCCTGTCCTTACTTCTTTAGTTCAGCTTTAATACTTTTGGCAGCTCTAATTTCCAATCTTAAATTTTAAGTTTGTGTCTGTTGCTGACATATATTTTTTAGATGATTTAATTCTGATATATCTTTTGCAATCCTCCATCCTGATGGCTGTCCTTCAATTGGAATATACCATTCTCATCTGGTTCATTGTTAGCGTATGATGTACTGTGTGTGTTTCATTATGCACTGGGCTATTTCATCTCGTACTGATCTCATCCAATAATTTCATCTAAGTTCTTTCATTTGTAAACTTAGAGGTGTGCTAACAATTAAACTTCATGACTCCCTTGCGCAGACAGAACAGACAACCGAACATATGCTTCAAGGCTGCCACATATTTTGTCAATCATGGACTGAACATTTGCCCAGTGACAAATATCCACACAAGGCTTTATGGAGTTTCCTCGAGCTGTCAACTACAGTAATATACATCCATAAAACTGCACTTTTTGTTCACTCACAACTAGAATAACAGAGGATGGGAAGAAAAAGGGGGAAGAGAAGGAAAAAGAAAATGATGAGAGGGAATAAAAAGATGAAGGATAAGAAAGAATAAGAAGGGGTAGAGAAGAAGGAGGAAAAAGAAGTGAAGAAAAAGAGGAGGGGAAGATGAAGAAAAAGAGGAGGAGGAAGAAGAAGAAGAGGAGGGGAAGATAAAGACAGAAAAAAAAGTAGGAAGGGAAGAAGAAGAGGACATAATTTAATCATACAGACACATCCACTGAAATAAAAATCCAGAATCCAAAACATGTGACACCAGCTTACCCCAGAGACTGCAGCAACGAGCCTAGAGAACGTTTGTTGGCTTTGCTCTCCATGAAACTTCTGAGATACAAGCAGCACAGTTTAGTAAATATTGAACATGAATAAATATCAGAACAGATTAGTAAATAATGAAATATCAGAACAGATCAGTAAAAATTGAAACATCAGTAAATAGAATAGATCAGTAAATATCAGAATAGATCAGTAAATACTGAAACATCAGTAAATATCAGAACAGATCAGTAAAAATTGAAACATCAGTAAATAGAATAGATCAGTAAATACTGAAACATCAGTAAATATCAAAACAGATCAGTAAACATTAAAAAAAAAAAAACAATAGACCAGTACATATTGAAACATCAGTAAATATCAGAAAAAAATCAGCAAATACTGAAACATCAGTAAATACTGAAACATCAGTAAATATCAGAATAGATCAGTAAATATTGAAACATCAGTAAATATCAGAATAGATCAGTAAATATTTAAATCCACATTGACGTGGATGGGCCTTAGGTTCATACCAGAATACTATCAGCGTTGCCAGTAGTGGGTTGTGCTCAATATGTAAATCTCAAATCCCGAAACAACCAAGTAAATCAAATATTTAAACATCAGTAAATACCAGAACAGGTAAGTTTTTTTTTTAATTGATAGATCAGTAAATATTGAAACATCAGTAAATATCAGAACAGATCAGTAAACAGGACATTACAGTCAACCCCAGCGTTTTGGACTTTGTGATTTCTTGGCAAGTTTACATTCAGTTGTTTGCCACTGCGTTCTGAACAACTGGCACCCATACCATTGTATGAACATCAATGCAAGTCAGTCTGCTTCCCGCAGCTGTGTTTCGAGCGCTCTGTGAGATTACTGAGGTTCGTAACTTGTCCGTTATAGCGCCAGCTGTGTTTCTCTCTTGGTCTTCCCCTGCCTCTCTTCCCCTCAGACTTTCCTGTTGTGACAATATACTCACTTCTGCCCTGCTTATGACATCCCCAAAGAATGTAGACAAAAGAATGTCTCCTTCTGATGGGAGTAACCGGTTCTCTTTGTGAGTTAACTTCTTTCAATATATCTTCATTACTCTTTCTATCTGTCAACAGTGTTCTCATCATCCTTCTTTAAAATAGCATCTCCGCTTCATGATCCTAACTGTCATATGACTGACTGATAGGCACCTTGCCGTCTTGACAGTCGATAGTTTGTAAAATGGGGTTAGTACACAACCAGGGCTGAACTTACAGGCCATTTGTTGCCCATGCAGCATGATCCCTCTCTCGGCCTGCCTAGTTTACTCCAAAGGAAAGGTACCACCAATACATCTAGAATAAGACAGGCTGCAGAAGCTGCCAGATCAGCAAAGCAATGCTCTAACTATCCGCTTGTCGGGTTGTCAATCCTAGATCAGTTTGATTATGATGATGATAGTGAGGAGGAAAAACACTAACTGAAGCTGCTGTTAACAAAGGACAACACCAACCTGCTCTGCCACATGATGTTGAAGCGAGCCGTCACCGTCCCCGTGGACTGAGTTCTGAACCCAAACCTGCTGAGGTATGTACCCTGGAATAGAGATTCTCCAATTAGTCAAACATTTCAGGCTTATGTGATTAGCAATGATTATGGTGAAGAATATAGATAAAAATAATAGACTTGTGATTATGTTCTTATCAATACTGTCCCCGTTGGGCAACAGATGATAGCTTCTAAAGAGTGGCTTAAAGGTTTAATCCCCTATGGCTCTGTCTCTTTCTAAAGGGTGGCCTCCATAGCTCCAGCAACGACCTCCAGGAGTCTCAGATAAAACTGCACTTGTGAACCAAATGACGGAGTAGGAAATCAAACCTTAACCTTTGGGGTGCAGGGCAAGGTGGATTAACCACTTTGCCATATAAGATGTTGGCTTACCGGACTGAAAGAGCCTGGTACTCTGACACCTTCCATGTTATGAACATTCTGGTCTTGATGCCAGGGGTTCTTCAGAGGATACTGCTATGTTTATATTACATTTCTTTAATATTTCTATAACACGGAAATACTGAAAATTTGTAAATAAAAAAAATGTATAAACCATGGTTTACTAACAGTGACAGCCTGGAAAAATGTTAAGAAAATAGAACATTATATACAACTTTAACTGATTCAGTGCCATACAAACAGTAAGTTTGAACCAAACATGGTACACAATCAAATGTACAAGTATTATAATCGAAATATTCGATCACTGAACAATGAAACTGCAGAAGGTACCACGAACCAAAACAAATAACACAATGACACTAGTGTGGCAATGTATCGTCCTTCTGTCTACATGGGAGGTCACAGATGGCGATATATTATCCTTCGGCACTGAATCAGAAATAAGAAAGAGAAATAGGAAAGAAACATATAGGACAGAGAAATGGGAAAGGAAAATAAGAAAGAGAAATAGGAAAGAAAAATAAGAAATAGAAATAGGAAAGAAAAATAAGAAACAGAAATAGGAAAGAGAAATTAGAAAGAGAAATAGGAAAGAAAACTCAGAAAGAGACAAACAATGTTCTTTTGTTCAATGTTTACAAACAATGTCACATAATGAGAAGAGAAGCACTGAAAAATATGACAACTGGCAAGATTAGTGATAGAAGAAGCAGAGGCAGACACCAAGAAATGATGGCGGTGGAGTAACAGCACCAACAGAATTCCCCCCCCCCCCCCCCCCCCCCCCCCCCCCCCCCCCCCCCGGAAGGTTAACCCGGTCAACAAATGCCCGCAGAAGTCGGATGTGTCAGCCTAACGGCGCAAGAACGCAGCTCTGCTGTAAACAGGCACAACGCAATCACATCCGAAAAAAAAAATCCGGATGAACGAAGAAGAAGAAGAAGAAGAATTCACCCAGAACACCCAGGATCAAGATCTATGGAGAGACATGAACACCTACGCCATTCAGCAAGGTGCATGATGATGATTGTATACCAAGGTCAGCTGCAGTGAATCCTCATCATGAAGGGTGATGGAGTCTCACTACGGCCACCCTTCTATATTGAGACAAAAATGATGATGATGACGGCAATGATTATGATAAAATAATGATGCAGACGTCTGCTGATTAAACAAACAACAACTGTTGATTTGTTTTTTTAAACATTTGTTCACTTTGTACTCCAGCATAGTCTATGCTGGACTGAATTCTGCATGTGGATTAGCTTTCCCTATTACCAGTGTCCCTCGCCATCAAGCGAACACATTCCATCTTCTGAGGTACTTGTAATTTACGTCCCAAGTCAAGGAGAAGTCAACTTTTTGGTCCAACTGACCGGTGTAGGGGTTGAACCTGCTACCTGATGGTGATGATGATGATGATGATGGTGGTGATGATGATGATGATGATGATGATGATGACCATACATCAAGCACACTAAAACCAGGTACATACATCAAACGTAGAAGGGACTGCAGCATACGTGGGGTCTTCTATCTCTGGTGTTCCTCCTATGAAAAACCGTCGCAAGTTGTCAACTACGGAATTGCCAACTGGCCTCCAGCAGTGAGCTGTCTCTGTGTATATACCTGTAATAACACCGCATATCACCTGTATATACCTGTATAACACCTGTATATACCTGTAATAACACCACATACCACCTCTATATACCTGTAATAACACCACATACCACCTCTATATACCTGTAATAACACCACATATCACCTGCCTGTATATACCTGTAATAACAGCACATACCACCTCTATATACCTGTAATAACACCACATACCACCTCTATATACCTGTAATAACACCACAGACCACCTGCATATACCTTTAATAACACCACCGACCACCTGTATATACTTGTAATAACACGACAGACCACCTGTATCCATCCATCCATCATGTGCCATGCCGATAAGCGTGGGCGGTCATGTTCTGCCATCTCACTCGATCACCAGAGTCATGGATCAGCTCCGTGTTTCTGTCTCAGCCATGCCATGTGGCCAAGCCATCCAGTTATTTAATTCTTGGTCTTTCCCTTGGTCTGTTCCCTTCGATCTTGCCAGTCGTCACCAAGTTCTCCAATTCATTTCTTCTCATAACATGCCCAAAAAATTTTGACTGTCTACGTCTAATGTCTCTAATCAGTTTACAATCTTCATTTGTTTCTTGAAGGACTTGTTCATTGGTTTTTCTATCTGTCCATGGTATTCTTTGCATTTTCCTCAGAAACCACATTTCCACTGCCATTAGATGTTTTTCAGCTTGTCTGCTTATTGTCCACGTCTCACATCCATATAAAAGTACCACCTGTATATACCTGTAATAACACCACAGACTACCTGTATATACCTGTGTTACACCATAGACCACCTGTGTATATATACCTGTAGTAAAATTACAGACCATCTGTATATACCTGTAATAGTAGCATTGATCTATACCTGTAATTAGAAACAACCAACACACTCAACCAGCCAAACAACCAACCAGCCAAACAATCAACCAAATAAACAACCAACCAGCCAGCCAATCGACCAACCAGCCAAACAACCAGTCAAACACAGAACCAGCTAAACAAAGGACCAGCCAAACAACCAACCAGCCAAACAACCATCCAGCCAACCAGCCAGCCAATTGACCAACCAGCCAAACAATGAGTCAAACACAGAACCAGCTAAACAACCAGTCAAACAAAGAACCAGCTAAACAAAGGACCAGCCAAACAACCAACCAGCCAAACAACCATCCAGCCAAACAGCCAATCAACCAGCCAGCCAATCGACCAGCCAGCCAATTGACCAACCAGCCAAACAACCAGTCAAACACAGAACCAGCTAAACAACCAGTCAAACAAAGAACCAGCTAAACAAAGGACCAGCCAAACAACCAACCAGCCAAACAACCATCCAGCCAAACAGCCAATCAACCAGCCAGCCAATCGACCAGCCAGCCAATCGACCAACCAGCCAAACAATGAGTCAAACACAGAACCAGCTAAACAACCAGTCAAACAAAGAACCAGCTAAACAAAGGACCAGCCAAACAACCAACCAGCCAAACAACCATCCAGCCAACCAGCCAGCCAATTGACCAACCAGCCAAACAATGAGTCAAACACAGAACCAGCTAAACAACCAGTCAAACAAAGAACCAGCTAAACAAAGGACCAGCCAAACAACCAACCAGCCAAACAACCATCCAGCCAAACAGCCAATCAACCAGCCAGCCAATCGACCAGCCAGCCAATTGACCAACCAGCCAAACAACCAGTCAAACACAGAACCAGCTAAACAACCAGCCAAACAAAGAACCGGCTAAACAAAGGACCAACCAAACAACCAACCAGCAAAACAACCAACCAGCAAAACAACCAGATACAAGCACATAATAAAACAGTTGCAACAGATTATCTAAGCAAATCGAACCTGGTTTGGCAGGAAGCTGTATGTAACTGTAGCCCTCATTAAAATGCCTGGACCAGGAATCAAACGCCCCAACCTCGATCATCAGTCGTGGGAATTGAGGAATCTCATCTGTGGAGGAGCAAGAATATCAATCCAATATTTATCCACATTAATAGTCATTAATAATTTGTCCCAAAGCATCTTCCTGTTATGGGTCTGTGATGTAGTAGACCCATCACATTTTGCAGGCATGAAGACTTGGTAGCCAGTGTTTCTCTCACTTTGGCAGGTGATGAGCCCATGAATCGAAATCTCGCCTAACCATGCTCCTGACATTACCAGTGCATTTAGCTATCAACTTTGCTAGCACGCCAGCTTTATGAACATTACATTTAGGAAACATCTGATGGAACTTTGTCAGTCTCATTGAATATCTGTATCACAAATGACTGGCAGTACACTAGATAGAAGGCTGTGGAGAGACATGATCACTAATGCCACACGACATGGACTATAATAATAAGAAGAAATCACATATTTTATATACGTATGTGTGCAAATGTGTTTTTGTACAACATAGTTTTTGCAGCTCATTCCCTTTACATGTGACAACCTGGCAGTATTTCAGCCCCAAACGGCAGACAGGCGCATGACCCCAGGTGAGGATGTACGTATGTGTGCAGTGGCTGACTGAAGTACAAATGATGAAAAGATCAGTAATGTCAGATGGAGGCCAGCATGGCTGAATAGATAAGAGTGTTCACTCTTATACTTCCTGTGTGCTGATGCCGAGGTAGCGGGTTCAACCATTACACCAGTCAGGTGGATTAAAATGTTGACTTTTCATCCTTGACTCGGGGACATAAATTACAAGTACCTCTAAAGTCGGAGTGGGTTCACCTCAAGGTGAGGGATACTAGTAGGCTAATAGGGAAAGCTAACCCACACAAAAATCAGACCAGGGCACTAGAAATAGTATCACATGTATGGACTATGATTGAGTTCAAAGCGACCCCTGCCCCACCCCCAAGGTTATGTCAGATACATATTCCAGTGATAAAACAAGAGTTAAACAACCGGCCATGTGACATACCTTCACTATCCTGTGCCAACTGGTTTTTCTTGTAAGATAATTCAAAGTGAAATGGGTAGCTGAAGTATGCAATCTCCGTCTAGAAAAACAAAATATGCACATTAGAGAACTCAAACAAATGGTGACAATAGAGATGCAAATAAAACAACACGATAACAAAAAATAAATGTTAACCCTCAAATAAATATCAACCAAAAAAAAATATTAAAAATATGAATGTTAACAGAAATATAATGTTCATTTAACAAAAAATGTTAAGCAAAAAATAACTAAAAAATAAATGTTACACAAAAAAATAACTTAAAAAATAAATGTTAACCAAAAAATAAATGTTAACCAAAAGGTAACCAAAAGAGTGTTCATCAAACAAAGCAAATGTTGTTCAAAAATTAAATGTTAATCAAAAAAATAAATACTATCTAACAAATAAATGTTAACCCAAAAATAAAACGAGTTTCACTAAAAAAGTTAGTTTAGTCCATAAAATCAAGCTGAAGTCACAAAACCAATTTTAACTCAGAAAACTAAACTTCATTCAAAAAGCACCTTTAACTCAGAAAGCTAAACTTCATACATTAGCCTAAAAAACTATCATCATCCTTCTCCTGTGGCTTGTTCTATATAGAACTTTTTCCCCTTAATGGCATTTCAAAAATGTCTTGCTATCATAACCCTGAATCCTGCATCTGATGCTGTCCTGTGTCAGTTATCTGACACATCTTGAATCCATCTTTGTTGAGATCTTCCTCTTTGCAGCTTCCTTGGTACACTTCCCTCATTTTCCAGATATTCATGAGTTTTTTCATGCCCAAAATATTTCATTGTCTTCAGTTTTAAAAACAAGCCAACAAACAACAGATTGTAAAATTTATTGCCTGGCATATTTCATTGGATCTCGTCAGGTACATACTGCAGAGTGATATATTATGTGAAGTGAATATAAATTAATAACTTTGACTGAAATAAACAGACAGCCACATATAATTGCAAAATTAAAATGAAGTCTTTCTGTTTGCACAAAATTGGTAGGAATTGCATAATTCCATTGCATCTGAATATTTTAATAATGGTTTATTGTTTACTTACTGCAGAATGCACCAGATGAGACGCAGCAAAATATGCCAGGCAATAAATCAGGCAACCTATTGTCAGTGGTTACTGTGTTTACATTCACTAAAGGAATATTTTGTTTTCAATTCCTCGACTGGGAGGTCAGCATGGCTGAGTGGATAAGAGCGCTTGCTGTCAAACTTCCAGTGTGCTGATGCTGAAGTAGCAGGTTCAACCCCTACACTGGTTAGTCAGACTAAACTGTTGACTTGTCATCCTTGACAAGTACCTCAGAAGTCGGAGTGGGTTCACCTGATGGTGAGGGATACTGGTAACAGGGAAAGCTAATCCACACGCAAAAATCAGTCCAGTGCACTAGAAGTAGTAGTACATGATGGACTACGTATGAATTCAATGAAAGCGAATGCAAAAACAAAATTCCTTAATTGTATTTGTCTATTTTCATTAACCTCTTCCAGACAATCATTGTTAATGACTCCAGCAGTCCAAGGAGCTCACTACATTTGTCTCAGGAACCACAACCTCGTTGCCTCCAAGATTTTCTTCATATGCTTGTTCATATTCCAAGATTCACTGCCATACCGAAGAACAGATTCTATATAACACTTCAGCACTCTCTGTCTTACATTCAATGATAGTGACTTATTCAAGTAGATACTTTTCACTTTCAGAAATGCAATAGTTTGACCTATTCTGCACTTAATCTCCGTCATGCATCTCCCATCTGATGTTATGATTGTCCCTAGATATTTATCTTACACCCAACTAAAATGCATTTAACAATAAGAATTCTAACAGTACCTGGTCAACTGTTTTTGTGGCACAAGACTGGGTAACCCATGACAACTGCTGGCTTCGGTCAGCTGACCAGTCTAAGGTTCAAAGCAAAAGTAGAAGTGTATTATATGCTGTATGAAGAAAACAAATACTATTATATGCTGTACATACTTGCTTTCTTCTGTGTTAGTTTGATAATTACACAAATATGTGGATAGTATTTATGCTGTATCTGGTTAATAGTCAAGTCATAGTCAGTTATGACTATGATACCATATGACAGTAAACAGTTCTACCTGCTTTCTGTTAGGCCGAATGTTGGGCGACACTCACCAAGCCCGACACCCTACATTATGGCAACGGCTTCAAATAAAGCAGCACAATTGGGAGGATACAAGCCTTATCCTGGAGCAAGGAAATGCAAACCTAAAGACTAAATGTCATGACAGCGCAGAACAAGCGATAAGCCAGTTAAAGCAGACAGAGCATTGCTTTGCTGATTCAGCAGCTTCTGCAGCTTGCCTTATTCCACACGTATTGGTGTTACCTTTCCTCTGAGTAAACTAAGCAGGCCGAGAGAAGAATCATGCTGCACAATGGAACAACTATAATCTGTCAGGTGTCAGGAACTAAAAAAGACAATACATAATAAACTAATTCATATTAATGTTTGCCATGTTGGTAATCAACAAAAGCAGAAAATGCATGTTTGCAAAGTTCTATAAATATAAAAGAAATATATAATGACACAAATCTATAAACAAAACAAGAAATATACGCACAATGAGAATTACTTTTTAGGGAGATCAAAAATCCAAATAAAAATGACAACTTTCTAGGAGATCAAAAAACAAAATACAAGCACATACGTTTTTTTAGATCATAAAGAGATACATAAGCAAAACAAGAATTTATATATCTGGGAAGTACCAAAACAACATAATAATGCATACTTTTAGAAATTGTGTCAACAAAATAATACATACATTTTGAGAGATCAGTTAGTTTAGATTAGTTTAGTTTAGTTTAGACAACGGATCAACATCACAGCACACGGGTGTAACCCATAAGTGCTCCATTGTACTCCTAACTCAAGCCTGAGTCCGAAGAATCTCAGCTCAGTGCACGAACTCCGTAGCACAGGTGAGGATCCTAAAATACTTTGGGTAGATTTTAAACTCAAAATTTTGCCCGGGCAGCTCCATTAAGCTACTCTTTTTCGATTTCCAACTGCCAAGGGATGTTTTATGTGTGCAAAAATACACACGGGTGTCTGATCTCACTACCCAGAGACCAGGGGAAATTTTATTACTAGAAGTCCATGTGAGAAAATCCTGGCCCTCACCGGGGCTTGAACCCAGGACCTCCAGCACTCGAGGTGAACACCATACCTCGAGACCACTCAGCTCCCTCAGAGATCAATTAATAAAATAGAAACACATACTATTTAGTTGATTGTAAGCAAAACAAAGACATACTTTTCAGGAGATCCATAGACAAATTATGAAGACATACTTGTTTAGAGATCCACTGACAAATCATGAAGACTTACTTTTTAGAGATCCACAAACAAACAAATAACACATATTTTTCTGTAAGAAAAAAACATATACTTATTGGGAAATCTGTAAGCAAAATAAAAGTACATACTTTTGGGGAGATCTGTAAACATATGTATGTACAGGTTGTCTTTCTCGAAATCTTGAGCTGACACTGTAGGAAGTAAACAAAACAGTATTTATCAAAGACAAGGAAAAAAGTCCATAAAACTAACCAGTTATCATTGCAATAGACTACAATAATAATAATAATAGCGGTGCTCACCAAACACAACACCACACATTATGCCAATGGCTTCAGGGCGGAGGAGCAAACTTTGGAGGGTACAAGCCTTACACTAGTGCATGGAAATGCAACTAAATGTCAGGGCAGGGCAGACCAGGTTGTAAGCCTTGGTCAGCAACTGGTCAAGGATGGAAGTTCCAATAGGCAGACAGTTAAAGCATTGATTTGCTGATCTGGTAGCTTCTGCAGCTTGTCTTGTTCCAGATATATTGATGTTACCTTTCCTCTGGAGTAAACTAGACAGGCCAAGAGAGGGATCATGCCACATGGGAAACACATGATCTCTAAATTCAGCCCAGGCTTTGTGCTATTGAGGTATAACTCCATTTTACAAACTATCGTCTGTCAAGACGGCCAGGTGCCAGTCAGACTACAATATATCAGTGAGTTTTGTATGTGTATGAGCAGGTTGAAGACAGGCATGCTTCATGCAGAATGTGATAGAATGTTGCATTCTAGTGTTAGTCTGGTGGTTCAAGGTATTTGCAATATTTGTCTTAGAAACTAAATATCCATTGCTTCCAAGCTTTTCCCAGTTTGTTTCTTCACATTTCAAGATTCTCTGCAGGTTCATTATAAGATTTTAGTACTGTCTTTGTAACATTTAATGCGAGTGACCTATTACATAAGAAACTTTTCATCTTCAGAAATGCATTGGTATGGAAACCTAAACCTGAAGATAAAACTTTATTCAAATAAATAAGATAGCAATTGTGGTTTAAAATGAGCAAATAAATTTTAGTTAATCTTACGTACCTATTTCTCCAAAGACAACAACTCGTAAAGTATCAACTGCACACTGAAATCAAAGCAGATATACAGTCTTAAAGCAAAATAGATTGTGCAATAGAAAAATAAGTATATCAGATACTTCTAATTTTGTTTTAACTTGGTATCTCAAAAAGAAGACTATTAAAATTATTCGCAACGTGATATAATCATCGACACAGATGGGTTGTGTGGCACATGTGAAATTCATGGGCTTTCATGACCCAAGTTGAAGGAAGAACCGTTAAGGAAGACATCAAAGAGGAAAAGCTTTTGCTATGACTGAGCAGTTTAATCATGGAGGTTATGGCAACAACATAAGTAGTAGCTTGACTGAGACACAAATGTTCAACCAGGCATGTTTTCTCAGTGACTCCATGGGCATGCCAAGGAAGATCAAGAAGGGCTGGCCCAGAAGGCAGTGGCTTGAATCTCAGTGACTCCATGGGCATGCCAAGGAAGATCAAGAAGGGCTGGCCCAGAAGGCAGTGGCTTGAATCTCAGTGACTCCATGGGCATGCCAAGGAAGATCAAGAAGGGCTGGCCCAGAAGGCAGTGGCTTGAATCTCAGTGACTCCATGGGCATGCCAAGGAAGATCAAGAAGGGCTGGCCCAGAAGGCAGTGGCTTGAATCTCAGTGACTCCATGGGCATGCCAAGGAAGATCAAGAAGGGCTGGCCCAGAAGGCAGTGGCTTGAATCTCAGTAACTCCATGGGCATGCCAAGGAAGATCAAGAAGGGCTGGCCCAGAAGGCAGTGGCTTGAATCTCAGTGACTCCATGGGCATGCCAAGGAAGATCAAGAAGGGTTGGCCCAGAAGGCAGTGGCTTGAATCTCAGTGACTCCATGGGCATGCCAAGGAAGATCAAGAAGGGCTGGCCCAGAAGGCAGTGGCTTGAATCTCAGTGACTCCATGGGCATGCCAAGGAAGATCAAGAAGGGCTGGCCCAGAAGGCAGTGGCTTGAATCTCTGTGGAGGTTAAGGCTGAAAAATATTTGTTTCATTCTTGTGGCAGGGCATGCGGATGTGAGAGGAGACAACTGAGTAGAAAGGCTTGCAGGCATGGCTGCTATACAAAGTGGATGAGCAATTAACCAAGTCGACATCCAGAATGTCCACATGGAGACAGAACGAGTAAATGACTCCAGGGATGGATTTGATTCTGTAACTTTAACCAGACTGCAAGAACATCAAGTCAATCAGGGTCGAGCTGGACCAGAGCGCCATGTGAAAAGCCAGTGAAGAATAATCAACCAACACAGAACTGGTGTTATCAATCATTATATGCTGCAGGAGATACTTAGGGAAGGATCTGTGCACTTAAGGACTAATAGGTCGATGTGTAATGAGGGTGATCTGTAGACTAAATAACAGAAGACTTCTGCTTTTGCAAACGAATCTGTTGTATATATAACAGAGAGAAGTTGAATCCTCTAATGAGATGGATGTTGTATGGTGCAGAAACATGATAATGAACAAACAATGTCAAGGTAAAACTGAAGCTTTCTGAATGTGGTTATATTCTATATTATATAATATTATAATTAGATATATAATTAGGAAGAACTTAAAAGCAGCGAAGATTTGGTTCCTGAGATAAATGTAGCA
The DNA here is from genome assembly GCA_963921405.1 of Cepaea hortensis. Taxonomy (NCBI): domain Eukaryota; kingdom Metazoa; phylum Mollusca; class Gastropoda; order Stylommatophora; family Helicidae; genus Cepaea; species Cepaea hortensis. Next base: position 10,178,422 of record OY992890.1, read on the forward strand.
AATATCTTGGACTGCCAGAGTAACAACAATTGCCTGGAAGAGGCTAATGAAACTAGAACATTATAAACAGTCAGACAAAGTTGCTAGGAAAGTTATGAGATTGGCCACCCATTCCCGTGTGCATTCAGGCTGGCAGAATGTGTTGTCCCTGTCACATCAATGATCCATAGCAGAAAACTGCTTTTTTTTTAATAAGAAAGAGACAAACAGCTTTCTGTTGTCATGTGACAAGGAGAGGGGCATTGCAGAACATCATGATGGCAGAAAGATCGAGGGGAAGAGAGGTAGGGGCAGACCAAGTGAAATTATGCTGGGTGGACTGAGATTGTGGCATGGAGAAATATCATCAGCAGAGTTGATCCAGAACACTTTGGACCAAGATCTGTGGAGAGACGAGAACCAATCAGATGCTAGCTGAAGTCTGATAAACATGAAACACTGCAACACAAATGCTTAATTAGAGCAAAACCTGTACAGAGATGTTAAACATTGGAAACAACAGCTTTTAATGGAGTTATTAACATGGAGGTCTGAATGTGAGTAAGAAAGAAACAGAATATGTTGGGCATTCTGGCAACAAATATTTAAAACAATGTATTCTCTCAGTGATTGTAAACACAGAAGCCACTAACAATAGGTTGCATGATTTATTGCCTGGCATATTTCGCTGCATCTCGTCAGGCGCATACTGCAGAATTATAAATCATATGAAATTAAAAAATGAATCATATTTTGGCTGAAACACAAACAGACACAGTCACTGATACTGTATGAATGTGGAGCTTTAGTTATTGCTGCCATTTTATTACCTCCATTAATTATAAGGATATGAACAAACTTACCAATTCAAATTCCTGGCCAACACATGACTGGACAAAGTCATTATGCCTGGTATACATCTGCAAATAAAGTCAAGAAAATTATATACAGGAAGATTATATAAGAGAAAGATCTAAACAAAATATGGAGGAGATAAACAAAGACAGAAATAAATGACATGGGAGGACATGGACGGAGCTGCATGGTCTAACTCAGGATAGGAGGACTTGAAGTGAGTTGGTTGAGGGTCTTTGTTCCAATAGAGGATACAAGGTGAAAGAAGAAGAAGGACAAGGAGGAGGAAGAAGATGAGAAGAAAAAGAAGAAGAGGAAGAAAACGAAGAGGAAGAAATAACATAAGGGAGAAGTGGTAGAGGTAGAGGAGGAGGAGAAGAACAGGAAAAAAAACAAGGAGAAGATGAAGGAAAAACAAAGAAGAAGAAGAAGAAGAAGAAGAAGAAGAAGAAGAAGAAGAAGAAGAAGAAGAAGAAGAAGAAGAAGAAGAAGAAGAAGAAGAAGAAGAAGAAGAAGAAGAAGAAGAAGAAAACTATATTAGAATAAGTGGAATACATTGTGTGCAACAACCGGTACTTTAAGGAAAAGACATGAAATATACAGATAACATCAACTAAGAGCATACACAGCTTCTCTTGTCTAATTCTTCCCGTGGCAACGAAATGTTGTGAATCTTGGATATCTAAGAACTCAGCGGAAAAGCACATTTGTGCCTTTGAATGTAAGTTACAGAAGAGTATTCAAAATTGTTTGGATGAAGGAGAGAGCAAAAAGATCTATCCAAGAACTCAAGAGTAGTTAGCCCTCGACCTGGCAATATGTCAGAAAATGTTAACGGTTAACTATTTTAGATTATATAGCATGAGGAGAGGGGGAGGAAGAAGATGAAGAGATGAAACAAGAAGAAGAACAAAATGCAATTACCTCTCTGTACATTCGCAGTTCCTTCTCTTGCTCCTGGTGGCTCATGTCTTTGGAGACATTCTCGATGGTGTAATCGTAGGTTTCTGAGTGATCAAACATCGATTTTTTTAAAATATCAAAAGTCAGTTCCTGAATAAAAATATTTTAATTCTTTCTGAATGATCAAAAATCAAAAAACTTTGTCATTGATTTTTTTTTAATCACAGATTTCTTAATGAATGGTATATGGGAATACCCTGTGTGCTGTGATATCTCTGTAGTAGTACCATCTTCCAAGTGCGTTGTAATATCTTTTCTGGGACAGTACCATCTTTCAAGTGGGTGGTAATATCTTTTCTGGGACAGTACCATCTTCCAAGTGGGTTGTAATATCTTGTCTGTGAGTGGTACCATCTATCAAGTGGGTTGTAATATCTTGTCTGTGAGTGGTACCATCTATCAAGTGGGTTGTAATATCTTGTCTGTGAGTGGTACCATCTATCAAGTGGGTTGTAATATCTTGTCTGTGTTGGTATCATCTTCCATGTGGGTGGCAATATCTTCTCTGTGGGAGGTACCATCTTTCAAGTGGGTGGTAATATCATCTCTGTGGGTGGTATCATCTTCCAAGTGGGTGGTAATATCTTTTATGAGACACTACCATCTTCAAAGTGGTTGGTAATATCTTCTCTGTGGGCAGTACCATTTTCCAAGTGGATGGTAATATCTTTTCTGGGACACTACCATCTTCCAGGTGGGTGGTAATATCTTCTCTGTGGGTGGTATCATCTTCCAAGTGGGTGGTAATATCTTTTCTGGGACACTACCATCTTCCAAGTGGGTGGTAATATCTTCTCTGTGGGTGGTATCATCTTCCAAGTGGGTGGTAATATCTTCTCTGTGGGTGGTATCATCTTCCAAGTGGGTGGTAATATCTTCTCTGTGGGTGGTATCATCTTCCAAGTGGGCGGTAACATCTTCCCTGTGGGTGGTAATATCTTCTCTGTGGGTGGTAATATCTTCTCTGTGGGTGGTATCATCTTCCAAGTGGGCGGTAACATCTTCCCTGTGGGTGGTAATATCTTCTCTGTGGGTGGTAATATCTTCTCTGTGGGTGGTAATATCTTCTCTGTGGGTGGTATCATCTTCCAAGTGGGCGGTAACATCTTCCAAGTGGGTGGTAATATCTTCTCTGTGGGTGGTAATATCTTCTCTGTGGGTGGTATCATCTTCCTTCTCTGTGGGTGGCATCATCTTCCAAGTGGGTGGTAATATCATCTCTGTGGGTGGTATCATCTTCAAAGTGGGCGGTAACATCTTCCCTGTGGGTGGTACTAAAAGATGTTTCATGTGAGTGGATGTTTGCTGTCCCATGTCCAGAGTGAGTAAAGTATGAACATAGGATCAGTAAATGAAAAATCACAGCTGTAATTTCTGGGTTCCACATAAGAGAGAGCTGCAGTTGCACAGCGTCTAGCATGATTTCTTCTCAGCTTGGTGGTGATGGGTTCAAATTCTAGATGAATTTAAAAAAATTAACTTGAGCTCCCCGGTCGAGCCAGCCTAAAGTGAGTCCCAAGAAATGATCTGCTCAAGAATTCAGTTTGATTTATGTGTCCTTGGAAATATACAATTTCAGGACCTCAGCTTAGTAAGCTTTAAATATCATTGTTTACTTGTAGCTATAATAGTGTCCTTTCATAGTGTTGTTGTTTGTGTGCTGAGAAGGCTTTCTAGCAGCAATGTTTATTTTGCCACTTGTGATTGTGTTCTTGTTAAGTTAACCCATTACGTAGTCTGTTTTTGCTGATTCTCCGAATTTTCAAATGCATACATTTTTCAAAGAGGTTTACACAATGAGAAGTTTCACACAGATAAGAGAGAATCATCATCATCATCATCATCATGTGCCTTGTCGACTGGTGTAAACATTCATGTCTCTCCATAGATTTTGGTCCTTGGTGTTCCTAATCAACTCTGGTGATGATATACCTCCTTGCCACCGTCTAAGACCATCCAGCATCATCTCTCTCAGTCTGCCTTGTTTTTTTCCCCACAGATCTTTCCAGTCATCAAGATATTTTCCAATGGCTCTCTTCTCATCACATGACCAAACAATACTGTGTGTTGCTTTCTTATGGTTGTATATAATGTTCTACTTTCATTAACCTCTTTCAGGCAGTCGCTGTTAGTTACTTTGGCAGTATAAAGTAATCACAACATTCGTCTCAGGAACCACATCTCTGTTGCCTTCAAGCTCCTCCTAATATGTTCATTTATGTTCCATTATTCACTGCCAATAAAGAAGAACATCACTGTCAAATGTTACCAATGTTCATGTTATAGATACCTCTGGTTATGAGAGATTCTACGCTGTAAGGTTTTCTGCCACCCGTGAAGTCCGGCCGCAAGCTCAAGACTCCATTAGCATCAACTTTGAGAGCACACAAAATATATTCATCCGCCTCAGTTGCTGCCCTGAATGTGGATAAAATAATCTGCTCTGTTTATTCTTTACAACGTTAAAATTTATAGTTCTAGAGGTAACATGTAAAGCACATACATTAACCCTACCAGACCGCTGTACCAATTTTTCAGTAATTTCTTAATCTGCCGCTATACCGCTGTACCTAATTTTCGGTATTTTGCATAGTACTTGGGGGAAAAAATGTGTCACAAACTAAAAATAACCAACCAATTGCTGTCAAACCTCATGGTTAGCTATTGCAAATGTCTGCCCCCATAGGTTTGAATTGATTTTGTGTGATGTAACGCGAAAAAATTCTGAAAATTCCCAATGAAACGAGCGGCTGATGAATCAAGCACTTCAACAAGAAAATGAAGTAGGTCTAGGCTTTTCACAGTCCAACAGGTGATTGATACTTTGGTTTATTCAGACTGGATTGGCACACAAATGTGGAATATTGGCGCTAGATGAAAGGTAGACCTATTTTCTACAATGTCGCCAAGTTACATCTTATTCTAACCACTTGTTTGCATGTAACTAACATTTTTCTATATCATGTTGGTTTTTTCTATTTAATGCTCAGGAGCCCAGGTAATAGGGACAGTTAGGGTTAGGGCCTCAGGTCTGGTAGGGTAAACTGATTAGTGCCAAGCAAAAAGTAGGTCTGGACCACACATGGTACACAATCAAATAAACAAGTATTATCATGTACATTTCCATTCACTATGCATTGAAATTCAAGCTGCTTGGTTATGCAGATGATATAGATATTATAGGGCAAAGTGAACAAAAGACATTGGAAATATTGACTCACTTAAAGGAAAAAGGCCAACAGATGGGGCTGGTTATCAACCAAGATAAGACAGAATATATGGTAATTTCAAGAGACGGAATGGCTAAAAACTCTGGCCACATACAAATAGATAATACGACCATTAAAAGAACGGAAACATACAAATACCTGGGTACAATCTTCAACTGCTCCAACATCATAAGGGAAGAAATACAAACTAGAATCAACTCTGGAAATAAGATATACTATGCACTACAACATCTTCTAAAATCAAATGTGCTATCTCGTAACACCAAAATCACAATATACAAAACACTGATCAGACCAGTTGTGCTGTACGGCTCTGAAACCTGGAGTACAACGAAAGGAGACGAAGCCTTGTTACAAACCTTTGAGAACAAAGTTTTAAGACGCATCTTTGGACCCATTAGGGATACACAAAGTGGAGAGTGGAAAAGAAGAAGTAACAAAGACATTTTTGATCTGTTTAAGTCCCCGCTAATCACTGGTATCATGAAGGCTAATAGACTACAATGGCTGGGGCATATAGAAAGAATGGAAAATAATAGGGAAACAAAACTCGCTTACACTCAGGAAATAAATGACCGTAGACCCCGAGGTAGACCAAGAAGACGGTGGAGAGATAATACATATACAGACCTACAATCACTTGGAATCAACGACTGGCAAGAGAAGGTCCACCAGAGAGACGAATGGAGACGGATTGTATCTGCAGCAAAGAACCTCAATGGCTCGGAACGCTGAAGAAGAAGAAGAGATGCATTGAAATTGCTAAAGATATCATAAACAGAGCAAATAACATGATGACCCTAGTATGGCGATATATCATCCTTCTGTCCAGATGTGAGGTCACATTTGGCAGTATAATATTCTTTGGCATTGAATCAGTTAACTGGTATAGTTCTAATGTTAACCTGTATGCTACTACATTAACTTGTATAGTACTAATGTTAACCTTTACCTTTACGCTAATATTAAAGTTAACAGTCCTATGCTTATCTGTACAGGTACAACACATGGTTTTTTATAGCTATTAAAGTCATTTTTATAATGACAATAATTTTTTAAATTTTCAAGACTTTCTTCTTATTTTGTGATTGATACTTGTGATCATCATGTTGCTTTAGGGTTGTAAAAACTATACATGTAGATAATAATCAACAAATGATGGGGTGGTGGGGTAGGGGTATTCCCTATCAAAGGAGGAAGGTGCCTCCTTGCCTCCGCTAGCCTACGAGACACTCTTGAGCAAGGTGGAGTAATGGTTTAGCCCTCCGATCAGGGTTACTTGAAGCCATGGCTGCAGGTGGTGCATGACTTTGAAGAGCAGCTAACAGATAGTTGTAGGTTATGGTCTCCAATTTCACGACAGTAGGCAGAGGATCTCTTTTTGGGGGGGAGACAATGGCTATGGTCATCAATTAGTATGGCCACTGCTAAGAAGGAAAGCAATGCCGCCTCTCTCTCCCATTGATCCCTGTCACTCCAGCATCATGAACAGAACAGGCACTGGTACTGTACAAAGAACGTTGGACAACACAGACTCCAGATGTTATATCAATGACAAACTTGTGGCATTTTTCATTCTTGAAGTATGTCACTTTAATACTTACACAGACAACATCAATTATCTCCCACATCATGGATTATAAGAACTCACACTAAATAACTATTCTTGTGATCCAGTCATTTCTCATTCTGCGTGTAACCTCCACTTCTCAACCTAACTCACTTGATCCAAATATGGCTGAATCCTGATAATACCAGATCGTGTCTGTTATTACAATCACTTTTAAAATTACCATATAAACTTGTTTAGTTGTTCATTAATGTTTATAGCTACTACATTACCTTTTATAGTTGCCTCATGTTATATTAACTTTTATAGTCATTACATTTACGTTCATGGTTAATACATAACATTTGTTACAGATGTTACATTAAAGTTAACTTCTTGAGAAGTAAAGCTGGATGGCGTGATACCGACCACACCACCCCCTCAGATAATGCCGTTTGGTCTATGAAAATACAAAAACCTCAACTTTAAGAGTTTTTATGTCAACTGTTAGTGACTGGAGAACATCGTGACGACTGTAAAGATCAATGGAAGGAGAAACAGAGACTGACCAAGAGAAATGATGCTGGATGGACTGAGACGGTAACATGGAGGAATATCAGCAGCAGAGTTGATCCAGAACACCAAAGACCGAGATCTGTGGAGAGATATGAATGCCTATGCCAGTTTGCAGGGCACTTGATTTTTTTTTTTTGCGCTCGCCGCTTTGAACTCAAGCTTAGTCCATAACACTACTTCTAGTAGTGCTGGACTGAATTTTGTGTGTGGATTAGCTTTCCCTATTAACAGTGTCCCTTGCCATCAGGCGAACCCACTCCAACTTCAGAGATACTTGTAATTTACGTCCCCGAGTCAAGGGCGACAGGTCAACATTTTAGTCCAACTGTCAGGTATAGGGGTTGAACCCCTGACCTCAGCATCAGCACACAGAATGTTTAAGAACACGTGTTCTTATCCATTCCGCCATGCTGACCTACTAGCACTTGATGATGAGGATGATGATGATGTCAACTGTTATAGTCACTACATAAACATTCATAGATACTACATCAACTTTTATAGTTCCCCCATTAACTTTTATAGTTTCTACATTAACATGTATAGTTGCTACATTAGTTTAGTTTAGTCAATGGATCAACGTCACGGCACACGGTGTAACCCATAAGTGCTCCGTTCTCCTCCTAACTCAAATCTGAGTTTGGAGAAACTCAGCTCAGTGCACGAACTCCGTAGCACCGGCGAGGATCCTGAAATACTTTGGGTAGATTTTTAACTCGAAATTTTGCCCGGGCAGCGCCGTTAGGCTACTCTTTTTCGATTTCCAACTGCCAAGGGATTTTTTATGTGCGCAACAATACACACGGGCGTCCGATCTCACTACCCAGAGACCAGGGGAAATTTTATTACTAGAAGTCCACGTGAAAAAATCCCGGTCCTCACCGGGGCTTGAACCCGGGACCTCCAGCACTCGAGGCGGACACCATACCTCAAGACCATGCAGCCCCCTTGCTACATTACCTTGTATAGTTACTACGTTAACTTGTATAGTTACAATATCACCTGTTATAGCTGACAATGTCACACATGACAAACTTCCCTGTCATATTTAGCCTACATTATGACCTACCTGTCAGCTGGACTCAGGTCTGCCATGACATACATGACCTGGATAGGTGGAGCCTCCAGGTGGTTTCTCAGCTTGGCCTCTTCAGAAGGCTCTTCATCCACAATCAAAGTCTTGGGGATACTGCCGTGTTCTCTGCAGAGTGATATGGATAACAACAAGGCAATATTAGCACATGTTTCACATCTATAGAATAAATGCCTACCTTAGTGCGAGGAAATGCAACCTAAAGACTAAATGTTATGGCAGGGCAGACCAGGCCCTAAGCCTTGGTCAGCAACTGGTCTAGGATGGAAGCTCTGACAGGCGGACAGTTAGAGTATTGCTTTGCTGATCTAGCAGTTTCTGCAGCTTGCCATGTTCCAAATGTATTGGTGTTACCTTTCCTCTGGAGTAAACTAGACAGGCCGAGAGAGGGGTCAATCTGCATGGGCAACACATGGTCTCTAAACTCAGCCCAGGCTCTGTGCTATGGAAAGTTACAGCTCCATTTGACAAACTACCATCTATCAAGATGGCAAGGTGCGAGTCATAATAAATGTCTTAATTCTTTTTCAGCATTAAGGTCAAAGGTTATGCTGTACCTGCAGTCTGACATCTTCTCTAGGTCAAGGCTGAGAACTTTGCCTTGTTATGTTCCTCAAAGGTCATTGTATTCTTACTGACTGTTAAAATAAACTGTTATCTACAGCTTATAGTACCTTGCTGTGTAGAGGATGGGGGGGGGGGGGGGGGGGAGAGTTTTGAGCCTGAGGAATTAAGGCCGCCTGGCTAGTGCAGTCGCCGCAAACTGTGCAGATTAGGGTTTTCTTTTTGTCCCCAACAGAAAACAATCCACACTTTATCGAGGATTCAAACCCGGGTCTCCCAAAGGAGGACCTGACATTCTTGCTACTTGCCATTCACTCCTCATTCTTACTGATTATAGACTGGATTATGAAGACAACAATAACTACCGCCAGACATGGAATCTAATGGATTGTCTATAGATTGGATTACAAAGACAACAATAACTACCGCCAGACATGGAATCTAATGGATTGTCTATAGACTGGATTACAAAGACAACGATAACTACTGCCAGACATGTAATTCAATGGACTGACAAGGCAGCTCGTTGATCTGAACTTCACTGACAATACTGCCCTTCTGTCCCTCACATGAAATCAAATGTAAAATACATTAAACACATCTGAAGGGAGGAACCAAACTATTAGGTCTAAAATTGTCTAGGGAAAAGACACAAATAATGAGAATAAATCAAGCAAATGATAACTCAATTTTCCTTGGTCAACCTCATGTCAAGAGGTAGAATCATACACTTATTTAGGTAGCAATGTAGGCAAGGACAGAGAAACAGTCAGAGATACAAAAGACAAGAGGCACTTTCAAAGCACTTGGAAATTTGTGGAAGTCAAAGGAAGTTAAATTTAGCACCAAACTCAGAATATTTAACTCCAATGGTAAAACAGATCAGTACTCTGTGTGGGTCAGAAGCATAGAGAATGACTAAAATAATCACTAATAAAGTACAAGCATTCACTGATTGTCATCTGCTCAGAACAATGGGATTGAAATGGTGTGACAGAATCACCAATATAAAGCTCAAGGAGAGAACTCAACACATGCCAGTGAATCAGGAGTGTAGGAAAAGATGCTAGCACTGGACAGGACATACACTGAGAAAACTTGAAGATAGCACGACTAGACACTCCCTTGTCTGGAAATCACAGGGGAACAAAATAGCGAGAGACCTAAAAAAAAACACAGAGAAGAGACTTAATGACAGAGATGAATAATATTTAGAGGACATGGTGGGAACAGCCTTAAATGGGGTGTCTTGACATGAGTTGGTCGAGGGCCTATGTCCTAATGGGGGATAAAAGGCAAAAATGGGGGATAAAAGGCAAAAATTGGGGAATAAAAGGCAAAAATGGGGGGGGGGGGGTAAAGGCAAAAATGGGGGATAAAAGGCAAAGGAAAAAACAAGAATCAAAGTGATCTTGGACCGAAAAGAAAAATAAAACAAGAAAGCACACATTTGTAAACATGCTCAATATTCAGTTTCTAGAAATGAAGAGTAGCAACAGAATGATTAATTAACATACTTCTCTTTTAGTTGTCTACCGCCAAGTCGACGACAACGTACTTGTGCCATTTTTATTGCCAGGGGACTGGGTTTCTCGAAATAGCTCGTCATACTGTAGACACCCTAATTGTTTGTAAACAAAATAAAATACACAGAATTATCAAAGTTGTTGGAAATTTTTGCAATCAAACAGAAATTATGAATGTCAAGGACAACTCATTCTACATCAAACAACATATCACAGACTAAAGGTTAAAGGTTAAAGGCCAGAGGATTGATTTGCACTATGCTTCATGCCATCTAACCCAGTCTCTCTCTGCAGGATGGCAAGCTGTCTGTCGTGAGCATTGCACAAAGCACAAACTCTGTAGCCCCAGTGAATATCTCTGGGAAAATTGCAGTCATGGTCTGAACATGCAGTCCAAAAACACATCAGACATTACTAGACAAGACAAGAATAGACAAGACAATATATGACAACACAAGAATACATCAGACATTTCTAGACAAGACAAGAATAGACAAGACAAGAAAAGTTAAGTCTAAACAAACATAGACTAGGCACAAGACAAGATAATATCAGACATGAAGAAACAAGACATAATTAAATGAGACTAGACTATACAAAATAACATCAGAAAGAACAGACAAACTAATGAGTGAATGAAGCACTCACCTCCTGTTGGTGAGAGAACCGGTCATGGTCGACGTAGGTGAAGATCAAATTCTTTTGTCTCTTTTTTTTCCTAGAAGATAACAGTGTGACAAAACAAACTGACAAAATGATGCGACCACACAGACAAAAATAATGTGTTGAAACATATGACAAAGCAATGTGACAAAATGAATATAATGAAACATGTAACAAAGCACTATGATATAACAAATATAATGAAATATGTGACAAAGCAATGTGATAAAATAAATATAATGAAACATGTAACAAAGCACTATGATATAACAAATATGGTGAAATATGTAACAAAGCAATGTGATAAAAACAATGTGATGAAACATGTGACAAAGCAATGTGATACATTCAATGTGACATCACAGTGTAACAAAACATTCTCAGTTTTGCTTTAACAAAAATTCTTAAAAGTGTTAAAATGCAAGAGTACTGACTTCATTGCACTGAGTTTTATCCCGTATGGCCTGGTCGCTTTCCAGAGGGTGGCCTGCCGAAAACGTCACACAAAGCAATTCCGCGCACTAGGATCAGGCTTGTACCCCCCAATTGTACTCCTCCACCCATATGTCAATGGCTCAATGTGGGGTGTTGGGTTTGATGAGCCCCATCTAACATTTGGTGCTAATAGAAAGCCGATAGTACCGTCTACTGTCATATAATGGCTCAGTCATAACTGACTTAGACATGACAAATACCTACATAACACAAAAACATATAGTAATTCAAAAAGACAAACTTACAGCAAAGCTGAAACATCCTTGTTGTATTTCTGATCCAGTACATTCTGGCAATTTTCCGGTTTACTGTAAAATTCTACTTCTCGCTGAAAAAATAAAAACAAAATTTTCGGAACTTGCAAGCTGAAGTGGGGCTTATCTCAGTTGAGACAGTCTAGAATCGGGTAAGACTTCTCAGCAAGAACGGCAGATGTTGATTCAAGAATCAAAACCTTCTGAATGTTCAAGAATTTACTAGAAAGACAACAATCAACAAAACCTGAAACAAGCTGTATAGCATCCAACTCACACCACAATGTAGCGATCACTTGGACAGAAATGTCCAAAGTCAAATCTCTGTAACCAAATGTCGGCAACGACCGCTTGTTAAGGAATAGGATATCTTGCAAGGACCATGCCCTACATCTTTAGCAAGAGCAGGAGAGGCCTAAACCTTAATAGAATTAGCCCAGAGAAAGAGCTGGCTTCTGCTGGGAGCTTGCAGGAGGGCAGAAACGTAAGATGTGAATGGGGTATGAAGAAAACAACATGGCAGCAACGACGTCTACTGGGTCATAGCTAGCCACTAAGGTGGCGGTGGTGATTGAGGCAACTCCCAGGGAAAGATTCTGGCTTTCCAGCGGTCAGTTACGGTGCATGATAACACTGGTAAATGCACCGGGGTCTAATGTTTGGTCCCTGAGAGTGGTCAATATGTGATAAGTATGATAAATGAACGTCTCGAAGGTGGATATTCACAAAATGAGAAATACGCTCAGCAGCCATGACCCAGATGGGCCCGCCCCCTGAGAGTGTGAGGAAGGTAAAGGGCTGAAACATTTGGCGAGGGATGATAGGAAGCCTTCGGTCATGCTTGCTCTGTGGCAGAGTTTTTACCACCTCATTCTTTCTATCTTAGACAAGGATCTGGTAGATGCTCAGTACTCTGAGGAAAGGCCAGACTGGCAAATAATCAGACTGCGACTGCACTCGCAGTTTCTCATGCACGAGTTGCAATGTTATCTATGCGATTACTTGCACACATTGTGAAATGAGATATATCAAGAAGACAGGCTTACGTCTTGCTGACAGATTTAGGCAACACCTTTCTTATATCAACAGTTGCGCCCAGAAACCAGTATCCATGCACTTCAACAGTCCTGACCACTGTGGCATGGCTGACATACAGGTCACAGTGATTAAATCATGCGCATCCCACGAATGAGATCATAAGACATTGGAAAACCTTCTCATCTTCCAGTTGGGTTCACTCTCCCCTCACGGCCTCAATGTCCAACACAGTTTCATTTAACTTCCCAACCCCACCCCCTCCCACCCCTAGTTATATAGTCCACTAACAAGGTAGTTGCATGTCATTTGCAGGACGTTGCAGTCAACCCCAGCATTATTTTTGCTGTTTGGTATTTCTTGGCTGGTTTGCGTTTGGTGGTCTGCAATCATTTTCTGAGCAACCGCTACTCATGCCCCTCTGTGAGGACCAACGCAATGAAATCTTCCGCAGCTGTGTTTCGAGCACTGAAGGAGAAATTGCTAATTGCGAACTATATCCGTGACATCTTCGCCAATCTAAATTCTTACTCTTCCGCTCACATGGGCACCTCTCCACCGCCACCCCCTCCCCACTTATTCTCCCGCCCAGTGGCTTAGCCAATACCTGAGCTTCTGACGGTATTGATCTTTGACCTGTGACTATACATCCGGTTCATACAATCCACAGATAGTTGTCTAACGTGCGTCAGTTGCTCCAAGCTAGGATACAGATTCAGATAAGTACCCTTAATATTGTCATGTAGTGTGTTTCATGTAGTTTTGTGCCAGTTTGTGCATGTTTGTTCTGTGCTGATGAAGGCTTTGGTCGCAACGTCCAATATGTTTCTTGTAATCGTGTTTCAGTAAAGCTCACAATCTACTTCTCATTTTTTGGTGATTCATTCATTACCATTACTATTGGAACCCTTCGCTGGCTGTGAATGTCCTGAGAGCTGAAATGTCAGTTCTTAGCTCAAGTCAACCCAAACAAGCCACCCACCTGAGAAAATATTTTCTGTAATCACTAATTGTCTTACAACAACAACACTGTCACATACAAGCCACTCACCTGAGAAAATATTTTCTGCTGCCAACCAATAACACATTCTTGAATATCATTGGATGTGTCCTTCTTCCCACTCCTGAGTGTCCGAAGCTCCAGACCCCCCTCTGTTGTAGACACAGCTGTAGGGTTGTCATCGAGAAAAGACGCCGACACTTTCTTCAGTGTCACCCTGGATCAAATACAATTCATATTATTTAAGCACTATAATATTTATTATATTTATTATTATAAAATTACCATGGTAGACACATCACATTACTGTGTGAATATGTGTGTTGTATATTTCAGCTTGAAGTCAGGTCTTAGTCAGATGTGACTGAGCTATCATGACAGTAGACAGCACTACCTGCTTTCTGTTAGCTCTGAATGTTGGGTGGCGCTCACCAAACTCGACACCCCAAATACTGCCAATGGCTTTGGGTGGAGGAGCACAAATGGTAAATGCCTTATCCTAGTGTGAGAAAATGCAGCCTAAAGACTACATGTTATGGCAGGGTAGACCAGGCCTTAAGCCTTGGTTGGCAACTGGTCTAGGATCTAAGCTCCGACAGACAGACAGTTAAAGCATTGCTTTGCTGATCCGGCAGCTTCTGAAGCTTGTCTTGATCCAGACGTATTGGTGTTACGTTTCCTCTGGAGTAAATTAGGCAGGCTGACAGAGGGACCATGCTGCAATGGCAACACTTGGTTTCTTAATTCAGCCCAGACTTTGTGCTCTGGAGAGATATAGCTCCATTTTACAAACTATTGTCTGTCAAGATGGCAAGGTGCCAGACAATATTTCAACTTAAAGGATTTATCTTGTTGCTTTAGTTTATGCTGTGTGATTTCTGCAGTATGTACCTGAAATATGCAGCCTTGACTTGAGGATGTAAATTACAAGTACCTCAGAAGGCGGAGTGGGGGTCACCTAATAGTGAAGGACGCTAGTAATAGAGAAAGCTGGCCCATATGCAAAAACCAGTTCAGTATAAACATGCTCATGTGACAGCATGGAGTGATGAGGGGATCTGGCGACGCTCGACGCTCAGAGCAAAGGTGAGTGAACTAGAAAAAACAAAGTCAAACATAATCATATATTAACCAAGGGACATAATAGGTTAAATCAATTAGCATGCAGTATGTTTTCAGTCCAGGCCCTAGGGTTTTAATTTTTCGAATGCTCGGGGGTTTGTCAAATACAACTGTTATTGTAATCATTATCAATGATGAGTCTACCTAGTAGGGTTTGCCAAGACATTTACTTATATACAAAAATAGACAGCAATACAAGTGGGAAGACAACATCAAGAGATGGATGAAGTGAACAGCAGACTGTCAATGTACAACAAAGTCGAGAAAGAGAGAGAGAGATGGAGGGAGGGAGGGAGGAAGGGAGGGAAGGAGGGAGGGAGAGAGTTTGAAATCCATTGCAATGAACCTTCACTGTGGAATTGTAACTGATTAATTGGCACTCTTCCGAATAATGGTCCTAAATTATTTAGTGTAAAAAGTATCCCTTACAGGGCTTTAGTAGGTGATATAATTAAAAAATAATATGAAACACTACGAACTAAAATATAGAACTGAGAAAATGGAATTATGTATCAATAATATTTCACAGTTATATGTGGAAATTGTGGCACAATAGTTGTAAATACTGTCCGAAAGTATATTCTTTGTGAAAACATTGTACATATCGGAACGAGCATTGAATGTGTTGTCGATCACTTCCAGTTCAGTGTGACGTCGATGGGTAGACCGATCCATGGATGAAATAAATGTTTTTTGGCCCAGAGGGCCCTCACAGTTGTCGGCATGTATACCTACCACTACTACCAGTTATATGTGGAAATAGATGTACATTCCGATGACAGTCAGGGCCCTCTGGGCCCAGGAAACATTTATTGCATCCATTGATCGGTCTAGCAGTCCACGACACATTGAACCGGAAGTGATCGACAACATCAACTAATGAGGCTCTGTAAGGGACACTTTTTAACACTAAATAATTTAGGACCGTTATTCAGAAGAGTGTCAGTTAATTGATGTACAAAAGTTGTTAAATTACAAAGAAACATGTACTCATGTACAACTACATCTGAAATTGGAGTGGGTTCACCTGATGGCGAGGGACACTGGTAACGCTAACCTGCACGCAAAACCCAGTCCTGTGTACTAGAAGTAGTAGCACGTGTGTGGACTACGCTTGGGTCCAAAGCGAGCAAACCAAACAAAAACATACGAAAGGGTGGGGGAGAGAGAGAGAGAGAGAGAGAGAGAGAGAGAGAGAGAGAGAGAGAGAGAGAGAGAGAGAGAGAGAGAGAGAGAGAGAGAGTTGGAGATAGATCTATTACAACAAACCTTCATTGTAGAGTTGGCACCTGATATAAAACATATTAAACAACAAAGAAACATGCATATTTACTTTAACTTCAAATTTTTAATAGGATCGTTTGAACGATAATAAGCAGTTCCGTAATCAGCTTCGTACAGGGCCGACATCTTCCCGGAAGTGTAAACAACACAGGCCCGCACTCAATAACTGCGTTGCTATCCTCCCTGACAGGTTTCACATACACACACGGGCCTGGGGCAGGTGGTCGTTTCTGAACCACACAAAGCTTCCTATTAAGTATTAGTTTATTTTCATTTATGAACTACTAGTTGTCATTTCAGTACATTAATATTGCATTCTTCGTGTTAATTTCTTATTGATATTTTCTTTTGTTCAACATCTAGCTTAAGAGAGGGGGGCTGAGTGGTATCGAGGTATGGTGTAGTGTCCGCCTCGAGTGCTGGAGGTACCGGGTTCAGGCCCCGGCATGTTTAAGTCGGCAAGTTTAGTCGACGGATCAACATCACGGCACACGGGTTCAACCCACAAGTGCTCCGTTCTTCTCCTAACTCAGACCTGAGTCTGGAGAAACTCAGCTCAGTGCACGAACTCCGTAGCACCGGCGAGAATCCTGAAATACTTTGGGTAGATTTTTAATACGAAATTTTGCCAGGACAGCGCCGTTAGGCTACTCTTTTTCGATTTCCAACTGCCAAGGGATTTTTTACGTGTGCAACAATACACACGGGCGTCCGATCTCACTACCCAGAGACAAGGGGAAATTTTTACTAGAAGTCCAAGTGAAAAAATCCCGCTCTCACGGGGGCTTGAACCCGGGACCTCCAGCACTCGAGGCGGACACCATACCTCGAGACCACGCAACCACCTTGTGCTTTTGTACTGTGCTTTTGTATGGATGTGAAGCGTGGACACAGAGCAAACAGGATGAAAAACATGTCGTGATGTGATTTCTGATGAGAATGCGAAGAATACCATGGACAGACAGAAAAAATAACGACCAAGTCCTACAATCAATCAATCATGTGCCATGCCGGAAAGCGTGGGCGGTCATGACTCGCCATTTCACTCGATCACCAGTGTCGTGGATCAGCTCAGTGTTCCTGTCTCGTCCATGCCATGTGGCCAAACCATCCAGGTATTTTCCTCTTGGTCTGTTCCCTTCGATCTTGCCAGTTGTCACCAAGTTCTCCAATCCATTTCTTCTCATAACATGTCCAAAAAATTTTGACTGTCTACGTCTAATTTCTCTAATCAGTTCTACAAGTCCTACAAGAAATAAATAAAAATAGTAAAATTATTAGAGAAATTAGACGTAGACAGTCACAATTTTTTTATCACGTTATGAAAAGAATGAAATTGAAGAATTTGGTGACAACTGGCACGATCTAGGGGAAGAGAACAAGGGCAAGGCAAAGAAGTAAATACCTGGATAACTTGGCCACGCGGCATGGTCGACACAGGAACACAGAGCTGATCCACCACTCTGGTGATCGAGTGAAATGGCGAAACATGACCTCCCACGTTAATCGGCATGGCACATGATGAATACATGCGCATGTTGTTATATTAGAAAATATTGCATGTATAACGCCTTTAGCATGCATATCTCATTAATGGCATTACCATCTAATGTGGATAAATAATTACTCTATATTTAACATGTTTACACAAAATCTAAGGAGTTTTTATTTGAACATTAAAATATTTAAATTCGCTTTTCCAGAACGCGAATAATAATATTCATCCCACGGTGGGCCTAAAGGTACAACCAAATCCCGTGAGATTGTCGCCATGAAGCAGGTCTTTTGCTGTACCTCGCTCTTATAACGGCACGACGCACAATTTTCCCATTCTGTTGCCATCTTTCCCGCCTCGTGCAACTATGTGTCTGCAACGCTCTGTGTGCAACTTCGTGCTGGTAACCCTCTGATTTTTCGTTAAGGAACCATTCCTTCATTGCAGCTCTTTCCAAACCACTGTGGCGCTTAGAATATCGCCAAAATATTTTAATTTCCGAGACATGATACTAAACCCTGTAAGCAAACAAAACATTACATTTGTATGCTTATTTTTTCTGTATCTCCTATTCTCTTCAACCCTCCCCCCCCCCCTCCCTCTCCAATGGAACATAAACTTAAGACCATCTCAAGTTGAACTTATTTATTACTTTGTCGCTCCTCTTCTATCAGAGTTGAGTTAAGCTGAGATAAGAACCGACATTCGGCCCATTCTCATAGCCATGCCGGCTCCGTCCTAATAGTACCAGTAGCACTCTGAGTATGTGTCTGTCTGATCTTTCATTGGAATTTTAAGTATCAGTCAGATTCTCAGGTCACTCCCTTTGTCTCTCTCTCTCTCTCTCTCTCTCTCTCTCTCTCTCTCTCTCTCTCTCTCTCTCTCTCTCTCTCTCTCTCTCTCTCTCTCTCTCTCGACTTTGTTGTACATTGACAGTCTGCTGTTCAGTTCATCCATCTCTTGATGTTGTCATCCCACTTGTATTGCTGTCTATTTTTTTATATAAGTAAATGTCTTGGCAAACCCTACTAGGTAGACTCATCATTGATAATGATTACAATAACAGTTGTATTTGACAAACCCCCGAGCATTCGAAAAATTAAAACCCTAGGGCCTGGACTGAAAACATACTGCATGCTAATTGATTTAACCTATTATGTCCCTTGGTTAATATATGATTATGTTTGACTTTGTTTTTTCTAGTTCACTCCCTTTGCTCTGAGCGGCGAGCGTCGGCCAGATCCCCTCGTCACTCCACGCTGTCGCATGAGCATGTTTATACTAAACTGGTTTTTGCATATGGGCCAGCTTTCTCTATTACTAGCGTCCTTCGCTATTAGGTGACCCCCACTCTGACTTCTGAGGTACTTGTAATTTACATCCTCAAGTCAAGGCTGCATATATCAGGTACAGAAATCACACAACATAAACTAAAGCAACAAGATAAATCCTTCAAGTTGAAATATTGTCTGGCACCTTGCCATCTTGACAGACAATAGTTTGTAAAATGGAGCTATATCTCTCCATAGCACAAAATATGGGCTGAATTAAGAAACCAAGTGTTGCCATTGCAGCATGGTCCCTCTGTCAGCCTGCCTAATTTACTCCAGAGGAAACGTAACACCAATACGTCTGGAACAAGACAAGCTTCAGAAGCTGCCAGATCAGCAAAGCAATGCTTTAACTGTCTGTCTGTCGGAGCTTAGATCCTAGACCAGTTGCCAACCAAGGCTTAAGGCCTGGTCTACCCTGCCATAACATGTAGTCTTTACGCTGCATTTTCTCACACTAGGATAAGGCATTTACCATTTGCGCTCCTCCATCCAAAGCCATTGGCAGTATTTGGGGTGTCGAGTTTGGTGAGCGCCAGCCAACATTCAGCGCTAACAGAAAGCAGTTAGTTCTGTCTACTGTCATGATAGCTCAGTCACATCTGACTAAGACCTGACTTCAAGCTGAAATATACAACACACATTTCATTTCATTTCATTGGCACCTTGCCGTCTTGACAGACAGTTTGTGCTTTAAAAAGGCATAATAACTTTTACCTATGGCGGTAGCGAATGTGACTGATAAGGCCAATTTGCGCTGTAAATGTCCGTTCACAGTACGCCAAATGACAGGGACTTATAACCCGTAACAGTTGCCTCTCGCTTTGATTCCGAGACCAGTTAAGACCAGGGATGGAGTTATTGCCTCTCCATAGCACAAATTATTTTGTTGCGTATCCCTTACGGGACGTTGCAGCCAACACCAGCATTTTCAGCTGCTGTTGATGTACTAGGCAAGTGTTACGTTCAGTAGTTTGCCATTGCTTTCTGAACGACCGGCCTCTATACCTTTTTCGAAAAAACCAGCACCGCCGTGTTTCGAACCCGGGTATACGGGCTCACAAACCGCGTTCGCAAGCCCTTCAGCCACAGAGACCGACGCACAAAGCCTGGGCTAAAATACAGAGATCATGTGTTGCCCATGCAGCATGATCCCTCTCTCGGCCTGCCTAGTTTACTCCAGAGGAAAGGTAACACCCCTACATCTGGAACAAGACAAGCTGCAGTAGCTGCCGGATCAGCAAAGCAATGCTCTAACTGTCCGCCTGTCGGAGCTTCGATCCTAGACCAGCCGCCAACCAAGGCTTAGGGCCTGGTCTGCCCTGCCATGACATTTTGTCTTTAGCTTGCATTTCCTCGCACCAGGGTAAGGCTTGTACCCTCCCAATTGCACTCTTCCGCCCGAAGCCGTTGGCACAATGTGGGTTGTCGGGTTTGGTAAACGCCGCCCAACGTTCGGCGCTAACAGAAAGCAGGTAGTACCGTCTACTGTTATACGGTAGCTCAGTCATATCTGACTAAGACCTGACAGAAACAACACACATATTCACACAGTAATGTGATGTGTCTACCATGGTAATTTTATAATAATAAATATAATAAATATTATAGTGCTTAAATAATATGAATTGTATTTGATCCAGGGTGACACTGAAGAAAGTGTCGGCGTCTTTTCTCGATGACAACCCTACAGCTGTGTCTACAACAGAGGGGGGTCTGGAGCTTCGGACACTCAGGAGTGGGAAGAAGGACACATCCAATGATATTCAAGAATGTGTTATTGGTTGGCAGCAGAAAATATTTTCTCAGGTGGGTGGCTTGTGTGTGACAGTGTTGTTGTTGTAAGACAATTAGTGATTACAGAAAATATTTTCTCAGGTTGGTGGCTTGTTTGGGTTGACTTGAGCTAAGAACCGACATTTCAGCTCTCAGGACATTCACAGCCAAAGAAGGGTTCCAACAGTAATGGTAATGAATGAATCACCAAAAAATGAGAAGTAGATTGTAAGCTTTACTGAAACACGATTACAAGAAACAAATTGGACGTTGCGGCCAAAGCCTTCATCAGCACAGAACAAACACACAAACCGGCACAAAACTACATGAAACACACTACATGACAATATTAAGGGTACTTATCTGAATCTGTATCCTAGCTTGGAGCGACTAACGCACGTTAGACAACTATCAGTGGATTGTATGAACCGGATGTATGGTCACGGGTCAAAGATCAATACCGTCAGAAGCTCAGGTATTGGTTAAGCCACTGGGCGGGAGAATAAGTGGGGAGGGGTGGCGGTGGAGAGGTTCCCATGTGAGCGGAAGAGTAAGAATTTAGATTGGCGAAGATGTCACGGATATAGTTCGCAATTAGCAATTTCTCCTTCAGTGCTCGAAACACAGCTGCGGAAGATTTCATTGCGTTGGTCCTCACAAAGGGGCATGAGTAGCGGTTGCTCAGAAAATGATTGCAGACCACCAAACGCAAACCAGCCAAGAAATACCAAACAGCAAAAATAATGCTGGGGTTGACTGCGACGTCCTGCAAATGACATGCAACTACCTTGTTAGTGGACTATATAACTAGGGGTGGGAGGGGGTGGGGTTGGGAAGTTAAATGAAACTGTGTTGGACCCCCGGGAAGGTTAACCCGGTCAACAAATGCCCGCAGAAGTCGGATGTGTCGGCCTAACGGCGCAAGAACGCATCTCTGCTGAAAACAGGCACAAAGCAATCACATCCGGAAAAAAAAACTCCGGATGAACGCAGAAGAAAAAGAAACTGTGTTGGACATTGAGGCCGTGAGGGGAGAGTGAACCCAACTGGAAGATGAGAAGGTTTTCCAATGTCTTATGATCTCATTCGTGGGATGCGCATGATTTAATCAATGTGACCTGTATGTCAGCCACGCCACAGTGGTCAGGACTATTGAAGTGCATGGATACTGGTTTCTGGGTGCCACTGTTGATATAAGAAAGGTGTTGCCTAAATCTGTCAGCAAGACGTAAGCATGTCTTTTTGATATATCTCATTTAACAACGTGTGCAAGTAATCGCATAGATAACATTGCAGGACAACAAACTTCCGCAGCCAATCAGTCCACTGGCGACGTACAGATCTAGCTTCGACCTTCCGAATCATGTTCATTGAATCACTTAGTACACAAAATGAATAACTATATACGACACATGGCAACCAGTATGAAAAAGCACGACAATATGATAGACAGAACTATATTCAACATACTTTATACATTACACTATATTGAAAATTATATCTACTTTAAATTGTATGCACAATGAATACTAAACTATGTATAATATATGATAATCAGTATAAACATTCACAACGATATGATAAACATAATTTCATTATCCATATTTTCCCCGCATTTCCTTTACAGGACATCGTTGTCAACATCAGCATCTTTCAGCTGATTATTGATTTCTTGGCAATACTACGCTCAGTAGTTTGCTATTGCTTTCTGAGCGACCGGCTCACATACTCAGTAAGTTAGTTAGTTAGTCGGCAGATCATCCTCATTGCACATCGAACCATTCAGTCCATAAGTGCTCGGATCCCCTCCTCAGCAAATCCCGCAGCGTGTAGCGGCTAACGACGCCAGTTCTGTGTTGGTTTATCAATCTTCTTTGGCTTCCTGCGTAGTGTTCTTGTTTGGCCACCTCTCTTTTAATTTGCTGTTCTCGCAGTCTGGCCATGGTTGTAGATTCACAGTCATCACTTGGTTCATGCAAGAGTCTTACTTCTCGTAGAGCATTCATAATGTCAGCCTGGTCCATGGCGCGTCCGCCCTCCACAGTAGCCTCACCTGCGAGCTTGTCAGCCAGCTCATTTCCTTGGACTCCCGCATGCCCTGGCACGAAGATGAAACTAATCTTTGTCAGCCGAGACCGCTCCAGAGGCAGCAACCATTCTATTCGGATCGACCCCTCCTCTATCCTCTTGATCATGTTCATTGAGTCGCTAAGGAAACATGCCCTAGTGAATGTATGTGTCTCGAGCCATGTTATTGCTTTACTTACTGCCATGACTTCCATAGTCAGGCTACTTGTGGTTTCAGTGAAAGCACCAGAGTCCTCCTTCACAATTCTCCCTCCGGCCCGAGCTGTAAAGGCCCATGAGCTTCTCACATGTCGGACGACCGACCCATCTGTGTAGATGACCGCGTCACTGTCTAGCGAATTCTCGAAAATCAACGCTTGTACTTCGGCCTCCACAGCAGCCGGATTTTCTTGTCTGCATTTTCTATCTAGTTGGATGCAAACTGGAAAGGATGTGCAGAAATCTGTTGGCACTTGCACCCACTCCTCGCCAGGTTCTAAGTCCTCAAGTGAACACACCTGTTGAAGAATGTCCTCGGCTTGACCCATCCACGACCGTCCTCTTTTTAACCTGCTGCTCTTCACCTTCATAATTTCACTATGCAGTGGATGTTGTGTGTTTGCGTTAACTCTGAGGTAGGCGCGTGCCCTGCAAACTTGTATTCTCTCTTCAATGGTTGGAAAATCAAGAAGGTAGCGCATCGCCCTGCATGCTGTATCTCTTGTACATCCAAGAATAATGCTCATAGCTTCATTCTGTATCCTTTCCATCCTTTCTATCTGCTTACGGCTGAGAGTCAGGATTGCCATTGCATACTCCAAAACAGACATGACCAGCCCCTCGTACAGAAGACATAGATGGCGCTGCTCACAGTTTGCTGCCGCCGTCACCCGCATCGCAGCCAAACCCCGCTTGGCCTTTGTTATCACCTGGTCTATGTGCTCATTATAAGCAAGGCTTCGATCAAACCGTATCCCCAGGTAATTCATTGCCTGCGTTCTTTCCAACGTCCCTGAACACAGAATTACAGTTGGTGTTGGAGTGTTGATAATATGATTATTCAACGAGAACCAAGTCACTGTTGCCTTTGTTGGGTTGAACATTGCCCCAGATTCATCACACCAAGTACTTATGCGTTTGAGTTCGGTTTGTAGTTCCACAGCAACCTACTCTCTATCCTTACCCTGACGATACACTAAAACATCATCGGCATATGACAATGTCCTGCCAGGTCCAGTGATCTGCTCACTGGTGATTCTCACTGTGTAGGCGTTGAACAGTACAGGAGATAATGGTGATCCCTGTGGTAGGCCAGGATATATTGTTGTTGGTTCCGAAGTCCAACTGCCACATCTAAAAACTACTTTCCGTTGGAAGAGGGCTGCAGCGATCCAACTAAGGAGGAAAGGACTTACTTTTAGTTTAAGTAGCTGAAGCATTAAAAAATACAATGGTACTCTGTTGTATGCGTCCTCAAGATCAATAGCTGCAGCAAAGGTTTCAATGCCTGAGTGGAAACCTTCGTAGACATCATGGGCAAAGACTGCTGCATTGGTCCAGGTTTCTCATTTTGGACGGTACCCACCCAGGGTAGGTGGGAAAACACCTTGACTCTCTAGCTGGCTTGATATTTTCCTGGCAATTACCTTCTCCAGCAGCTTGCCTATTGTATTCTGCATGGTTGTCATGAAATTACTGTGGATTAACCAGATGATGATAATACAGACAGTCTGATTCACGGCAAGTTTTCAAGGCCACAATTGTTTTTAACAAGTACAGAAAAAACAAGTCGGATCCAAGTAGAATTGCCCAACTCGGGAGATGAAACAGTCCCGTCTGTCATTGAGAATTCTCCAACATCAAACGAATTGGCGGCTTGTTATTGAAACCCGTTGTTGGGAGAATGCAGGAACTCGCTACCTTGTTTTGGAAGTTGCAACAAGGGGAATCACTTTTGCATTGATTAAACCAAGGGGACGTAAGATTTCTGGAAATAGTTAGTGCCCTTGGGGGACACCTGCGTGTCATCAAAGACTTCACTGGAACACTCCCAGCTCTTGACAGATACAAGACTTATGTACATTAGTGTGGCCAAGGAAATTGACTAGGATTGACGTGTTTTGTTACCGCAGTTATGAAGTTCGGAGAGCTCTACAGTATTAGATTAATTAAAAATTAAATAACATGTGTCTTTATGGCAAAGTGTAGAGGCTATCCAGGAATGATGCGGTATTGCATAAGGTAGTATTGATAGAATATTTAAGCCTAATTAATATAAGCAGTTGCCTTGGAAAAACTAGCTAGAGTAGTGAAGTTATGATTAGCTCTGCTAGTGTGAATAGTGTAGCAGGGTGATATTTGGAGAGATTAGGAATTGGTTGGGAGGTGGGGAAAGTGTCCAATAGTGGGATCTTTCAGTGGGTTGCCCACTGGGGTTCTGCACGCTGTTTATTGGTCTTTCCTTGTCATAACCTGATTCAGATTGGAGGTGATGAGCAACTCTGCTCTATGACAGAGTTGGTTCACTGATAAAAATCTCTGAGCAGGGCAGTAGGCCTACATTCAGCTAGTAGGGATTAGTATCAGGCGGCCTTCACCAGATGTGGTCTTTTTCTCTAACAGGTTCACCTACGTCTATGAGGAAGCTCTACACTGGGTTTGATGGAGGGCAACTCTCAAGAAGAACATCCAATGAACATTCATTTTATGTTTATATTATGGATAAATACCCAGAAGAAAGTACAATCAGCACTGTTTATGCTAGGCCTAGGATCCAGAGGGTCCATACGGAACTGGCTCAGTGGAGGAAGACGTTATAAACGATTCATTTACAATAGGGATTTACCCAGGGTGGGTGATATTCTTTTCTTCACCACATACCACTGAACAATAGAGTCTAGAGAAAGACATTTTAACATGAAGTTCTCGTGGAATAAGTTAGTCTAGAGAAGAACATTGAACATGAAGTTCTCGTGGAATAATTTAGTACAGTGAAGAAGTACTTTAGAACAGTTTGTGTGTGACAATCTATGAACATGGATTAGAACAAATGTGAGACCTGTGACATTAAAACCTAGTTCTCACGGTACAGTGATCCGTACTTATTTGAGTTATAGGGACTGTAGTCTTTACAGTGATTGACAGATCCATGAATAAGGTTATACAATAACTAATTTTTGGTGGATCATGCATCTAGTCGACCCAGTGGATCCCGGAAAAAGTCAACGTTTGGAAGAAGAGGCGCATCAATCGGTGAGGTGTTCACGTACTAAGCTATCATGCTGTGGTGTACCCTTGCTATGGTGACCATCTGACTTGGGCTCCTGATCTGCTGCTCTGAATCCACATACACACTAGAATATTCGACACACATTCTACACAGTACACACACACACACCTCTCACACCCATACTCTTTGCTTTAATAAATTATTTTTTGTATTTATTTGTTAAAGCTAGAGTTGTTGAGTATGTTGTGTTGGGGAAGAGTGAGAGGGGGCATGATCTAGGGGTGAGTGAGAGTGAGAAAGAGGTGTCTGCAGACTGACGGAGTTTTGTGGGCGGAGTCTGGTGGTTTCTCTAGGACAATAATATTGGGTTAATAAAAATGTGGGTGTTGATTCCCCTCACTCCATGGACGACACTAAAGTAAGAAGGGATAACTTACGACAATGGTTATAATTCGATTTTTTTTGTGGTCTTTGTCAGGCTTCGGCAAGGGAATCAGATAGCTGTGTAACCACTCCTCCTTGATGCTAGCAGTCTCTATACTGTTGTTGTACATGTCTGCTAGTTTCTCTAGCTCATTGTCAGTACACCTATTGATGTCGTCGTATCTTATGCCATCAGGCCCTGTAGCGCGGTTTTTTGATCGTCGAAGTACAGCCTTGATTTCTTTCACTGTCACTGTGTCTTCATCCTAAGTGTTTTGGGCCTTGCACCTGTCTAATGTGACCTCCTTGGCCAGATTTCGGCCTCCCATGTCTGTCTGGTTGCTCTGCTCTAGATAGTGTTCAAAGAGGGCTTTGCCCTTGTCCTCGTCAGTCCTCTACCAGATGAGATCAGCACCTTGGAAGTCAAAAATGCTCTTATTCTTGACTACACCACTCATGCTTTTATGTAGTCGCCAGAACAATTTCAGTGACTTGTCTGTGCTTACCCTTTGACACACCTCTGCTCATATTTAGCTTTTAACCACCTTGACCAGTTTTTTTAAATGGCTTACTTTTGTGTGCATCTCTCTTTCTAAGTGCATGCAGGGACTAGGATGACCAGCTCTGTTCTTCTTGGCATTTTGCCATCTCCTTACAGCACTACGCTTATCCACCCAAGCCTTCTCCACCTCGAAATTACACCAAGGTGGCTGCTCCCAGCTTTTTTTCCTGCCCTGAAGCTTTCTGCGCTTGTCACGTCTTATTTTACTCACCACATCTTGCCCTGTACTGTCATACTGGAAAGTCTTTACCTTTAGCTTCTGCTGCCTGGTTCTGCCTTTCTCCACCAATATGCTGCAAGGGTGGTGGTCGCTGCCATGGTGTCCTAGGATACACCATCTACACACTGTAGTGAGTGAAGGTGAAACCAGCGCCAGATCAATAGCACTGTCCTCATCGCCTGGACGGCTTGCTGTCCTGGTGACACAGCCACTGTTGATACAAACCAGGTCAGTGGTTTCAAGTGCAGTCTCGAGCTCCTCCCCCTGTGTATTGGAGGAAATGTTTCCCCATGATCTGCCTTTAGCGTTGAAGTCGCCACAGAAAATAACATTTCTCTCGTGACCTAATATGCCACTTAAGCACTGCCACTTCTGGGCGTCCATACTCGCATTGCGGGCATAAACATTAACCAACACGAATGGTATACTGGAATGAACTCTCAACGCCTGTATTTGTATATCGTCACTGTTCCAACTGGACATGTCTAGCTCTGACGCCACCATGCTGTCGCGAACGAGAATCGCCATTCCCAGATGTCGTCTGTTGTAGAAACATTTGAATCCAGCAATTCGGAGTAGCTGATCGCCCAGTATACTCAGTAAGTTACCAACGCTGCGAGAACCGCTACCGATTCTCGCGCAGGTTACGCTCCTCACGTGGATGTACGGGATTACGGAGAAAGTCGCTAACCTCTAGGCCAGGAAGACTGGCATCCATACATTATAAATTAAAAATAAAGACTGAAAAATGATGGTTGTGAAAAATTATATACAAATATAATATGAGGTGAGGTATACCATGAAATAAAAAGATATGTCCAATATCCTGTTCAATTCTCTTGAAATATAAGTGGGATACACATTATAAACAAAATAACATATTTCCTTACTGAATGTAAACACAGAAGCCTTAAACAATATATCGCACGCAGACGTCAAAACCTTGCCTGGCATTCTCCGCGTAATTCATATATTTAGGACACAGCATAATCAGATGAAGTGGCCATTTCTCTTATCGTATGACATGTCCGAGGAAATTATGCAAGTTATTCAGTACACATTTTGTGAGACTGTGTATTTTGTGAGACTGGGTCAATCCCAGAACCCAGCTGGTCGGAAACAAGAGTTCTGCCACTGCTGGGGATTTGAACCAAACCACAGTCTTGGTACCCTAGCGCACTAACCACAACGTCACAGTGCCTAGGTGGTGTATTTTATCTCATTCTGTAATAAACAACTTTCTCTATCTTTCTCTACTGGTTACTAACTGCCATTCTGTAATAAACAACTTTCTCTATCTTTATCTATTGGTTACTAACTGTCATTATTATTTACTGCCTATAGTACCTTGTGGTGTAGGACGGGGGGGGGGGGGGGGTTGGTTCCCTTGAGCCTGAGGAATTAAGGCCGCCTGGCTAGTGCAGTCGCCGCGAACTGTGTAGGTTAGGGTTTTTCTGTTTGCCTCCTACAAAGACCCACACTTTACTGCTTGCCCAGTCCTCCGATTCGGCAGCGTGTTTCTTCCCACGGTTCCAATGAGGAGTGATTATGGTACCTCCTCTCTTTCCCACGAATGCGGCATTGGCATGCTTAACCAGACTTTACTCCCAGTTTGGCCAATTGGAGTAGAATCGGTGTCTCGTCAGTATCCACCAAATGAGTCCGTACTGCATTCATTACACCAGCCGTGTCCATGCCTCTTCCGTTTGCGTTGGTGCATTATTTGCCAGCTGGTCTGCGTGTTCGTTACCAATTCTCCACCATGTCCTTGTGTGTACAACCTAATGACTACTAGTGATGTGATGTGAGATAAGGCGAGACTTCTGAATGCTGTCTTCCCATTCGGGGTGGTAGCTACCGGTTGCAATTTTCTGCAACATGTTCGGTACTTCATTTTTAATTCACTAAGTTGTTATTTTTAGCACTGACCTAGATCTAGTGGGAAATTAGATTTTCAGAATGGGGATACAGTGTATCGGGATTGTTTGCAGCAAGTTGTACCCAAAACCGCATGTCATTGTCTTTGCAAACTGTCCCCCAGATACATCAAAACCTAGCGCAGACAGATGGGACACACACACAAGACGAGTAGCACAAGCTATGGATAGACACTCCGGCGACAGCGAGGGCCCTCCGGGCCCAGAAACATTTATTGTATCAATCGATCGGTCTAGCAGTTCACCACCCACTCAACCGGAAATGATTGGCAACACGTTCAATTTATATGATTCTTTATTGCACAGAGTTTGTCACTTCTCACTAATGACCGCACCCCCATACACAAGTTCCACAGTATATCAACACACCCCTACACCCACTATGGAATCACCCTGGTGTCACGGGATTTCCGGTGATTCCTTTGTTTGCGGTGAATTATAAATGAAGTACCGCATGTTCATAGAGTCGGATAAGGATTACGACGTGTGCAACTTCCCATTCTACTGCCCACCTCAGTGCTCTGGAGGCAGCGATTATCTCATAGTCAGACCTGATGTAGTTGACTTTAACGCACCGTTATCTATCCGCTTTCCTACCGCTTCTCTTCCCCCACGAAGGCGATATGGACGTGCTTGACCAGGCTTCGCTTCACTCCCAGCCGCTACTACCCATTTTCCGTGGTGTGCTAATGTTGATCGCAGACACGAGGGAACGCCATTAAGTTGCCTATGTGAACGTGTGGTTTCTGAGAAAAATGCAAAGAATGCATGGACGAAAAGAAAAACCAATGAGTAAGTTTAGTTTTAGTCGACAGATCAACATTACGGCACACGGGTGTAACCAATAAGTGTTCCGTTCTACTCCTAACTCAAGCCTGAGTCCGGATAATCTCAGCGCAGTGCACGAACTCCGTAGCACCGGTGAGATCCTGAAATACTTTTGGTAGATTTTTAACTCGAAATTTTCCCCAGGCAGTGCCGTTATGCTACTCTTTTTCGATTTCCAACTGCCAAGGGATATTTAACGTGCGCAGCAATGCACACGGGCGTCCGATCTCACTACCCAGAGACCAGGGGAAATTTTATTACTAGAAGTCCACGTGAAAACATTCCGACCCTCACCATGGCTTGACCCAGGACCTCCAGCATTCAAGGCGGAGACCATACCTTGAGACCACTTAGCCCACCCCCCCCTACCCCACCCCCTTTCCAATGAGCAAGTCCTACAAGCAACAAAACAAACCCGTAAACTGATTCAAGAAATTAAACGTAGACATTCGAGATTTTTTGGGCATGTTATAAGGTGATTTGGGGGGGGGGTTGTCTAAAACATGGTGAAACTAGCAAAATTGGTAGGAAAAGAACAAGAGGAAGGCATAAAGATAAATACCTGGTTAATTTGAAAATCAATTTGAGAACCATCTGAGGCCACTAAGACAGTTTACAAATTAACACACATATAATATATGGTAATTTCAAGAGAAGGAATGGCTAAAAACTCTGGCCACATACAAATAGATAATATGACCATTAAAAGAACGGAAACATACAAATACCTGGGTACAATCTTCAACTGCTCCAACATCATAAAGGAAGAAATACAAACTAGAATCAATTCTGGAAATAAGATATACTATACACTTCAACATCTACTAAAATCAAATACGCTGTCTCGTAACACCAAAATCATTTTATACAAAACTCTGTCTCAAATATCTTATGTCCGACTTCTATATGCATTCTCCAATGCTTGTTCTGAATTTGGTTTAACAATTAACAAAAAGAAGACACAGATTATGTCACAAGATGCACATGGTGTACCATCAATCTTTATTGACGACGCCGAACTGGAGATAGTACCCCATTTTACATATCTAGGAACAGAGGTAAATAGCAAATTATCCCTCGATCAGGAAATCAACATCAGGATTGGCAAGGCAGCAACAACAATGAACATGTTAGCAAAAAGAGTCTGGGAGAACAGGAAGCTTACTGCCAAAACAAAAGTCCTCGTCTACCAAGCCTGTGTCCTTAGTACTCTTCTTTATGGCAGTGAAACCTGGACAACTTACTCACGCGAAGAGAAATGTTTAAACAGCTTTCATATGCGGTGTCTGCGAAGAATACTTGGTATTAAGTGGTAAGACAAAATCACAAATACTGAAGTATTGGAAAGATCAGGTTGTGTGACGATGTATTCCATCCTCAGTCTTCGTAGACTTAGATGGATAGGACATGTTAGGAGGATGGATGATGGTAGAATACCAAAGGACATCTTTTTTGGTGAATTACAGACGGGTAGGAGATCTCAGGGTCGGCCTCTACTACGATACAAAGATGTGTGTAAGCGGGACATGATTGATACAGGAATTGATAATGCACACTGGGAGCAAGTCGCCGCTGAACGTGTTGCATGGAGGGCAACTATCAGAATTGGAATAAAGACAAAGGAGAAAATGATTGCAGATAAAGCACACACACAGCGTGAAAGACGTAAGATGGTGCAAAATGATGGAAATGACCATGTTTTCACATGCATCTACTGTGGGCAAACATTTGCAGCAAGAATTGGTCTTACCAGCCACACTCGCCACCGCCATGGGTCGTAGTTATTAAGCCTTTTTGAAGCACAATGTACCAAACTATCGTCTGTCAAGACGGAAAGGTGCCAATGTAATGTATATATATATATATATATATATATATATATATATATATATATATATATATATATATATATATATATATATATATATATATATATATATCATCGTCATCATCATCATTAGCACCTTGCCGTCTTGGCAGACGATAGTTTGTGCTTTAAAAAGGCATAATAACTTTTACCTATGGCGGTAGCGAATGTGACTGATAAGGCCAATTCGCTCTGTAAATGTTCGTTCACAGTGGGTACATGTGAACACGTGGTCATTTCCACCATCATGCACCATCTTACGTCTTACATGCTCGGTGTGTGCCTTATCTGCAATATTTTTCTACGTTGTCTTTATTCCATTTCTGATGTTTGCCCTCCATGCAACACGTTCAGCGGCGACTTGCTCCCAATGTGCATTATCAATGCCTGTATCAATCATGTCCCGCTTACACACATCTTTGTATCGTAGTAGAGGCCGACCCTGAGATCTCCTACCCGTCTGTAATTCACCAAAAAAGATGTCCTTTGGTATTCTACCATAATCCATCCTCCTAAGATGTCCTATCCATCTAAGTCTACGAAGATTAAGCATGGAATAAACCGTCACACACCTGATCTTTCCAATACTTCAGTATTTGTGATTTTGTCTTGCCACTTAATACCAAGAATTCTTCGCTGACACCGCATATGAAAGCTGTTTAAACGTTTCTCTTGGTGTGAGTAAGTTGTCCAGGTTTCACTGCCATAAAGAAGAGTACTAAGGACACAGACTTGATAGACAAGGACTTTTGTTTTGGCAGTGAGCGTCCTATTCTCCCAGACTCTTTTTCTTAACCTGTTCATCGTTGTTGCTGCCTTACCAATCCTGATGTTGATTTCCTGATCGAGGGATAATTTTCTATTTACCACTGATCCTAGATATGTAAAATGGTCTACCATCTCGAGTTCGGCGTCGTCAATAAAGATTGATGGTACCTCATGTGCACCTTGTGACATAATCTGTGTCTTCTTGTTGCTAATTGTTAAACCAAATTCAGAACAAGCATTGGAGAATGCAGATAATAGACATTGTAATTCTTCCTCAGTGTGGGTCGTAACTGCAGCATCATCACAAGTGTCTTCATTGGCCATGTCAGTGGTACAGATGATACCTACAACTATGGAATACGGACAGAATTCGAATCAAACCATTGAGACAGTGTTTTGTATAAAATGATTTTGGTGTTACGAGACAGCGCATTTGATTTTAGTAGATGTTGTAGTGCATAGTATATCTTATTTCCAGAATTGATTCTAGTTTGTATTTCTTCCTTTATGATGTTGGAGCAGTTGAAGATTGTACCCAGGTATTTGTATGTTTCCGTTCTTTTAATGGTCATATTATCTATTTGTATGTGGCCAGAGTTTTTAGCCATTCCTTCTCTTGAAATTACCATATATTCTATGTGTGTTAATTTGTAAACTGTCTTAGTGGCCTCAGATGGTTCTCAAATTGATTTTCAAATTAACCAGGTATTTATCTTTATGCCTTCCTCTTGTTCTTTTCCTACCAATTTTGCTAGTTTCACCATGTTTTAGACAACCCCCCCCCCCCCCAAATCACCTTATAACATGCCCAAAAAATCTCGAATGTCTACGTTTAATTTCTTGAATCAGTTTACGGGTTTGTTTTGTTGCTTGTAGGACTTGCTCATTGGAAAGGGGGGGGGGGTAGGGGGGGGGGTGGGCTAAGTGGTCTCAAGGTATGGTCTCCGCCTCGAGTGCTGGAGGTCCTGGGTCAAGCCATGGTGAGGGTCGGAATGTTTTCACGTGGACTTCTAGTAATAAAATTTCCCCTGGTCTCTAGGTAGTGAGATCGGACGCCCGTGTGCATTGCTGCGCACGTTAAATATCCCTTGGCAGTTGGAAATCGAAAAAGAGTAGCATAACGGCACTGCCTGGGGAAAATTTCGAGTTAAAAATCTACCAAAAGTATTTCAGGATCTCACCGGTGCTACGGAGTTCGTGCACTGCGCTGAGATTATCCGGACTCAGGCTTGAGTTAGGAGTAGAACGGAACACTTATTGGTTACACCCGTGTGCCGTAATGTTGATCTGTCGACTAAAACTAAACTTACTCATTGGTTTTTCTTTTCGTCCATGCATTCTTTGCATTTTTCTCAGAAACCACACGTTCACATAGGCAACTTAATGGCGTTCCCTCGTGTCTGCGATCAACATTAGCACACCACGGAAAATGGGTAGTAGCGGCTGGGAGTGAAGCGAAGCCTGGTCAAGCACGTCCATATCGCCTTCGTGGGGGAAGAGAAGCGGTAGGAAAGCGGATAGATAACGGTGCGTTAAAGTCAACTACATCAGGTCTGACTATGAGATAATCGCTGCCTCCAGAGCACTGAGGTGGGCAGTAGAATGGGAAGTTGCACACGCCGTAATCCTTATCCGACTCTATGAACATGCGGTACTTCATTTATAATTCACCGCAAACAAAGAAATCACCGGAAATCCCGTGACACCAGGGTGATTCCATAGTGGGTGTAGGGGTGTGTTGATATACTGTGCAACTTGTGTATGGGGGTGCGGTCATTAGTGAGAAGTGACAAACTCTGTGCAATAAAGAATCATATAAATTGAACGTGTTGCCAATCACTTCCGGTTGAGTGGGTGGTGAACTGCTAGACCGATCGATTGATACAATAAATGTTTCTGGGCCCGGAGGGCCCTCGCTGTAGTCGGAGTGTATATCCATAGCTTGTGCTACTCGTCTTGTGTGTGTGTCCCATCTGTCTGCGCTAGGTTTTGATGTATCTGGGGGACAGTTTGCAAAGACAATGACATGCGGTTTTTGGGTACAACTTGCTGCAAACAATCCCGATACACTGTATCCCCATTCTGAAAATCTAATTTCCCACTAGAACTAGGTCAGTGCTAAAAATACCAACTTGGTGAATTAAAAATGAAGTACCGAACATGCTGCAGAAAATTGCAACCGGTAGCTACCACCCCGAATGGGAAGACAGCATTCAGAAGTCTCGCCTTATCTCACATCACATCACTAGGTTGTACACACAAGGACATGGTGGAGAATTGGTAACGAACACGCAGACCAACTGGCAAATAATGCACCAACGCAAATGGAAGAGGCATGGACACGGCTGGTGTAATGAATGCAATACGAACTCATTTGGTGGATACTGACGAGACACCGATTCTACTCCGATTAGCCAAACTGGGAGTAAAGTCTGGTTAAGCACGCCAATGCCGCATTCGTGGGGGAAAAGAGGAGGTACCATAACCAACTCCTCATGGGAACTGTGAGAAGAAACACGCTGCTGAATCGGAGGACTGGGCAAGCAGTAAAGTGTGGGTCTTTGTAGGGGGCAAACAGAAAAACCCTAACCTACAAGTTCGTGGCGACTGCACTAGCCAGGCGGCCTTAATTCCTCAGGCTCAAGGGAACCAACCCCCCCCCCCCCCCCCCCGTCCTACACCACAAGGTACTATAGGCAGTAAATAATAATGACAGTTAGTAACCAATAGAGAAAGATAGAGAAAGTTGTTTATTACAGAATGGCAGTTAGTAACCAATAGAGAAAGATAGAGAAAGTTGTTTATTACAGAATGACAGTTAGTAACCAGTACAGAAAGATAGAGAAAGTTGTTTATTACAGAATGGCAGTTAGTAACCAGTACAGAAAGATAGAGAAAGTTGTTTATTACAGAATGGCAGTTAGTAACCAGTACAGAAAGATAGAGAAAGTTGTTTATTACAGAATGGCAGTTAGTAACCAATAGAGAAAGATAGAGAAAGTTGTTTATTACAGAATGACAGTTAGTAACCAATAGAGAAAGTTGTTTATTACAGAATGAGATAAAATACACCACCCAGGCACTGCGACGTTGTGGTTAGTGCGCTGGGGTACCAAGACTGTGGTTTGGTTCAAATACCCAGCAGTGGCAGAACTCTTGTTTCCGACCAGCCGGGTTCTGGGATTGACCCAGTCTCACAAAATACACAGTCTCACAAAATGTGTACTGAATAACTTCCATAATTTCCTCGGACATGTCATATGAGCAAGAGAAATGGCCACTTCATCTGATTATGCTGTGTCCTAAATATATGAATTACGCGGAGAATGCCAGGCAAGGTTTTGACGTCTGCGTGCGATATATTGTTTAAGGCTTCTGTGTTTACATTCAGTAAGGAAATATGTTATTTTGGGTATAATGTGTATCCCACTTATATTTCAAGAGAATTGAACAGGATATTGGACATATCTTTTTATGTCATGGTATACCTCACCTCTTATTATATTTGTGTGTGCTGGTGTGCTGGGGAATGAACAGACGGACAGATTGTCTGGCTCTGCAAAACTTGGTGGAGTATTGATGCACGACAAGGCAGACGTGGTTGCGGCCTTGTGGGAGCACGTGTACACCTCGGAGGAGCAAATGGATCACCATGGTCTGGCAAGAAAGCGACAGCGTGGAGTGACGAATGGATCTGGCCTATGCTCGACGCTTAGAGGAAAGGCGAGACGCACATATAATTAGATTGCTACTGGTACTATTGGGGTTGGAACTCTTCGCTGGCTTCTGAGGATGGGGACGGAGCGCTTATGGGAATTCCCCCAATGCTGTGATGTCGGTTCCTAAATCAATCAATAAATCAATTATTATATTTGTATATAATTTTTCACATCTGCAGCCCTTGATTGATAAGAAGAAGAAAGCTCTCTTAAGAAACAAGGAAAGACCAACGCGTAACACTCTGAGTGAGCTAAGGCAAGCTAGGAAGGATGTGCAAAAGGCTGCCAGGCAGTGTGCAAATGATTATTGGATCAAGTTATGTGAGTCCATTCAAATCGCAAGTGATAAGGGAGACATAAGAAGCATGTATGAAGGAATAAAGAAAGCCTGTGGTCCAGTGATCAAAAGAAGTGCACCATTGAAAACCTTGACTGGAGAAGTCATCACTGATAAGAAACAGCAGATGGACAGATGGGTAGAGCACTATTTGGAGCTTTACTCAAGTGAGACCAAACTAGCGGATAATGCCCTCAACGCCATAGAGGCTCTACCAACTCTTGACCACCTGGACACACTTCCCACCATAACAGAAGTTAAGTGTGCTATAAATGAACTTGCATCTGGCAAGGCTCCAGGTACGGATGGGATTCCAATAGAGGTTATCAGGAGTGGGCAAGACACACTCACTATACAGATCCACCAGCTAATAGAGCTATGCTGGCGTGAAGGACAAGTCCCACAGGATTTCAAAGATTCAAGCATCATAACACTGTACAAGAACAAGGGCGATCGGAGCGACTGCAACAACTATAGGGGTATCTCACTTCTGTGTATTGTTGGAAAAGTATTTGCCAGAATTGTTCTGCGCAGACTTCAAGTCCTAGGAGATCAAGTCTACCCCGAATCACAGTGTGGCTTTCGACAGAACCGGTCTACCACTGATATGATATTCTCATTGCGACAAATGCAAGAAAAATGCCGTGAACAGAATCAACCACTGTTTATTGCCTTCATCGACCTCACAAAGGCATTTGATTTGGTCAGTCGTGAGGGTCTGTTCAAGGCACTAAAGAAGATTGGCTGCCCACCAACTCTTCTGTCCATTGTGGAATCGTTCCACACAGGCATGAAGGGTATAATCAAGTTTGATGGTGCAACTTCTGAAGAATTTGAAATCAAGAGTGGAGTTAAGCAAGGTTGTGTACTAGCTCCCACCCTC
This sequence comes from Cepaea hortensis, assembly GCA_963921405.1. Classification (NCBI taxonomy): domain Eukaryota; kingdom Metazoa; phylum Mollusca; class Gastropoda; order Stylommatophora; family Helicidae; genus Cepaea; species Cepaea hortensis. Next base: position 10,216,052 of record OY992890.1, read on the forward strand.
TTTGGAATATACTTTTCACTTCTACTGAAATATGCATTTCGTGATCAGGATGGTGGTATATACATTCACTCACGCTCAGATGGCGGCCTCTACAATGCTCAGAGATTGAAGGCTAAGACCAAAATTAGGAGGGTACTGATCAGAGAGTTGCTTTTTGCAGATGATGCTGCAGTTACGACCCACTCTGAGGAAGAATTGCAATGTCTACTATCTGCATTCTCCAATGCTTGTTCTGAATTTGGTTTAACAATTAGCAAAAAGAAGACACAGATTATGTCACAAGGTGCACATGGGGTACCATCAATCTTTATTGACGACGCCGAACTAGAGATAGTAGACCATTTTACATATCTAGGATCAGTGGTAAATAGCAAATTATCCCTAGATCAGGAAATCAACATCCGGATTGGTAAGGCAGCAACAACAATGAACAGGTTAAGAAAAAGAGTCTGGGAGAACAGGAAGCTTACTGCCAAAACAAAAGTCCTTGTCTATCAAGCCTGTGTCCTTAGTACTCTTCTCTATGGCAGTGAAACCTGGACAACTTACTCACACCAAGAGAACAATTTAAACAGCTTTCATATGCGGTGTCTGCGAAGAATTCTTGGTATTAAGTGGCAAGACAAAATCACAAATACTGAAGTATTGGAAAGATCAGGTTGTGTGACAGTTTATTCCATGCTCAGTCTTCGTAGACTTAGATGGATAGGACATCTTAGGAGGATGGATGATGGTAGAATACCAAAGGATATCTTTTTTGGTGAATTACAGATGGGTAAGAGATCTCAGGGTCGGCCTCTACTACGATACAAGGATGTGTGTAAGCGGGACATGATTGATACAGGCATTGATAATGCACATTGGGAGCAAGTCGCCGCTGAACGTGTTGCATGGAGGGCAAATATCAGAAATGGAATAAAGTCAAAGGAGAAAATTATTGCAGAAAAGTCACACACCAAGCGTTTGCGACGTAAGATGGTGCATGATGGTGGAAATGACCACGTGTTCACATGCACCCACTGTGAACGGACATTTACAGCGCAAATTGGCCTTATCAGTCACACTCGCTACCGCCATAGTTAAAAGTTATTATGCCTTTTTAAAGCACAAACTATCGTCTGTCAAGACGGCAAGGTGCCAATGATGATGAATTTTTCACAACCATCATTTTTCAGTCTTTATTTTTAATTTATAATGTATAGATGCCAGTCTCCCTGGCCTAGAGGTTAGCGACTTTCTCCGTAATCCCGTACATCCACGCGAGGAGCGTAACCTGCGCGAGAATCGGTAGCGGTTCTCGCAGCGTTGGTAACTTACTGAGTATGTGAGCCGGTCGCTCAGAAAGCAATAGCAAACTACTGAGCGCAGTATTGCCACGAAATCAATAGCAAACTACTGAGCGCAGTATTGCCACGAAATCAATAATCAGCTGAAAGATGCTGATGTTGACAACGATGTCCTGTAAAGGAAAAATATGGATAATGAAATTATGTTTATCATATCGTTGTGAATATTTATACTGATTATCATATATTACACATAGTTTAGTATTCATTGTGCATATAATTTAAAGTAGATATAATTTTCAATATAGTGTAATATATAAAGTATGTTGAATATAGTTCTGTCTATCATATTGTCGTGCTTTTTCATACTGATTGCCATGTGTCGTATATAGTTATTCATTTTGTGTACTAAGTGATTCAATGAGCATGATTCGGAAGGTCGAAGCTAGATCTGTACGTCGCCAGTGGACTGATTGGCTGCGGAAGTTTGTTGTCCGCAAAGTCAACTTCATCTTCGTCCCCGTACATGCGGGAGTCGAGGGAAATGAACGAGATGATAAATTGGCTGGCTCTGCACCCTCTGCAGATGGCCAGCCCATGGATCGTGCCGATGTTATTAACATCCTTAAAGATATGTCGAGAACAAGGACTTTGATGTCAGTGAAACCACATCGCTGTCCAGGATGAAAGGCTTGGGAGTAAGAATCGGCACGGCCAGACACGAGAGGTACATCGGGAAAACGAGGTGCCTCGTCAACCAACATAGAACTGGCATTAATAGCCACCGAACGCTGATGCATATGCTGAGGGGAGGGAGGGGGGAGGATATGAGCACCTATGGACCTGTTCGGAGTGCAATGACGATACCCCAACTGATAACTGATAACTGATATTCATTTTCAATCAATCATTAAAAATATTGGCGATCTGGACATTTTCAGGAAGGCTAAGTTGCAAAGACAAGTTATCACAAACATCAGAAAAGGACAGTCTTAAAGTTTTGGTCCCACCATGAGAAGACAAAAACTGGAACATGTTGTGACAATCGGAAAGATTTGTGGAAAGAGAGATAGACGAAGACAGCGAGAGAAAATTCTTGACAATCTTGTTATCATGGCCCGAAAGGGATTAAACAAATGAATTGATCCATGCCGTCGAAGATCGCAATTTGTGGAGAAACTTGATCGTCCGCGCCAACCGGTAAGGCACTTGATGATGATTCTCTTTTCACTTGCCAGCTGGATTAAAATGTTGACTTCTTGTTCTTTACCTAAATTACAAGAACCTCAGAAGTCGGAGTGGATTCGCCTGCTGGCGAGGGGCACTGGTAATTGAGACAGCTATTTCACACATCAGTCCAGCGCATTCCTCAGTAGTGACAACTACCTCAGGTATAGGGTGTATTTTTAATGACTGTGTGGTGTTTGGAAATGTTGCCGGTCAAAGTTTTGTATTCACCCTCTGTAAAAGTTTACGCAAGATAATTGGTAAATACAAAGTTTGGACCGGCAATATTTTTTTAAACACTGCACAGTCATTAAAATACACCCTTTAATAGCACTACATGACCTACGCTTTAGTTCAAAGCGAGTGAACGCAAAATATACACAATATTATTCAGATACCCCCCCCCCCCCTCCCCACCAATACGTTATATTTGTAACAATGCATGTTCATATTTTTATGGGTAAACGTTTTCCCGTGATGTGAGTTAGGTTTGAGTCAAATATAACTGAGCTACTATATGACAGTAGATGGTGCTAACAGCTTTCTTTTAGCGTCGAATGTTGGGAGGCGCTCTCCAAACCCAACAACCTTCATTGTGCGGCAGCTTCTGGTGGAGGAAAGCAATTGGGAGGGTACAAGCCTGATCCTAGTGCGAGGAAATGCAACCTAAAGACTAAATGCCATGACAGGGCAGACCAGGCCCTAAGCCTTGGTCGACAACTGGCCTAAGAGCATTGCTTTGCTGATCCGGCAGCTTTCTTGTTCCAGATATTTGGTGTTCACTTTCTTCTGAGCCAAGAGCTGTTGAGTGTGAGGATTACAGAACTATTAGCTTAATGAGCCACATAACTAAGATACTACTCAAGGTCATACAAGAAAGAATTCAACATAAAAATAGATGAGGAAGTAGCTGAAGAACAATTTGGTCTCCGCAAAAACAGCGGCACCAGAGAAGCAATTACCTGTTTGAGGATGTTAATTGAAAAATATATAGAAGTTCAAAAAAGTATATATGTTTATTTTATAGACTACAAGAAAGCTTTTGATAGAGTACAACATGAACAACTAATTACGTGCCTTCAAGATATAGCCATAGGAGTAGACTGAAAGGACATCAGACTTATTAGTAACTTGTACTGGGAACAAGTGCCGTCTATTAGATGCGGTAATAACTATTCGTCGCCTTTAGAGATAAAAAGAGGAGTGCGGCAGGGATGTGTACTATCCCCAAGCCTCTTCAACCTATACACATAAAGAATTTTTAAACAAGTTGAAATGCCTGCACTCAACATCAATGGAAGAATCATAAACAATCTTAGATTTGCTGACGATACCGTGTTACTAGCAGAAAGTGATCAAGAGTTTACTTTGTGTCATTTTATATTGTTTATCATTACATAAGTAAGGGTGTAATCACTTGCGAAGCAACCAATACTGCAAGAGCTGTGAAAAAAAATCTGGACCGAAAAACCACTGCAGGAGTACTTCCTCCTGGAACGTCAAGCATTATGTGCCCATTTTGTCAGAGAACATTTCGAGTCAAAATAGGCCTTACCATCCATCTTAGAACTAACGGCCCCAAACTTTCAACCCACTGGATGGAGTGAACGGTCATTTAGTCATTATCATTCTTGATGAACAAACACCACATTCCCGTTACGCCAACAACATTCGGTTAGTTTCGGTAGTTAAAAAACCCGGACACGGGGTCAATAGAAGCAAGCGATATTGCAAATGGCGGATGTTTTCATTTCCAATGTCTGGTAGACCCTCAAATGACAGGTCAGAATTTGTCTGTTATTGTATTCTGTATCCCTTTGTCTGCATTAAACATTTTAAGAAATGAACTTAAATAATGTTCACGTAAATATGTTATATAAGCTACCTGACGGGAAGGAAAATAAGATAAGATAACTTGGCGTGCGGCGCGTCTGGCATAATATTTTTTTGTAAAAAAAGAACCGTGAGATAATTATTAATTCCGCATTTTAATAATTTTCTTCTACTTCTGCTGTTGTCTTTTAACTTGTTGCGGGTTTAACACGTTATCTTTACACAATACTGTTTACTTGTGCCTTGATATTTGTTGTACTTTGTAAAATATATAGAACCAACACGGAATGTTTAGTTTCTACACATGGACAGTGGAGAAGAGCCGCTGAGCCACAGAACTTTTGGTCTTCTGTCAATCAGAAGTGGATGAGAAAATACTTACTTCTGTTTAATATTATATAATAATACATATCAGAACCCCCATTTCTTATTCTTCTGGCACTTACTTCAGCCCTATCCTATCTTCATTTAAAGCACAGGCCCTCACTTCAATCAACTTTTAGTAGTTTTAGACTACCGTTCTATCTTTTGCTACTTACTATAATCCTCCTGCATCTGATCTCTCTTGTGTGCATGTGGGAACAAGACTGCATTGTGTGAGTGAAAGAAAGGAGTCAAATGTCTTCAGTCAGTGAAGTCGAGATAATTTAGCTGATTTGTCAGTCTTCAGTGGGGCTGAGTGGTCTCAAGGCATGGTGTCCACCTCGAGTGCTGGAGGTCCCAGGTTCAAGCCCCGGTGAGGACCGGTTTTTTTTTTCCATGTGGACTTCTAGTAATAAAATGTCCCCTGGTCTCTGGGTAGTGAGATCGGACACCCGTGTGTATTGTTGTGCACGTAAAAAATCCCTGGGCAGTTGGAAATCAACAAAGAGTAGCCTAAAGGCGCTGCCCGGGCAAAATTTCAAGTTAAAAATCTACCCAAAGCATTTCAGGACCCTCACCGGTGCTACGGAGTTCATGCACTGAGCTGAGTTTCTCCAGACTCAAGCTTGAGTTTGGAGGAGAACGGAGCACGTACGGGTTACACCCATGTGCCGTGATGTTGATCCTTCAACTAAACTAAACTGTCAGTCCATTGAATTCCTTTTCTAATGGTAGTTTCTGTCACATACCTGTTCTTATTTTAAACTTATCTGTTAATTTTCCCTCATGAAGAACTGCATTTCATGTGTCTGTACTTTTTTTTTTTTTGCATATTCTATTTACAGGACATTGCAGTCAGCACCAGCATTTTTCAGTTGCTGTTGATGTCTTGGCAGGTTTTACGTTCAATAGTTTGCCATTGCTTTCTGAACGACCGGCTCACATACCTTTCCTTAACCCTTTACAGGGCAGATGCTTCAGCCCATTTTTTAGCCCTGAACGGGCAAGAATTTTTCAGGTTCGGTAAAATTTCGGGTTGCGTTTAGTAAAAGAATCATAAATAAGGTGTTAGTCAACCGATTTTAGTTAAATAAAAACACAATGAAGGGAAAAGCATGCAGAATATGTTACTCACATGATTGTTTTCGGTAATCCATATATGAACACAAATATTTACGAAATACAGCATGTTGTTTGTGATTTTCCGTCATCTATACAGCAATTTACAATCACATTTTCAGAATCATAATCACTTTCTTTAAAGTCCGACTCAGACTGCTAATGCAAAGTAACGCTTTTCACTGATATCCAGCTTCGATTAATAGTCAACTCCGTGCCCTTTAATGTCACTTAAATTGAACCTAGCGAAATCTCGGCTATCACTTGAAGAATCGCCGAAATCCGTTTTGAAAAACTTAGCGTAAAAACCCTGAAAACTATCCAAAAAAAAAAGTCTGTAAAAGTCCGTTCAAATTCATAGTCGGCGTTTACAAATGGCGGCCACGTTGTCAAGCTATCGGCGAAAGTAGCTGTCAGAAGTATCGTAAGGCCGAGAAATCACGTTTTTACAATGCATAATAGTATCAGACGGAATCGGCCTATTTGCTCGTTAAAGGCATCGGCCGCAAATGGCTGTTCTGCCCTGTAAAGGGTTAAGATACCAACACGATGGGATCCACTGCCGAATTACGTGCAGCTATGTTTCGTATGTGGGTATATGGGATTAAGGACAACGTCCTTAACTCTTTGCCAGGGAGACCGGCTGTGTCTGTATATTTCCTTTATTTAGTGGTTTTCTCTGGCATCCTATAGTGCCTCATCAATTTTTAAAATGATTCCGTATCAATCCTGCTATTTTAATAATCCACAAATCTAATAAAATGTGGTGAGTTCAGTTCATTGCTTCGTGATATAATTAGCATAATGTGGCTATATGGTCAGTGCTGGATCTGTCTGGTCAATGCTGGATCTGTTTGGTCAGCAGACTTCTGATCATGACCTAGCTGTTTGTCACTGGTATCACTTAACCTCTCCTCCAAACTGATCTTGCTTAATATTTTCTTAGGAACTGACAGTAACATTATTCAAAACAATCTGTTCCCTTATGCCTCGAAGTGCCTACACCGGCAACCGTCGAGGTATCAACTCGTAATAATGCAAAACAGCAAAACGAAGGACGAGGAATTAAACTTGCGTCCTTACCTTGAATACAATGACAATCAACGGCAAAAGTCAAGATATCAAAACGCTACCAGAAGTTTATTCCGTAGCAGACATGTGAACATTAAACTCACGCAGACCTGTAGGTTGACCCCTATAGACAGGGTCGGCACCTACTTTACTAATCCACCGATGAGTGTTCAGTCTACTGCGCTCTGCTTGAAGCCCTAATCCACTGATTCCATTTAAGCTGTAATTCCACTCTAGGTTTTTCCGCCCGGTTATTTCACTGCCGTATCCTCATCAACAGATCCCTCTCCTGATTCATAGCTGTCTCACGCTCATATCATCGCGTCCAGAGGTCACCTCACACAGATCCTTTGAAACACGTCCTTGTTCGAAATCACAATCACAGCGTCTCCTGTTGCTGTCCTATTACGTTCTCCACATTCTCCTTGGATTCCTTTGTTGACGTCCACTTTCGTGTCCAAGTGGGGAATTCCCATTTTCCAATTCATACTTTTCGTGGTGGGCCGTGCCGCCGTATGACACCTTAGTGAATTGAAACAAAAGCCACAAACTGTATGTTGCAGGATTTATTGCCTGGCATGTCTCGCTGCATCTCGTCAGGTGCATACTGCAGAATTATATATCATATGATGGAATAAATGAATTACACTTCAGCTGAGGCTCTAGCAATTAGGCGGTTCCAACCAGTTTTGTGTTGACAGAAAGATTTCATTTTAAATTTGCCATTACCATGGGGATAACAAATGCTTCACATTCAAACAATATCAGTGACTGTGTGTTTTAAGTATTTTAGCCAGGGTATAAATCATTTATTCACTAACTTGTAGATTATTATAGTGTTTGGTAGCATGAACATTCACCAAGCAGTTGGGGAAAAGAATGTGGATGCATAGCAAAATGGGGGGAATATGGTTTTCAGATAAAATAATGTAACGACTTTCTTGCCAACCCTGCATCAAAATACCATCTCTGTGGGAGCCTGTTACAGAGGTCTCATTCCCCTCACCATGCTTAGATACCAGTGTGGTTGGCAATATCAGCATGTGAGTAAATCAACAGAAACGGAACGTGAAATTGGCCAGCTTTACAACAACACAGTATTGCGAGACAGATGGTCGTTGTGGGTAGAAAGTCTTTGTCAGCACACACACACACACACAAAACAAAGACACTGATACAGCTAGATTTATGACAACATCACTTAGCCAAGGCCCTGGTGTCATCCAAACAATCACACTGAATCCATCTGACACAAAACCTCAAACTGAGGATGAGGAGCTATGTAGATCAGCAGACTGGGAATTTTTTTTTTTTTTTTTTGCATATCCTTTACAGGACATCGCTGTCAACACCAGCATCTTTCAGCTGTATGTTGATTTCTTGGCAAGATTACGCTCAGTAGTTTGCCATTGCTTTCTGAGCGGCCGGCTCACATACCCCGTAAGTTACCGATGCGATTCGAACCACTGCTGATTCTCACCGTCATCACGTCACCGACGAGAGTATACGAGATTACGGAGAAAAAGACTGGGAATAGCGAATGAAATTAGAAGAAGAATGCTGGGAGGGACTGGATTGAAACTTGAGCTTCACATTTACGAGGGAAAGTCATTAAGTCACAGGAATTTTATTATAAAGTGCATGGAAGAGTGTCTCATCTCATCTCATCTCATCATGTTCCTCTTGTACCTTGCGGTGTCGAGGTGAAGTATAAACTTCGTGAGAGTGCCCGGTTATGGGCTTCGTATATCGACATTCCCATGGATTCTGTTATTCCCTCCGTCCAGCGTTTACGTGGTCGGCCTCTTCCTCTGTTTCCATCTGGTCTGTACGTCATTGCCTGTTGTGGCATGCTGTTGACTGGAAGAGTGTGGACATCAGAAAATCTTATTTCAGGACACCAAATGGCTCTTAAGCAATGCCCCATGTAGGGTTCATGAGAATTGAGAAGATTGCACTTGCACAACTCGATAGTGATTACAAAATGACTGCCCCACTATGGACTTGTGCTGTGGTAGAAAACCGAGGAAAGATGTGAAACTGACTACTGCTCGATACAGTAACATGCTAGTGAACAAAATGAAGCATGCGATACAATCAAAATACTGGGGACTTCTCACAAAAGGAGTATTATTGCTGCATGACAACGCCTGCCCTCATACTGCTGTGCATTCAGTGGATCACTATGTGCTCTGATATGCATACAGTTCAGACTTGGCACCATCAGACTTTCACTTTTTTGGACCCTTGAAAAAACATTTGCGATGTCTGAAGTTTGTACATAACAAGGAAATGGAGGTGGTGCCAAATTTGTTTAGGGTTATATTCAACAACTTTTTCCTAGAAGGCATCAACAAGCTAGTGGACAAATTATGTTGCCAGGCAGGGTGACTATATTGAGATAAACACACATGCAATATCTGGTTCGCACTAGTTTAAAAATAATGTTTGTAATAAACTTCCTGTTACTTAATGACTTGCCTTGAACATGGCAGTCTTTGGATGTAAGCCAGATCAGGGACGCTGCCAGTGTGTAGGCCATATCACAAAGAGCTGTCTCATAGTCATGGTCGGGTGTGAAATCTGACCCTAGGCTTGTGGCCACAGACACCTTCTGAGTAAACCACAAAAGTTAGAACACAGCGCTTCCCTGCCTCTTGAAGTATTTTAGGTGTATGGTGCTTGCCTCACATTTTAACCAACCATGTCAGTATCATGCTGGCTGCCTTTATTTCCCAAGAGCATTCCTCATATCCATTACAGGCTGGTCAGTTTTAAACAAATCTCTGTTTTGATGGGGGTTTGAACTCTTGACGACCGGGTGGCAGGCAGGTATACAAGCCACTGTCTACCATTGTTGCCATCAGGGGAAGTGTCTAGGTGTGAAATGTGACCAGAACTGGTTCAGTGACCTAGAAATGTCAAGGTGAAGGACCTATTTGCATGCCGTAAGCCAGAGGTTCCCAAACCACGGCCCACGGGCCACTTGTGACCCGCCAGCTGTTAATAAGTGGCACGCGAGGCCTCATATTTAATATAATATATTTAATAATTTCTAAAAATGCACTCTGAGCGCCCCATCAGCGTGTGATAATTTACTCTGCTCGTGGTTGTTATGTTCAGGTATTATCGAATGCGCCTGTTCAGTTCGCAACCTTCAGCTTGATCATATGATTTCATTCTAGCGACTTCAGTCGAACTATTTGAACACTAGCGTTCATTCGTTCAGAGATACATTTGTCGTTTTGGTTCGACTTACAGATGCGAGCAGTAATTTTCTGCAATGATCGTTATTTTAAAAAAAAAAGCAACGTTCCAGACTCACCGACAGTAACCTAGCTCTGCTTATGACTTTGGGCACGACATATTTGCGCCCAGACATTGATAAACTGGCATCTTATCTTAAGTAAATGGTTATGAAGAACAGTTACAATTGTAAATTTATTACATTAATATCGATTTTTGAAAGTGATTTAAAATTTATTGTTAAATGAACTTTTGATTTACCCCCCCCCCCCCCCCCCCCCCCCCCCAAAAAAAAAATTTGACCGCAGTATAGTACTGACACTGACTGCCTTTAAAGTTTTAGAAGTTTGTTGACGAAAGTTAAGGAAGGTAAGAATGATATTGCAAGACTTTTATAATTTTATAACATTGTGGCCCGCTTAACTACCGAAAATAGTAGATATGGCCCTCTGCTTGAAAAGCTTGGGAGCCACTGCCGTAAGCCATGTTTGTTATCTGGTGGTAGACCCTTATTTTGCTTGTATAGTCCAATCGACACTCAGTGGACGGCGGGGTCAGAGTCTCGCTGGCTGCCTTTATTTTCTAAGATTATTTCCTCACACCCATTGACTGTCTGACTGGCACCTGGCCGACCTGACAGACGATAGTTTGTAAAATGGAGCTATACCTCTTCATAACACAAAGCCTGGGCTGAATTTAGAGACCATGTGTTGCCCATTCAGCATGATCCATCTCTTGGCCTGTCTAGTTTACTCCAGAGGACAGGTAACACCAATATGTCTGGAACAAGATAAGCTGCAGAAGCTGTCAGATCAGCAAAGCAATACTCTTTCTGCCTGCCAGAGCTTCCATCCTAGACCAGTTGCTGACCAAGACTTAGGGACTGATCTGCCCTGCCATGACATTTAGTCTTTAGGTTGCATTTCCTTGCACTAGGGTAAGGCTTGTACCTTCCCAATTGCACTCCTTCGCCCAAAGCCGTTGGCACAATGTGGGGTGTCGGGTTTGGTGAGCACTGTCCAACATTCGGCGCAAACAGAAAGCAGGTAGTACCATCTACTGTCATACGGTAGCTCAGTCATATCTGACTAAGACCTGACACACGAAGGACCGGCGAACCATTATAAGCTAGTCAAAAGACAAAAACAAAATCCCCGTTGTGATTGGATTTTGAATACATGACTATCAGGTGGCAGGCAAGTGTGCTACCCACTGTGCTACCGTTTCTTCTCCCAGGGAAAGCATATTTGTGTAGACCAATCAACACTCAATGGACGATGTGGCCAGTAACTCGATGGCCTCCTTTAATTTCCAAGATCATTTCCTCACGCCCATTTAATGGCTGATCTTTAAAAAAAAGAAAATCTCTGTTTTTATGAGGATGTGAACTCATGAGCACCAGATGGCAGGCAAGTGTGCTACCATTGTTGCCACGAGGGGAAGTGACTAGCTAGTAAATTTTAGGTCTCCCAAAATCAATACCGAATCAGTGACATTGAAAGGTGCAAGATCCAGCAGGCATTCTGCCTACACCGTGAATGTGTTTCAGGGGCTGTAATCAAATTAAGCCGTTGTGAATATTTCATTTCATGTTGAGTTGTCTACCTTGCAATGTAAACAGTTAGATTGTGGAATTGATTGGTGATTGTCTGCGGCAGGTAACCTGATTTCCCTGACACAATCAACTGTAGAGGTGACAGTCAACTGTGTCACTTCTATGTACACACTGGCAGTCGTGATGTCTCAATGAGTTTTAATTACTGTTAGGAGGGGGCTTCAAATGAAAACCTGAAGTGTTTTTTTTTTAATTTTTGGGGTGAATATATTCTGAACAGGGTTCCATATGTTGCTGTTATGTAGCCGGGGGTGGGGTTGGGGTGAGCGCTCAACCTTGCATAAATACCCCAATGGCTCGTGCATTCATCACCTATGCAGCAAAAGTCCAACTCCTGGCTTTCTCGTGGCGGAACTGTTATAACTAACAGGAGAAGGGGGCGGCAGCGAGTCACTGGCGCCGAGAAATAACCAGAAGGCTCTAGATGTGCATGCACGTACATGCATGCGCAGACATGTGTGTGTGTGCGCGTACACACCTAAACTCAAGTAAGGCCACAGTCTGCTCTAGCAAAGGAAAGGTGCGATAGACGAAGGTAACCAGCCAGGAGGCACACCACAGAAACCAGGATGCCACACAATTACGCCATGAAATATGTCGACTACAGCTAAATATTATGGTGCTCGCCATGCTTTGGACCCCCAGGCAGGTGCAGTGCCGGGCCCTATGCCTCGAAAAGGTCCAACCACAACTACTGGAGGTCCTTCTCAAATGTCTTGTGGAGCCAGGGGACCTGAGAATAGAACTGCTGAATGAACTAAAAAAGACAGTTAAATTCATACAAGAGACAACATTGCAGTTAGAAACATATTTCAAGTGAACGAAAGAAGAAAAAAATAATGTTCTGAACAAAAAATGTAAAGAACAAATGTATCATTTTTCGATGTAGTCACCAATGCATTATGTGCAAGTCCTCCAGCGCTGATAAAGTGCTTGTATTCCTGTAGAAAAAAAAATACTCTGGGGTCACTGTTTGGCGTGTCTGACCCAGTCGTGTACAGTCTGTCACAGAAGGCACGCCATTTTGAAACTTCCTACTCGACTCATACACTTGCTGGACTGACAGGCATGCATCGCCATAGTGGACCTTCATCCGTCGATGAATTTCTATTGGTTTCACCCCTTCACTGACTAAAAAAAAAGGATAACAGAATGCTGCTCCGCTTTGGTGCATGTCAAAAGTGGGGCGACCATTTTTGAACTGTCGTTATGACATCACAGTGTTTGTCTGTGCTGGGATGTCACATGCTTAGCACTATTGACATCCTTAGCACTACTGACATTCTTAACAATAATATTGACAGGTTATAAGACAATGACATGGTTATTGTCATTTCTAGAACACTTTTAAGGTTTTCAATTGAAGCCCCCTCATACATTGTGTTGTTTTCTAAAACAGCAGTGAGAAGGACACTTGTTCGCTTATGTGGTGTTGTATAAAACATCAGCTTGCTGGGCATGTTTTTTACTGACTTGTCTTGTTTGAAACAGTTGTGTGACATATTCTTACATGTGTTGTTCTTTTCTGAAACAATCGAATGAACGAACGAACGAACAATCTTTATTTTCAAAGGGTTAAGAATTGGGCACACAGGCCCGTCTGACATTCTGCCCTTCTTCTCTATTTCCTCGCATACATTCTTTCATTTAACATCACTTATGAAGCAAATCTTTGACAATAAAAGAACAATAAGCATTAAAACGCAGTGTTGAACATGGGCATTATAAATACGTAAGGAAGGTGTAATGTGCCATACATATGGGCATGTTTTTTTGGTTAGTTGTCGTTTGAGATAATTTACCATTATTATTGTCTTTTTTGTTTGTTTAAATGAAGGGCACTTAGGTGTGTATGGTGTTCTTTTATAGGTAGTGTGGTAGGAGGAGCTTTTACATGTGTGTGGTGTTCTCTTTTGAAACAGCAGTGTGACGGACACTTTTGCTTATGTGTGAAGGACACATACGTATGTGTGGTGTATTTTCTGAAGCAGTAGAGTGAAAGACACACATGTATGTGTGGTATACTTCTGAAGAAATAAAATAAGGGACATATACATATACGTGGTGTATTACCGAAGCAATAGGGTGAAGGACATATGCGTATATGGTGTATTTCCTGAAGCAGTAGAGTGAAGGACGCTTACATATGTGTGGGGTTCTTCTCTGAAACAATATAGTGAAGGATACTTATATGTGTGTGATGTTCTTTATCTAAAACAGCACTATTACAATCATGTGATCTTCTTTTCTGGCACTTTTACTCATGTGCCATGTTCTCAAATAACAGTGTGGTGGGCACTTTGTTAATGTGTGCTTATATAATTTTATTCCTAAGCAAAAACCAAAAAAAAGCATGCAAGCACGTGCACACATCTGCATTTCAGTGACATTCCTGGCTTATGTCTGCCTATCTATGTCTGCCTGTCTATCTCTGTCTGCCTGTCTTATCTCTTGCATATGTCTGTCCATGATGGTCTGAGCACTCTCCAGGCTCTACATAATGTGCCACTAGTCTACCAGCTGTCAGTGTTTCGTTCCCCTACATCAGGAGTCATTCTAGGGAGTCTCCGTGGCGAAGTGGTCAAGCCGTTTGACTCAGGCTCTGAAGGTTGTGGGTTTGATTCCAGGCTGTGTCCTTTGGTTCACGAGTGAATTTTTTGGGAGACTCCTGGGGGTCATTGCTGGAGCTAGGGAGTTCATGCTTTGTGTGACGCTTTCCGCGCTGAGGAAAGAGACTGAGCCAAATGGGATAAAAACCTGGTGCAATGAAGTCGACCTGTAGACTTTTAAACGACTTTTTAAAAACGTTTTACGTAATTTTGCAAGAACTCTTGGTCTTGCCTTTATTACCGAAGATATGTTGCATACTCACATCTCCGTCTTGTAGAATGCTACATTGACCTTACCTGTTCTACATATTTTACCCGTTATTAAATCTCCCGCCCGTGATACTGAATGAATTCAGCAGTAAATGGCATACAGGCAACCACAGATTTTACAGTTGCTTAAAATTACGTATTTGAAGGCTTTTAGAAAGTGCTTCCTGAAACCAAAATGTTTTGCTAAATGTCAAAATATTGCTAGAAACTTTAAAATGTCTCCCAAGGAAGCCACAGAGAGAATATAGTTGATCAGGGAAGCTACTAAAATAACAAGGTCTTGTTTTTGTTTGTTCTCTTTTAACTTGCGTAGTCCAACTGGACTCTTTATTTGTGTGTGGGGTAGCTTTCCTTTTTACCAGTGTCCCCCGTGGATCAGGCAAATCCACTCCGACTTCAGAGGTTCTTGTAATTAACATCCCCAGTGTTGAGTGTCCTTTCTTTGCACTCTTCTGTTACTACAATATCCAACAATTGCTGTAGATCTGCTGCATTATCCGCAACCAATATCGTGTGTCATTTGCATAGCATATATTGTTTATATTATAACCTCTGATTAGTATTCCTGGCTTCCCTTTGATCTCTCTCATTATTACTTCGCTGTAGAGGGAGAAGAGATCCTGTGACAAGACACATCCCTGTCTAGCTTTATCTATTCATAACTGCTTTCTTTGTTTCCCATTTTAATTGCTGCTACTTGGTTCAAGTAAATATTTTTTATTATTCTGAGATTCTTCCCATAAATGTTAGTATCTTCCAACATTTTAATCAGATCGTCATGTTTTACTTTATCAAATGCCTTAGTATAATTTATGAAGCACAAATATATGTCTTTCTGTTTCTCTGTTGATCTTTCTATTAGTGTCCGTAATGTATATATTGCATTGTTTGTACCCTTTCCTTCCACAAAACCATACTGTTCTTCACCAATTTCTATTTTTATTTTCTTTCTTGTTCTTTTCATTATAATTCTGAGTAGAAGCTTAGTAACATGGTTTATGAGGTTAATTGTACGAAAATCTTCGCATTGCTCCTGGTCTTTTTGGTATAGCTATAAATACAGATTTCAGCATATCACTGGGTAAATATCCACTGCTGTAAATATCATTCAATATTTTCGTTAATGTATCTACTCCAAGTTTTCCCAGTACTTCTAATTCTTCTATTGTGATTCCATCTAGTCCAGCTGTTTTTCCTTTCTTCATATGTTTAATAACGCCGACTTCTTCTTTTAGAATAGGTGGACCCCACAGAAGTCGGATGGTCAGCCTAACTGCACTAGAACGCAGCTATGCTGTAAACAGGCACAACGCAATCACATCCGAAAAAACTCCGGGTGAGCGTAGAAGAAGAAGAATAGATGGACCTTCTAAGTTACTTTCTTCAGTTAATTCTTGCCTTTTTCCATCATATAATTCTCTTTTTTATACTCATTCCACCTCTTTATTATAGCATCTTCCTCCAATTATATCTTTCCTGTTTTTGATTTTAAACACCCTGAATTTATTTTTATTTTTCTTCCTGTGAGCTCACTAATTAGTCTGTGCATATGTTTTGTATCTTTAATAGAATTTAATTCAGTTTTCTTGCACTGCTTGTTTAACCAACTTTCTTTTGCCTTTGCCTTTACACTTTTTTTAATTTCTTTATTTATCTTAGCATATTCTTGTCATTTTTGCTATGTTTTCTTTTGACCATCAGCTGTAAGATATCTTCAGTCATCCATTTTTTCTTAGCATTTTGGTTTCACTCCGGTAATATTTCTTTGCTCGTTTGAATGGAGTCCCTTAACATTTTCCATTGTTCATTTATACTCTGTATTTTAGCTGTTGCATTGTACCTATTTTTCACAGTCACTCTGTATTCGTGAATTTCTTTATCTACTTTCAGAACCTCTTTATTAAGTCTCATGTTCTTAACCATTTTTTTCCCTCCTCTCTTTAGTCTTTTATTAGTCCACATAATGGTACATGATCACTATTACAGTCAGCGCCTAGCATTGTCTTTACATTAATTAACACATTCCTAAACCTTTTATTAATAAGTATGTAGTCAATTTGGTTGAGTATTGTCTTATCAGGGCTTTTCCGTGTGTAAAGTCGTCTTTTATGGTGTTTAAACCAGGTTTTTCCAATTATCATATCATTGACATTTGCCCATTCTATTAGTTTCTCTCCTCTTTCATTTTTTTTGGTACCTAAACCATAATTCCTCACTACATCCTCCATTTTCCCGTTCCTACTTTTGCATTAAAATCTCCTAGTATTATTTTTATTTCTTGTGATTTAATTTGAGACATCGCCATGTCTACTTCATCTTAAAGTGTTGTATTTCTTCATCACTACTGCTTGTTGTTGGTGCGTATACTTGTACAATATTTATATCTATTGGTTTGCCTTTCATTTTTACCACAATAACTCTATCTGAAATACACCAGTAACCATTAATTGACTTGGCTGTTTTTTCTGGCACAGAAACATAATGTGTAACGATGGAATGCCTTGTAATGACATGGCTAGAATGCTTGCCAGCCAACCTGGCAGTCATGTGCTTGAATTCATCTTCAGACGGATGTTTATAAAAAACAAATTGACAGGGGCTTCCTGATCAACCTAGCGTTAAACAAAAATAAGTTAGTTGCATATCCTTTACATGGCATTGCAATCAACCCCAGCATTGTTTGGTTGTTTCAGATTTTTTGGCATGTTTATGTTCAGTAGTTTGCTATTGCTTTCTGAACGACTAGCACTCATACCATTGTATGAAAACCAGCACAAAGCGGTCTAAAACAAAATTAGCCGAGTGTGGTTTTGATCTACAGACCTATGTTATGGATCCAGCATGCTTCCTCTGCACCACTCTGCCAGTACGGCATTAAATCCATCCATCATGTGCCATGCCGATATGCGTGGGCGGTCATGATTCGCCATTTCACTCGATCACAGGTGTCGTGGATCAACTCAGTGTTCTTGTCTCGACCATCGGCATTAAAGAGGTATGAGAAAATGCTCTGGGAAATGAGGGCTGGTCACATCATTCCCCGAGAGACAATTGGTCTAGAATATGTAGAATCAGTACCATATACAGGGTGTATTTTTAATGACTCTGCAATGTTTGAAAATATTGCTGGTCCAAGTTTTGAATTTACCTATTATATTGCATGAACTTTACAGGGGGTGAATACAAAACTTGCACAGTCATTAAAAATACACCCTGTATATGGTACTATACCAATACACAGCAAGGCAGGGAAAAGGGTCTCCTTTAAAATATTGCATGTGTGTATATGTTAGCTAGCCACTGTTTTATTTCCCACTAACCCCAGGTTAGACAAGGAATGACAAGGACAGAGAAAGAGTAGTATGGGAGAGTGAGAGAAAGAAAGAGGGAAGAGGTAAAAATCATTATTATGAAGAAAAAATGACATCCATATAATAAATGGTTGATGCTTTGGAATGAATGTGAAAACCTCTTATCTGCCATTCATCAGTCTACATTAGACGCTGCTCAAGTATGTAGCCCAGCGCAATAAATCCACGCAGCCTATCAGACTTGAGAGGATTAATTTGCTGGCCAATGTTTGCTTATCGCCTGTTTTCTTTACTCTCTCGTCTACCACTCTCCCTTGTCATCTTCCCAGCAAAAGTGAAATTCGTGCCTCCCTTTATGACGATGCCGACTCTACATAGAAATCAATAGTAATTATTTGTGTTGAAAACTCTTAGATGGCAAAAGGAGCCTGGGATTATAAGGAGAAACCGTCGTACGCTTATAGATTACGAAGATTGGTAATGTAACCCAGTTTTTCCTGTAGCCATTCCTGTCTACTTTAGTTATTCCTTTCGTCTCACTCATTTTGATTTTCCTGTTCAGTAATTTATCTTCTTCTTTTTCCTTTTTGAGATCGCTGTCTTTGATATTACCAGACAGATGAAGTGTCATGATGAACTAAACCGTGTTTTTTAGTTCCCCATTAGTTCCTACAACTGAGAGTTTAGTGTTAATTCAGAGGCCAGTATATCTTGCTTGGTAATCTATCTCCCATAATGCTTGCGGGAATTTGTGTGCCATTTTAGTATTTCATCGTGTGTTGGTCTGTAATTTGTTTATGTCATTTTGACAGTGGCATCTGGAATTTTCTAATGTTGATATTTAAGCATTGAGCACAACCCACTGCTGGCAACGATGATCGTATTCCGGTACGAACATAAGGCCTTGTGCATGTCAATGTGGAAGCTCTAGACTCGAGTTTCGCTCTCGTTTGAGCTCGTCAGTAGTGCATATCCTTGACTGGGCGCTGGATCAAACCCGGATCACTGGTGTGTGACGTGGGTGTGTAACCACTAAACCACGCGGCACATGCTAGACGCAACCAAATTATCACACTAGAATATCGCAGTGTCACCCATCGTAGGCTATAAATCAATTTTTTAGGAAAAAACAATAAATCAATTTGATTATTGCTTGCTGGACTTTAGGCGGCCTGATGTGCCTTGCCAGTCAAGAAGATCTGATCATGCGGGGCCACATTGATTGATGGATGTCAGTCGCGGCGATCGGGCAAATTTTGAGCTATAGCCTACAATCGGTGACGTTGCGCTATTCTAGTTTGAGAATTTGGTTGCTTCTATCGTGTGCTGTGTGGTTTAGTGGTTATACACTCACGTCATACGCCAGTGATCCAGGTTTGATCCCGGGTCCAGTCAAGGATATGCACTACTGACGAGCTCAAACGAGAGCGAAATTCGAGTCTAGCTCTTCCAAATTAACGTGGACAAGGCCTTAGGTTCGTACCGGAATACGATCAGCTTTGCCAGTTGTGGTTTGTGCTTAATCTTTAAATCTCAAATCTCGAAAATAAACACAAATAAATCAATTTAATATTATTCATGGAACTGTAATCTTGTCTAGTAGTTCTCTCTGTCCCTCTAGCATTGACCATCTTGTCTAGTAGTTCTCTCTGTCCCTCTAGCATTGACCATCTTGTCTAGTAGTTCTCTCTGTCCCTCTAGCGTTGACCATCTTGTCTAGTAGTTCTCTCTGTCCCTCTAGCGTTGACCATCTTGTCTAGTAGTTCTCTCAGTCCCTCTAGCATTGACCATCTTGTCTAGTAGTTCTCTCTGTCCCTCTAGCGTTGACCATCTTGTCTAGTAGTTCTCTCTGTCCCTCTAGCATTGACCATCTTGTCTAGTAGTTCTCTCTGTCCCTCTAGCGTTGACCATCTTGTCTAGTAGTTCTCTCTGTCCCTCTAGCGTTGACCATCTTGTCTAGTAGTTCTCTCTGTCCCTCTAGCATTGACCATCTTGTCTAGTAGTTCTCTGTCCCTCTAGCGTTGACCATCTTGTCTAGTAGTTCTCTCAGTCCCTCTAGCATTGACCATCTTGTCTAGTAGTTCTCTCTGTCCCTCTAGCGTTGACCATCTTGTCTAGTAGTTCTCTCAGTCCCTCTAGCATTGACCATCTTGTCTAGTAGTTCTCTCTGTCCCTCTAGCGTTGACCATCTTGTCTAGTAGTTCTCTCTGTCCCTCTAGCGTTGACCATCTTGTCTAGTAGTTCTCTCTGTCCCTCTAGCGTTGACCATCTTGTCTAGTAGTTCTCTCAGTCCCTCTAGCATTGACCATCTTGTCTAGTAGTTCTCTCTGTCCCTCTAGCGTTGACCATCTTGTCTAGTACTCTCTGTCCCTCTAGCGTTGACCATCTTGTCTAGTAGTTCTCTCAGTCCCTCTAGCATTGACCATCTTGTCTAGTAGTTCTCTCTGTCCCTCTAGCGTTGACCATCTTGTCTAGTAGGTCTCTCTAGCGTTGACCATCTTGTCTAGTAGTTCTCTCTGTCCCTCTAGCATTGGCCATCTTGTCTAGTAGTTCTCTCTGTCCCTCCAGCATTGACCATCTTGTCTAGTAGTTCTCTCTGTCCCTCTAGCATTGACCATCTTGTCTAGTAGTTCTCTCTGTCCCTCTAGCATTGACCATCTTGTCTAGCAGTTCTCTCTGTCCCTCTAGCATTGATTTAACATTGCCTTGAAGCATTTTCCTGCTACGTGTCTGTGACGTCAGATTTTGTAGGCTTGAGATCAAGGAGGATTAGGTGGTCACGCTTTCCTCATTTTGGCAAGTGATGAGCTCACTTGTCGAACCTGCGTCTGATCGTGTTTATGACATCTTCAGCAGAATTTGCTGTCGACTTCGCTAGCGCTCCCTGCTCAGCATTGGCTTAGCACAGTGGTTCTCAACCGGTGGGGAATTTTATGGTTTCCGGGGGGGGGGGGGGGGGGGGGGGGGGGGGGGGGGGGGGGAAATGAAGACCATTTCAAGATCGCGTTAATACAAGAACCGATTACTTGATATTGTTTTTCCCTTCATACTTTACAGTTATGTATGTCTCATCCTTCTAAAATTCATTTTATAAAGTAAGTAGACCCACAAATCATGTTTTATGTGGATGTCTAGACTTGTTTTAGTATATGCTATTAAATTTACCTTCCATTTTTACGTATACTGTGTAGGGGTGGGGGATTTTTAGATAGGAAATATGAAAAGGGGGGAATGATGTTCTGAAAATACAGTGAAGGAGGGCACGGGCCAAATTTTTTGATAGGAAAGGGGAATGACATTCTGAAAATATGGTGAAGGGGCGCACGGGCCAAAAAAGGTTGAGAACCACTGGTTTAGCAGAATGTTGTTTCTTTGTGTGTTCTAAGTTTGGTCTTGTTCAGTAGTTCTTCTTTGTTCACATTCAGACAAATATGAATGGATGCAAAGAAAGCAGCAGTCAATCCCTACATAGGTTGTCCTCAAATGAGAGGGTGTGGGCCAAAATAATATTCTCTCGTCTGCATGTTGGCTGTCGTGTTACCAGTTCCACAGTTATATTCATCTGTATCTTCATTCTTTAGTTTATTAAACACTAGCTGACACGGCCCGGCTTCGCCCAGACTGGTGGGGAGCATCTCATTTAATTCATATAAGTAGTCATATAAGCTCCCGTTCCCGACTGTCTGTCTGTCTGTCTATCTATCTGTCTGTCTGTCTGTCTGTCTGTCTGTCTGTCTGACCCGGCCCAGCCCATGGTGGAGAGCATCTCATTTAAATCATATAAGTAGTCATATAAGATCCCGTTCCCGACTATCTGTATGTCTGTCTGTCTTGGGTAAATGGAGGAGGGAGGAGGAAGAGGGAGGTGGAGGAGGGAAGAGGAGGGAGGAGGAAGACAGGAGAATAGGAGGGAGGAGGAGGGATTAGGAAGAGGAGGGAGGAGTAGGGTGGAGGAGGAGGGGGAGGAGGAGGGAGGAGGAAGAGGGAGGAGGAGATCGCAGGAGGGAGGAGGAGAGGGAGGAGGAGGAAGGAGAGGGAGGAGGAGGAGGAGAGAGTAGGCGGAGGGAGCAGGAAGAAGGAGGAAGAGGGAGGAGAAGGAGGAGGGAGGAGTAGAGAGTGGAAGGAGGGAGGAGGCGGAGGAAGAGGATGAGGGAAGAGGATGGAGAGGGAGGAGGTAAGGAGGGAGGAGGGGATGAGGAGGAAGAGGGAGGAGGAGGAATGTGAAGGGAGGAGGAGGGAGGAGGTAGTAGAGAGAGGGAGGAGAGAATGGAGGAGGAGGGGATGAGGAGGAGAGGGAGGAGGAG
>OY992890.1:10238505-10281005 GCA_963921405.1 Cepaea hortensis
AGGGAGGAGGAGGAAGAGGAGGGATGGAAGAAGGAGGAGGAAGAGGGAGGAGGAGGAGGGAGAGGGAGGAAGAGGAAGGAGGAGGAAGAGTTAGCCTGTTGAGGCCTGTTGACAGTCTGAAGATTGGCTCAATATCTCATCACATCTTGTTCCTCTAGTAACTTGCGGTGTCGAGGTGAAGCATAAACAGCGGGAGAGTACCCTTTTATAGGCTGCATATATCAAGATTCCCATGGACTGTTATTCTACCCTTTTATAGGCTGCATATATCGAGATTCCCATGGACTGTTATTCTACCCTTTTATAGGCTGCATATATCAAGATTCCCATGGACTGTTATTCTACCCTTTTATAGGCTGCATATATCGAGATTCCCATGGACTGTTATTCTGCCCTTTTATAGGCTGCATATATCGAGATTCCCATGGACTGTTATTCTACCCTTTTATAGGCTGCATATATCGAGATTCACATGGACTGTTATTCTGCCCTTTTATAGGCTGCATATATCGAGATTCACATGGACTGTTATTCTACCCTTTTATAGGCTGCATATATCGAGATTCCCATGGACTGTTATTCTACCCTTTTATAGGCTGCATATATCGAGATTCCCATGGACTGTTATTCTACCCTTTTATAGGCTGCATATATCGAGATTCCCATGGACTGTTATTCTACCCTTTTATAGGCTGCATATATCGAGATTCCCGTGGACTGTTATTCTACCCTTTTATAGGCTGCATATATCGAGATTCCCATGGACTGTTATTCTGCCCTTTTATAGGCTGCATATATCAAGATTCCCATGGACTGTTATTCTACCCTTTTATAGGCTGCATATATCGAGATTCCCATGGACTGCTATTCTACCCTTTTATAGGCTGCATATATCGAGATTCCCATGGACTGTTATTCTACCCTTTTATAGGCTGCATATGTCGAGATTCCCATGGACTGTTATTCTACCCTTTTATAGGCTGCGTATATCGAGATTCACATGGACTGTTATTCTACCCTTTTATAGGCTGCATATATCGAGATTCCCATGGACTGTTATTCTACCCTTTTATAGGCTGCATATATCGAGATTCACATGGACTGTTATTCTGCCCTTTTATAGGCTGCATATATCGAGATTCCCATGGACTGTTATTCTGCCCTTTTATAGGCTGCATATATCGAGATTCCCATGGACTGCTATTCTGCTCTTTTATAGGCTGCATATATCGAGATTCCCATGGACTGCTATTCTGCCCTTTTATAGGCTGCATATATCGAGATTCCCATGGACTTTTATTCTGCCCTTTTATAGGCTGCATATATCGAGATTCCCATGGACTGTTATTCTACCCTTTTATAGGCAGCATATATCGAGATTCACATGGACTGTTATTCTGCCCTTTTATAGGCTGCATATATCGAGATTCCCATGGACTGTTATTCTGCCCTTTTATAGGCTGCATATATCGAGATTCCCATGGACTGCTATTCTGCTCTTTTATAGGCTGCATATATCGAGATTCCCATGGACTGCTATTCTGCCCTTTTATAGGCTGCATATATCGAGATTCCCATGGACTTTTATTCTGCCCTTTTATAGGCTGCATATATCGAGATTCCCATGGACTGTTATTCTACCCTTTTATAGGCAGCATATATCGAGATTCCCATGGACTGTTATTCTACCCTTTTATAGGCAGCATATATCGAGATTCCCATGGACTTTTATTCCCTCTGTCCTTCATTTGCATGGTCATCTACTTCTTCTTTCGTTCCTTTTAGTCTGTACATCATTGCTTGTGGTATACTGTCAGTTGGTAGCTTCATTATTATTTTTCCTTGAGCAGTATTCGTCTGAAAACTGTAACTTGTTCTTTTTGGTTGAGTTGTTAATATGCTTCATCTTTCTGGTAACCTGGATGTTCTGATTTCCAAGTGGTTCTATAATTGCTTCTTAAAAATCTCTTGGCCTCATAGTAGGTTATGATTATCTCAAGATACCATATGTAGTAGTCCCCTCATTCACCTATACCATTGTTGTAGCCCAGGTGAATGAAAGAAGTATGTTGATCATTTTCTCCCTGTAAGCCGAAACATGTTATATTACCTTCAGAAATCACGTTATGTTTGTATTGTCCATTAACATAATTCCCAAAATATCTGACTGAAATTGTTTCCCTACAAATATTACAGCTTTTCTGTAACTGGACACAGCTAGAAATATCTTGTTTAAGATCAGCGGAAGAAAAATGATGACTTCCGCGTGTCAAGCCTGTCCATTCATTGCTACCCCACCTCCCCTTTATCTGTGTCTTTTTAACACGCAAGCAACAATTAATGCCTATTACACTAATACGTTTTCTCTTTCTCTTCTGTTTTTTTATTTCCCTTCTCTGAAAGAAATTGGTTAAAATGGCTGTATAGTTATGTCGATTCTGGAATTGAAAGGGAAGAATGAACTAGGTCAAGTTAATTATCTTAAGACATTTCGATCCATCTTAGGAGTGAGGATTCTTGTTTGTCTTGGCTCAAGCTGGTGTTTCATTTGTAACAACCTCTCTCTTTCTCTGTCTGTCTGTCTGTCTCACGCTCTCTTCTTCCAGCTGTCTCTAAACCGAGGCTTTGACAAGATAGTTTTTCTTTCTGGTGTTCATTATTGTGATTTCATATTTATCCATCTCTTCTTACCAGGTTCTCTTTGTCATTGTGTTTCTTTTTTTATAATTGTGCTGCTCTGGTCTTTTATAATTGTACATATCTCCTTTTTGTAATTCTGTTTATCTGGTCTTTGTAATTGGGTCTCTGATATTTGTAAATGTGTTTTTCTGGCCCTTGTAATTGTTGTTTTCTGGTCTTTGTAATTGTGATTTTCTGGCCTTTGTAATTGTGTTTTGTTAGTCTTTGTAATTGAGTCTCTGGCCTTTGTAAATGTGTTTTTCTGGCCTTTGTAATTGTTTTCTGGCCTTTGCAGTTGTGTATTTCAGGCCTTTGTAATTGTGTTTTTCTGGCCTTTGTAACTGTGTTTTTCTAGGTAATTGTGTTTTGCTAGGTAATTGTGTTTTGCTAGTCTTTGTAATTGAGTCTCTGACCTTTGTAAATGTGTTTTTCTGGTCTTTGTAATTGTGTTTTTCTGGTCTTTGTAATTGTGTTTTTCTGGCCTTTGTAATTGTGTTTTGCTAGTCTTTCTAATTGAGTCTCTGGCCTTTATAAATGTGTTTTTCTGGCCTTTGTAATTGTTTTCTGGTCTGTGTAATTGTGTTTTGCTGGTCTTTGTAATTGGGTCTCTGCCCTTTGTAATTGTTTTTTTCTGACCCGTGTAATTGTTTCTGTGTCTTTTGGAATTGCCTTTCTGGCTTTTGTAATTGTGTCTCTGGCCTTTGTAACTGTGTCTCTGGTTTTTGTAATTGTGTCTCTGGTCTTTGTAATTGTGTCTCTGGTTTTTGTAATTGTGTCTCTGGTTTTTGTAATTGTGTCTCTGACTGTGGCACAGTGACAAGTACATTGGCCTGGTGTTTGAATCCCCAAGGAAGTGGGGATTAAAAAAAAAATTTGGACCTGGGCTCGGTGGTTACCCTGCCTATGATGAGTACCTAGAATATTCTGGGGGAAGTGAAGGTGGTGACATTAGCTACACCACCCACCGAGTGGCAGTTGTTCTAGAAAAATCTTATCTGTTTGTCCATCCACACACACACACACACACGCACGCACACGCGTGTGCACATGATTGTTTAGTGGTTACTGAGGTTTGATCCCCGACCGTGACAGATTATGTGAAGGCCACTGCCCCTCTTGAGTATACTCAGTCTCATAAAATGGTTGCCAGACAGCAATTTCAGAATTGTTTGAGAAGAAAAGGCGAGGAAGAGGACTGAGCATCCACCTCATTGTGTCCCGGTCTGAAATAAATATAATGCCAGATGCGTATCACACGTTAGACAGTTAAAATAAGTCTAAAGCCTGATGTGTAGCACACATTAAACAGTTAAAATAAGTCTAAAGCCTGATGTGTAGCACACATTAAACAGTTAAAAGCTAGTTTCAGATCCTCTAAAGGACATTGCAGTCAGCCCCAGAATTTTTTGTGATTTACTAGGCAAGTTTACATTCAGTAGTTTGCCATTGCTTTCTGAATGACTGATGCTCATATCATTGTATGAAAATCAACCAAGGCGGTCTGCTTCCGAATTGCTTACAGGTGTAATTCAAATGCGGGATTGCAAATTTTTTTTTGCGTGATAGCGTTCGTAACACTTTTGCCACAGCGGTGGTTTATCACATGTAGAAAAACTAAATGTAGACAAAACTTGACTGAAATATCTCAACACCATTGGATAGAGACAACAGACATCACTCATGGATAGACAAACCAAACCAAACAATGACTGTTAGGATATCTCATCAACCCAGTTCAAAAAGGGATATAGGACAGGAGACTAAAATGTCTCAGTGTAAGTTAATCTAAATCTTTGTCTAAAAGAGGATAGAGTAAACACGACTGTAAGTTAATTTTTAATCTGTGGCTATAAGAGGATACAGTAAACTAGATTGTATGTTAATTTAAATTTGTGGCTGTAAGAGGATATAATAAACAAGACCGAAAGTTAATTTAAATCCATGGCTATAAGAGGAAAGAGTAAACACAACTGTAAGTTAATTTAAATCTTTGGGTACAAGAGGGTACAGTAAACAAAACTATGTTAATTTAAATCTGTGGCTATAAGAGGATAGAGTAAACACAACTGTAAGTGAATCTAAATCTGTGGCTATAAGAGGATAGAATAAACGGAACAACTTTAAGACAATTTTACTTCCGATTCTATACGACGAATGACTTTGAATAAATGTTTCCCTGTCCTTCGAGCCTCCCAGCTGAATCTTTCGTGGAAGGATTTCACCTGTCGGTCGCCCATGAATTTAAATAACGTATTAGCACCAATCCCACGAAACTAGTGGTCAGCCGGTCTGTAAGTACATCGTGGCGACCACTCGCATAGAATATATCAGGCCAACTACGGCTCTGGGCGGTTGTCTAAGTCCACGCACTGCATTGACCAAGTACATTCAGTCAGTGTTTACTCTGTCATCATTATCTTTATGTGCCATGCCGATAAGCGTGGGTGGTCACGGTTGGCCATTTCACACGATCGCCAGTATTGTGTCAGCTCATTGTTCTTGTCCCCTTTATATCACGTGGTCAAGGAATCCGTGGATTTATCTCTTTGTCTTCCCAGTGCTCTTTCTCTACCGATCTTGCCTGTTGTCACTGAACTTTTTAAGTTGATTTCTCCTTATAATGTGCCTAACAGATCGTGACTGTTTACACCTAATTTCTCTAACCAGGTTACGGTTTTAATTTGTTTCTGGAAAGACTATCTCATTTGTGTTTCTCTCCGTCCGTGATATTCTTTGTATTTATCTTAGAAAGCACATTTCCTCTGCCGTTAGATGTTTCTAAACTTGCCTGCTTATTGTCCATGTTTCACATCCACATACCAGTGCAGGTTATGTATAGCACTTCTTATATAAGTGATGACATAGTTGATGTTTCATGTGGATGTTAGAGTTAGGTCACTACATGGCCAGTGATGACATAGTTGATGTTTCAGGTGGGTGTTAGAGTTAGGTCACGACCTGGCCAGTGATGACATAGTTGATGTTTCAGATGGGTGTTAGAGTTAGGTCACAGGCTAGCCAGTGATGACATAGTTGATGTTTCAGGTGGATGTTAGAGTTAGGTCACGACCTGGCCAGTGATAACATAGTTGATGTTTCAGGTGGGTGTTAGAGTTAGGTCACAGACTAGCCAGCGATGACATAGTTGATGTTTCAGGTGGGTGTTAGAGTTAGGTCACGACATGGTCATTGATGACATAGTTGATGTTTCAGGTGGGTGTTAGAGTTAGGTCACGACCTGGCCAGTGATGACATAGTTGATGTTTCAGATGGGTGTTAGAGTTAGGTCACAGGCTAGCCAGTGATGACATAGTTGATGTTTCAGGTGGATGTTAGAGTTAGGTCACGACCTGGCCAGTGATGACATAGTTGATGGTTCAGATGGGTGTTATAGTTAGGTCACAGACTAGCCAGTGATGACATAGTTGATGTTTCAGGTGCGTGTTAGAGTTAGGTCACGACCTGGCCAGTGATGACATAGTTGATGTTTCAGGTGGGTGTTAGAGTTAGGTCACTTCATGGCCAGTGATGACATAGTTGATGTTTCAGGTGGATGTTAGAGTTAGGTCACAGACTAGCCAGCGATGACATAGTTGATGTTTCAGGTGGGTGTTAGAGTTAGGTCACAGACTAGCCAGTGATGACATAGTTGATGTTTCAGGTGGATCTTAGAGTTAGGTCACAGACTAGCCAGTGATGACATAGTTGATGTTTCAGGTGGATGTTAGAGTTAGGTCACGACCTGGCCAGTGATGACATAGTTGATGTTTCATGTGGATGTTAGAGTTAGGTCATGACCTGACCAGTGATGATGTTAGAGTTAGGTCACAACCTGGCCAGTGATGACATAGTTGATGTTTCAGATGGGTGTTAGAGTTAGGTCACGACCTGGCCAGTGATGACATAGTTGATGTTTCAGGTGGATCTTAGAGTTAGGTCACAGACTAGCCAGTGATGACATAGTTGATGTTTCAGGTGGATGTTAGAGTTAGGTCACGACCTGGCCAGTGATGACATAGTTGATGTTTCAGGTGAATGTTAGAGTTAGGTCACGACCTCGCCAGTGATGACATAGTTGATGATTTAGGTGGGTGTTAGAGTTAGGTCACGACCTGGCCAGTGATGACATAGTTGATGTTTCAGGGTGGTGTTTGAGTTAGGTCACAGACTAGCCAGCGATGACATAGTTGATGTTTCAGGTGGGTGTTAGAGTTAGGTCACGACATGGTCATTGATGACATAGTTGATGTTTCAGATGGGTGTTAGAGTTAGGTCACGACCTGGCCAGTGATGACATAGTTGATGTTTCAGATGGGTGTTAGAGTTAGGTCACAGGCTAGCCAGTGATGACATAGTTGATGTTTCAGGTGGGTGTTAGAGTTAGGTCACAGACTAGCCAGTGATGACATAGTTGATGTTTCAGGTGAATGTTAGAGTTAGGTCACGACCTGGCCAGTGATGACATATTTGATGTTTCAAGTGGGTGTTAGAGTTAGGTCACTACATGGCCAGTGATGACATAGTTGATGTTTCAGGTGGGTGTTAGAGTTAAGTCACGACCTGGCCAGTTATGACATAGTTGATGTTTCAGGTGGGTGTTAGAATTAGGTCACGACCTGGTCAGTGATGACATAGTTGATGTTTCAGGTGGGTGTTAGAGTTAGGTCACGACCTGGCCAGTGATGACATAGCTGATGTTTCAGGTGGATGTTAGAGTTAGGTCACGACCTGGCCAGTGATGATGTTAGAGTTAGGTCACGACCTGGCCAGTGATGATGTTAGAGTTAGGTCACGACCTGGCCAGTGATGACATAGTTGATGTTTCAGGTGGGTGTTAGAGTTAGGTCACGACCTGGCCAGTGATGACATAGTTGATTTTTCAGGTGGATGTTAGAGTTAGGTCACAGACTAGCCAGCGATGACATAGTTGATGTTTCAGGTGGATGTTAGATTTAGGTAACGGCCTTAAATCTAAACATGACTGATGATGACGTAGTTGCAGCTTCAAGTGGACGAATACCACTTCTAGTGACACCATTGAGGGAAAATCCGGGAAAGTGAGCGTGATTTTTGTCTGCCAGAACGGAAGTAACTGTCAGGATGCAGCCAAGCAGTCACCAGTTTCCGATTCTAATTTCGTAAACAGCGAATAATAGGACGCAATGGATCTCGTAACAACGGCAACAAATGTATGCCGGAGACACACAACAGACAATAGATCTATCGCCAGACAATCACATACTGTCAAAGGCGGAGAAACAGTAATTTGTGTTTTCTCAGTTCATGGTGGGTGAACAGCGCCCACGTTTCTCTCAACTCATGTGGAAGAGCTATGGAAATGCCGGAATCAGCGCGTTTCATGTCTACCTAGATGAAAGTTATCGATTCTCATCTCCTATACAACATTATCATGTGCCCGGCGTAGGCGTTCATGCATATTCACAGATCTAGATCCCAGGTGTCCCGGATCAATTCTCTTGATGGTATTCCTACAGACTCTTGGTCTGCCCGTGCCTTTTTTACCTCTGATATTTCCAGTAGTCTCGACTTTTCCCAATATTACATAATCAAAGAACGCCAGGGTATTATCATGTGTACTGTCGGACGAGGGACGACGCATGGTTTCGTCGCTAGCTAAGTTGAGGGATAGATTAGCCACCTATTCATTCCTATGTCTAGTCAGGCGTACAAAATGTGACGACACTGTCATATCACATTCCTATGTCTAGTCAGGCGTACAAAATGTGACGACACTGTCATATCACATTCCTATGTCTAGTCAGGCGTACAAAATGTGACGACACTGTCATATCACAGACCCGTAACACGAAACTGCTGGGGACAAATTTAAATACAACTTTAAAGAACACTATTTGTCTCCTTATAAGCACTCGTTAGTTACTCTGGCAGTTCAGGTTATTCGCAACATTCGTCTTAGGAACCACGTCTCCGTTGCCTCCAAGTTCTTATTTATTTACGTTCCATGATTGACTGCCATATAGTAGAACAGGTTCTATATCATATTTCAGAACTCGCTTTCATACATTCAGACATAATGACCGATCTTTTCCTATACAGTGATATAGAGAACTGGTTGCTCACACCAGAAGAGGACAGTCTACATTCTTTGTGTACGTCATGAGAAGGGGAAAGCTGGAGTATGTTGTCACAATGGGAATGCCGGAGGAGAGGAGAGACGGGGGAGACCAACATAGAAGATGCTGGACCGTTTATATCATGGCATGGAGGAACATCGATATCAGAAATGAATGGCAGTACACGAGACAGAAGGTTGCGGACAGACATGATCACCAGCGCCACACGACATGGACTATAAGAGGATTGGCAGTACACAAGACAGAAGGCTGTGGACAGACATGATCACCAACGCCACACGACATGGACTATAAGAGGATTGGCAGTACACAAGACAGAAGGCTGTGGACAGACATGATCACCAACGCCACACGGCATGGACTATAAGAGGATTGGTAGTACACAAGACAGAAGGCTGTGGACAGACATGATCACCAACGCCACACGACATGGACTATAAGAGGATTGGTAGTACACAAGACAGAAGGCTGTGGACAGACATGATCACCAGCGCCACACGACATGGACTATAAGAAGATTGGCAGTACACGAGACAGAAGGCTGTGGACAGACATGATCACCAACGCCACACGACATGGACTATAAGAAGATTGGCAGTACACGAGACAGAAGGCTGTGGACAGACATGATCACCAACGCCACACGGCATGGACTATAAGAGGAAGCAGAATCAATCAGTCAGTCAGTCAGGGGCCGTCCCCACAATGAAGGTTGTCTGCAGTGGATCTGCAACACTGTCTGTCTGTCACCTTGATTGTACATTCTGTCAAACTGTAGTTCGTCCATCTCTTGATATCTTCTCACTTGTATTGTTGTCTACCTCTTGCTCGCTTTTTAAGAGTATCTTTTAACGTGACCGAAATATTTCACTTGCCTCTTTGTCAGCACTTTCATCAACTCTCATTTTATTTCCAGTTTTTCAAAAACCTCTGTGTTTGATTGTTTTTATTTCCGTGAAATGCGACCTGTTCCTGTGCATATCCACATCTCCAGGGCCTCTATTCGACTTTCTAATTGCTTGTCCATTGTCCTGGCTTCCGCGCCATTTAGTAGTTTTTGGATATATATACAGTTTGAAAATTCTCATTTAATACTGATTTCATGCTGCTGAAAGCATTCTTAACCATTCCTATTCTCTTTTTGATTTCTTTTTCACTTCTGCTACCATCTGTTATTACATGTTCAAGATAGAAGAAACTTGCTCTTTGTTCTAGTATCTCCCCGTTTACTGTGATGTTCATTGATGTCCTCTCTTTTCCACTGCTAATTATCAGTTTTCGTGGAAGCATAATACATAAATAAATAACTCAACAAGCCAGGTTTCGCAACATCTGCAAATGGATCTCCCAAGACGCGCGTGCAATGAAAGGCAAAGACAACAATAATTTATGTAATCTCGGATATGTAGCAGCGCGCATGGGCGTGCGCGCATGTTTGTATGTGGATGCATTGTACTCCTGATTACACGCGCCAGATTCTAATACAAGACAAATTACGCTAACGCTGTGCCGCCATTATTAGCCAGTCTATGATCCGCCTAAGCCGCAACAGACATGAAAGGCAAAGAAAGAATAATAATTCGTGTAATTTCAGAAGTATTACATGACGAATGTCAGTGGTTACATCCCCGCGCGCATGTGTATGTGTGTGTGCGTATGTTTACCCCGAATTACAACGCCGGAGATGGAAATAGGCCATTGATTTCTTCACTGAAGTAAGCCTGCTGGAAACCTTTGCTGTCTTTCCCTTCGCTTGCCAGGCGCGTGGTTTGTGCGCGGCTTCTCACCCCAAGTTGGATTCCCGCTCCTTTTTAGCCGCCAATACTTTCCCGATTTACCCGCCTGTTGTTATCTGTTGGGAGCGTAGTGGCTTGACGCTCGGGTTCCGCTCTGATGGCCATGGGTTCGGATCTGTATCGGGGCGGATCTTTTACAATTGCCCTGGGCTCCCCTCCAGTGTTGCCATCTCTCTTTGATGAAAAAGCACCAAAATCGACCCAAAAAAGCACAAATTTTTTTTGGAAAGCACAAAAACAAAAAAGCACCAACTGTGTTTATTACAAATGTAACAAGGTAGCACAGTGTAATTTATCATTATCACTTCATATTACAATGAAGTTTATTCCAGACCCGCCAAATCCCAATCAGAACTACCCTCGAGCCAAAAAAGCACCAAATTGCAATAATATTTTGGGGGAAATCATTAAAACAAGCACTGGCGGTATTCATTCTTAATGTTATAAAGTAGCACATTATAATTTATTATTATCACTGAATATTAGAATGAAGTTTATTCCAGATCTGCCAAATCTCAGTCAGACAACTCCTCTTCAGTTTCTGTAGCTATTTCTTGCTGTGTTTGCTCTTGCAATGATGATGATGATGATGATGATGATGATTGAAAGAAACGTGTATATGATTCCTGTGATCCAGTTTTTCGTAGAATATCCTTAGGTAGTTTTTAATCATGACAGCATTTGCCATATCTTTTCATTCCATATCTAATAGTCAAAACAGCTGTCAAACTCTTTATGCTCAGTCTATTCCGCAATTTTGATTTTATAATTCCCATATGACTGAAAATACGTTCCACGTCCGCATTAGAATGAGGTAAAATGAGCACAGTTAAAGCTAAATCTGTAAGATCTTGGAAAGGATTTTCACTGGTGGCATCCCTGTATGAGGCTATTTCTGCCCACAGTCCAAGTATGTCAGAGGTCTGTGTCCACTGCATATGATGAAGTTTTCTTCACTGGAAATCGATGCGGGTGAGAGTAGCTGCATCTTCTACAAACATTTTAGCAAGATCCAATATGCAGGGCATCATTGGCTGTAGACATTCACTTCCACTAAGACATGACATGGACTGCAAAACTCGAACGTTATCGGGCAAACGTAATCGCAGCTGTGTCAACAGCTCTATTAAAAACTGGATGCACCTTCCACGAATTTCTTTCTCATCAGGAAACTTGTAGCCTGCTATTTCTTTCTCAAACACATAACCTAGATTGGGATTAGGATCTAAGTAATCTTGAATAGCATCACTTTCTGTTATTTTTCCCCCCCAGGAATAGCAATCGTTGAACTGATAGAATCAGTAAGTTGGACAATATCGCTGAGTAGTTTTGTTGGATCCTGTATATCTGCTTCAAATTTCTTATTCACACTTTGAACTTCTCCGAGAATATGCTTGAGAAATATGAGATACACATAGTATTTCATGTCGTTAAACATATAATTTAGAAGTTCTGCTGTATAACAACGCTCATTGAGTCTTGCTATATCAAAATGAGTTCTGAGCTCGACCCACTGCTGCAATATTCTGACAGTGGCAGATTGAATGGACATCCATCGTGTCTGGCTTAATTGAACAATCTTCAGCGGATGTTGTCCATCATTTATTGAAGCAAAAAGCTCCCTGTACTTTGCTTGACGAAGACTTGAGTGAGAAAACCAGTTATATGTTTCTCTAATCATGAACTCTATATTCCTTGGCAGACAAGCAGCTGCAGCCTGCGACACTGCCAGCTGAAGGGAATGACATAACACACCTAACTAGTACCAGATGAGGAGCTACGGATTTTAATTTTGTATATACTCCATTGTTTACACCTGTCATGGCAGATGCATTGTCATTGGCGAGTGCAACTAGTCTTTGCAACTCAAGTCCATTCTTGTTTAAACAATCTTTTAACGCATTGCATATTGCGTGCGCGTTGCAGTCACTCACTTCAACTAAATCGTATTAAAGGGAGTTAAGTTACTTGAATATTGCACGGTAATGTACTCAGACGGTTTTACTCCCTCGCTTCAGTTCAAATTCGGCTTTTTAGTGTCCCCAAAATGATTTTTTAAAGTAATTTGTACTCACCCCAAAAAGCATTAAAAAGCACCCCAAAAAATTGTGAAGCACCAAATTAGCGCGGCTGCGCAAAATGAAAAATTTTGGCACTAAATGACTTGAAAAATCACTAAATTAGTGCGAAAAGCGTCAAAATGGCAACACTGCTCCCCTCCCCCATCGACCCAGGCTAAAATGGTATAGGAATTGTTTTGGGAAGTTACGGCGGATTGGATGATACTGACCTTATCTCGCGCGAAATATCGATTGGTCTGTACAATTTGGGGTCGATCCAGTCTAAAATAGGTCCACGGGATGGCTTGGGAAGTGAAGAAGGTACTGACCATTTCAAACACAGGTTGGTTGGTGTATACAATATGAACCTAGCACCATATGCCCAGTGCTCTTTGAGTGGAGTCCAGAACAGGCATCACTGCATGCAGGACTTTCCCATGTCCAGTTTTCAAAGTTTTCAACAGCCAGCCAAGAGACCTACCAACGGTACCAGTATCAGTCTGATTATGTGTCCGTCTGGCCTGTCCTCGGAGTCCTGAGTGTCGGCCGGATCATCTGGTCACTCTCTGCAGAACTGTTCTCTCCAGGCCGTGATGATCTATCTGTTCTTATGTACTGTACACATGATCCCAAACGGCCTGGTCATGTCTGCCCTAGCTTGTTGATGTCTTCTGGGAAACGTTATTGGGTGTGGCCTCCATTACCTCGTTGCCATCTGCAAACTCTGACCCTAACATGTTCTTTCAGGGGTCCAGACAAGTGAACACCCAATGGTACAAAGTCTGGACTGTATGATGGATGTTTAAAGACCTCGCATTTCAGAGCACGTAGTGTATTCATTGTATGTGCAGCCGATTGAGGGCGGACGTTGTCGTGCAGCAATAATGCTTTTTTTAAGAGATCACGAAGTATTTTTATCGGGATTGATTAGCATAATGTCACTGTATTGAGCACTAGTCACAGTACTAGCCTTTCCTGGAAATACACCAACATT
Organism: Cepaea hortensis; assembly: GCA_963921405.1. Classification (NCBI taxonomy): domain Eukaryota; kingdom Metazoa; phylum Mollusca; class Gastropoda; order Stylommatophora; family Helicidae; genus Cepaea; species Cepaea hortensis. The sequence goes on from OY992890.1 coordinate 10,252,151, forward strand.
TGACCCGTCATATTTCAAAAGATGGTCATCACAACTTTCCCTGCGTAATCCCGTGTCTTTTCTGGAGACAGCCGGAATAACACTTCGTTGTTCTTCTACGGTGCAAATTGATAGTCGGGCGGCCATTTTGTAATCGCCGTTGCTCATGCGCAGACTTCCCCATCCTCACCATCCCTGCATGAGTTATTGCTTTAGAGCCAGTTTGTGCCCTGAAATAAAATTGACCATTGTCCTTACGCTTCCATGCATTGTATAATACAATTTCTGTTACTAAATGACTTTCCTCCTATGTATATATAGACCGACATCTAATTATTGGGTCTCTTCAGTGGCTGTTGATGATGAGGACAGAGCACGTATGGGAGTTTCCCCGCGTGCTGTTATGTCGGACAGACGGACACATAATCAGACGCGCGTGTGTGTGTGCGCGCGCGCGCGTGCAAAACCCCATGCGTGTGTGTATGTGCATGACAGCATGCTTGTGTGTATGTAAGTAGGGTGGTGGATACGTACATACGTTCCTTTGTGTATGTGTGCGTATGTATACAACACACGTTGCAAGACTTGTATCATTCCTGTCACCACGGACTGTCAGCGCCGCATCCTCCTCCCCATCTCTCCTTCCTATATACCCCACATCCTGATGCCTGACAACAAATTCCCTCCAGCGACGACAGCTCTGTCAAGGGCGATTACGTCTGGGCAGTCGTCAGGTTACTAGTCAGCGCTGCCTACTAGCCAAGACAACAGCGCGCCCCTTCCATCTTGCATTACATGTAATCAATGCGCGCTTCTATGTTTCTTTCGCGCCTGGGATCTGTTGTACATCAGCTCTCACTTGACCGACGCTTCCTTCTTCATAGCAGCCAGTTGCCGCCATGCGCTGTTTAAAAAGAGGCGACTTTTTTTTCCACGGAACAAACACGATTATCCTGTTATATGTCTCTGGCTGTCTTTGCCGGCTTTCGCTGCTTATGGATCGTAATGCCACTGGATTTATTATTTTCTGTGCGTGGTGCATTTCAGATGTTGTGTTGGCGTAGGGTTTAATTAGAAGGATCCCGTTTCATGCCGTGTTAGTTATATGGTGCTGGTTTACTGTTTGACCCATCGGCACTCGATGGATGCTGTCGTTAATATTACTTTGGCCGCTTTTATTTCCTTGGAATTTCGTGTAACGTATTTTAGTTAGAAAAAGAGTTCTTACATGTTGCCTAGAACCAATGTTAACACACGGCTGCGAAACCTGGACAGTTAGTAAACAGGCGAAAATATCCATGGAAACCTTGGAGATGTGGTTTTATAGAAGAATGCTGAAAATTAATTGGACAACCAAAATGAGCAATCTGGATATTTTGAATGAAGCTAAGTCGCAAAGACAACTTATCACAAACATCAGAAAGAAGCTGTCATCATTTTTGGCCGCATTATGAGAAGAAAAAACTGGAACATGTTGTGACAACTGGAATGATTTGTGAAAAGAAAGATAGAGGAAGACAGCAAGAGGAAATGCTGGGCAGTCTTATCATGGCACGGAAGGGAGTCAACACACGAATTGATCCATGACTTAGGATATCGCAGTTTGAAGAGGCATGATCGCCCACACCAGTCGGCACGGCACTGGATGATGATGTTAGGATGGGTCGATCTAGAACCCCAGGCCAATGAGAGAGAACAAAAGATAAGCCGCATTGAAGAGAATTCCATCACATGACTGCCGGGCTAGCAGGCCAGCGCGCTAGCCAGAGCCTTGTGGCGGCTGTCATGTGATATAATAAAAATGTTTTGCATATCCTTTACAGGACAATGCTGTCAACATCAGCATCTTTCAGCTGATTGTTGATTTCTTGGCAAGATTACGCTCAGTAGTTTGCCATTGCTTTCTGAGCGGCCGGCTCACATCGTGTCACCTTGCAGTCTTGACAGACCAAAGTATATGAGTTGGAATGTGGCCAAAATTCCATCACAATGCCTGGGCAGAGCTTCAGAGAAACATGTGGTGCCCAAACGACATGACCCCTCCCTCGGCCTAGCCTTGTGTATTCCAGAGGAATGGGTAACTAATACGTCTGGCACAAGGTAGGCTGCAGACGCTGGCGTCAACCCTCCGAGACCTCGCCTCCACGAGCAGGTGGCGAGTGGTGGCCAGATCTTGGAACCCAAGGGACCCGACTTAGAGGCGTTCAGCCAAGTCCCACAGGTGAGGGCCTCGTACGCGCCTGGACCGTAGGGCGCGTACATCTGTCATCACAGTGTCCGGACCTGTGAAAAGCGTGCTCTAACTTCAGACTCCCCGCCTGACTTTTGCGGATCCCGCAACCACCGGGAGTAGGCCCGCCGGAGATATCGCCGGAGATATTGCTCGTCTGTTGCGAGCAAATCTCCCATCCTCCCACTGTGAATAAGTAAAGAAACGATAGAAGTAGTGGCATTTCAATTGCGCTTGCGCTCCCACCTATGCTACACCCTTCACGTGTCTTCAAAAAGTCGGACTAGAGTCAATCGTACTGAGCAGGATTACCGTAGCAACGACCTGTAAGTTACCGACGCGATTCGAACCACTGCTGAATCTCACAGTCGTCACGTTACTTACGAGAGTATAAGAGATTACGGAGAAATGTTGCTAACCTCTAGGCCAGGAAGCTGGCATGTGATGTAATATGTTCAGCTATTCGGCATGGCCGAAGGGATAAGGCGCTCTAGATATTAAACTTCCAGTACGTTAATGACGAGGTAATGGTCGTTTTCCACACCCATCAGTTTGGACTTTATCGTTGACCCCTCGTTCATAAAGCAATGGCAAACTACTGAACATCACCCTGGGGTTTTGGGAGGTTGTCATAACGTTCTGCAAACGACATGAAATTTTAAAAAGAAAAAGAATTGACTGGTAGAATACGAAACGTCTTCTGAAAGATGCTTAGTTCGTAGCAGCGACCCCCTCAACTTTTCTACGCCTGTTGTGTTGCGTGTGTATAGAGTAGAATTGGTGTCTCTCTTCGTGTTTTCACATAATAGTTGTGGGAGTCTTCGTGGCCAAGTGGTCAGGCCGTCTGACTCGGGCTCCGAATGCCCGAAGAAGTCGGATGTGTCGGCCGAAAGGTTCTAATATCGCAGGTAGTTAGTTAGTCAGCATATCATCCTCATTGCACATCGAACCATTCCGTCCATAAGTGCTCGGATCTCCTCCTCAGCCAATCCCGCACCGTGTAGCGGCTTATGACATCAGTTCTGTGTTGGTTTATTAATCTTCTTTGGTTTCCTGCGTAATGTTTTTGTTTGGCCACCTCTTTTAACTTGCTGTTCTTGCTGCCTGACCATGGTTGTAGATTCACAGTCATCACCTGGTTCTAGTAAATGACTTACTTCTCGTAAAGAGGCACAATGCAATTACGTTTAAAGCAACATTCCGGACGAACGCAGAAGAAGTTAGTTAGTTAGTTAGTTAGTTAGTTAGTTAGTTAGTTAGTCGGCAGATCATCCTCATTGCACATCGAACCATTCAGTCCATAAGTGCTCGGATCCCCTCCTCAGCAAATCCCGCAGCGTGCAGCGGCTAACGACGCCAGTTCTGTGTTGGTTTATCAATCTTCTTTGGCTTCCTGCGTAGTGTTCTTGTTTGGCCACCCCTCTTTTAATTGCTGTTCTCGCAGTCTGGCCATGGTTGTAGATTCACAGTCATCACTTGGTCCACGCAAAAGTCATACTTCTCGTAGAGCATTCAGAATGTCAGCCTGGTCCATGGCGCGTCCGCCCTCCACTGTAGCCTCACCTGCGAGCTTGTCAGCCCGCTCATTTCCTTTTACTCCCGCATGCCCTGGCACGAAGATGAAACTAATCTTTGCCAGCCGAGACCGCTCCAGAGACAGTAACCATTCTCTTCGGATCCACCCCACCTCTATCCTCTTGATCATGTTAATTGAGTCGCTAAGGAAACATGCCCTAGTGAATGTCTGTGTCTCGAGCCATGTTATTGCTTTACTTCTGCCATGACTTCTATAGTCAGGCTACTTGTGGTTTCAGTGAAAGCGCCAGAGTCCTCCTTCACAATTCTCCCTCCGGCCCGAGCCGTAAAGGCCCATGAGCTTCTGACATGTCGGACGACCGACCCATCTGTGTAGATGACAGCATCACCGTCTAGCGAATTCTCGAAAATCAACGCTTGTTCTTCAGTCTCAAGAAGAAGAAGAAGAAGAAGAAATAATGAATTAATCTGCAGATTGTTGTGCGCAAAAATTGTGCTTTACAAATTGCTACTAGCTATACATTTGTGAGCGAGCCCGCCTTTGACTGTGAAGTACATTTCGTCGTTATATCGTCTGCTTGTGCGCTTATTGGGGGGAAAAAAGGTTACTTAGTTAGTTAGTCTTTCCTCTTGTGCCTAAGGCGGCGCATAGGGCAGAAGTCCTGTCTCTCCATGTCTGGCGGTTCGCTGCTACCTGTTGTAGATCTTGGATGTTCACTTGGCCGTTGAATGAGCCTTCTCTGATGATGGTTCTACGCAGGGTCTCTCTTGGTCTTCCCCGTTTTCTTTTCCCTAGTGGTGACCATTAGAGGGCTTGGTAGGGGAGTCTTGTCTTGTCCATTCTGAGTATATGGCCGATGTAGTTCCAACGGCGTTTTCTTATAAAATTGGATACAATATCTTCTTAGTCTCTTGTCTTATTTGCGCATTGGTTTTGAAATCTGTCCACTGGATGTTTACAATTCTTCTAAGACATTTGTTCTCAACATTGTCTAATTTTTTATCTAAAGCTACCGTTGATTTCCAACTCTCACATCCATACGTTAGCACTGGAATCACACAAGAGTTTAAGATTTTAAGTTTCGTATGTTGGCTGAGTGCACTGCTTAAAATGTGTGAGCTAGAACAGCCGAGAACACCCCTCTGCCGTGCGTCCACCTTGACGAGGTAGAGGGGCTTGCGCGTTCCAATGACCCCAAGAGCTATGCCGACGGTAGCACAGCTACTGGTAGGGTCACCCATGTCGGACAGGTCAAGGGAGAGGGACCAGACCAAGCGACGTACAAACCTGCTGCCTTGTAGGTAGACTGGGGACAGTCAAAGGCTAGGGAAAGCATCCCGAACAAATGCTTGTCGAAATCGGATGTACTGAGCCACAGGCTTGACAAAGAAGTGCAACGTAACTTTATCATTTCATGATGCCACAGATGAAAATTAATCGTTATGGTGCTAATCCCGTGAAGTCCCATCAGGCGGTGATAGTGCCGGGCCCCCTGCCTCGAGGGGGTCCACCCATGACTACTGGTGGTCACCTTCCCCTGTGCTGTGGAGTCAAGGCACAGAGGAGTAGGTTAAGAGCTATTGACCAAACACCCCGGACACTCAACATACTACAATGGAATGCAGAAGGAGTTTATAACAAGAAAGCCTCCCTAACACAGCGTCTTCATAAAGATAGAATAGATGTGGCATGCATTCAAGAGACACACCTCAACGCCAATCGCACATTTTCAGTTCAGGGATATCAGGCCACACGTTTCGACCGCGAAGGACACAAAGGAGGAGTTGTAATACTTACACGAAATACAATACCTTGCAGCGAAGTATCTGTGATCTCTGACAACCAAACGGAAATTATAGGTGTTGATATAATGATAAAGGACGTGAAAATAAGAATTTACAATCTGTATAGCCCGGCAGATAAGGATCTTACACTCTCAAACATGGAAATAACTGACACAAATTGCATTGTTGTCGGAGACTTTAATAGCCGTTCAGAAAGATGGGGATACCCAGATACTGACAAAAGAGGAGATGAAGTGGAGGACTGGGAAATAGACTCAAATCTCCATCTACTCAACAAAGCGGATGACACACCGAGCTTCTACTCCAGAAGATGGCTTACCACTTCTACTCCAGACTTAGCTTTCTGCACAGGAGACATCCTCCACAAAATTGATCGCCATGTGCTTGACCAATTAGCAGGTAGTGACCACAGACCAATCAAGCTTGTAATAAATATGGAGTATGTTCCACAGGAGCAAAAGCCTTTGCCCCGTTGGAATTACAAACGAGCAGATTGGGACAGATTTGCCATACTAACAGACAAATATTGTGAAAACATAAATACACGATATGGCAACATGAAGCAAATGGTGGAAAGTCTAAACAGAGCAATAATACAGGCGGCCACTGAGTCTATTCCAAGAGGAGCGAGGAAAAATTACAAACCATACTGGACTGAAGAACTACAAATTTTGGAGGACAAAGTTGAAGATGCTAGGAAGACCGCAGAGAGAGAACAAACAACTGAAGCGAACATCTCTCTCAAAGCCATCTCAGCAAAATATAAAAGAACAGTAAATCAAACAACAAGAGATTGTTGGAGGAAAAAAACAGAAAACCTGAATTTTGACAGGGATGGAAACAAACTATGGAAACTAGTGAAAGCCATGAACAATGAAGGACCTAGAAACAAACAAATAACAATTAAACAAGGAAATGCCTTGCTTACAGGAAAAAAGGCTGCAAATGCACTAATGGAACACTATGCCAGTGCAAACCACATTGATATTACAGCCGAACAGAAGAAAGCAATCAAAGATAAACAGATACATCATAGATATACAGAGACAGCAGCAGAATATATGATGGCAAATCTAACAATGGAAGAAATGGAACAGGCAATGAATACCCTAAAAAAGAAGACATCACCAGGAAAGGATGGAATCACAAATGAAATGCTAATAGGACTAGGCACTAAGGCAAAAAAGAAACTACTAGCAGTCCTAAATTACAGCTGGAAGAGGGGAATAGTCCCACAGGCATGGAAGGAAGCTATACTAATACCAGTCCCAAAGAAAGGAAAAGACCTGGAAGAACCAAATGGCTATCGACCTATCAGTCTTCTTAGCTGTGTAGGAAAATTAATGGAACGCATTATCAATGGCAGGCTAACATGGCATCTGGAAGAAAACCAACTCTTAACACCTCACCAAGCAGGATTCAGAAAGTACAGATCCACTGAAGATCAAATAACCTATATAGCTCAGGAAATAGAGGATGCCTTCCAAGAGAAAAAGCACACACTAGCGGTCTGGATAGATTTAGAAAAAGCATTTGATAAAGTATGGAAGGAAGGACTGAAAGTAAAACTGCAAAAAATGCATGTTTGTGGGAAAATGTACAAATGGATCAGCCACTACCTTGAGAACAGAACTGCCAGGACAAAAGTACAAGGACAAACCAGCAAAATGATGCTATTGGAGCAAGGTGTCCCCCAAGGAGGAGTTCTTTCACCAACATTATTCCTAGCATATATAAATGACATCACGGAAAATTTTCCAGCCAGAGTACACACATCATCCTTTGCAGATGACCTAGCCATATGGACATCTGAAGAATATATTAGTACAGCTAACAGCAGAATACAGCAAGCCCTATTAGCGCTAGAGGACTGGTCAAAATCATGGCTAGTGAAGATAAGTGAGGAGAAAACAACATGCACAGTGTTCTCCCTCTCAACTAAAACTCAGCAACCTAAGCTGGTATTGAATGGAAAAATATTGCGCCATGAAGAAAATCCAAACTATCTAGGAGTCACCTTTGATCGTCGCCTGACATGGAAGACACAGGTTGAGAAAAATCGAACAAGAGCAAGGCAAAGAATGGTAATCATGAAAAAGCTTGCTGGTACAACGTGGGGAGCAGATGAGAAAGTTCTCAAGAAGTTATATACTGGACGGGTGAGGCCAGTACTGGAATATGGCATTGCAGCTTGGGCAACAGCAGCTAAGTCAAACTTTAACAAAATAAGTAGAGTCCAAAATCAAGGAATGCGAATCATAACTGGAAGCCTGAAGACAACGCCTATTAATGAATTAGAAAAGATCACTTGTTTACAACCAATGCAGGATAGAAGAGATAGCAGAGCCCAGCAACAAGCTGAAAAATTTAGAAGATTGACAGACCACCCTATGTATAAAAGGTTTAGTGGTTTTGGAAAGGGAAGACTGAAGCGTAGCAACTTTGTAGAAACTGCAAAACGAAAGATTAGGGCAGATCCCATACTTAACATATCAACAGTCAAACCCATTTACAATGCAGACAAGTTCCCAGCTTGGAGACAGCAGCAACTGCCTGAGATGATAGAAAACATTCCTGGTATTGAGAAAAAGAACACTCAGCATGAAACCGAAAGAAGAAAAATAACCCTAAACTACATAAAAGAACATTACCCAAGCAGCAATTGGACCCATGCATATACAGATGGATCAGCCAAAAATTCAGTAGAGAATGGAGGAGGAGGAATTCTCCTAAATTTAAAAAATGGAGTGAAAAAAACACATTCAGTGGCAACTGGAAAGTTCTCAAGTAACTTCAAAGCGGAGGTAGAGGCTCTGAAAACTGCAGCAGAAATGCTCTTGATGGAGGAAAATAAAGAGACGCAAATAGCTATCTTCACAGATGCAAAGTCAGCTGTCTCAATACTGAAGAGCAAAAACAGCACAGAACTAGCTGACCTAAGAGCAGCACTCCATGGTCTATGCCAGAAATCCAAAAAAGTTATAATACAGTGGATCCCATCACATTGCAGTATACCTGGAAATGAAGAGGCTGACAGACTGGCAAAAGAGGGCGGACGACTACCACAGCCTGACATAGACATAACCTATAATGAGGCAAAGAGGTTGATAAAAAGCACTTATAGAACCAAATGGGAATCAGAGCATCCAGGCCACCAGAAGAATGATGCATATTACAAACTTGACCGAAGAGAACAAGTAGCAATCTTCAGACTCCGCACAGGACATAACAGGCTGAAATACCACTTGTTCAACAAACTAAAGATAGGAGATACAGATGAATGTAATTGTGGAACTGGTAAAATGACAGCTAAACATTTGCTGCAAGAGTGCCCAATATATGCAGAACAGAGAAAGATATTTTGGCCCACGCCTGCTTCATTCGAGGACAAGCTCTATGGAGATATCAACAAGCTCAAGTCGACTGCAGCTTACTTTAACTGTATTCAGGTTGACATTTAAATGTACATTAAGAAGTATTTAGACTGCCACACTTCATACCACAGGCATGTCGGTTACACAAGCCTCCCAGAGGCATGAAATGGAATATTGCTTGGATAGCAAATCCATTACGTGGAAAGTCCGAATCGAAAGCTCACTGTGTGGGCTTCATAAAAGATGGAAAAAGTTTCCTAGTGGCACAAAATGGAATATTGCTTGGATAGCAAATCCATTACGTGGAAAGTCCGAATCGAAAGCTCACTGCGTGGATGTCATCTGCAAACAGCATTCTTCTGGCTTCTGGAAGAACAGCCTATGGTGAACGGAAGGCCCAATATACGGAAGTGAGGCTAAGCAGCCATGTGCAGGACGTGACGATTCCTTGGGTGAGCCCAGTACCAGAGCGCTGTGTGTTGGCTCTGCAATTATGGAAGCCTCCTTGGATGGCGGGGAATGCCCATGGTCTGTCCCTGCCTTCCCTTGAGGGCCGACCAGGATGCCTTTGGCTGTTCTATATGGGCCAGCTGGGATGGGAGATAACACCGCAACAGTGAGAGTCTAACGTCCTAAGAAACCCCCCGGGAAGGTTAACCCGGTCAACAAATGCCCGCAGAAGTCGGATGTGTCGGCCTAACGGCGCAAGAACGCAGCTCTGCTGTAAACAGGCACAACGCAATCACGTCCGAAAAAAAAACTCCGGATGAACGAAGAAGAAGAAGAAGAACAGCCGAGAACGTTGGTTCGCTGTGTATTTTAAAAGAGTGGGTAACTTTTTGTCTAGGCAGTTAGCGTTGTGAAGTTATATCATCGTGTGGCTATTTCCTACTCTGTCGTGGCTGTCTCGTGCTCTTTTGTGGCTATCTCGTATTCTCTTGTAGCTCTCTCGTATTCTCTTGTGGCTATCTCGTATTCTCTTGTGGCTATCTCGTATTTTCATGTAGCTATCTCATATTCTCCTGCAGCAATTCCATAGTCTCCTATAGCTATTTCGGTAATTCATATGAGGGAAATCCCATCACAGTGAAAAAATTCCCCATCTCCGGTAAAGATACCAATTTATGAAAAATAACTAACTCTATAAATACTTCACAGAGTGGGTAATTGTATATTGTATTAGGGAAGCGGCGGTATTACCTACTTGTCAAGAATATTGCGTTCAACAGTTTCGCCCTTATCGACGGCAACTAGATATCAAGTCTGACTACTAATTCTCCGAACATGAACACTGAGCATCACGGACAGTCTGAGAATCCCTGGTCTCACTATGAAGACCACTTAGAGCGATGGACGCCCAAACAAGGCTGGCACTTTCGGAAAGTGCTCCGATGTGATAAATGGTCAATATACGCGGACGGAGAGATCAAAGGTGTCTGTCTCTCGGAGATATATATACAATAAATACAGGACACGGATAGATGGACGGGCGTGCAGCTAGATCAGTTGTCGGCGAAGACAAATAGTCTGGGGATGAAAGTGTGACCAGGTGTCGTGTTTTGGGATATCGGTCACTTTGTCGCGCTTTATTCCTCCCAAAGCTGCGTAACCAATGTCGGACATGGACAGTTATAGAAACACAGGCGTAGAATTACATCATGTGAGATGGAATGCATAAGAGTCGCGGCTGGGAAAGTTAGAAGAGATAAGAGAGGCGAAGTGGCTCCGAAGGTTGTGTGTTTGATTCCGAGCCGCGTCCTTTGGTTCACAAGTGCATTTTTTTTCGGAGTCTCCCGGGGTCGTCGCTGGAGCTACGGAGTTCGTGCTTTGTGCGATGCTTTCGACAGCAAGCGCTGCGGAAAGAGACTGAGCCATATGGGATAAAAACCCGGTGCGATGAAGTCGACCCTGTCGACTTTTAAGCGACTTTTTAAGCGAATGAGAAACTAAGAACAAGTGAAGGGGTAACTAACACCTATTACTGACTTTATGGAACACACAGGAATTACATGGTTCGTACATGTAGCTAGAATTGAAGAAGATCAACCAGCGGCTAAAGCATTCTACGTGAGAACATCGGCACACAAGGCCGGAAGATGTGGCTAGATGGAGTAATGAAAGCATTAAATAAATCAAATATAACGTTAGTACAAGCAACAAGACAAGCGAAACACAGAGCATGTCATAGACCTCCGTTCTGTGACGCTTCACGGCAAAGTAGGACAAATGAAGAAGAAGAAAAACACCTGTCACATCCGTGGAGCTGGTCGGTCTTCTGTGTTCTCAGACAGGTCTGTCTTGTTTAAGTTGACATCATTACCTAGAAGGGGGGAGAGAGAGAGAGAGAGAGAGAGAGAGAGAGAGAGAGAGAGAGAGAGAGAGAGAGAGAGAGAGAGAGAGAGAGAGAACAAGCAAACGAACTTTATTCTCAGAGGGCTAAGAGAACACGCAGGCCCGTCTAACATTCTGTCCTGTTCTCCTGTCATACATATATCATTCCATTCATACGACACTTATTAGATCAGTCCTAAGCAACAATAATAATATATACATTGTAGACGGTTGGGAATGTGCACAAATCATTATTACATGAGAGAATGGGAGGAAGGATAGGGTTTCACTAAGACAGTGACAGACATAGAGGAGGGGGGAGATGGAAAGAGAGAGGGGGATTTAGAGAGAAGAGAAAGAGGGAGAGATAGAGCGTCAGCAAGACAGAGAAAGAGTTTTGTTGGTGAACGTCAGTGAGACAGAGAGAGAGCGACAAACCGATGGAGACTGGGCCAGAAAAATGCAGACATATACAGAGAGTGTGTGTGTGAGAGAGAGAGAGAGAGAGAGAGAGAGAGAGAGAGAGAGAGAGAGAGAGAGAGAGAGAGAGAGAGAGAGAGAAACAGACAGACAAGAGATCTGATGAGAAAAACAGACAGACAAGCGATCGATGAGAAAGACAGACGTGGAAGCTAGAAACCAAATAAGCAAAGACATAAAGCAGAGCTGTGTCTGTGATCCATAAAGCAGTCTAGTTTTAAACTAACCACTAAAACCCTTGTCTTTAAACACGCAATTTGTCTTCACCGACAACCGATCTACCTGCCCGTCCGTCCGTCTATTCGTGTCCTGTATTTATTGTATACATCTCCGAGAGACAGCCACCTTTGATCTCTCCGGTCGCGTATATTGACCATTTATCACATTCTAGCGTTTTCCTAAAGTGGTCGGCTTGTTTGGACGTTTATCGTTTTAAGTGGTTTTCATTGTGTGTTTCAAACTGGACACAAGCTAGAAAGCCAATCTTGTTGACTTTGTTGACACCACCTCGGCAGTTTCCTCAATGCCTAAATTTCTTCCTAGATATGTGCAGTTATCAAATACCTTCAAGCTTCTTGACAGTGTGTCTATATGTGTTCTGTCTGTTCTGTTTTCCATTTGTTTTATATATGTTTGCTGTTATGTGCCGACCGCTTCTCGGACCGAGAAAGAAAGAAACGAAATAGTGGGTGTCCTAAAAACAGACGGAGAAAAGAATTAAAGACTTAGATGAATGATATTGGGAACATGGAAGCAGCGGTAGGGGATAGAAAGAGGCAGGGCAAGTAGCTGGGCGTGAGATTGTTGAGCCTCTGTTTCTAATAGCGAGTAAAGGACAGAAGAAGAAATGGAGGACAAGAAAAAGGAGAAGAGGATGAGGAAATCAAGTAGAAAAAGAGGAAGATGAATCCAGAAGAAAAGAGGAGGACAAGAAAAAGAAGAGAAGACACGAGGAGAGACAAGAAGAAAAGAAGATAGGGAGGAGGGCAAGAAGAAGAATAAGAAGAACGTGAAAGATACGTCTCTACTCAGGTGACATAAAGAGATCACATAAGAAAGTGAAGGATATGTCTCTATCGAGAACAGTCCAGGATCTGTCCCTACTCATACCTCATACAAAGGACTCGATATGTCCACATTCAGACAATATAAGGAGATCATATAAATGTAGAATATGTCTAAGAATCAGAAACACATCAGAAATGAAGCTGCACTCAAACGACATAACAAGCACAGATGAGAAAGACCAGGAAATATTGCCACTCAGACAAGGAAATAAACAGCACGAGACAAACACTCAGCGAACAGAAGACAGCAGCTAAGTCGAGATGGCAGGCCACAAAAGGCAGGTTAAATCGGAGAGAACTGACGGCTAATGAGGAGAAGGAAGTCAATTTCGGACGAGAGGAGTACTTTCCGTCACCGGAGAGTAATGGTCATCAATTATTCATTGATGGGACGGAAGCGCGATGACAGTAGTCCGGGCGACAAGAGGAAAGCAGGTGATGGCAACCAGGCATTGAGAGTTGGTGGTGGTGCCAAGGCGGGGATCAAGAATCATACAAACATACGTTACACAACAGGGAACACTATCTGGTGATTACAGCTTCCGAGTAAGATGTGATAGAAACGAGACTTGGGGTAACGGCTGCTAACGTGCGATGTATGTGTGACGTCGCTCGCTGTGTGTGTGGGTGTGGGGGGGGGGGGGGCTGTGTGTCCTTCTCAGGACGTTGCGTTCAACATCAGGTTAATTTCCTTGGCAATTTTACGTTCACCAGTTTGCCTTCATTAAACTAGGACATTATATACAACTGTAAGAAAGAGACGAACATCATTCTTTGGTCATGTGATGAGAAGAGAGGCTTCGGAGAATATCGTGACGATGGGAAAGATCAGTGGGGAAAAGAGGCAGAGGCAGACCAACGGAAGTTGTCACCACGTGAATTACCGAAATTACGAGGTGCCTACACTATAGTGAGATAGTCCTCCTGTGAATTACCGGAATTACGAGGTGCCTACACTATAGTGATATAGTCCTCATGTGAATTACCGGAATGTGCGGGTCTTTGCACACTGGTGGAATTCTCATGCGAATAACCGGAAATTCGGGGTCCCTGTACTGTGGTGTGATTGTCCTCATGTGAATTACCTGAAATTCAGTTCCATTGTATTGTAATGTGATCATTCTCATGTGAATTACCGGAAATTCGGTACCATTGTATTGTAGTGTGATTATTCTCATGCGAATTACCGAAAATTCGGTGCCATTGTATTGTAGTGTAATTATTCTCATGTGAATTACCGGAAATTTTGGATCTTTGTACCATGGTGTGATTATCTTCATGTGAATTGCCGGGAATTCGGGATCTTTGTACTGTGATGTGATTGTTCCTCACGCGAATTACCGGAAATTCGGGATCATTGCACTGTGATGTGATTGTCCTCCTGTGAATTGCCGAAGATGAGAAGTTTGGTGGGTCTATCCGCATGCAGTGAGCCTGACTCTTTGTCAGTTCAGTCGTTATGGAGCAGAGTGGCGTCCGACTGGAGCGGACATGGTGCGATAACCGACGTCAGCGATATGAGTTTAGTTTTTACATAATTTGATACATGATGACGTACACAAGTCCTGGGGTTGGGGATTGGGTGTTCTAACCTTCTCGGATAAGGGCGGAAAGCTAGGAGGAGCGCGTACACATTCGGGACGTTAAATACCCATCAACAGTTGGGCATGGAGATGAGTAAATGGCTAGGCAGCTGTTCAGTCGAAGTTTGAAATGTAGAAAATACGCTTGTAAGATGTATCTGTGTATGGCTTGTGTGGTTTTGACACATACCGATACACAGATTCTCGCTGGTGTTACGGCTTTCGTGCACCGTAGGTAGGTAGTTACAGATGGATAGAGAGACAAACAGGGAGGTAGGTGGTTAGAGATAGACGGACAGACTGGTGGGTACGTAGTTAGAGATAGACAGGTGGGTAAGGAAGCGGGTAGTTCGGTCGGTGGATAGGTGAATATATAGATATAGATGGATGGGTGGATAGGTAGGTAGATATTCGGCCGGTGGGTGGATGGATAGATAGATAGATAGATGGATGGATGGATTTTGGGCGGATGGATGGATGGATAACAGATGGATGCAATGTCTTGTCGATGGATGGATGGACGTACGGACAGATAGAGGCCATGCAGCGATAGATATATGAATGGATAGGTTGATGGATTAAAAGATGAACGCACGGACATACACGCCCACAATGCGACATACAGACGGACATTTCAAAATAATACATAATTTTACAGTAAAAGCCTAGTCTTAGCTACCCCGCGATAAAAACCTCCGTACTTGAAAAACAGAACAGATGGCACACATAGTTAGACAGAAGGCAGTCACTGTAATACACAGCGTATCGTTTGCCAGGTTAAAGAACGAACACAGTGTTTCCAAATTGTGCCTGTCTGATCATTAGTGACATGCGAGCTTCCTTGCGGACAGAGAGATGACCGAGTCGGGATCAATATCACAGGAGGCAGAATTCCGATAATGATATTTTAAATATTGTGTGAGAATACAATTCCTGTTATTGAGTTTTTACGAGATGCTTAAAATACCGTTATCTGTATTCAGAAATCTTTTCAGCAATGTGTTTGTTGTTGTTGTTGTTGTTCATGTAAACAATGGACAGAGGGAATAACCGAGTCCATGGGATCTCAATACATGAAACATATAAACGGGCACTCTCCCGCTGTTTATACTTCTCCTCGACACCTCAAGATACAAGAGGAACAAGATGAGATGATGATCTTGTAGCGTTGGTTGCCGGCTCTGCAGAGAAGGAGTTACCGTCGTAATTGGTATTATTGCCTACCGTGTTCGAAACACGGCTGCGGGAGATTTGGCAGTAGACCGCCGTGTGTTGGGCTTCATACAATGGTATGAGCACCGAGCAAACTACTGAACGTAAACCTATTCATAAATGTGGATAGGCCTTAGGTTCATACCAGAATACGATCAGCGTTGCCAGTAGTGGGTTGTGCTCAATATTTAAATTTCAAATCCCGAAATAACCAAATAAATCAAATCAATAACAGCCAAAAATTCTGGGGTTGACTGCGACTTCCTTTAAAGGATATGCAACTAACTTTAAGCGTCGGTATCCTTTAGAGACTGGGCCGAGGTGATTGTATGGTGTTTGATCCGCGACGAAGTGGTCTATCTGTGTGCCTGGCGTTCACATGGTCGGGGAGTTTGTTCTCCGGCTGTGTAGTTTGAGACCATGATTAGAATGTGTTAGACAACTGTAAGAAAGAGATAAAATAGCATTTTTTAATCACGTGATGAGAAGAGAGACACTGGAGAATATCATAAAATCTTGCGAGATCAGTGGGGAAAAGAGGCAGAGGCAGACCAAGAGATGTTGTCCTCATGTGAATTACCGGAAATGGGAAGTGCCTACAATATAGTGGAATTGTCTTTGTTCTCCGATTATGTAGTTTGAGACCTTGATTTGATTTTTTTTTTGGGGGGGGGGGGGGTTATCACTGGAGCTACGGAGTTCGTGCTTTGTGCGATGCTCTTGGCAGGCGGCTTGGCGTCTTACGGAGAGAATTAGTTTGGATAAAATTCGGTCAGTGAAGTCGATCTTCTCGTCTGTAACCTTTGAGGGGCTCCGTGGCCGAGTGGTCAAACCGTCTGCCTCCCTGACTGAAAGTTGTGAATTTGTTTTCGGAGTATCTTTCACACTATGAGTGCAACTTTCCCGGAGACACCGCCTCCCCCCCCTCCTCCTCCCCCCCCCCCCCCCCGTTGGTCATCGCTGGAACTGCGGAGTTTGTCCTTTGTATGATGCTCTTGGCAGGCACATGGTCGTTTGGCCGGCTGAGCCGGGGCCAGATACGGGTGAAACCCAGTGTAATGAATTGCCCCTCTCGCGTTAGCCTTTGTGTGTGTGTGGCTGTTACATTACATACGTAGAGAGGCTGGTGATCCGCCCAGTCACAATGAAATCATCCAGATAGCAGCGGTAAGCCTCTCTTTGTGTTACGAGGACCCATAAGAAGCGAAGAATGGTAACACTAATGTACCATGCATGCCGTAAGAGTCGACCACAGAGGGCTGGGCTTCAGTCTGGCTTTCCTGTAGCAGACTTTATCAGGGAGTCTCCGTGGCGAGGTGGTTACGTCGCCTGTCTCGCGCTCCGAACGTTGTGGGTTCGATTCCGGCCCACGTCTTTAGGTTCACGAGTACAATTTTATCGGAGACTCCTGGGGGTCGTCGCTAGAGCTACGGGGTTCGTACTTTGAGCGACGCTTTCGGCATGTCGCCCTGCGGGAAGCCGAGTTATATGGGATACACCCGGTGCAATGAAGTCGATCTTCTTGATCTTTAAACCGTTTTTAAAAAAGAAAACTTCAGCCATAAAATCCAAACCATGAACACATCTAAAGATAGAAGAAGAAGAAGAAGAAGAAGAAGAAGAAGAAGAAGAAGAAGAAGAAGAAGAAGCCTGCCAACAAAGAGAAAAGAAAGCTCTTCTAGAAGAAGTATAACGCGATATGAAGAAGATATTGAGAAAACGTGAAAATAATATACGTAGACAATTCTCTGCCTGGGACCCACAGAGAAAACAGAATAAAGAGAGACATAAAAACACACAGAGAATTGGAATTAGAGACAGATCCCGGGAGAACATGGTCGAAGCTGCATGAGGCAGCAAGTATAGGGGCCACCAAAGGACTTTGGAATCCAGCTGAATGACGACATTGGTGTAGAATGGAGAATCGGACTGGACTTCCAAACCCTCACGTTTGACTCATTGCCCTTGTTGCAGTTTAAACTCGTCGGACTTGCCAGCAGTCGGGCATTGAGTGTCGGCTTTTCAGAAGATCCACGGTATATATTTTGAACCTCGCCGGCACAACGGAGTTTCGCCCGCTGTGTTGAGATTCCCGTTGTGTGATCTATTTAGGAGTCAGGGGCACTTATGCTATCTGTGCGCATGTACAATGAAAGGGATCCTTTACAAACAACCCGTTCTATAGAAAATGCTTTATCCAGAATTAACATGAATTCAACTCAATACTGTTTTCGTCTCATCCACACACAAAACTCACTAATAGCTATTGATCGACATTCACATAACACACAGCTAAGATGTGGCTTTTGCTTCCGTATTAGCGGCAGTGTCCCTAGTGTTCACTGTTCACAAAGGAAGAAAAAGAGAACGCCGAGCAGACTCACAATGGAAGAAGAAAGGAACATCGAGCAAGCACGACTTCATGGAGTCGTGGGCCATCAACGTCTCTTGCGGAGAGGACCGATTGATTGAGCAAACTTGTAGTAGACAATTTAATAACCAGTTTTTTTTTTCTGCGGCCGGTCGCTGGTCGTGTCTTTATTGCGTGGTATGAACGTTTATATTTGCTCGGGGAAATGGGTTTTCATCTTGTGGATTTGTTAGGTCTCATTTGTAGAATGTCGGCGCCGGACTTAACAGTGGCTCGTTTTCTGGTGCCTGCTGGGGGTGTCTATGTGTCGGTCTGTGTGGGTGGGTGTCTTGCTGTATGTGTGTCGGTCTGTGTGGGTGGGTGTCTTGCTGTCTGTGTGTCGGTCTGTGTGGTCTACAGACTTACCTGTATATCACCTACCTAGCAACCAACCAACCTAATACCTACCTACCTGTCTGTCGGTCTGTGTGGGTGGGTGTCTTGCTGTCTGTTTGGATGAATGTTTATTGATTTACCTGTATATCTATCTACCTAGGTACCTATCTACCTATCTGTGTGGGTGGGTGGCTTGCTGTCTATGTCTGACTGGATGAATATCTACAGACATACCTGTATGTCACCTACCTATCAACCAATCTGCATATTTGTCTGTCTGTCTGTCTGGGTGGGTGTCTTGCTTTCTATGTCTGGCTGGATGAATGCCTGCAGACTTACCTGTACACCTACCTATAGACCTGCCTGTCTGTGTGTCGGTCTGTGTGGGTGGGTGTCTTGCTGTCTGTGTTTGGCTGGATGAATGTCTACAGACTGCCTGTATACCTACATATCTAGCTAACTGTCTGTCTGTCTGCTGGATAAATGGAAGGCTTCCCATTTACCTGCCTACCTTTCTACTTATATATCTAGCTACATACCTACCTACCTACCTACCTACCTACCTGTATGTCTGTCTGTCTGCTGGATAAATGGAAGGCTTCCCATTTACCTGCCTATCTTTCTACTTATATATCTAACTACACACTTACGTAGTTACCTACCTACTTGATTGCCCGGATACATGGATGACTGTAGCTGCCTACCTATTTACCTATCTGCCTACTTAACTGTCATTGTCTGGATGAGTCTGTCTACCTATATACCTGCCTACCTAGGTAGTTAACAATTCACCTGCCCACTTACCTACCTATTAACAAATCTGCCCACATACCTCCATACTTAATTACTTGTCTACATACCTACCTATCAGTATCAATAAAATTGAATTGTCTGGATAAATTAGCGGCAGACTACCTACCTGCCTGCCTGTTTACCTACCTGCCTACCTGCCTGTTTACCTACTTACTTACCTACCTACCTACATACCTGCCTACCCACCCATCTATCTGCCTGTCTGTCTGCCTACCCACCCACCAACCTACCTACCTACATAGCCACCTACCGACCTACCTACTCACTTACCTGCCTACGTACATATACACCTACTGACCTACCTACTGACCTACCTGCCTGCCTGCCTGCCATGTCAAATGTTGGCAATATAACGGTTCAGTGGGTTTCTGTTTTGACTTGTGCTTAGTAATATAAACCAAGAAGTATATTATGTTGTGTAAATGGTGGGCTCGGAACACTTTATTCCATAGTTATGATTTCGGGTGGAAAATAAAGACGCTATTCTTAGTTGTATTGAGCTGGGCTTTCGTTGAAGTACCACGTCGCGCGGCATTTGGAGGGCCGAGTTATTAGAACGCTGGGTTCCCATTCGGGAGCCTCTGGTTTGAATTCTCAGTAATTTGATGGATTTTGTTTTAGTCAGGGACAACAAGAAAACCATAACCTGCTAACCTGCACAGTTCGCGACGAAGGCACTAGCCAGGCGGCCTTAATTCCTCGGACTCAAATCTCTCTCTCTCTCTCTCTCTCTCTCTCTCTCTCTCTCTCTCTCTCTCTCTCTCTCTCTCTCTCTCTCTCTGTGCCTCCCCCCCCCCCCCCCATTTGTAAGGCACTTTACACCTTCCCTAGGTATTTATGATGCCTATGTTAAACATTGCCTGACTGAGTCATGTATTATTGATTAATTTTCATGCGTTTTAATGCTTATTGTTCTTTGTTGTCAAAGATTTATTTCATAAGTGATGTTGAGTGAAAGAATGTATGAGAGGAAAAAGAGAAGAAGGGCGGAATGTCAGACGGGCCTGCGTACCCAATTCTTAACCCTTTGAAAATAAAGATTGTTCGTTCGTTCGTTCTCGCTCTCTCTTTCTCCCTCTCTCTCTCTCTCTCTCTCTCTCTCTCTCTCTCTCTCTCTCACACACACACACACACACACACACACACACACACACACACACACACACACAGCGCAAAGTACTCGAGGCAGTAATGACAGTGGAAGTTTGACAGGACTGTGGATCTAGCACCATGTATCCAGAGCGTCCCTTGGCGTGTAAAAGAATCCTGTTGGTGACTGACTTGAACCCCAATACGCCCAACTATCTGATCCTGTCGGCGTTTTTCCACATAACCTCGGCAACAGACTGGCAGTGATGACTACACACCATGTACTAAATCGAACCTACACTTCGTACGGCAGTCACAGGTAGTTGAAGCTCCACAATTCACTGCCAACATATTGTTGTATCAAGCCCTAGATATCTACTTCATTGGCCGGTGCTAGGCTGTTGACATCAGCCGCTTCGTCTTCTTCCGCTGCTGCTGTTTCCCCCCCCCCCCGCGTCTTCGTTTACTCCTCCTGATGCTGCTACTACTACTACTACTACTACTACTACTACTACTACTACTACTACTACTACTACTACTACTACTACTACTACTACAACTGCTACTACTGCTACTACTACAACTGCTACTACTACTACTTCTTCTTCTTCTTCTTCTTCTTCTTCTTCTTCTTCTTCTTCTTCTTCTTCTTCTTCTTCTTCTTCTTCTTCTCCTCCTCCTCCTCCTGCTGCTGCTGCTTCTTCTTCTTTTCTTCTTCTTCTTCTTCTTCTTCTTCTTCTTCTTCTTCTTCTTCTTCTTCTTCTTCTTCTTCTTCTTCTTCTTCTTCTTCTTCTTCTTCTTCTTCTTCACAATCATCTGCTACTTTCAAAGAAGCAAAATATATGCGTATTGTATAAACATATAAACTAATACACAAGTATTGATATTTCCTATCAATTGTCATTTCCTTATATAAACATACACTGTGCTAACATGTTACAATAGCTAGCCAGTTCCCTGTACTATTCCCAGACGAAACGTAAACCGTATTACAACACATCGCGCGTTTTTAACAATAGATTACACACGACTCGTATCTTGGGACAGAAATAATTGAGAGAAAAAAAATAATGTAAAAATATGTCCCCATTTGGCAGTGAGATCACGAAGCGCCTAAGGATTCAGCATGAGTTCCCACTGTAGACGGAACCATTATCTCTTGGAATCAATAGGCATCCGGTCGTCCAACCCGACCTGACATTCCGGCGACTCGGCTTCCCGTAAGCCCACCACTGCTCCGAGTATGTCTTATCGTCGTTAAGCCTGATCTTTTAGCTCAGTGGTTCCCCAAGTTTGCTTCTGTAAGGGTCTCATCGCTAAGCTTGATCTTGTAAATCAGTGGTTTCACAAGTTTGCTTCTGTGAGGGTCTTAACATTAAGCCTGACCTTTTAGCTCAGTGGTTCCCGAAGTTTGCTTCTGTAAGGGTCTCATCGCTAAGCCTGATTTTTTTTTTTTTTTTAGCTCAGTGGTTCCCCAAGTTTGCTTCTGTAAGGGTCTCATCGCTAAGCTTGATCTTTTAAATCAGTGGTTCCCCGAGTTTGTTTCTGTGAGGCTCTCATCGTTGAGCCTGACCTTTTAGCTCAGTGCTTGATTGCTTGCTTGTGTTCGTTGGCTTGAGCTCCAACGCGAAGTCCTGTCTGTCGGATGAAGACATCCTTGCCTCGATGCTTATGTCGCCCCTTCTAAGATTAACACAGCAACAGCAAAGAACTCGTTGAAATATATAAACAAATGAAAGTAACGTCCTCACCTTGTAACTGCGAATTAATACTAAGACCGATGGCAGTCGTGCGAACAGATTTAGCCATTTATTACATGCGCTTCAGAAATCACATGGGATGACCAACTAAAAATATAAATTTATGAATTCATTTTAGATTCGGTTCCCGATTCCACTCTGTCGACATCGACGCTCAGTCCTTTCAAATTCTCAGTGAGTCGTCCTTTCCTCAAATACAATCTAGGTTGATCTCAGCCCGGCCCATTTCATTGCATGGGTTTCTCATTCACAGATCATTCCTCTTTTCACCGTTTACTTGCCGAATCCTTCAACCATCGCTTCGTTCAGAACTTATTCCTTTTCACACGGATCTTTCAGAACACAGCTGCTCCTTGATGTTCAAGTCTCATAGCGTCTCCGTTATCCTATGACGTGTTTATGTTCCTATTGGCATTGGTTTCTCCTTTTTGTTTGTCCACTTTGCTGTCTCTCTGGGAAAACCCATTTTGCTTTTGGTGGCGTGTGCCGTCATATGGCAATCCTGTTGTCCAACATCAGTGTGATGTCATACAGGACCTGAGGTTTGCGTGAGTATCCGTTGTCCCATGTCTGGCTTATTGGTGTGCAGACTGGTGGTTCCTCGCCGTACAGGCAGACACTCACCGACTTCGGAGGAATCGGCGATCCTACTGACTTTAGCCAGGACCCCGAAGGGACCTGTTGCCCAGGACGCTCGACGAGGACGCGTCAATAGGTCTTGGCCAGTATATAACCCGGACCTGGTGCCTTGGAAACACCTCTGCGTCCCTTTTTAGCTCAGTGATTCCCCAAGTTTGCTTCTGTGAGGGTCTCATCGTTAAGCATGATGATTTTTTTTTTTAAAGCTCAGTGATTCCCCAAGTTTGCTTCTGTGAGGGTCTCATCGTTAAGCATGATGATTTTTTTTTTTTTAAAGCTCAGTGGTTCCCTAAGTTTGCTTCTGTGAGGGTCTTAACGTTAAGCCCGATCTTTTAGCTCAGTGGTTCCCCAAGTTTGCTACTTTGAATGTCTCATTGCTACGCCTGATCTTTTAGCTCAGTGGTTCCCAAATGTTGTGAATGAAGAGTTCACTTGCAGACTTAGCTTGGAAGTGTGGTGTCCGCATCTATTGCTGATCATCTGGTCATGTTTGGGCTGTGCACCACCATGTGGCAAATCG
The DNA here is from genome assembly GCA_963921405.1 of Cepaea hortensis. Taxonomy (NCBI): domain Eukaryota; kingdom Metazoa; phylum Mollusca; class Gastropoda; order Stylommatophora; family Helicidae; genus Cepaea; species Cepaea hortensis. The sequence goes on from OY992890.1 coordinate 10,275,316, forward strand.
CCCTCACACAGCCCACAGGAAAGGCTCTCGATCTTTGCCTGTTCCCCCTCAGCCTGCATAATATGTAGACGTTGTCTACAATTTTGTCTTGAAGCATGATTTTGTTACCCTTCGAAAGTGTTGTAGCCCGTTCAAATTATCAAGTGAAGATTATTTTATATAATAAATCCTTTTGACTGGAAATTAGAAGAAGAAGAAAAAAAATAGAAACAGAACCAGATTTAACATATAGTTGAATCCTGGACAATTAGTAAACAGGCGGGAAAATGCCCGAATACTTTGGAGATGTGTTTTACAGAAGAATGCTGAAAATACATTGAACAGTCAAAATAAGCTAGTTAGATATTTTGAGGGAGGCGAGGTCACAATGACAATTCATCACAGACATCAGAAATAGGCAGTAATCATTGTTTTGGTGACATTGTGAGAAGCCAAGAACTGGAACATGTGACAACCGGAAAGATTTGTAGAAAAAGAGATAGAGGAAGACAGCGAGAGAAAATTCTTGACAATCTTGTGTAATGACACGGAAGGGAGTCAACCCATGAACTGATCCCTGCCGTCGGGGATCGCAATTTGTAGAGAAGCATGATCTCCCGGGCCAGCCGGCAATGCACTTGATGATGATGTGTACAATGTCCTGCATGCTGTAGTATTTGACAACCCCTGCCCTGTCTTCCAGTACCATAATTTCTATGACTGATCTGTCTAAACGTGGCGAAAGTTTTGTGGCTATACAAAATAGTAAATATCGATGATGCTACCCTTCCCTTACCCCACGCGGTAGCGAATCGGACGCATACTTTCCTCGGATACGGTCGAAAAACTAGGACCCGTGTGAGCAGTAATCTTCCAAATCACTTTCACTCACTGGCACCTGGCTGAATTGTAGAGACTATGTGTTGCCCATGCAGCATGATCCCTCTCTCAGCCTCCTAATTTACTCCAGGGGAAAGGTATTACCAATACACATGGAATACGACAAGCTGCAGAAGCTGCCGGATCAACAAAGCACTGCTCTAACTGTCCACCTTTCCGAACTTTGATCCTAGACCAGTTACTGAGCAAGGCTTAGGGTTGGTCTGCCCTGTCCTCCCATAACATTTAATCTTTAGGTTGCATTTCCTCGTACTAGGATAAGACGTTTAACACCCCCCCCCCCCCCCTCTCTCCCCCCAATGCGCTCCTCTGAGCTGTTGAAACAATGTGGAATGTTGGGTATGGTGTGCGCCGCCCAACATTCCACGCTAACAGAAAGCAGAGAGTACCTTCTACTATCATACGGTACCCCAGTCTTATCTAACACCTGACAGTGGTTTTATAACTATACTAGCTGACCCTGCCCGGCTTCGCCCAGACCCTGGTGGGGTGCATCTCATTTAATTCATATAAGTAGTCATATAAGTTCCCGTTCCCGTTACCGACTGTCTGTCTGTCTGTCTGTCTGTCTGTCTGTCTGTCTGTCTGTCTGTCTGTCTGTCTGTCTGTCTGTCTGTCTGACCCGGCCCGGCATTGCCCAGCTCCTGGTGTGGAGCATCTCATTTAATTCATATAAGTAGTCATATAAGTTCCCGTTCCCGACTTTCTATCTGTCTGTCTATCTGTCTGTCTATCTGTCTGCCTGACCCTGCCCGGCTTCGCCCAGTCCCTGGTGGGGAGCATCTCATTTAATTCATATAAGTAGTCATATAAGTTCTCGTTCCCGTTACCGACTGACTGTCTGTCTGTCTGTCTGTCTGTCTGTCTGTCTGTCTGTCTGTCTGTCTGTCTGTCTGACCCGGCCCGGCATTGCCCAGCTCCTGGTGTGGAGCATCTCATTTAATTCATATAAGTAGTCATATAAGTTCCCGTTCCCGACTTTCTATCTGTCTGCCTGACCCTGCCCGGCTTCGCCCAGTCCCTGGTGGGAAGCATCTCATTTAATTCATATAAGTAGTCATATAAGTTCCCGTTCCCGTTACCGACTGTCTGTCTGTCTGTCTGTCTGTCTGTCTGTCTGACCCGGACCGGCATCGCCCAGCTCCTGGTGTGAAGCATCTCATTTAATTTATATAAGTAGTCATATAAGTTCCTGTTCCCGACTGTCTATCTGTCTGTCTATCTGTCTGCCTGACCCTGTCCGGCTTCATTAAATTCATACAACAAAAAAAGTAACTTAAAAGAACGTTCTTCCACACACCATCCATTATTTTTAATTAAAACTCTTTCTAATCACCTGCATGACTACAGTAACTTCTTAAGCAAAAAAAGATGAGTTACAATGTTATGCATTGTGCATCATTTTTATGAAAACTTTGAAAATGCCTTACAGATTGTATCATTATTTATTATAACTCATATGCCGGTACATAACTATGGACAAAGAGTTTATAAATCTTTGAAAACGATGCCACAATATGACTATAAGTTATACAGAAAAGTTATGCCCCTTGAAATAACTTTTACAGAGTTAGGTCCCCTGAGATATATGAAATTATGATGAAAAATGAAAAATGAAATAATACTGAGTAAGCAGGCGATTTCACACTAACAAAATATCACAGTTGGCAGCTCTGGAATGAAAGGAAGGCGTGTAGAAAATGTCATCTCAATCGGATGGGCCGTTCGCGAACGTATAAAGGACATACAGACATAAATACATACTATCATACGGTACCCCAGTCTTATCTAACACCTGACAGTGGTTTTATAACTATATTTACATTTTAAGAGACACTAAATCTGTTTTTTAAATGTAATACCACGGCAAAATGAAACAAAAGTTCTATAGAAGTTATCCATCATGAATGCTGGGAAATATCGACCTGAAAAAAAAATGATCTCCCGACCTTTAAGAGTGACGTAAGCATCAGTGGTGTCCAAAATGAAACACAGGGTTTAATTAAAACATAATTATACTATCATTATAGTAACTGCCGCTAACAAATATCAATGTTTCTTGTTTCTTGTCCTTATCCGCGAAGGCTAAGCTATCCGGAATCACTTCCCTAAAGATCAGGGGGCTTTGTGAAATTACATGATTAATGGTTCTTGTATAATTTCCAGTTTTATTTTGGGGGCAGCCAAATAATTTATAACGCATGGCAAAACCGTCTAGAAATGGCAACCCCACACCCAGAGATAAAACCTCACAGAATTGTCAACCCCACACCCAGAGACAAGACCTCCAGAATTGTCAACTCCACACCCAGAGACAAGACCTCCAGAATTGTCAACCTCACACCCACAGACATCCAGAATTGTCAACCCAACACCCACAGATAAAACCTTCCAGAAATGTCAGCCCCACACCCACAGACAAAGCCTCCCAGAAATGCCAACCCCACACCCAGATATTAGACCTCCAGAAATGCCAACCCCACACCCACAGACAAAGCCTCCCAGAAATGCCAATCCCACACCCAGATATTAGACCTCCAGAAATGTCAGCCTCAAATCCACAGACAACCTCCCACAAATGCCAGTTTCACATCCATCCACATAACCTCCCAAAATCGCCAACTTGCTGGCTTCCTCTCTAGAACATTTGGAATTTATCTCCAGTACCATAAAGAGTTAACCCTCCCGCAACACCTGTCTGTCCCTCGCCGAACCGTACCACGTGGTAATCACTGTTGTAACGTGGCATTGAAGCCATAGATTGGCTGATTTGAGAATGAGATACGGGAGAATAGAAGCCAGGTCTGTGCCAAGAGATGGAAGCATCTCTGTTTGTTCTGAGCCGTAGTAGTCATGCTCTGTTTGGGGTTTTTTGATTAGTTTGATTAAGTTAGTGTTGTGGAGATCATGAGACATGGGGGTGTCGTGTTTGTCTGTGATGAGGTGTTGTGGGGTCTGTGTTGGAGTGTTGTGTTTGTCCGTGATGTGGTGTTGTGGGGTCTGTGTTGGAGTGTTGTGTTTGTCCGTGATGAGGTGTTGTGGTGCCCTTGTTGGGACGTTGTTTGTCCGTGATGAGATGTTGTGGGGTCCGTACTGGGGCGTTGTGTTTGTCCGTGATGAGGTGTTGTTGGGTCCGTGTTGGAGTGTTGTGTTTGTCCGTGATGGGGTGTTGTGGCGTCCGTGCATTCTTTGAGCACGGGGCAGAAAAAAAAAGAGAGATTAGAGAGAGAGAGAGAGAGAGAGAGAGAGAGAGAGAGAGAGAGAGAGAGAGAGAGAGAGAGAGAGAGAGAGAGAGAAGAAAGAAAGAAAGAAAGAACAGTTCAATTCGCTAGACAGTTTGACATCAAGGCATGGAGGAACACGGGTATCAGAAATAATTTGAAGTGAGCGAGACAGACAGGAAGCTGCGGACAGACATGATTAATGCCACGCGACATGGATTATAAGAAGAAGAAAGTCGCGTTTTATTGAGATTACAAGAGCATATAAAAGAGACACACAAAGGACATTTACCGGAGATCAAAAGAGACTTTTACAGATGGCCCAGAAAAAAAAAAGGTTTTACGGGATAATTAAAATGGAAGTTAAACAGAAATCCAAAAGAAGTTTTTACGGGATCAGCGTTCACGCCCGATTACGCTTTGTGGCTAAGAAATCCGGGTATTTTTCTGTTCGTCCTCCCCTAGGTCTGTTCTGATCAAATTTTCCAATTGTCACTGAGTTGTCAAGTTTATATGCATTCTTAACATACCCAAAAGATGTAAACAAACCAGCCAAGTAGAGACAGCAAGAATACCGCATGACGAGAACACAGAAGAAGAACCATCTGCAAATCTAACCATTAGAGAAATCCTGTTTGTAGATGACCAAGTATTAATAGCACAAATCAGACACTGAATTACAAGACCACATGAATAGTCTAAACCAGTGGTTCTCAACCTTTTTTGGTCCGTTCCCCCCTTCACCATATTTTTAGGACATCATTCCCCCCTCACCATATTTTTAGAACGTCATTCCCCCCCTTTCGTATTTCCTCCCTAAAAATTCCCCCCTGCCCCTACACAGTATACGTAATAATTGAAGCTAAATTTAATAGCACATACTAAAACAAGTCTAGACATCTAGATACAATGTGATTTGCGAATCTACTTACGTTATAAAATGAATTTCAGAAGGGTGATACGTACAGAAGCGTAAAGTATGAAAGGAAAAACAAGATCAAGTAATCGGTTCTTGTATTAACGCGATCTTGAAATAATCTTCATTCCCCCCTGGACACCCCAAAATTCCCCCCTGGGGGGGGGGGGGGAATTCCCCACCGGTTGAGAACCACTGGTCTAAACGAAATGTGTAGGGAGCATAACATGAAAATTAGCACAAGCAAAACAGAGGTAATGACTATAACTAAAGAAGAACAAACAACAACAATTCACCTAAACGAACATACCTTGAAACAAATAAAGAGTTTCAAGTACCTAGGAAGTATAATATCATCAAATGGCAGATCAGAAGACGAGATCGAAAATAGGTGCAATAAGGCAAATCAACTCATTGGACAAATGGCACCAGTACTAAAGAACAAACATGTATCAATAACTACTAAGAAAGCACTTTACAACACAATCTTCCTGCCAACTCTATGCTACCAATGCCAAACCTGGACAATGACAGAAAAAGAGAAAAGAAAAATCACAACAACAGAAATGAGGTTTCTGAGAAGAATACTCAACGTATCAAGAAGAGATAAGATCAGAAATGAAGAAATCAGGAGTAAAGTGGGTGTTAAAGCAGCACTAGATTTTATTAGAAAG
>OY992890.1:10286005-10486005 GCA_963921405.1 Cepaea hortensis
CTCGATCGGTTCAGGATCCTAAGGCCACCGCCCCGAAGTTACCCCCAACCCTCCATGAACATCTTCAGGGTGATCGTTATGCGGGGACAGGCACGCCAGTCTGCCAAACTCTTAAATGTGTGTGGCTGTATGTTTGGGCGCCAGCCCATGCGAGGACAGGCACTCTAGTCTGCCAAACTCTTTAGATGTGTGTGAGTGTATGTGTGAGCGCCAGCCCATGCGAAGACAGGCACGCCAGTCTGCACAACTCTTTAGATGTGTGGGGGTGTATGTGTGGGCGCCAACCCATGCGAGGACAGGCACGCCAGTCTGCCAAACTCTTTAGATGTGTGGGGGTGTATGTGTGTGCGCCATCCCATGCGAGGACAGGCACGCCAGTCTGCTTAGATGTGTGTGGGTGTATGTGTGGGCGCCAGCCCATGGCTGTCTTCTGTCTCATGACCTACACAAAGCTCCTCAACCAGGGTTGTTTATAAGAGTGCCGTGTCTCTTAGAATGACACACCTATTTTAGTTTTTTGATTGCTTGCTGTGAAATCGAGCGTAGTCCACGATGGACTGATGTTTGCGTTCGAGGCAGCTTTCCCCATTACCAGTGTCCCCCGCCAGTAAGCAAACTCACTCCAACTTCTGAGGTAATTTAATTTACGTCCCCAAGTTAAAGACGAGAAGTCAACGTTTATTTGTAACTGATCTTTGTAGGGAGGGAATCCCGTAGCCCGTGTTTAGTGCATCGGAAGTGTAAGAGCAAGCGCTATAACCTTTCAGCCACGCGACGTCCATTCTATTTGATAGTTTACTAACTGTATTTATGTAAAGGAATTCCGAGATGTGTAATATAGAGGGCAGTGAGTGTGTACATAGAGGAGAATATCGACTGTTGCACACAATTATTTCTTCTGCTTCTTCTGCGTTCATCCGGAGTTTTTTCTTCTTTTCCGGACGTGATTGCGTTGTGCCTTTTTACAGCAGAGCTGCGTTCTTGTACCGTTAGGCCGACACATCCGACTTCTGCGGGCATTTGTTGACCGGGTTAACCTTCCCGGGGACACAATTATTTGATATTTTACTATATTTATTTAAAGGAATTCCGAGATGTGTAATATAGAGGACATTGAGTGCGTACATAGAGAGGAATATCGACTGTTCCACACAATTATTTGATATTTTATTAACTATTTATTTAAAGAAATTCCGAGATGTGTAATATAGAGGACAGTGAGTGCGTATCTAGAGAGGAATATCGACTGTCCAAACATACCGAGTTACTTCTGCACACAAGCGTTAGCAGTCATATTTCACACACGGACGGTTTAATCCGTCTACTGTACGCTTCATTACCCATCTTGGAACGGCAGCATCTGGTTATATGAGTTGAGTCAGACCCGACATCACAGCAATAGCGACATGCCCATGCGTGCTCCGGCCCTATCTTCAACAACCAGCGAAGAGTCCTAATATTAGTGGTACCTGCTGCAATTTGATTATGTGTCCGTCTGGTCTTTCCTCGGAGGACTTGGTTTGGGCCAGATCCGTTGGTCACTCCCTGCTGCACCATTCTCTCTAGGCCATATCCCAGTGCTAACATTTAGCCACCGCAGTGACTTCCCAGAAGTGTTTTATGAACCGTTCAGGTCTCACATATCTTATATGAGTCAACTCCGCAGAGACTGTGCCTTGATCTTATGGATAGTAGTGTTGGGAAGTCCCTTTGTCTACATGCGGCTTCCTAGAGTAGCCATTGATTTGTGCCTTCATGTTTTCCCTTAACAAAGCTCATCATTTAATGAATATTGAAATTGGCCTTAAATTGTGATGTGTTCATGTAAGAGCCAACTTTTTGCAGCAAATCTCTACTTCTGCATGTGCTGTCTAATGTGTTGTACTTGATAGTTCGCGTGGATTTCATTGGAAATCGTGACTGCAACAGGTGTATTTGGTTGTATAGGATATTCGCCGCTGTCTTGACAACGTGCTGATCGAGCTGGGATAACGATGCTGGAATGGATTAAATGATCTACCGTGTCGGAACGTGCCATAGAACATGCATGTGCATCGACTGACACATAATCAACAATTGGAAGCAGAACATTGAACAGTGTCGGCAGTGATTGCTTTGTCAGCAACCAGTCCACGGTTGACTGTCATCATTCAGGCTGTAAAAACATATTGACCATGGTTGATACAATCCAGTCAAGTCTTCATAATCACCAGCGGTCTCATTAACTCCACGTCTAGAGAGGAGGCGTCTGTTGCCGTCAGAGAAGGCTCTACGCCCACCACTGTTGTCAGTCCAGGGAATGTCTCTACCACGCCGCGGACTTAGTTTGTGCCTTTCACATTGTACGAGCTTGGCATCTTTATTGGTAGATACAATCCGTTATCATCTTAGTTTTGCTTACGTCAGCTGTGTTAGTGCTCTTTAAATATTCAGCTACGCTTCCGGAAACATACCTGCACTAGAGGACCATAATCCCGCCGGCGAACCTGCCGCTGAGATGTTCAACTTGTCTATACGCTATCTTGTTATACATTGTATATAAATATACATATTAGCGCTCACATTTTGGGCCATGCGTCTGGGAAGTGCTTGTTCAAATTAAACGACTTTTGCACTGACAAACAAGTACGCGTGCTTTTTAAGAGCTCAACATTCCTCCGGCAAACCTGCCGCTGAGATGCTCAACGTGTTTACACACTACCTTGATATACACTTTACATAAATATACACATCAGTGCTCATTCTTCTGGTCATACTTCTGGGAAGTATTCCTTCAAGTCAAAGTACATTTCCATGGACATATAAATACGCTTGCGATTTAAGAGCTGAACTTATCAGCCGCGAACCTGCCGCTGGGTGGCCTAACCATGCATTATGGTGTGTATATAAACCACCATTTGTCTTCACATATGTAAACAGTATTCAAACATCGTATTGCCAAGTAATCATCATCAGTAAGGCACTGTTACTGTTGACAATCTGTGGCCATCTGCATCTTCCAAGACCAGAACCCATCTGTCACCACTACGATGTACTCGGCGCAGACACAGACCAATGCCTCCTCGCGGCCGGTGACCTCCGCTGTGTACGCCAACCAAGGCTCCTGGGATGTGAGAATGTTTTACTCTGCTCACCCCGCTTACTGGAAAAGGTAGCCGGACCAGGTGTAGTCTTTGTGTCTTCACTTAACGGGTTAAGCACCAACAGATCACTGTATGTTGATGGGATCAGGAGTGTCCATTCTTTGCTGTTTGTGTTTGTTGTTTCTCTCCAAATGCCCTCCTTGCCACAACGATTCTCATTTTTGTACCTGTCTCACATCGGACATCTTTCCCTACAGTCTGACCTTACTACATGCAGGACGTGGCGATCAGCCCCAGGTTGGTTTCTAGGCGAGTTTACGTTCATTGGTTTGCTTTTGCTTTCTGAACGAGAAGTCGGTGTTTACGTCCAATTTAGCCGGTGTAGGGAATGAACACACTACCCCGCCATCAGCTCACGGGAAGGATAAGAGCAGGCCCTCTGAACCCTTCGGCCACGCTTCCTCATCTCCTTTCGTTGACTTGAAATATGTCTATATCTGCAATGTTGTCTCTTGTATGAAATATGTCTACATCTGCAATGTTGTCTCTTGTATGAAATATGTCTACATCTGCAATCTTGTCTCTTGTATGAAATATGTCTATATCTGCAATCTTGTCTCTTGTATGAAATATTTCTATATCTATAATATTATCTCTTGTATACGTTTCACTGTCTTTGTATTTAGTTCAATCAGTGGTCGATAGAGTTTATCTTCCACTGTTGTTTCTCTAGGTGAGTAGGTTTGCCTAGATATGTTGTATTTTGGGCAGTCTTGGAGTATGTCATCTGCTGTCTGCGGCGCCAATCTACTAGCGCATATGCCTTCGGCCCCGCTATCCCCTAGTCTGACCTAGGTAGGTAAATTCATGAACTAGGTCTGTGTTGCGTTCTTCTGATTTTGAGCTCTAAAGTTTGGAGGGTCCTTGCGAATTGTTGTTGTTGTTGTTTTTGTCTTCTGGGCAATTATTTTCATGCTGTATATTCTTACATGGCCTTGCGGTCAACGGATTATGAGCGCGATTTGGAAGCAGACATGCCTTGCGCTCATTTTCATACAGTGGTATGAGTACCGGTCGTTCAGAAAGCAGTGGCAAACTACTGAACGCAAACTTGCCAAGAAATCACAAACAGCCACACACACAAAATTCTGGGGTTGACTGCGACGTCCTGTAAATGACACGCAACTAACGAACTAATATTCTTGCTGTTTTGTTTATTCTGTTTGATGTCTGGAATTACTGTTTTGTTTCTCCTAACATGATGTGTCATCTACACATTTTCTAGTACTAATTCATTCTCCCTCTACTTTAGTTCCCAAGTTCATCCTTCAGTTGCTTTTGTCACCAAGTACCAGACCTTATCTTAGTTTCTGTTGGACCAGAAGGAGCTGCTGTGATATATGTCTGAGACTCGTGACTTCAAATATCAACCCGATTACGGTGAAATCAGCTAACAGCTGTCTGCGACAGGAGAAGTCATACATTTCTGGACCATGAGTTCAGATACCAAAATAATTACCCTGAAATACGGACATTAGTTTTCTTTATTCGTTTTCAGTTACGAAAAGAGATTGTGGTCTTCACTGTTTCTTGGCAGGCGTGATTAAATGTTTTAGTACATTTGCAATGTTTGAGAAGACGACCGTGTTATTTTGCACACTAGTTGTGGGGTTGGATTACTACCTATTAGGGTGGATCAGAACTGCCACAGTCTTATCAGTCATTACGGTTCACGTGGCATTTTCTTCATAGATGTTGAACATGTAAGGGGAGAGAATATAACCCTGACTTGCTCCCCTTTGCACCTCAAACCACTTTGATGTTTCACCGTGACTCCGACAGCTGCTTGTTGTTCATGATATAATGTTCGGACTAAGTGGGTCAGATGTGCTGGAAACCCACGTCTCTCATGTCATGTTCTACAATATGTGATCTTGAACACAGCCCGCTTTACCTTTAGTCTATCAACATGTTGAGCTGAGTCAATAATCGACAGTACAACACCCGAGACATTCCTATTCGCGCTCAATCTCTTTACAACTGTCAGCGAAGAGTCCCAATACTCATGGTACCAGCGGCAGTCTCATTACGTGTCTGTCTGACCTTTTCTCGGAGTACTAAGTGTCGGCTTGACCCTCAGGTTATTTTTTTTTTTTTTTTTTTGGGGGGGGGGGCATTAATTCGCCAAACCCCCCCCCCCCCCCCCTATCTATCTGTTTGTTTTTCTGTCTAAATATATACTTACTTATCTTGCTAAATAACTGTCTGTTCATCTGTTCATGTATGGATATATGCATGCCTACCTAACTACTCATCTATCTACCTGGATGCTTACCTACCCATCCACCTATCCAACAAAATGCTATCTACCTACCCATCTATCTTCCTATATACCAACTTACTTGCCCATCTGTCTACCTGGATACCTACCTACTGACTTGGATATCTGCCTACTGACCTGGATACCATCCTGCCTATCTTATCTACCTAATGGATACATAATACTTACTTACCTTCATGGATACCTACCTACCAAGCTAGCCAGCTACCTACCTATCTACATGCCTACCTATGCACATTCTGCATTGTTTCTCTTATCCACAGAGGGCTGCCGCCCGGACCGCAGCCTCATGATGCCAGCTCCTCTTTTAAGAGAGCGGGACGACCGCCCTCCCCATCCCACGCAGTGCCCCGTGCAGCAACACACTACTACGCCACACCTGGGCCATCCCACAGCTCGGCCATGTACAACGTGTTCCGTGGGGATCACTTCCCACACCACACACAGGTGAGTACAACTACTGGACTGTCTGTGTTTGTCTGCTCATTGAGTGACAGATTCATCATCGTCAGCTCACACACAAGTGAGTCCCACATCTACTTGACTGTCTGTCTCTGATGTTTTATTAAGTGTGTACCAAACGTATCATCATCATCATCATCATTATCATCATCCCGTTTTCGCCTTCATCTTTAGCTCTGCGGACAGTGGCAGATAAACTCTATGGACCACTGAGTGAATTATAAAGACAGTGAAGTTCATACAAGAGACACTATTCCAGATACAGACACTCAATTTCAAGCGAACAAAATGAGAAGGATTGTGCCCTGCCAGCTGGCGTAAGCGTACATGTCCCTCACTGATCTCGGTCCTCGTTGTTCTGGATCACCTCTGCTGATGACATTTCTCCTTACCACCTTCTCAATCCAGCCAGCATCATGTCTCTTGGTCCGCCTCTTTTCCCGTCGATTTTTCCAGTCGTCATGATGTTTTCTGCTGACTCTTTTCTCACTGTATGATCAACGAAGAACACTGTTCGGACTCTCCCGTTCTTCACAATTAAACCTGATATACGTAGTCGTCGTGACCGTAAAGATAAGAGCGCTCGCTCTTAAACTTCCGGTGCGATAATGGCGAGGTAAGGGGTTTATTCCACACAACGGCATTAAGTTGGACTAATGGCAAAGTCAAGGTGGGAGTCCTAATTGGCACGTGCAGGAAACGACCCAGCTACTTCGTCATCAGCGTACCAGATGTTTCAGAACTTGAGCGCTTTGATCCTTTCGGCCACATCAAAGTCGAATCTGTTACTGTCCCAAAGCGGAGGGGAGAAGGAGGTAGGGAAGGAGATGACACGAGGTGGTCAAATTACTGGCTTCGCGCTATGAAGGTCGTGTGTTCGTATTCGCTATGCGACGTTCAGACCAAGCGAGCATGTGTTTCTGCAGACCACTGGGGGTTATCGTTCGGGCTACGGTATTCGTGCTGTGTGCAACGCTTTCGGCGCAGAAAGAGACCCAGCCATGTTGGGTAAGGCCCGGTGCATTGACGGCGATCATCTGGCCTTCAAATTCCCCTGTTGAAAACCCACAAACCGCTTCAGTGAAATCGGTGGTCTGCCATTAACCGTCACAATAACAGAGAGACATAAAGAGGGAAGGGTTTATCTGTTGTAGCATACCTTGCTTGCGGACACGGCACTGCATGTAATTGTCCCAAAGCAGTTTCCTGCTGTGTGCATATGATGTCATAGCCCCATCACATTGTGTAGGTCCGACCTTTCCGGCATTTTAACCAGCAACCCGGGCGTCCCACTGTGCTCATTTCATTACCATTTCCGGTTCAGTCGCTTTGTTAGAATCATCCACGCGGATTCCATAGAATACGTGACCAGTTCACAACCAGGGTGCAGACGAGTAACTTGTATATGTTTATGTTCATGTAGTTGTATCGGCGTGTGTTTGTTGTTTGTGTACTGACGAAGGCTTTGGCCGCAACGTCCTTTTTGTTACCTGTGGTCGTGTTATAGAAAAGTTTACCGTCTTCATCCATCATGTGCCGTGCCAATAAGCGTGGGCGATCATGTTTCGATCTCACTCTACCACCAGAGTCGTGGATCAGCTCAGTGTTCTTGTCCCGACCATACCACGTGGCCAAGCCATCCAGATATTTACTTCTCTGCCTTCCCTTTGTCTCATAACTTTGTAACATGAATTGTTTATGTTTACAACATTCATTTGACAATGTTTTTTTTTCCCTATGTGAATGCATTATGCACTGATGAACGAAAGATGAGTGATTGGAAGGGCCGAATGTAAGACGGGCCTGCGTGCCCAATTTATTACCCTTTGAAAATAAAGTTCGTTCGTTCGTTCGTTCGTTCGTTCGTTCTTTCGTTCGTTCGTTCTCTTCCCCTCAATCTTGCCAATTATCACAAAGTTCTCCAATTTATTTCTTCTCATAACGTGACCAAAAAATGTTGACTGTCTACTTCTAATTTTGCTAATCAGTTTACGATTTTACCGTTTACTTCTAATTTTGTGTGTGATTCATTCATGACATTACCAACGCGGTTCCCTATCAACGTAACTAGTGCGCCCGTCGGACACTGCACTTGATTAGTGATACACATGAACAGCACATTCAGGAAATAGTCGTTCCACTGATAGACAGTTTGGGAACCATGGGGCTAGTAGAAGCAGGCCGACCTTTCTTATAAACAACAGAGTGGAAAAACCACGATACTTATTGCTGTAAAGGGGGTTAATACCCAACAATAGCAACTCTTTCAGTGGCTGACATTAGCACGATTGTGAGTAATCAGAGCCCTGGAGATCGATTGCACCCGCGGAGTCGGCACGATTTTGGTATATGTCTGGGGATGTTGTCACTGGTCGGCTCTTGATCTCTGACGTCCCCGGTCTTTGGTTTATCGATGTCTTCAGTTTATTCTTGTGTTCAGTCTCGTTCCTTGTTTTGTCTTCAGTTCTTCATTGTCGTCAGTTTATTCTTGTGTTTAGTCGTTCCTTGTATTGTCTTCAGTTCTTCATTGCTGTCAGTTTATTCTTGTGCTTAGTCTTTCCTTGTTTTGTCTTCAGTTCTTCATTGCTGTCAGTTTATTCTTGTGTTTAGTCGTTCCTTGTATTGTCTTCAGTTCTTCATTGCTGTCAGTTTATCCTTGTGTTTAGTCGTTACTTGTTTTGCCTTCAGTTCTTTATTGCTGTCAGTTTATTCTTGTGTTCAGCAGTTCCTTGTTTTGTCTTCATTTCTTCATAGTCTTCACTCAATGTAGTCTAACCTTCCGTCTATCACTGTCTTCAGTCTGCCCATACCTTCATCCTGTCCCCATGTTGTCTTCAGTCCATCCATACCACCGGCCTGTCTATACCTTCAATCTAATAGTAACCATAGTTTAGTTTAGTTTAGTGGACGGATCAACATCACGGCACACGGGTGCAACCCATAAGTGCTCCGTTCTCCTCCTAACTCAAACCTGAGTCTGGAGAAACTCAGCTCAGTGCACGAAGTTCGTAGCACCGGCGAGGATTCTAAATTACTTTGGGTAGATTTTTAACTCGAAATTTTGCCCGGGCAGCGCCGTTAGGCTACTCTTTTTCGATTTCCAACTGCCAAGGGATTGTTTTACCTGCACAACAATACACACGGGCGTCAGATCCCACTACCCAGAGACCAGGGAAAATTTTATTACTAGAAGTCCACGAGAAAAAATCCCGGTCCTCACCGGGGCTTGAACCCGGGACCTCCAGCACGCCAGGCGGACACCATACCTCGAGACCACGCAGCCCCCCCCCCCCATATCGCTCACCAAGTGCTGATCAGTCTGACAATCTGCTACCAGCGCACGCACGCACTCACACTCACACACTGCGCCTCTTGACGTGAAAAAGGTCCTTCTAAATGCTCTATTTGTCATCGCAAATCTAATCCAAATATGTCTCTCAACAGACATCTTTTGTTTTGTATATCAAGTTGGTTGCATGTCCTTTATAAGACGTTGTAATCAACCCCATAATTTATTAGTTGGTTATGATTTACTTGGCAATTTTTAGTTGAGTAGTAAGCCATTGCTTTCTGAACGGCCGGCACCTCATTCACGGAAATCAATTCAATGGCCATTAAATGGGGGTTGATTGCGATGTACTGTAATGTAGATGAACTTGACTTTATATTTAATGTGCCCTCTATTTTCTTCCAATATCCCGCGCGCCGCCTCCCTGGCGAAGGTGTTAAGGACGCTGTTCGTACTCCCGTATACAGCTGCGCGAGATTCGGTAGCGGTTCGAGTCGCGTTGGTTTCTTAGGGAAAGGTATGTGAGCCGGTCGTTCAGAAAGCAATGGCAAACTACTGAACATGAAACTTGCCAAGACATCAACAACAGCTGAAAAATGCTGGCGTTGACTGCAATGTCCTGTATATAGGATATGCACACACAAAATATACCCCGTGCGCGCCGATCAAGTGTCTGCCGTCTGTAGGTTAAAAATAGCAACTCGTGTCCGCCATTGTCATGTCAACATTCCCGCCAAAACTAACAATGTTCCATAACTCGGTCCTAGAAACACCGCCTTGCTTAACTCCCATTGAATTCCAGCATGGCGGTTAGTGTAAATCACTGGGGACTTGAACACATCCTTTCAGATTCTGGTCGGAGTTTGTGATGGCAACAAAGAAGACTGTTCCAACTACACGCATTAAATAGGTCAGACATACAAACAAACAGATGGATGGGATAGACAGAACAACCGATGCCGGGCTCACCTCTGTGTTGAGAGAATTGAGAAAATAGCGTTGCGTGTCAGTCTGTCTGTCTGTCATGCTTATAACGGCTGTTAAGTTAGCGGCTTTTCTGGAATCTCTTGACAGTTTTGTGGCTTAGCTGCGGCCGGTTTCCATGACAGCTTAGTGGTTAGGTCCTGTTTTCATGACTCTTTGTGGTTAGGCTGCTATTTTAATGACTCTTCATGGTTAGGTCCTGTTTTCATGACTTTTCATGGTTAGGTCCTGTCTTCATGACTCTCTGTAGCAATTGTCCGCCTCCGTTTAACCCACGCTGTACCTGAGCTGATCTGTAGCAATTGTCCGCCTCCGTTTAACCCACGCTGTACCTGAGCTGATCTGTAGCAATTATCTGTTTTTGTTTAACCCACGCTGTACCTGAGCTGATCTGTAGCAATTATCTGCTTTTGTTTAACCCACGCTGTACCTGAGCTAATCTGTAGCAATTGTCTGTTTTTGTTTAACCCACGCTGAACCTGAGCTGGTCTGTAGCAATTGTCCACCTCCGTTTAACCCACGCTGAAACTGAGCTGTAGCAATTATCTGTTTTTGTTTAACCCACGCTGAACCTGAACTGTAGCAATTATCTGTTTCTGTTTAACCCACGCTTAACTTGAGCTGTAGCAATTGTCCGCCTCTGTTTAACCCACTTCGAACCTGAGCTGTAGCAATTATCCGTTTCTGTTTAACCCACGCTGAGCTGTAGCAATTATCTGTTTCTGTTTAACCCACGCCGAACCTGAGCTGTAGCAATTGTCCGCCTGTTTAACCCACGCCGAACCCCTGGGCACCAGTAAATGTCTTGGG
Organism: Cepaea hortensis; assembly: GCA_963921405.1. Classification (NCBI taxonomy): domain Eukaryota; kingdom Metazoa; phylum Mollusca; class Gastropoda; order Stylommatophora; family Helicidae; genus Cepaea; species Cepaea hortensis. The sequence goes on from OY992890.1 coordinate 10,296,975, forward strand.
AAATAAAGGCGGCAGCTGTGATACTGACTACATCACCCACCAAATGCCGATTGATCTATGAACAGACGAATCTAGCGTCATGTCTCTAATGTGTGTGAAAGAGACCTTTACTCTTCCCATGATGACCGGTTCAAAGTGATGCTCCAAATATGATAATCCCGTCATTGACGGTTGGGTATAGGCTCCAAATACAACCCTTCCGTCATTAACGGTTGGATAAAGGCTACAAATATAGTGAGCCCACACATCGACCTACTTTCAGAGACAGAGTCTTTCAGAGATTTACTGTCTGATAGTTGATCACCTGTAAGTCTCCCTGGCGAAGGTGTTATTGACTTTCTCCGTAATCCCGTATATCCACGTAGGATAACGCAGCTGCGCGAGACTCGGTAGCGGATCGCGTCGCGTTGGTTACTTACGGAGGTATGTGAACCGGTCGCTCAGAAATCAATGGCAAACTACTGATCGTAATCTTGCCAAGATATCAACACCAGCGGTAAAATGCTGGTGTTGACAGCGATGTCCTGTAAATAGTGTATGCGAAAGAACAAAAAAGTTGATCACGTGACCTCATCGTGTGTTTCCAATGTAGAGCTTGTATCTCACACTCGTGTGGACACATGCATCACACGCCAGTATAGAGGCACAGCCGGGGTAGGGCCGACTTCTGGCGGTGACATTTGGCAGTGGGTAGTTAGGCTGCCAGCTGATATTGACGAGACCCTGGCACGGCTTATTACAGGGGAAATAACTGGCGGTACAGGAGTGCAGTTTGTCACGATACGTGGAGTTGTCGAACACTTGTCTCTCGCCTCCTCTCTGAGACACTGGCAATCTCCTCTAGACGGCCGTTGTTTACCGATATATGAAGATGCAGTGTTTTTAAGGCACCTCATTTATCCTCGCCTTCGTTTGCTACCTCCCCTTCGTTTGCTTCCTCCCCTTCGTTTGCTTCCTCCCCTTCCCTCCTTTTTGTCCTCCTCCTGCTGGCCCTACTTCTGCTTCCTCCTCATCATAATCTCTCTCTCCCCCCCCCCCCCCAACACTACTTCTGTTTCCTCATCATAATTTTCCTCCTGCTGGCACTACTGCTTCATCCTAATTCATCATCATTCTCTTGCGCACACTTTATCCTCCTCCTCCTCCACCGCCCCATCTTATTGCTGTCACTACTTCTGCGTCTTTTCCATCGTTTACCTCCATACGGTTGTTGGGAATGGATAAAACATGTTACCTGTATCATGACAATTGTTGGGTTGTTTGTTTGTGCGTGTCTGTGCGGAGAGGGGTTAGGGATGGAGGGGGGGGGGTGTTATGTTGGGTCAAGAACCGACATCACAACACACGGGTCATTCTTATACGTGCTCCGTCCTCGTCGTCAACAGCCAGTGAAGAGTCCCAGTACTAATGGTACCAGTAGCAGTCTGCGTATATGTCCTGCTGGCTTTTCGATATACGAGTATGTATACATGATGGGTACTGTGCACATGCCAGCTCCAGGGGCAGGACATCAGGCTTATGATAGAAATACATTTTCTAATGTGGTTATGTGAGGTCAGTTCTGAACAGGGCCAGGACATCAGGCTTATGATAGAAATACATTTTCTAATGTGGTTATGTGAGGTCAGTTCTGAACAGGGCCAGGACATCAGGCTTATGATAGAAATACATTTTCTAATGTGGTTATGTGAGGTCAGTTCTGAACAGGGCCAGGACATCAGGCTTATGATAGAAATACATTTTCTAATGTGGTTATGTGAGGTCAGTTCTGAACAGGGCCAGGACATCAGGCTTATGATAGAAATACATTTTCTAATGTGGTTATGTGAGGTCAGTTCTGAACGGGGCCAGGACATCAGGCTTATGATAGAAATACATTTTCTAATGTGGTTATGTGAGGTCAGTTCTGAACAGGGCCAGGACATCAGGCTTATGATAGAAATACATTTTCTAATGTGGTTATGTGAGGTCAGTTCTGAACAGGGCCAGGACATCAGGCTTATGATAGAAATACATTTTCTAATGTGGTTATGTGAGGTCAGTTCTGAACAGGGCCAGCCATTATTATTCTATACATGGTTATACAGGAAACGTATCTTCATCTTCGCTCATCTTTCCAGGACTGTCCGTCACACCAAGTTATGCACCTTTCCATGGCAATCCGTCACACCCAGTTATGCACCTTTCCATGGCAACCCGTCACATCCAGTTATGCACCTTACCGTGACAGTCCGTCACACCCAGTTATGCACCTTTCCATGGCAACCCGTCACATCCAGTTATGCACCTTACCGTGACAGTCCGTCACACCCAGTTATGCACCTTTCCGTGGCAGTCCGTCACACCCAGTTATGCACCTTTCCGTGGCAGTCCGTCACACTCAGTTATGCACCTTTCCGTGGCAGCGCGTCACACCCAGTTATGTACCTTTCCATGGCAATCCGTCACATCCAGTTATGTACCTTTTCATGGCAGTCTGTCACACCCAGTTATACACGTCACATAATATGGTGACCGACCTCGGCACGCATAAGTATAATGCTTGCTTCCCCTGTACAGATTCCATCCGGGGAAACGTACGGTGTCTACCCGTGCGTAGGTTTTCTTTCCTAACAAGTTTGCCAGAGCATCGGCTTATGGCCTACTCTTAGCGATGTTCAGGTACCGTGGGATTTTGACCACGAACAGTGGATCTCATGTTTTATGTCCATATCCGATAAGTTTATATATCCAATCACACTACCCAAGACATCTGGGGGACGTGTGCTGACATTAAATACCAGGGGGGGGGGGGTGTCTTAGTAGGGCTGTCAGCGCTATGCTGGGATGGAACCCGATACTTTCAGAGCTTGAGCCGGGGCCCACTGTAGTCATTAGCCACGGCTAGTATAACAGGAAAGGGTGTTTGAAGGGATGACACATGACAAAACAAAGAATGTAGGAGCATGACAACCGTGATTCGTGGATTCCTGTTGGTGGTAAGTAATGGCACGCTAGCGAAGTTGATAGAGAACTGCACTGGTTATGTCACGAGCAGTGTGGGACTCGGGTTTGACGCCTGGGCTCATCGCTGGCCAAAGTGAGGGGAAGATTGGCCACCTATTCCTCCTAGCACTCAGGCCTACACAATATGATGTCACCATCATATCTAACTTCCGCATTGGTGATTCTGTGATGCCATCTCAGTCCTTCAGTTGTTAGGGAGTCTCCGTAGCGAAGTGGTCAAGTCATCTGACTCGGACTTCGAAAGTTGTGGGTTCGATTCTGTGTCACGTCCTTCGGTTCACGAGTGAATTTTTTCGGAGACTCCTGAGGGTCATCGCTGGAGCAACTCAGTTCGTGCTTTGTGCGGCGCCCTCGGCAATTCGCTGCGGAATGAGACAGCCATATGAGATAAAAACCCGGCGCAATGAAGTCGACCATGTCGTCTTTTAAGCGACTTTAAGCATTCAATTGTACGTGGGCACAGGTCTTTGAGAGGTCATAAACCGCTGTCTTAATTTGCTGATATTGACTCACTTCTAACACTTTCTGATATTCATCTACTTGATTATACATTTGTTTGATTAAGCCTTCACTTGTGGAGATCGTACCCTAACGATGAGTCGGTAATACGGTGCGCTGACTACTGTACCACCACGTCACTACGATATTTCACAGTTGTGATGACAATTAAGAGAACGTTGATGTCAGACATCCCGATGTTCTTAAATTCCAGTACATAGGGAGAAAGTAAAAAACAAGGGAAGTAATGTCTCGTAAAATAAATGCGTAGTTATCATGGTTATTGCCCTTAGATCAGTTAATGAATTGGGACATCTTTGGTCATTTGAAAGCACATAAACACGCGGGCGGTGTACCTCTTTGAGCCACGGTGTGCTAGGAACTAGTGTATTCTCGGGGGGGGGGGGGGGGGGAGTGTTTGGGTGGTTCCATTGTTTTAGGTTCGGATCCCCATGGAAACAGCTTGCATCTTCGTGACGACATAGAAGCTTAAGCTTTTTCTATAGCTTAAAGACACTATAGAATGTTTTTTGGATAAAGCATGCCCAACACAACTATCCTATCCGGCCTTTACCGAACTCTGGGAAGATTTCTGACCCATAGGCGTAACGCTTGAAGACAAACTCTGGGGGAGCGGTGAGGACCTCAAGCCAGCCATCGGGTTTGCGACCCGTGCTGGAATAGAGGCTCAGCAAACGTTGATCGTTAGAGTCGAGGTTTCTTTGAGCAGGATGCGTTCTGTTATTGTATGCATTGAGCTTCTTCTTCTTCTTCTTCTTCTTCTTCTTCTTCTTCTTCTTCTTCTTCTTCTTCTTCTTCTTCTTCTTCTTCTTCCCTCCTCCTGCTCCCATCTCCTCCTCCTCCACCTCCCCCTCCTGCTGCCCCCTCCCCTCCTCCTCCACATCTCCTCCTTCACTTCCCCTCCTCCTCCTGCACCTCCTCCACTTCACCCTCTCCTTCTCCCCTCCCCTCCTTCTCCCCTCTCCTCCTCCCCTCTCCTCCTCCCCTCCTCCTTCTCCCCCTCCTGCTCCCCCACCTCCTCCTAACCCTCAATGGAGCCTAGGCCCTAAGTCAATTCACACTAAGAATTCCTATCTCTTGCAGTTTCACAATCCCGACATAGTGGATTGGAAGTCAGCTCCAGACCATGTGGAACCAGGCCACTTTGCGTTGATTTTCACTATGGTATGGCATTAGCCCGTGCTGTAGCAAAGGGGTTACGAACGCAATTTGTAAGCCCACATACCACGTTCCAAACACAGCTGCAGGCGATTTGGCAGCAGACCGCCTTGCTGGTTTTCATACAATTAAATGAGTGTCGATCGTTCAGAAAGCAATGACAGACCTACTGAATTTAAGTAAACTTGCCAAGAAATCACAAACAGCCAAATATTGCTGCGACGTCCCGTAAAGGATATGCAACTAACTTTAATGACTTGAGCCCCCCTGTCTCAAACACCGGATAAATAAACACATTGGGTTAAAGGTCACATCAGTTAGGTTTCAAAATGCGTAGGGGAATAACAAAGATACTGAGAATGTATCATACAGATAAGCACTTGTCCACTGGTGAAACCTCACTTCAAGAGATGAAATCATACACCTATTCGGGTAGCAACATAGACAAAGATGGGGAAACACACAAATATCGCAGTAAGAATACAACAGGCAAAAAAGGCTTTTATAGCACTAGAAAATGTGGAGATCAAAAGAAATTAAACTGAGCACCAAGCTTAAAATATTCAATTCTAACGTTAAATTCGGCACTACTGTAGGGATCAGAAACGTAAAGGACAAGTAAAGCGTTTATACATAAACTACAGACATTCACTGATTGATGTCTGGGCAGAATAGACGATCTAAAACAGTATGATAGACTCACCAATGTTGAGATCTAAAACAGTATGATAGACTCACCAATGTTGAGATCTAAAACAGTATGATAGACTCACCAATGTTGGGCTCTTGAAGAGAGCTAGACACATTCTAGTGAACCGAGAGGTGAATAACAGACACTAGCTCTGCATTAGACAGACATTACGAACACCTGAGAATAATGTGACTAGACAGGCCTTTGTCTGGAAACCATAGGACACAAGAAACAGGGGAAAACAAAAACACACGGAGAAGATGAGCAAAAACAGAAATGAATAATATAGGGAGGACGTTGACGCAGCTATACGTGATAGCTTGGAGTGAGTTGGTTGAGAACCTTAGTCTGTGTGGGAGAATAACGGTCAGAAGAATAGGAAGAAGAATACATCCTTTATCAACGCGCTATCTTTATTTATTCGACCGAAACATCGTGAATGACTTACCTGAATCTCTGTCGGTAATATTTTCCTCTCTCCCAGTTTGTGTAATACTTCTGTGGTTTGTTTACCTGTTGTGATGTTTTTCATATCCATCTCATAGCCACACGTGGAAGGTTTCACTTTTATCTGAACACAGTTTGTTTATTGTTTAGGTTTTTGAATAGTATCCCTTCCGTGTCTGTCTGATTGTACGTCCGCCCTTCAGCTTGTCAATCTATCGCGCTACCAACCAACCAACCGTCGGCGTCTAAGGTCGTGTCTGTCTGACTGTACGTCCGTCTGTCAATCTATCGTGCTACTAACCAACCAACCGTCGGCGTCTAAGGCCGTGTCTATCTGACTGTACGTCCGTCCGTCCGTCTGTCAATCTATCGCGCTACCAACCAACAAACCATCGGCGTCTAAGGCCGTATCTATCTGACTGTACGTCCTTCCGACTCAATCTATCGCGCTACCAGCCAACCGTCGGCGTCTAAGGCCGTGTCTATCTGACTACGTCCGTCCGTCCGTCTGTCAATCTATCGCGCTACCAACCAACAAACCATCGGCGTCTAAGGCCGTATCTATCTGACTGTACGTCCTTCCGACTCAATCTATCGCGCTACCAGCCACCGTCGGCGTCTAAGGCAGTTTTACAATCCCTCATGCCAGATCTTACGTCAGCCGTGGGCGATATTTATGCAGACGGCCTTGCGTTGATTTTCATAATAGTATGAGCGTCGGTCCTTCAGAAAGCAATAACTGTCTTTTGATCGTAATATTGCCTACCTTCGTTTCCAATTCCTGACTCTTTGTAAATAAAATAAAGTTCGTTCGTTCGCTTGAAAGTCGCTTGGAAGTCGACAAGGTCGACTTCATTGCACCGGGTTTTTATCCCATATGGCCCAGTCTCTTTCCTCAGCGCGGAGAGCGTCGCACAAAGCACGAACTCCGTAGCTCCAGCAACGACTTTCAGGAGTCTACGAAAAAAAAAAAAAAATCACTTTTCAAGCGACTTTTCCTAATTCCCTACCTTTTGTCACTAAAAAAAAGTTCGTTAGTTCGACACCCACCCACCAATGTTGGTGTTGATTGTAACGTCCTGTAGGATATGCACGTGGCAGAGACCAACCGGTCAGTTGTCCAGTGTGGTACTCGAGCCCTTGGGGGAAACAACAGTAGTACTGCCACCTACCATCCATGTCGTAAGAGGCGACAATGACGTGTTGGCGGAGATTCGCTGCCTCATCTGGTAGAAACTATAATTGAAGAATCCAACCAGTCACAGTCAAGTCTACACAAGGCTTGGCGTGAGCTGATCGAGGGCCTCAGGCTCTTTGGAGGATGAAAGGCAGAAGTACAAGAACCCTCCAATTAATCTCGTAAGTACCTGTCCGCCGTGAGACTTTATTGCATACCTGACCGTGGGCGCGCCGTAAGCTATTGTGCACACCTGCACGGACAGGTGTAGCGGCAACGCACTCGCCGACACCTGTCCGTCCCTGGCCCTACACGTCGCCGGCAGTCAAGCACCAGGTCACCCAGTCAGAACACGACAGGACAACAGAGGCCGGCTCTTTAATGAGAAAGTTCGTTCAGTGAATCTACCTGGTAATTCTTCTTCTTCACCCTCCCACGCGTGAAATTAGTCAGCTGGCTAGAGAGAACTGTTCTTGTTAATGAATGTATTACATAGAAATATCAATTGGGGAACCCTTTGAGGCCACTAAGACAGGTTCATAAATAAACACACATGTATTTTTTGACGCTCAGAGAAGTAGTAGAAGAAATAGAGACCGACCAATCATTTCTCTTCTTTAAATATACATTATACTAGCTGACCCCGCCCGGCTTCGCCCAGTCCTTGGTGGGGAGCATCTCATTTAATTCATATAAGTAGTCATATAAGTTCCCGTTCCCGTTACCGACTATCTGTCTGTCTGTCTGTCTGTCTGTCTGTCTGTCTGTCCCTCCCTCCCTCTCTGTCTGTCTGTCTGCCTGTCTGTCTAATCATTTATTGGTTGCAGTTAGAACAACCTTAGATAAACGAAGACCAACTTACAAAAAGCATTAGAAAGAGCACTTGAAAGATCTTTACATCTTCCCCCAACAATTAACTTGGGTAAATGGAGCGGCGGCAGCAGCATCAGCAGAAGAAGGAAAAGGAGGAGTAGACAACTGCAGCGAAAAGGTGGGTCTGTCTATCTATCTGACCCGGCGTGACTTCGCCCAGCTCCTGGCGGGTAGCGTCTCATTAAATTCATACAACAAAAAAAGTAACTTAAAAAAATGCCCTTCCACACACCATCCATTATTTTTAATGAAAACTCTTTCTAATCACCTGCATGACTACAGTAACTTCTTAAGCAAAAAAAGATGAGTTACAATGTTATGCATTGTGCATCATTTTTATGAAAACTTTGAAAATGCCTTACAGATTGTATCATTATTTATTATAACTCATATGCCGGTACATAACTATGGACAAAGAGTTTATAAATCTTCGAAAACGATGCCACAATATGACTATAAGTTATACAGAAAAGTTATGCCCCTTGAAATAACTTTTACAGAGTTAGGTCCCCTGAGATATATGAAATTATGATGAAAAATGAAAAATGAAAATACTGGGTAAGCAGGCGATTTCACACTAACAAAATATGACAGTTGACAGCTCTGGAATGAAAGGAAGGCGTGTAGAAAATTTCATCTCAATCGGATGGGCCGTTCGCGAACGTATAAAGGACATACATAGATACATAAATACGGACGAAGATCGCCTTTTATATATACATTATATTACTGTCCGGAGTGTTTGTGTATCTATTATTTGACCTATGCTTGTTTAATATAAAATTCGGCTTTTAAAAAAAATGGCGTTGCGGAAGCGATTCGTAATGCCGCTTACCCGCGTTCGAAACACAGCGGTTACCGATTTGGCAGCAGACCGTGTCGTGCTTGTTTTAACGTGTTGGTATGGGAGCCGGTCGTTCAGAAATCAATGGCAAACTACTGAACGTAAAACTTGCCAAGATATCAACAACGGCAGTAAAATGCTGGTGTTGACTGCAACGCCCTATAAAGGATATGCAACTTTAAAAAAAAAGTTTATCATGCGTTGAAGTACACTTCACTGCAGCGAGGCGCCGTTCTCATTTGGAGGTGACAGGTTCGAATCCCGGTCGGTAACTATAGCTTTCAATTTTTATGTTGTCTGGTGAGTCGTCTAATCTCTACTTCAATGGGCGCCAAACAATACACGTATATTTATGTATGAACTTGTTAATGAATGTGTGCGTTATAATCCCGAACGTAGAATCTCCCATTTCGGTTCTACTATCAGACCCTTTCACCCCGCCCACTTATTTGCTTCTCGGAGGCTGAGTAGTTGCGACACAGGTGATCTATATTTGGAAACTTGCAAGAGAAATGTCAGGAACAGAACTGCGAAATGTTCTCCACTTTCATTGACCTTACCAAGGCTTTTGATACAGTCAGCAGAGAAGGGCTGTGGAAGATTATGGCAAAATATGGCTGTCCACGAAAGTTTGTCCAAATAGTGCGGCTATTTCATGATGGCATGCAGGCAATAGTACAGGAAAATGGTGAACTGTCTGAACCCTTTCCTGTAACCAATGGAGTGAAGCAAGGATGTGTCCTGGCACCAACACCGTTCAGCCTCATGTTTTCAGCTATATTGACGAATGCCTTCAGCTATGTTGTCTGTGCCAACTTTGGGCTCAATATCAATTTGGAGAAGACTGTAGTTATGTACCAGCCAACTCCAGGGAATAATCACACCATGCAGAATATCAAAGTGAATGGTCATAGTCTAAGTGTTGTGGACAAATTCACCTATCTTGGCAGCACTGTGTCACAAGCTCCCACAATTGATGATGAAGTGAATGCAAGAATCTTCAAGGCCAGCGCGGCCTTTGGCAGACTGTACAAGAATGTATGGGACAGAAATGGAATAAGCCTGCAAACAAAGCTGAAAATCTACAACGCAGTTGTTTTTTCCACACTGCTATATGCTTGTGAAACCTGGACTGTTTATCAGCGACACGCTAAGAAATTAAACCACTTCCACACAGTCTGCCTTAAGAAGTTACTGAAGATTAAATGGCAAGACAAGATCCCAGACACTGAAGTCCTAGAAAGAGCGTCCATGCCCAGTATCCACACACTACTAATGAAGAATCAGATTCGCTGGGCTGGTCACTTGACTCGCATGCCAGATCACAGGCTCCCTAAACGAATTTATTACAGCGAACTGCGTTGTGGTAAACGCTCCCAAGACACTCTGAAAATCTCACTGAATGCTTTTGGAATTCATCATGACACCTGGGAGACTGCAGCCAGAGACCGAAATTCATGGCGTGCATCATTACGCAAGGGTGCAGTCATATGTGAGGCAACCAGGACTGCAAGAGCTGAAGAAAAGACAGAACAGAAAAACCACTGCAGGAAACCCTCCTTCAGAAACGTCAAGCATTCTTTGTCCAAAGAACCTTTCGAGCCAAAATAGGCCTTATCAGCCATCTTAGAACTCACGGCTCCATACTTTCAACCCCATTGGATGAAATGAATGGTCATCATCATTCTTGATGGACAAACATTTGGAAATACATTCCCTTGTCGACCATAAGGCCACGTTTTGGAATATAACGGTGATTGCATGAACTGATTAAGTGATGTGAGATGATTAAGCGACTTCCCGTATGTATCGTGGGCTTATATATCACCGAAGTGTTGTCATTGACATATAATACAACATGTCTGCTACCATATTAACAACTTAGTTAGTTAGTTAGTTAGTCGTAGTTCCAACCTCACAGCAACGGGTCGTCCCCATTATGCTCCGTTCCTGTGCCAGTGAATATCGCATAAAACGCTCCCCACTGCCCAATGTGAAAAGTGGAAAAGACAGGAGTCTCGACAAACAACAGCCCGCACAGATCCACTGTGCATAATGCCGCTGCCAGAATGTCAACACAATAGTCCCCCTACAACTTGTTTAGTCATAACTGTTACACCACCCTACTTCCCATTTCCAGCATCTCCAAACCTACTCTTTGCGTTTGGCACATAATCTATGAATGTGAGCGTCGGTCGATTAAAAAAAAAAACGATGGCAAGCTACAAGTTAAATAGAATTGTCGGGGTTGAGGCTTAGGAGCAGTGAACTCTTTTCACAATTCCCCGACAAAGCCAGTGGGGCGGCCATCTTTAAGCTATCCTTATGAGGTCACCGTTTTCGTCTGCACCGTGATGTCACGTGCTTAACATTCTTGCCATCCTGAACACCAATATTGACGTGTTACAAAAGAATGACATGGTTATTGTAACTTCGACCACACTGTTCAGGTTTTCATGTGGGGAACACCCTCTCCCCCCCACCCTCTCCCCGATATCTATATATACTCGGTGGGTGAAATGGCCAGCTTTTACTTCCCAGATCACTTCCTGGTATCCATTTCGCCTGTGTTGCACCGGGAACCCGGGTCAGTTTAAAACATCCGCCTGTACGCGGATCCGAACCCATGAGCACCAGCGATTAAGCCACCGCCGCGGGGTTATGTACTCTGAATAAATATACAAGGAAATGAGCTGTTTCCCTCCAACGATATAAAGATGTTCCGAGTAACTTCCCCTATCTACCCGGGGATCGTTTCTTGTATTCTGTGGGGGTGAAAGCACCCGATGTTGTTTCTGCCTGCGTGTTGTCAACTAGTGGTTCTGTTAAGATATCCCAGGAGACGTTCATTAGGTAGGGCACATCGCCCAGCCTGGTTCACCTGGTGTATTGGATTATTCCACTGAATAGAAGGTATATCATTTGCACTCCATACTTGTTATGTTGTACTTAAAGCTCAGGGTGATTCGCAGGCCGCCCCTCTGGCTCAGTGGCCTTGTCCAAACAAGCTGGAGCATTCGCGCCAGTTCCCCTGCCCGGAACAGCCGCTAAAGGTGGGGGGACAAGTGCCGACAAGCGAGGGCAGTTGAGTGCGGCCTTGAGGCGCGCGATACGGGCATGTGAACATCCAGTGTACATAGCCGCTTGTTTGAGGATTCACTGTACGCATGTAGACAGAGGGCCTGACTTTGACTTGAGTGCCAGGGGTTTACGGGGGGGGGGGGGGGGCTGTACGAGGTGTGTTGTGTTGACTGTTGCATGTCTCATTATCTGGCGCTGGTGATCGGACCGTAGAGTTGAGGTTTGTTCCCGTGGTTACTGCAGTAACAGCCGGCCTGGTTGTCTGAACTCATTGCTACAGTAGCACACCGTGTACTGGTTGTTACTGTTAACTCTTTATGTTCCAGCCAGTTATTGTTAACTTTGCTGCTGCTACTGCTACTACAAATACTACTACTATTACTACTACTACTACTACTACTACTACTACTACTACTACTACTACTACTACTACTACAACCACACCACCACTACCACCACTACTACTACTACTACTACTACTACTACTACTACTACTACTACTACTACTACTACTACTACTACTACTACTACTACTATTACTACTACTACTACTACTGTTGCTGCTGCTGTTGCTACTACTGCTGCTTTACTACTACGCGGACGACGACCAGTAAAAGTAATGAGGATATGCGTGTGTAACAGCGAAAATTGTGTCCCATCAGCGCGGTGGGATTTGAACGGTGTCTCTCAGCGCTTTCTTTTCCGTGGGACAGAGCGTGGGGGGGGGGGGTGTGAGCTTGCTTGTTATATTAATCTCTTTCTGAAAACCGTGGAATCGTCTCCACTTTTTGCAACACTTAATTAACGTGTTTATAGTCTAATTTAAGATGATACTCACTTCCTAGCACTGTCCGTCTATCGGTTGGTCGATCGTACGGGCAGGTAGTCTGGCGGTCTATCTGTCTCTTGGCTCGTTTACCCGCCTTCCAGCATTAACTTGTCCTTATCTTGTTTGCTTCTTTCTGTTTTTCTTTCACTATATGTCTTTCTGCCGGTCTCCCTGGCGTAGGGCTTAATCATAATCCCGTATACTCTCGTACAAAACACCGCTGCGCGAGATTCGGCAGCGGATCCCGCCGCGTTGGTTACTTACGGAGGTATGTGATCTGGCCGTTCAGAAAGCAATGGCAAACTACTGAATGTAAAACTTGCCAAGACATCAGCAGCAGCTGAAACATGCTGGTGTTGGCTGCAACGTCCTTTAAAGGATATGGGAACAAACGTATATCTTTCTAACTATCTGGCTGACTGTCTCCCGATTCTCCTCCCCCCCCCCCCCCCCACCCCCATCTTCTTATCTCACCTTGTGAAGAAATATATGTCATTTATACATCATATAGGTCTCTCGGACTCGTCTGAATCCTTGTCCTCTCCGCCTGTCACTCGTCCACTATCTACCTCCCAATCTCATCCCCTCTACCTGTCACTCACTCCACTATCTACCTGCCCATCTCCTCCCCTCCGCATGTTACTAGCCCCAACATCTACCTCCCTTCCGCCTGTCACTCACTCCGCCATCTACCTGCAACATCCGCCGAATGTCTCCCATGACAGCCACCCGAGTGCCGTGAGCCTGAATTACCCGTCGACTTCTGGAGAGAATCCCGTATGAATAACACTCGGCGCACATTAAGTCACCCCAACGTACTAATAACTAGACAGTTACAGGGTGCACGCCGGTGCTGCGCCGTCTTCCCCACGTCAGTTGCCCCAGCCTCGGGTTTGGCATGCCTCCTGTCCTCACAATAGCCGTTGTAATTATTGGGAGGGGGTAGGGCGGTGAGGGTGTTCTCATGTTACAGCGGAAATTGTGTCCTATCAGCGCCGTGAGATTTGAGTGGTGTCGATGAGTGCGTGCTTTTCTGTGCGTTCTCTCTCTCTCTCTCTCTCTCTCTCTCTCTCTCTCTCTCTCTCTCTCTCTCTCTCTCTCTCTCTGTCTGTCTGCCTTTTCTCTCTGACTCCCCCCCCCCCTTTCTCAATTTCTCCATTCCCACCTTACATGATAAGCTTTCATATTCTTCTTGTCCTCCCCCTGCCTTCTTCCCTTTATCCCCCATTGGGACATTGGTCCTCTACCAAACCACACAAAGCCGACTTATCTGTTGCCATCTCCTTCAGTTCCCCACATGTCCTCCTAGTAGTATTCATCTCTGTCCGTGATTCTCTCCTCCAAGTGTTTTTAGGTCCGGTAACTTACGGGGTATGTGAGCCGGTCGCGCAGAAAGCAATGGCAAACTACTGAGCGTAATTTTGCGAAGAAATCAACAATCAGCTGAAAGATGCTGATGTTGACAGCGATGTCTTGTAAAGGATATGCGAACACACACACCAAAAAAAAAAAAGCCATTTCATTGACCATATGGGTTCCAGACTAGGCAGTGTCTCATTGCCCTCAGGTTTTCATAGCGTGTCCTCTCCAGAGCCAGCATCTTTTCCTCATCTCTTGGTTCACTGAGATTTTTAGTTCCATGAGCTCAACATTGGTGATTTTATCATACCACTTTATTTCTACTATTCTTTTGAGGAACCAAATAGTGAATGTTTGTACTTTTTTACTAGTTCTTGTAGTTGTTCTCGCGTGTCTCATACATACAGTAGCACCGATTTAACATTGGAGTTAACAGTAAGTTCGGGGCTACGTTTAGCTTGCTTTGACTTCCACACACCTTGAGTTAGGAAAGCCCCTGTTGCCTTTTATATTCTTATTTTAAAATCTCTATCTGTTCCACCATTTTTGCTCACATTGCTTCTCAGATAGGTGTTATTCCGCCTCTTGAAGTGAGGTTTCACCAAGGAAGATCGGGGTGTTACTTGCTTGGTTTAATCGCATTATTTTTGTTTTACCTCTGTGAATTGTTATTCCTAATTGTTGTGACATCTCTTCAAGCGTGATTAGTCTATCCTGCATTTGATCACGTGTCATGTGTGATGTCGTCAGCGAAGTCCAAATCATCACATTGCTTTCTTAGATCCCACTGAATTCCATTTCTGGCGGTAGTTGTTGCTGTCTTCGTTATCCAGTCTATAGTCAGTAAAACATAACAGAGGTGACAAAAGACATCCCTATCGTACTGCAGTTTTTAATTTCAAATGCATCTGTCAGTTTTCCCAATTCATATCCTCGTGTGCCCATGTAAATTAATAATATGGAACCCCATAGTGCCGCACCAGCCTTCAAAGAGGTTCCCTATAAATGCCGTCAACGGCCTTTTCTTCACCCACACATCCAGTGTAAAGTGGTGAATTGTTACATGTAATGTGACTGTGGCCCGTGCAGGACCTGCTCGGTCGGAAACCTGCCTGTTCATCCCTTATCTGTTTGTCGGTGGCATCTCTTCATCTCTCCAGAATGATCCTGCTTCATATTCTCCCGGGCACTGACTATAGTCTGTTTACTTTTGTCTGCCCCAATATAAAATTCCATATCTCAGTAACCAACTGAGGGAACATAAATGTGAAAGTAATAACAGGATATTAGTATTGTTTGCAGATCCTTTACAGGACATTGCTGTCAACATCAGCATCTTTCAGCTGATTGTTGATTTCTTGGCAAGATTACGCTCAGTAGTTTGCCATTGCTTTCTGAGCGGCCGGCTCACATACCCCGTAAGTTACCGACGCGATTCGAACCACTGCTGATTCTCACCGTCGTCACGTTTCTTACGAGATTAGGGAGAAAAGTCGCTCACCTCTAGGCCAGGAAGCCCGCAGTAACAGGAAATGTAAGTGGGCTAATGTAACCATCTGGGACAAACGTGTGAAAGTCATAACTGGATATGTAAATGGGTTAATGTCAGGGCCGGATTTAGACTTGATAAGGTCATAAGCTATTTGAAATATGGGGCCCTTTATAAGTCCAGATATTCTATGTCAGTGACAAATTGCTCACTCGAAAAATACTTTTTTTTGGACCCCCACTTTCTTGGGGGCCCCAAGCTATAGCTTGTGTAGCTTATACGTAAATCTTGCACTGGTTAATGTAACCATCTGGGACATTAATGGGAAAGTAATACTTGGATATGTAGATGGGTTAATGTAACCATCTGGGACATTAATGGGAAAGTAATACTTGGATATGTAGATGGGTTAATGTAACCATCTGGGACATTAATGGGAAAGTAATACTTGGATATGTAGATGGGTTAATGTAACCATCTGGGACATTAATGGGAAAGTAATACTTGGATATGTAGATGGGTTAATGTAACCATCTGGGACATTAATGGGAAAGTAATACTTGGATATGTAGATGGGTTAATGTAACCATCTGGGACAGAAATGTGAAAGTAATAACTGGATATGAGAGTGGGTTAATGTAACCATCTGGGACACACAAGTAAAAATTATATCTTTGTAAGTAGGTTAATATAACTATCTGGGACAGAAATTTTAAAATTATAATTGGATATGTAAATGGGTTAATGTAATCTGAGATGTTACCTGGGACAGGTAAAGGGGCCGAATTATTCGTCAATGGGGTGGGGGGGGGGGGGGGGGGGACTATTTCTGATGATCAGACGTCGCCTGCCGTGCTTGCTCCCTGGCGGAGTTTTTATCACTGACTAATAATTAATAAAAGTGATTTTTAAAAAGATGACACCCAGCACGGCCATCTAACACGACCACCACATGTGAGTCAAGCGTCCGTCATTGACTCTTGAAAGTGACAACCCGAGTTGCACGAGGTGGCTGACACGGTGAACCTCACTTCATTGAGTTCATTGGAGTCACGCGACAGACAGGAGGTGGAGGCGGAGCTTCACCGGGAGCTACTCAAAGGCGACCTCGCTCGCCTACCTTCACCGGAGCTTGGGGCGAGCCCCTTCCCCCAGCCAGCGCTGGTTGGTAGAGCTGTCGCTGAGACTCGTTCTGTTTACTCCAGTTAATTAAATCTTACCCGTGAAGCTCGCATGCCGGTTCGGCTGTCTTGTGTTCGTATCCCTCTCGAGTTGGGAGTTCAGTGGCAAAGGATAATATATCGCTAAACGTGACCTCCCATTTGGACAGAAGGACGATATATCGCCATACTAGGGTTACTTGTGTTACTTGTTTCATGTCGTGGTATCTTCCGCAATTTGGATGCTCACTGAACAGAAATGTATATTATTATTTATTGTTTTCGCGTTCTCTCGCTTTGAACTAAAGCATAGTCCGCACACGTTACTTCTGGCAGCATTGGGTTGAGTTTTGCGTGGGGATTAGCTTTCCTTATTACCAGCATCCCTCGCTACAGGCGACTTCTGAGGTACTTGTAATTTACGTCCCCATGTCAAGGACGCGAAGTCACCGTTTTAGTCCAAACTGTCCAGTGTAGGAGGTTGAATTATTGCACTTATTTATTTGATTGTGTACAGTAGCCCATCACCTCGTATGGACAACAATCACCTTCGGATTAATAAGCCTGTGAGGGTAGAACGTGGGCAGCTGTCATTCTGAGCCGGAGATGGACCCTAACTATAACTTCTCCTTGAACTAGAACGGGGTATGGGTAATGGTGAAATCGAATTGTTTACCGTGTCTGGTCGAAACTATTTGTTTATTCACACTGAATCATTTAAAAGAAACATGTAATTGGACTCCGATGTCGGCGCGGCCTAAAGTTGGTACGTAGAACTGTTACTGAAAATAAAAGGGGTTGATTGGATGTTGACTGCATCACTTGAGTGATGATTGGTGTATACGAGGACGCACCATATATCCGGCAGTGGTATTAGCGCAGTGGTTAGCACGCTTGCCTGGCGGTCTGGTGATCAAATGTTCGAAACCCCACCGAGGCCAGGAATATTTGTCACTAACCCTAGGCTGCTAGGACTACTCAGCCTGACCTGGCTACTGGAAGGTGTTCTGGGACGTACAGGCCACCCATCGCCTGCCAAGTGGTCTTTACAAATACGGATGTTGCACTATATATCCACTTGGCCTTTGTGCTTGGATCGGGTCTTTGAGTTGGCTTATCAAGCAGGCAAGCTAAATATTTGGTGGGTTTGTGAATGGGTCGGCCGGGAACAGCAGCGCCGTGAGTGGTGCTGGGTTGTGTCTCCCCTGTAGGCTGCAGCTTCAGTCTAGGATGTGTCAGTACAGCAAGGTCGATGGGTTGGCAGTCAGCTAGTGCGTTCTGCTCGTACCCGCGGGTTTTGCCAGTCTTGATGATATGTATACTTGATGTGGATTCAGTAATGTGGTTGTTTCAGTAACGTGGTAGTTAAGTAAAATGGTAGGTAGTGTATTTGAGATGGTTACAGTAATGTGGTGTTTGATACAATTGTGGTTGATACAGTCATGTGGTAGTTACAGTCATGTGGTAGTTACAATAATGTGGTAGTAATAGTCATGTGGTAGTTACAGCAATGTGGTAGTTACAGTCATGTGGTAATTACAATAATGTGGTAGTAATAGTCATGTGGTAGTTACAGTCATGTGGTAGTTACGGTAATGTGGTAGTTAGTCATGTGGTAGTTACAATAATGTGGTAGTTACAGCAATGTGGTAGTTACAGCAATGTGGTAGTTACGGTCATGTGGTAGTTACAGTAATGTGGTAGTTACAATAATGTGGTAGTTACAGCAATGTGGTAGTTACAGCAATGTGGTAGTTACGGTCATGTGGTAGTTACAGTAATGTGGTAGTTACGGTCATGTAGTAGTTACAGTAATGTGGTAGTTACGGTCATGTGGTAGTTACGGTCATGTGGTAGTCACAGTAATGTGGTAGTTACGGTCATGTGGTAGTTATAGTAATGTGGTAGTTACAGTCATGTGGTAGTAATAGTCATGTGGTAGTTACGGACATGTAGTAGTTACAGTCATGTGGTAGTTACGGACATGTGGTAGTTACAGTACTGGTTGGTCCAGCTATCATGTTATCACAAACTAGTTTGTTTCTGTCTATAGCGCTTGAAGTGGCAAGGGTCTCTGGCAGAGTGAAAGAGTAGTAGTGGCAAATGGTCAGCCTGCTGGTCTGCCGGGTCGGTTGTCGTCTGTTCATAACCTCATTGAGACAGGGATTTCAACAACAAAAAAGTGCCCTGGGGTCCCAGGTCAATCCAACCTGAAATGAGTACCAGGAAATGCCCTAGAAAGTCAAGGCTATCGACGAGATGTTGCCCACATCCCCCATATAGTGCCAATTGGTCTACACACATCTGGCGTTAGCACCCGATACCTAATACGCTTGAAGACATGGACAACGATTCTTTACCCTGTTACCCAAATAAGTGCTCGGGGTCTGTGGTTTAGGCGTTAGTGAACGCAGTTAGACAATTCCCCGAATACTGTGTTGGGGGGGGGGGGGTCTGTATCTGCCGCAGGCGCCTTAGGAGCAGATCCCTTTGCGTTGATTTCCATGGTGTAAGCGTCGCCGTTAATAAAACAATGGTAAACTACTGAGCATAAAATTGCCTAGTAAATGACAGACAATAAATACCGGGGGTGGTTGCAGCTGCCCGTTAAAAGGACATCCAGCTAAGTGGTTAGCTTTCAAAATTGCATGCTATGTTGTGTTAATTGATAGTTGAAAAAATGTGAGATTTGTGTGTCCTTTTGGTGGCGAAAACACCGTGGCTTTTCCTTGATATGCATAAGAAAGCACTCGCTTTCATTACTTTGTGAGCCTGAAGAAGAGAATAGGAATTTTGTGGAAACGTGGGTAATGTTTAGGTTATTTGTGGCTAGTTGGATTGCCTTTGTGTGTGGTTGCTTTCATTACTGACTGGGAGGGATATCTACGCAAGTGCCTATCTATTTATTCTCCCATCTCTCTCTCTCTCTCTCTCTCTCTCTCTTTCTCTCTCTCTCTCTCTCTCTCTCTCTCTCTCTCTCTCTCTCTCTCTCTCTCTCTCGTCTGTTTTTTTTTCTGTCTGTTAGTCTCTCAATTTCTCTTTATTTCACTGCCACACTTTTGTCTTATGTGTCTTTCCGTTCGCGCGTCTGTCTGTCTGCCTGCCTACCACAGTTCCCACCATCCCCCCTCTCTCTTCTGTGTGTGTGTGTCTGTGTGTGTGTGTGCCCGTCTGATTCACTATGTCTCAAACACACTCTTTGCCCATATATTTTTGTTTACTCATCTCTTTTGTCTCTGGCACAGTTCCCACCCTCGATCACGCATGCGAGCGCGTACACACATACACACACACGCCAGCGACCACCTACACACACACACACACACACACACACACACACACAAGAATCAGAGACAATGGACATAGCTGCATAAGAACAACAGACAGGAGGGCTTAGAGTAAGGTGGTTAGTTTAGTTTAGTTTAGTCGATGGATCAACATCACGGCACACGGGTGCAACCCATAAGTGCTCCGTTCTCCTCCTAACTCAAGCCTGAGTCCAGAGAATCTCAGCTCAGTGCACGAACTCCGTAGCACCGACGAGAATCCTGAAATACTTTGGGTAGATTTTTAACTCGAAATTGTGCCCGGGCAGCGCCGTTAGGCTACTCTTTTTCGATTTCCAACTGCCAAGGGATTTTTTACGTGCGCAACAATACACACGGGCGTCCGATCTCACTACCCATAGACCAGAGAAAATTTTATTACTAGAAATCCACGAGAAAAATTCTCGGTCATCGAGTGAATTGGTTGCGGCCTATACTCTAGTGGGATATAAAGAATGATTCACTTGACCTGGGTCTCAGTGTCAACCGAACCTGACACGAGTACCAGAAAATGTCCTGGGGAATCAGGGCGGCCGGTCTGATATTCGCCACATAACCCGTCTTGACTCTACTCTAGGTAGTCTCCATGGCGAAGTGGTCAAGCCGTCTAATTCTGGCTCCAAAGATTGTGGGTTCGATTCCGGGCTGCGTCCTTCGGGTCACGAGTGCATTTTTTTTCTGAGACTCCTGGGGGTCGTCGCTGGAGCTACGAAGTTCGTACTTTGTGCGATGGTTTCGGTAGTTCGCTGCGGAAAGAGACTGAGCCATATGGGATAAAATCTCGGTGCAGTGAAGTCGATCCTGTCGACTTTTAAGCGACTTTTTTCTTTTCTTTTACTCTACCCTACACTGCTCTGCTCTGCTCTGCTCTGCTCTACTTTACTTTACTTTACTTTACTTTACTTCAGGTCACTTCACTTTACTTTACTTTCTCAAAGAACGTTTGATCTCATACCCGGCAATGCATATTCTGTGAAGGCCATGCGGTGGCTCTGTAAGGCTGCTCTTGTATCTACATACTTTACACGCCTGGCAGTGTGTGTTAGTTCTCAGCCCACCTTGCATGGAGAGGTGCAAGAAAGGCAATCGGCTCTCTCGGACTTCTTTGTGTTGTCAGAGTGTCAATATAATTTAACACTTCTCCACACTCTGATCCCGTGCCTCACAAAGCCCGCAGGTCTGTGAATAGTGTAATGTATTTGTATTAGCATTGCATGTAAGACCCCTCTGCCATACACCGCAAGGTACTATATTGGCAGTAAATGACAGTTGACAGTGACAGTTAGCTTGTTGGCTACCGGCTAGAGGGAAAATCTTCAACAGTCTGGCGTCTTTTTGGGTAACTTGCCTTCAGTCTTGATGTTTGGAAGCGAATCGTAGACAATTAGCAGATCAGTGAGGAATTAATGTGGAAGCTGCGGATATGTAGTTTATTGAGAGGAATGGTGAGAACATCGTGGACAGAGAACGAACGATGAAGATATCTTGCAGGAAGTGAACTCACAAAGAGAACTGGTTATTTGCATCAGAAGAACTGCACGTTCCTAGGGCATATCACGAGAAGGGGAAAGCTGGAGTGTGTCGTCACAACAGGAAAATTGGATGGGAGGAGAGGCAGGGGCAGACCCAGAAAGATGATGCTGGACAGTTTGACATCATGGCACGGAGGAATATCAGTATCAGATATTGTTGGTTGTACACGAGACAGAAGGCTGTGAGACGCCATGATCACCAACGACACATGGCATGGACTATAAGAATAGCAGTCTACGAGACAGAAGGCTGTGGTCAGACATGATCACCAATGCCACACGGCATGGACTATAAGAAGATTGGCAGTACACGAGACAGAAGGCTGTGGACAGACATGATCACCAACACCACACGGCATGGACTATAAGAAGATTGGCAGTACACGAGACAGAAGGCTGCGGACAGACATGATCACCAGCGCCACACAGCATGGACTATAAGAAGATTGGCAGTACACGAGACAGAAGGTTGTGGACAGACATGATCACCAGAACCACACGGCATGGACTATAAGAAGATTGGCAGTACACGAGACAGAAGGCTGTGGTCAGACATGATCACAAACACCACACGGCATGGACTATAAGAAGACTGGCAGTACACGAGACAGAAGGCTGTGGACAGACATGATCACCAGAACCACACAGCATGGACTATAAGAAGATTGGCAGTACACGAGACAGAAGGCTGTGGACAGACATGATCACCAACACCACACGGCATGGACTATAAGAAGATTGGCAGTACACGAGACAGAAGGCTGTGGACAGACATGATCACCAGAACCACACGGCATGGACTATAAGAAGATTGGTAGTTCACGAGACAGAAGGCTGTGGACAGACATGATCACCAGCGCCACACGGCATGGACTATAAGAAGATTGGCAGTACACGAGACAGAAGGCTGTGGACAGACATGATCACTAACACCACACGGCATGGACTATAAGAAGATTGGCAGTACACGAGACAGAAGGCTGCGGACAGATATGGTCACCAACGCCACACGGCATGGACTATAAGAAGATTGGCAGTACACGAGACAAGGCTGTGGACAGACATGATCAGCAACGTTACACGACATGGACCATAAGAAGAAGATTCTGGAACAATCAACATGTGCACGTTATGTCATTTACTGAAGGAGACGAAGTATCCCGAGTGCTCTGGGGTCAATGCTTCATCAGCAATTTTAAGCGCGACCATGTCAGAGCAACAGCTATTTCTGATTCCGAAACTGGGGCTCAGATATCCGAGCTCGGGCGGCGTATGTCTAGACCAGAGCTTCTCAAACCAGGAGTCGTGGCCCCCTATGAGACGGGTTAAACATAATTAGCCTCTGTCACGTATGCAAATATATCATTCAACAACAGGGGCCGCGTTTGCGTAGTGGTTAGTGTTTGCCTGCGAAGATAGTGGTTTCTGTTCCCTGCCCAGCAGTGGCCTGACGTTTTTCTAACCAATACCGCCCTATAACATTTGCGCGGAAATATCATAATTGTGTAGCTCATTTATGCGTGGAAATATAATTGTGTAGCGCCGCATGCGCGGAAATATCATAATTGTTTAGCGCCGCATGCATGGAAATATCATAATTGAGTAGCGCCGTATGAGTGGAAATATCCTAATTGAGTATGCGTGGAAATGTCATAATTGAGTAGCGCCGTATGAGTGGAAATATAATTGTTTAGCGCCGCATGCATGGAAATATCATAATTGAGTAGCGCCGTATGCGTGGAAATATCCTAATTGAGTATGCGTGGAAATGTCATAATTGAGTAGCGCCGTATGCGCGGAAACAACATAATTGAGTAGCGCCGTATGCGTGGAAAGAACATAATTGAGTAGCGCTGTATGCGCAGAAACAACATAATTGAGTAGCGCCGTATGCGTGGAAACACCATAATTGAGTATCGCCGTATGCGTGGAAACAACATAATTGAGTTGCGCCGTATGCGCGGAAACAACATAATTTAGAAGCATACTACCCGAGAATATCAGTTTACTCCATTTCTTTTATTTTCATATGGTTTGTTTGTTTCGTACAGACTTTGTGGGGCCGACCTAGCTTCATACATTGGGCACCAGATAGTTTTCAGAATTTGCTGAGAATTGTCTCATCTCATCCTGTTCCTCTTCTATCTTGCGGTGTCGAGGTAACGCGTAAATGAGTAGAGTATCCGTGTATGGGCTTGGGTCTATTATGCTTCTTTATTTTTCTTATAGGAATACGGAAAATCCCCCGCCGGCTTGCTAGGCGAGTCGCGTGTAAAGGACAATGCCCCACCCCCTCTCCGGCGAGCCAGACCCCCGTTATACCATGATCTCGCTGTCATGGTTTCCCAGTCTGCACCACGGGGAGGTGAGTTTTAGTTGTGTAGTCTGCGGGTCATCGGCAGGCTACTAATTTTCGCTTGTCACCCCTCCTGGGAGAGACTAGCCGATCCTTACCCTACTGGCTACAGGGCCAGGGGCAGTCAACACATTGTAGACCCCTGAGAATTGGTGTAGGAGAAAATGCGGTGAGAGGAGGAGTTTACCGTCCACTTTTCCTCCATAGCATAGAAAATGTTGAGGTCTAACACTTCAAACACTAGTAGCAGTATCCACCATCTTGAGCTGTATATATAGTCTGTGTTTTGTTTCTGTGGTGATTCCGTGAGTGTGCTTAGGAGGGTCTAGACAGGCTGGGCCAGAAGGCAATGGCTTGAATCTCTGAGGAGGCCAAGACTGATTAATATCACCATAGTCATTTATGTGCCAGGACACGTGAGTGTAAGAGATCGTGCAGATAATCCAGAACAAATCATCATTTTACGCCTCAGAATAGAACACAATAGATTACGCAACCACATGTATACACAATTCAAGATTGGTAAATCAGCTATATGTACATGTTGATTGGTGCCGCAGACAGCGAATCACATACTCCAAGACTGCCCAAAATACGACATATCTAGGCAAACATCCTGGCCTAGAGAAACAACAGTGGACAGACATAATCACCAATGCCACACGGGATGGGCTATAAGAAGATTGACAGCACACGAGACAGAAGGCTGATGACGTACATGGTCACCAAAGCCACATGGCATTGACTATACGAAGATTGGTTGGCATCACACGAGACAGCGACTGGACAGACATGATCACTAACGCAGACAGAATGCTGTGGGCAGACATGATCACTAACGCCACACGGCATGGGCTATAAGAAAATTGACAGTACACCAAACAGAAGGCCGTGGATTTACATGATCACAAACCCAACACGACACTGACTATACGAAGCTTGGCAGTACATCAGACAGAAGGCTGTGGACATACCATGATCACCAACGTCACACGGCATGGACTATGAGAAGATAACCTCTATGGACCACTGGATGAACTAAACACGACAGTTACATTCACACAAGAAACAATAGTGCAATTACAGACACATTTCAAGCGAACGAAAGAAGAAGCTTGCGGGTTTGGCTGCTGTAGGGAGTGGAGGAGCAATGGACCAGGCTGACATCTCGAACGCCCACAAGAAGTCAGGACGAAAAATAGCTCAAAGAATGGATGCGATTCTGCAACTTTGACCATCCCCAAGAACATCAAGTCGAACTGGGTGAAGGCAGACGATCCCATGCAGGAAGCCAAAGAAGAATAGCCAACCAACAGAACTGCTGAGGGCGATATTGAGGAGAGGCTCTCGGCACTTAGTGACTAGTTCGACCTGTTTTGCGGATGGTCTGTTACGCGACTAATCATGGGTGACGTTGTAATATTCTGTTATGATAATTTGGCCGTGTCCAGCGTGTGCCGCGTGGTTACACACCCGCTTCACACGCCAGTGATCCGGGGCTTGTTTCCGGATCCGGTCAAGGATATGCACTACTGACTAGCTCCAACGAGAGCGAAACTCGAGTATAGTGCTTCCACATTGACGTGGATAGGCCTTAGGTTCGTACCAGAATACGATCAGCGTTGCCAGTAGTGGGTTGTGCTCAGTATTTAATCAACATAGTATCTGTTGATTTGGAACAGCAATCTGAGTAGTGAAAGACTCAGTCAGAGCAAAATGGGTCCAGAGTAAAGGCTAGTTTAAATGTTTTTGTTTGTTTGTTTGTTTGTTTGTTGTTGTTTTGTTTATGGCTTTAAACTCAAGCGTGGCCCATGCACGTTCTACTACTTCTTGTATACTGCACTGATTGTTGTGTGAGGATTAGCTTTCCCTGTTACCAGTGTCCCTCGCCATTAGGTGAACCCACTCCGACTTCAGAGGTACTTGTAATGTACGTCCCCAAGTCAAGGAAGAGAAGTCAACATTTTAGTCCAGCTGTCCGGTGTAGGGATTTAACCCGCTGCCTCGGCACCGGCACACCGGATGTTTAAGAACGGAGTTCTTATCAATTCGGCCATGCTATTTTTTAATTGTTTGAGAAGCCCTGAGCTAGACAGAATAGCTAAAGATGTCTGGGCCTTCAAAGGGCAATATTTTAACTGGTAATGAGTTCTTTAATTGCTGCTGATATGAGACATTAGCAAAGACTTGGATGAGGCCTTTGTGGTATTTTTGTGTGTGGCGGAACTTGACATGTGAAGATACATGCCACACAAGTCGGAAAAGACTTCCTTTGGTATCAGTTAAGTCCAGATAGTTCAGGGGAATGAACTTTGTGGCTGTGTGACCTCAGTAACGAGCTAATGATTATTTGGGTTAGGGGTGGACTTTTGTGGCTCTGTGACGTGAGCAAAGATCTGGATATTTTTGGGGTTAGGTGTGGACTTTGTGGTTGTATGACGTGAGTAAAGATCTGGTTAGTTTGTGGGTTAGGGGTTCACTTTGTGTCTGTGTGACGTGAGTAAAGATCTGGTTAGTTTGTGGGTTAGGGGTGGACTTTGTGGCTGTGGGACGTGAGTAAAGATCTGTTTAGTTTGTGGGTTAGGGGTGGACTTTGTGGCTGTGGGACGTGAGTAAAGATCTGTTTAGTTTGTGGGTTAGGGGTGGACTTTTGTCTGTGTGACGTGAGTAAAGATCTGGTTAGTTTGTAGGTTAGGGGTGGCTTAGTGGCTGTGGGACGTGAGTAAAGATCTGTTTAGTTTGTGGGTTATTGGTGGACTTTGTGTCTGTGTGACGTGAGTAAAGATCTGGTTAGTTTGTGGGTTAGGGGTGGACTTTTGTGGCTCTGTGACGTGAGCAAAGATCTGGATATTTTTGGGGTTAGGTGTGGACTTTGTGGTTGTATGACGTGAGTAAAGATCTGGTTAGTTTGTGGGTTAGGGGTTCACTTTGTGTCTGTGTGACGTGAGTAAAGATCTGGTTAGTTTGTGGGTTAGGGGTGGACTTTGTGGCTGTGGGACGTGAGTAAAGATCTGTTTAGTTTGTGGGTTAGGGGTGGACTTTGTGGCTGTGGGACGTGAGTAAAGATCTGTTTAGTTTGTGGGTTAGGGGTGGACTTTTGTCTGTGTGACGTGAGTAAAGATCTGGTTAGTTTGTAGGTTAGGGGTGGCTTAGTGGCTGTGGGACGTGAGTAAAGATCTGTTTAGTTTGTGGGTTATTGGTGGACTTTGTGTCTGTGTGACGTGAGTAAAGATCTGGTTAGTTTGTGGGTTAGGGGTGGACTTTTGTGGCTCTGTGACGTGAGCAAAGATCTGGATATTTTTGGGGTTAGGTGTGGACTTTGTGGTTGTATGACGTGAGTAAAGATCTGGTTAGTTTGTGGGTTAGGGGTTCACTTTGTGTCTGTGTGACGTGAGTAAAGATCTGGTTAGTTTGTGGGTTAGGGGTGGACTTTGTGGCTGTGGGACGTGAGTAAAGATCTGTTTAGTTTGTGGGTTAGGGGTGGACTTTGTGGCTGTGGGACGTGAGTAAAGATCTGTTTAGTTTGTGGGTTAGGGGTGGACTTTTGTCTGTGTGACGTGAGTAAAGATCTGGTTAGTTTGTAGGTTAGGGGTGGCTTAGTGGCTGTGGGACGTGAGTAAAGATCTGTTTAGTTTGTGGGTTAGGGGTTCACTTTGTGTCTGTGTGACGTGAGTAAAGATCTGGTTAGTTTATGGGTTAGGGGTGGACTTTTGTCTGTGTGACGTGAGTAAAGATCTGGTTAGTTTGTAGGTTAGGGGTGGCTTAGTGGCTGTGGGACGTGAGTAAAAATCTTATTAGTTTGTGGGTTAGGGGTGGACTTTGTGGCTGTGGGGCGTGAGTAAATATCTGGTTAGTTTGTGGGTTAGGGGTGGACTTTGTGGCTGTGGGGCGTGAGTAAAGATCTGGTTAGTTTGTGGGTTAGGGGTGGACTTTGTGGTTGTGGGACGTGAGTAAATATCTGGTTAGTTTGTGGGTTAGGGGTGGACTTTGTGGCTGTGGGGCGTGAGTAAAGATCTGGTTAGTTTGTGGGTTAGGGGTGGACTTTGTGGTTGTGTGACGTGAGTAAAGATCTGGTTAGTTTGTGGGTTAGGGGTGGCTTTGTGACTGTGGGGCGTGAGTAAAGATCTGGTTAGTTTGTGGGTTAGGGGTGGACTTTGTGGTTGTGTGGCGTGAGTAAAGGTTTGGATAGTTTTTGGGTTAAGTGTGTGGGCATTGTGTCTTTGTGACGTGAGTAAAGATCTGGTAGTTTGTGGGTTAGAGGTGGACCTTATGACTGTGGGGCGTGAGTAAAGGTCTGGTTTGTTTGGTTTCTTCCATGCTTGCCTTATGTGTATCTCTCGTCGTTCACGGCATGTGTAGTTTCCCCCGGAAACTGTATTTCTGCTGTTTTCATCCATATCTCGGCGTATCTGCTTATTACATGTGTTTGACGTGTGTACAACAGTACAGTCTCCAGACAGGGTTCTCCCTGGCCGAGTGGTTATGACGCCTGCCTTGCAATCCGAAGGTTGTGTTTCGATTCTAGTCTATGTCGTTCAGTTTACGAGTGCAGTTTTCTCAGAGACTCCTGGGGGTCGTCGCTGGAGCTGCAGAGTTCGTGCTTTATGCGACACTTTCGCCAGTCTGCCCTGCGGAAAGAGACAGAGTCATGTGGGATAAAACCCGGTGCAATAAAGTGAACCTCTCGCCTTTGTAAGGACTCCAACCCCTTTTCTCACTGCAGTTGTCAGATATTTCATGATGAATATTTCTTTTTTGGCGTTCTCTCTCTTTGAATTCAAGCTTAGTCCACTCATTTGCTGAAACTTCTATTTCACCGGACTGATTTTGGCGTGTGGATTAGCTTTTCCTATTACTAGTGTCCCTCGCCATCAGGCGAATCCATGTCGGCTTCAGAGGTGAATGGTGAGTATGTTTTCCGTCTTGGGATGGGCTAGTTTGTCCACTGTTACTCTTGTTCGAATCTCTACAAGGCACCCTCATCTCAATTTCATGATTGTACGGATTCACCTTGTTAGTAATGTTACCATTTACTTCGATGTTACATTGTAGTATTTCGTTGTTATTATAGACGGCCATAATCTGTTTTCTTACAGTTAATCCTAACACTTGTCGCCCACCCCTGTATAACAGCAACATTAACTAAGTATTGGGTGTCTTGTTCATTGCCTGCAGTTAATATTTGTTTATCTGCAGATATTTTCCATAGTAAGTTTGTTCATCGGCATATCTTATCTGTCATTAGTGTTTGTTTATCTGCATGCCTTATCTGTCATCAATGTGTATTAGTCTGAATAACTTATCTGTCATCTACGTGTGTTTATCTGCATATTTTATCTGCCATCTGCGTTTCATCATCTGCATACCTTATCTGTCATAAACGCATATTTTATCTGCATTCAGTCTTTGATCATCTGACTATCTTATTTGCAATAAATGTTTGTTCATCTGCATATCTTATCTGCCTTTAATGTGTGTTGACCTGCATACCTTATCTGCCATTAATGTTTGTTCATCCGCATATCTTATATTGTTAAAGTTGTCCTCCAATTTCACATTCAGTCATGAAAATCCCCAACCCATGCCAGGTGTTCTCTCGAACCACATCGGAGTTACAGAAACGATCAAAGACACACAGTGAAAACCCTCTCTACCGCTCCGGCGCTTCTTGCACGCGGCTAACTAACTCCACCAATCAGCCGTAACGTTCCGTTGAGCCAATGAACTGAAATGTTCCAAACAGGACACGGTTTATTTGTGGCACCGCTAGCACATCCTTTGTTCTGTTCTCTGATTGTTTGCATGGCTACGTGTCATCCAGTGCTGCCAGTCCGGGAATTCCACTCTCCGTCACTGGGTCTGTCCGTCAATCGATTCCCGGGTCGCCAGGGAGTGGTCAGCGGATCTGGTCGACACTCAGTTAGTTAGTCGCGGTTCAAACTTCATGGCAACGGGTCGTCCCCATAATGCTCAGTACCTGTGCCAGTGAATATAAGAGGTAAGACTAGACGGACACAAAATCAGTGGTACAATTAGTAATGGGACCTTTGCTGGTTGATGAGGATGAGGCCGGAGAACATATGGGAATGTCCTGTGTAAATTTCCCCTGGTCTCTGGGTAGTGAGATCGGACGCCCGTGTGTATTGCTGCGCACGTAAAAAATCCTTTGGCAGTTAGAAATCAAAAAAGAGTAGCCTAACGGCGCTGCCCGGGCAAAATTTCGAGTTAAAAATCTACCCAAAGTATTTCATGATCCTCGTCGGTGCTACGGAGTTCATGCACTTAGCTGAGATTCTCAGGACTCAGGCTTGAAGTTAGAAGTAGAACGGAGCACTTATGGGTTACACCCGTGTGCCGTGATGTTGATCCGTCGACTAAACTAAACTAAGTGATGTGAAAGTCGATTCTTGACTCGAGTCAACTCAACTCCAGGTGTCTCCCCACAACAACCCAGTCATCTGCCAGAGTGGTCAGTCTCCACGAATCCTTGACATCTGCAGCGACTATCTAAGCACATACGGAGGACCACACCATGAGCTGGACAATAGCTACTCCCAAACATTGTTAATTACTTTGTCGCAGTTGATAGCTGCGTTAGCGTAGTGGATTGAAGCTTGTCTGCCTGACCGGGAGTCATGCGGTCGAATCTGCACGAGACGGGTGTTTAAAGCTGGCCTGGTCTTTCAGATCGACCTAGCCTACATGGGTATCAGGAAATGTCTTGGGAAGAAAAGGCGCCCGGCTTGATATTGATCATATCACACACCGAGTGTGGATTGATCTATAAACATATGGGTGTGGCACATGTGTCCAATGCTCCTTACAGCGTGTACAAGTATCCTTTGTTTTGGTTCCTTGTGATACCCTTGGGTTCTGTCGTGTCTTGTGCATGCGATACCCACTGGGTCATAAATTGGACACGCAGGCCCGGCTTAACTTCGGTCCTTCCAACCACACTCATCTTTCATACATCAATTATCTATTGTGCATGATACATTCACATAGAAAAAACAAACATTGTCAGATGAAGGCTTGATGAATCGATGGAATGATGGATGGGTGGATAGGCAAACAACTGGATATATGGTTCATTGATTGATATAGAGAGATAGGCAGAGCTGGGTGAATGGACAGACAATCGGGCAGACAGAGGATTGATGGGTGGACGAACTTACCGACTAACGGATCTGTACACCCATCTCACACATAATGTCATGCCGCAACATGAAACACCCCCACCCCCACACACACACAGAGCCATGCCACAAGACTAATAAAACACAGTTCTCTCTCTCTCTCTCTCTCTCTCTCTCTCTCTCTCTCTCTCTCTCTCTCTCTCTCTCTCTCTCTCTGCCCAATTTGTCTTAAAAACTGTCAATAACTATCATTTACTGCCAATATAGTACCTTGCGGTATTCCTCTGGAATACACAAGACTAGGCCGAGGGAGGGGTCATGTCGTTTGGGCATCACATGATCTCTGAAGCTCTGCCCAGACATTGTGATGGAATATTGGCCATATTCCACTCACATACTTTAGTCTGTCAAGACTGCAAGGTGTCTACTAGTACCTTGCGGTGTATGGCAGAGTAGTCTTGAACTTGAGGAATTAAGGCCGCCTGGCTAGTGCAGTCGCCGCGAACTGTGCAGGTTAGCGTTTTATTTTTGCCACTGACAGAAAAAAACAAACTCCACACCTTACCGAGGGTTCGAACTCGGGTCTCTCGACGGAGAATCCGACGCTCTAGCCACTCTGCCGCCCAATTTGTAACCCTTTGAAAATAAAGTGTGTTCGTTCGTTCGTTCGTTCTCTCTCTCTGTATCTGTCTGTCTGTCTCTGTCTCTCTCTTTCTCTGTATCTCTCTCTCTCTCTCTCTCTCTCTCTCTCTCTCTCTCCCTCTCTCTCTCTCTCTCTCTCTCTCTCTCTCTCTCTCTCTCTCTCTCTCTCCCACTACGTCATGTCCCGTATCTCCCTGGGATTGCCCATGCCCCGTGCAGAGTTCATTAACTTCAGACACGAACTGAAGGTTGACCTAGCTCGTTCATGCATTTCGCGACCCGCCTTTGATGTGCGCCAAGGAAATGATTAATACATCTAAACGAACCTACCTGCTGTTCTCACCAACTGTTCAGCCGACGCCAGCGCTTCCCAAACCGTCTTCTCTGGTCCCACAAAGGTACAAACTACACCGCAGAGTACCGTCATGTACTATCTCAACCGTCATTACTGTCTATATTTAAAAAAACAAACATGTTTGCATATCCTTTACAGGACATCGCTGTCAATATCAGCATCTATCAGCTGATTGTTGATCTCTTGGCAAGATCACGCTCAGTAGTTTGCCATTGATTTCTGAGCGGCCGACTTACATACCCCGTAAGTTACCGACACGGTTAGAACCGCTACCGATTCTCGCCGTCGACACGTTACTCACGAGAGTATACGGGATTACGGAGAAAGTCGCTAACACCTAGGCCAGGGAGACCGGCACTGTCTATATTACCTTGCAAAAAAAAAAAAAATTAAGCCCCTTATCGAGGATTCGAACCTTGGTTTCGAGAATGGGATCCGTGTGTTCTAGCCGCCTTCACTTAATGATACTGTATACTAGATTTAAGAATCGACACCGCTGGACTTTGGGCAGGGGGTCTTGAGCCTGCGGAATAAAGGCCGTCTAGCTAGTGCAATCGCCGTGAACTGTGTCGGATGGGGCTCTCTGTCTGTCTGTCTGTCTGTCTGTCTGTCTGTCTGTCTGTCTGTCTGTCTCTCTCTCTCTCTCTCTCTCTCTCTCTCTCTCTCTCTCTCTCTCATCTCTCTCTCTCCCCTCCCCGACAGAAATAAATCCATCACTGTACCGAGGATTCGAACCCGGGTCTCCCGAATATTAGTCCTGCATTTTGGCCACTCGGTCAGCCACTCCTCACTTAAGGAGTATATTGGATTTAAGAATGGACATCACTTCGCTCGGCACATTCCCGCACATGCTCCGTAACTGTCTTCAGAAGCCAGCGAAGAGTTCCCACGCTGGATGTTCCAGCAGCTTCGGGAAACCCCTCTAAAAGAAATCACCGCATGGCAGATGTGAGCCCCGAGAAGAGCTTGCATCTATCGGGGTGTGATTGATGTTGAGACTTTTCTTTCTACCCGGTTCTAGAGTATAATCTGTCCGGGAACTGTTACGGAGTTCTCCTTGCCTTCTCCAAGTTAGGACAACCCGCGAGGCGTGTTCGACCGGTGCTAGAACTTCTCATCTGCAGGGGGGCATATCAGGATCAAACGGGGTCATGGTTCAGCACTGCCCGTACCGACAGGCTGAGACCAGGCCCAGGTTGCTCAGGTTTTCTCTACAGGTTTGAGGCAGCTCATTGCCAACAGACTATATATAACCCAATGCTCTGAACGACGGCAGAGGCATACAGAGTGACGGCAGCTGTCTGCCGTACATCTGGCTTTGTGCCTGACCGTAAACTTACTCTTGAGACGTGAAGTGGTGTTCCCTGGCATTCCACACCCAGATAAACGGTTTGTGCGTTCTTAATCGTCATCCAGTACCGTGTCGGCACGGTTCCAGTATCACTGTCAGTTTACTTCAATGCTGAATATTTTCTAAATGCCAGCAGTTGCTTTATTCTTGATCTACAGTATTTTAACAGTTTCTGTAACATATTAACCGTTACACGATAGCATTGCTGTAGGTAGTGTGCCACACGTAACTCATATATTGAGGCCTGGAATAAAACCTGCGCAATGAAGTCGTTTATCTTGCCTTTTACACCCTTTTAAACATATAGGGGTCTAATAGTCAACAGGAACAGTCACTTTCTTGTTGTTGTGGAGAATCTCTCAATCCGTGACTGCTTGTGGCGCTAGCTGCGTCATCCGTTGCCCTCTTGTCCCTCACGGTTTGAGAACCACTTGCCTGGGGTATCTATGAGAAGTGACGCCCCTGCGGGTCAGCAGGTTCGAAGCCATATAGACGGGAGTTTGTAATCAATATGAGATTTTAAAGAACATTCTGCTGTGGCTGTTAGCGGAGTAGGGAGGGGATTTTTGTGGGAGAAGTGAAACAGAGGAGGATCTTCAAGCCCCACGTTGTTCATTAGTTACACGTCTATTTAGTTTAGTTTAGTCAACGGATCAACATCACGACACACGGGTGTAACCCATAAGTGCTCCGTTCTACTCCTAAGCCTGAGTCCGGAGAACGCGTTCTACTCCTAAGCCTGAGTTTGGTGCACGAACTCCGTAGCACCGGCGAGGATCCTGAAAATACTTTGGGTAGATTGTTAACTCAAAATGTTGCCCGGGCAGCGCCGTTAGGCTACTCTTTTTCAATTTCAAACTGCCAAGAGATGTTTTACGTGCGCAACAATACACACGGGCGTCCGATCTCACTACCCAGAGACCGGGGGAAATTTTGTTACTAGAAGTCCACGTGAAAACATCCCTGCCCTCACCGGGGCTTGAACCCGGGACCTCCAGCACTCGAGGCGGACACCATGCCTCGAAACCTCTCAGCTCCCTAGTTACACTTCTTTAACTGACTATACGGATTCTATACCTACCTAGCATCTAACTTTATGCCGAGTAACATACTCTGTACCTAGCTACTCTATACTGAACAATTGGAGTATCTTAATTTTTATGTATTTTGTAACATTGGGGGTGCGTGGAGTATATTGACTATGATATAGCTTGTAAAATTGGAGGTGCGTGGATTTTCTGAATTCTTATATAGTTTGTAAAATTGGAAGTGCGAGGAGTATATTAATTCTGATATAGTTTTTTTTTTTTATATTGGAGGTGCGAGGAGTATATTAATTCTAATATAGTGTGTAAAATTGGAGTATCTTAATTCCGATATAGTTTGTAAAATTAAAAGTGTGTGGTGTATGTTAATTCTGATATGGTGTGTAAAATTAGAGGTGCGATGAGTATATTAATTCTGATATAGTGTATAATATTGGAGTATCTTAATTCTGATATGGTGTGTAAAATTGGAGTATCTTAATTCTGATATGGTGTGTAAAATTGGAGTATCTTAATTTTGATATGGTTTGTAAAATTAAAAGTGTGTGGTGTATATTAATTCTGATGTGGTGTGTAAAATTAGAGGTGTGATGAGTATATTAATTCTGATGTGGTGTGGTGCGATGAGTATATTAATTCGGATATGGTGTGTAAAATTAGAGGTGCTATGAGTATATTAATTCTGATATAGTGTATAACACTGGAGTATCTTAATTCTGATATAGTTTGTAAAATTGTAGGTGCGAGGAGTATATTAATTCTTATATCTTCTTCTTCTTCAGCGTTCCGAGCCATTGAGGTTCTTTGCTGCAAATACAATCCGTCTCCATTCGTCTCTCTGGTGGACCTTCTCTTGCCAGTCGTTGATTCCAAGTGCTTGTAGGTCTGTACATGTATTATCTCTCCACCGTCTTCTTGGTCTACCTCGGGGTCTACGGCCATTTATTTCCTGAGTGTAAGCGAGTTTTGTTTCCCTATTATCTTCCATTCTTTCTATAATATTAATTCTTATATAGTTTATAAAATTAGAAGAGCAAGGAGTATATTAATTATGATAGTGTTTAAAATTGGAGGTGCATGGAGTATCTTAATTCTGATATAGTTTGTAAAATTGTAGGTGCGAGGAGTATATTAATTCTTATATAGTTTATAAAATTGGAGGTGCAAGGAGTATCTTAATTCTGATATAGTTTATAATATTGGCGGTGCGAGGAGTATATTAATTCTTATATAGTTTGTAAAATTGTAGGTGCGAGGAGTATCTTAATTCTGATATAGTTTGTAAAATTGGAGGTGCGAGGAGTATGTTAATTCTGATATAGTTTGTAATATTGGCGGTGCGAGGAGTATGTTAATTCTGATATAGTTTGTAATATTGGCGGTGCGAGGAGTATGTTAATTCTGATATAGCGCGTAAAACTGGAGGTGTATCTCAACTCAATTTTTATATTTAGTTATTTGCATCTTCTTTTCAGGACGTTAGTTAGTCGAGGTTCCAACTTCACGGCAACAGGTCGTCCCCATTATGCTCTATTCCTGTGCCAGTGAATATCACACAAATTGCTTCCTACTGTCCACTGTGGAAAGAGGAATAGACAGGAGTCTCGGCAATCCAACAGCCCGCACAGGTACACTGTGCATAATGCCACCGTCAGAATGCCAACACAAATATCATCCGCGAAAACCAGTTCATCGTCGATGGACTGGGCAGTCACCAGAAAGACCTCATTGACCCGGGTTTTCTCACATGGTTCAGTCTTTTTCCGCAGGGCGACCCGCCGAAAGTGTTGCATAAAGCACGAACTCCGTAGCTTCAGCGCCGACTCCCAGGGAAAAATGCACTCGTGAACCGAAAAGGCAAATCAGTCAATTCAGCAACAGCCGGTAGCCATTGTTCCGAACATGCAGGCTACTGTACAGGACAGATGTGACAGCATTCCACGCGAATTTCACAGCTCACAGTGTCGCCCACGCATTCACTCAGTAGCAGGGCATTGCAATCAACCACATCATTTATTGTCTGTTTGTGATTTACTAGCTAGTTTATTTTTCAGTTAAGTAGTTTGCCATACACGTTTTAGGAAAATTTGGATTGGGAAATAGAAATGATGCAGGTGACAAATTAATTGAATTTTGAATAACGAAGACACAAACCATAGATTGTACGATTTATTGCCTTATTTCGCTGCATCTTTATGGTTTGTGTCTTCGTTATTCAAATTCACTACAGGAAAACATTGTTTTAATTGAATTTTGTACGGAAAATGAGTTAACGATAGCCAGCACACTTTTTAAACAACATCCAAGAAGACTTTTCACATGGAAGTCCCCGGACAGTATTACCAAAAAAATCAGATAAATTATATTTTAATACAAAGAAGATTGAGATCAAGCATAACATCTGCAACTGCAGACTGTGATATAGATCATCGATTATTAGAAGCAGATCTGAAATTAAAACTCAAAAAGCTTACCCGAGGACCAAGGCCATTTCGTTTTGATCTCACAAAAATACCAGATGCATACAACATAGAAGTGAGGAATCGTTTTGGGGTCTTGATGTCTGTACAAGAAGAAATGACACCTGATGAACTGGCAGTACAAGCTAGAGATATCTTGATACCAGCAGCCAAAGATTTAATTCCGACCAGGACTAAGCACCATAAACCATGGATTACACTATGCACGTTAGAATTAATAAAACAACGAAGGGAACTGAAAAAGAAAGGAGAAACCGATAACAGTAGGATGAAGTATAAATCTTTAACACGAGAAATAAGAAAGAACACAAGAGAGAGAGAGAGAGAGAGAGAGAGAGAGAGAGAGAGAGAGAGAGAGAGAGAGAGAGACCCACCCACGTCCACCCAGCATAAGATGTTATGACTGTTTCGATATAGTTGTACAGATTCACTTATTTAAGAACATCCCCATTTACCCGTATTTCATATTGTGGTATTTATTTCTTCCTAGTGACGACCACAATCTATGCCTTCCTACAATTTAATTTTAACCCTAGTTGTTCACTGTCTACAACAACCGCATCTAATACATATTGCAGATCCTGTTCATTGTCTGCAATCAATACTGTATCATCGGCATATCTAATGTTGTTGATGGCGATTCTTCTCATATCTTCTAAATTTTTAAACATATTTTCACTATAAGGGAAAACGATCTGGAGACATTACACAGCGCCTGTAGTTCGTGTGTAATATGTTCTCTATGTGGGTGGGTGTACTCTATGTGGGTGGGTGTACTCTATGTGGGTGGGTGTACTCTATGTGGGTGGGTGTACTCTATGTGGGTGGGTGTACTCTATGTGGGTGGGTGTACTCTATGTGGGTGGGTGTACTCTATGTGGGTGGGTGTACTCTATGTGGGTGTGCGAATATGTTGATGATTGTCTAGTTTGTAAAGTTGCAATTAGCCGGAATATGTTTATACTGCTGGAAAATGTTGTGTGTCCTTTGCAAGGCATTGTTATGTTACGTTCAGTAGTTTGCCATTACTGAGGAGCGGCTGGCCGAGTGGCTAGAACGCCGTATTCTCCTCTGGAGACCCGGGTTCGAATCCTCGGTAAAGTGTTTTTTTTTTTTTTTTTCTGTCGGGGGCACAAAAGAAAACCCTAACCTGCACTGTTCGCGGCGACTGCACTAGCCAGGTGGCCTTAATTCCTCAGGCTCAACACCCCCCCCCCCCCCTGCCTTACCCCGCAAGGTACTATATAGGCAGTAAATGACAGTTGTTTGACAGTACTTTCTGATCAAGAAATCAACGTGAAAGTCCAACTGACCGGTGTAAGGTATGAACCCGCCGTCAGCACGCCGGAAGTTTAAGCGTGAGAGTATTAAACAAAACGTCCACGAAGACCTCTGTTTATACTGTAAAATTGTGATTGGCTGGAGTGTCACGTGTCATATCGGTTTGCAGTGTCGGAAGTCGCTGTGTGATATATAAATTTTCTTCTGCGCGTTATTCAGTGCTGTTTCTCTGCATTGTAGGAACATTTCGTCTGTAAATAGAACATGGAATGTTGTGATTACTCTTTGGATTCGTAATTCTTGGGTTACTTATTATTTGGATTAAAATATAATCAACGGGAAAAATCAGCATACGGATATTCTTCGGTGAATTTTGGAATATTGTTTTTTCCCCAAATACGGATTTACAGGGAATACCTCATGTCTTCGGGGGATTTCCTGATCAACGATATAAAAATACGGTGTGTGGTGAATTGAGCTGTTATTTCGGTGGAGTATTGCCTGGTGGTTGCCCTATTGTAGCGTCTTGTTGTGTATTGGTTTGCCTGGACCAGGCTTCAGTGTGTGTAGTGGCGTGAAGCAGCGGAGGTCTGCTGTCACATACTATGACCTATCGCCAGGAGGGAAGAGTGTTGGATGTGACTGGAGCTCCGGGATTACGTCGTCAGGTCGATGGGCAACTTCATGAGGAAGATTTGCGAGGCGGATGCAACCTTTGTAGGTACAGACTCGTCTGTGTGTTTGTGTTGTGTGTGTGTAAGGGGCGATCTCAGTGGCTGGGAGGCAGCTCACTGTCCATTCCATGTTCGGTACCTTGAGAGGCATTACATTAATTTTCTCCGTGTGTATGTGTTTGTGTGCGAGTAATTTTTGTCTCGCGTTCTCTCACTTTTAACTCGATCGTAGCGCTCACATGTGCTACTACTACTACTGCTAGTAAGTAGACGTGTGTGAGGGTTACCTTTCCCTAGTCGCAGTTCCAACTTCACAGCAACGGGTCGTCCCCATTATGCTCCGTTCCTGTGCCAGTGAATATCACACAAAACGCTGCCCAATGTGAAAAGTGGAAAAGATAGGAGTCTCGACAAACAACAGCCCGCACAGATACACTGTGCATAATGCCGCCGCCAGAATGTCAACATAATAGTCCCCCACAAAACACCCAGTTCATTTCTGATGGAATCGGCAGTCATTTTCCCATCGGGATGTTTCCTAGATGTTCGCCCACACAGTTCACGAAAATACAGTTCATCGTCGATGGCAGTGGCAGTCAACCAGAAGCCCAGTAGCCACGCATTTCTGCATAAGGCAAAAACCGGTAAACTCTGGGACATAGCCATCTGCCATCGCTCCGAACATGCAGTCACGTTCCAAAAAACCTCGGGCAGATTCAAATACCTTTCCCTATTACCAGTGTCCCCCCACCATCAGGCGTACCCAATCCGACTTCTGAAGTACTGTTCTCTGGTTTTCTCAACGTTATCCCATCCAGCGCCAGCGTATTTCCTTCACCTCTAAGTTAACTGGTATTTGCCCAGCTCTCTCCGTTTTATTCCTTCTATTTTGTTCACTGGTATTTGCCTAGCTCTCTCCGTTTTATTCCCTCAACGTTGTCCCACCCAGCGCCAGCGTATTTCCTTCACCTCTTAGTTCACTGGTATTTGCCCAGCAATCTCCGTTTTATTCCTTCTATTTTGTTCACTGGTATTTGCCCAGCTCTCTCCGTTTTATTCCTTCTATTTTGTTCACTGGTATTTGCCCAGCTCTCTCCGTTTTAGTCCTATTTTGTTCACTGGTATTTGCCCAGCTCTCTCCGTTTTATTCCTTCTATTTTGTTCACTGGTATTTGCCCAGCTCTCTCCGTTTTATTCCTTCTATTTTGTTCACTGGTATTTGCCCAACTCTCTCCGTTTTATTCCTTCTATTTTGTTCACTGGTATTTGCCCAGCCCTCTCCGTTTTAGTCCTTCTATTTTGTTCACTGGTATTTGCCCAGCTCTCTCCGTTTTATTCCTTCTATTTTGTTCACTGGTATTTGCCCAGTTCTCTCCGTTTTATTCCTTCTATTTTGCACAGACATCTATTAGTGAATGTTTCTAGTTTATTTAAAAATTTACCCAAAGTAAATCAGGATCCTCGCCGGTGCTACGGAGTTCGTGCACTGAGCTGAGTTTCTCCAGACCCAGGTTTGAGTTAGGAGGAAAACGGAGCACTTATGGGTTACACCCGTGTGCCGTGATGTTGATCCGTCGACTAAACTAAACTATCTAGTTTATTTTTAAACCGTTTCGTTGTTATCCGTGTTTCTGGTCCAAACAGTTAAAAAGTTAGTTGCATATTCTTTACAGGACGTCGCAGTCAACACCCGCATATTTTGCTGTTGTGATCTCTTGGCAAGTTTACGTTCAGTAGTTTGCCATTGCTTTCTGAACGACCTGCACCCATACCATTTCGTAAAAAACCAATGCAAGGCGGGTCCAAACAGTAGAACTGATTTAATGTTAGAATTGAATCTTCTAAGTTTGGCGCCAAGTTTAATTTGTTTTGACTTCTTCGGGTTTCACAGTGCTATAAAAGTTCATCTAGCCTTCTGTATTTTTATTCTGATATCTGTATCTGTTCCGTCTTCTTTGTCTAAATTGCTGCCTAAGTAGGCGCATGATTCTGTCTTTAGAAGCGAAGTTTCACCATATCATTCATCATTGGCACCTTTCCGTCTTTGACAGACGATAGTTTGGTACATTGTGGATTCCGAGACCGGTTAAGACCAGGGATGGTGTTATTGCTTCTCCATAGCACAAAGCCTGGGCTAAAATAAAGAAACCATGTGTTGCCCATGCAGCATGATCCCTCTCTCGGCCTGCCTAGTTCACTCCAGAGGAAAGTTAACACCCATACATCTGGAACAAGACAAGCTGCAGAAGCTGCCGGATCAGCAAAGCAATGCTCTAACTGTCCGCCTGTCGGAGCTTCGATCCTAGACCAGCTGTCAACCAAGGCTTCGGGCCTGGTCTGCCCTGCCATGACTTATTTTGTCTTTGGGTTGCATTTCCTCGCACCAGGATAAGGCTTGTACCCTCCCAATTGCGCTCTTCCGCCCGAAGCCGTTGGCACAATGTGGGGTGTCGGGTTTGGTAAGCGCCGCCCAACATTCGGCGCTGACAGAAAGCAGGTAGTACCGTCTACTGTTATACCAGCAAAGTTTCACCAAAGGAGGACAATTGTAGCATACCATAATACACCCTACTTTGTTACAATCTTACCTTCTCTTGTCACTATTGCCAAACAAATTTTATTCTTATTACATTTCAGCAAAGCAGACCACGTTAATATGTCACATGTTAGTTGTGGTCTAAGAACAATAACAAATACGAGGGGAGTTCACATGAAAACCTTAAAAGTGTGATAAAAATTACAATAGCAATGCCATCGTCTTGTAATGTGTCAATATTATTGCTAAAGATGCTAAGAGGGTTAAGTACGTGACATCAAGGCGCAGACGAACACTTTGACGTCATAAAGACAGTTTAAAGATGGTCTCCCCACTTTTGACATGCGCCGTTGAGCAGCAGCGTTCTGTTATCCGTTTTTTTTTTTTTTTAAATCAGTGAAGAGGTGAAACCTATAATAATTCATCGGCGAATGAAGGTCCAGTATGGAGATGCGTGCCTGTCAGTCTAGCAAGTAGATGAGTGGAGTATGAAGTTTCGGCGTGACTTCTGTGCAGAGGTACAGCCGGTGATGCATGAGTGGTTACACACGCGACCAAGAG
Organism: Cepaea hortensis; assembly: GCA_963921405.1. Classification (NCBI taxonomy): domain Eukaryota; kingdom Metazoa; phylum Mollusca; class Gastropoda; order Stylommatophora; family Helicidae; genus Cepaea; species Cepaea hortensis. The sequence continues at coordinate 10,338,884 of OY992890.1, forward strand.
CATGTTTGTTCTACAGGAATCCAAGCATTTTATTGGCGCTGGAGGACTGCATTCAACGTTGTGGTGACTACATCGAATAATGATACATTTGTTCTTGACTTTTTTCAGAATATATTCATTTAAGGTTTTCATTTCCAGCCCCCTGTCGTATTATTTCTATGTGTCGTCCCTGGGGTGAGGGGAATCAACACCGACATCCTTTTAACCCCATATCAATATCTTGAGGATCTCCCAGCTTTCTGTTCACAACACCCCGTCAGTCCCTGGATCATCTCTCTCTCTCTCTCTTACCAATGGACCATGCCCCCTCTCATTCTTTTCCAAAACATACTCACACAACACTAGCTTTTTTTTAAAAACTGACGAAAAACAATTTAATAAAGAAAAGTGTCAGGTGTGTGCCAAGTGTATGTGTAGAATGTCTGTCGTATAATCTAGCGTGTATGTAGAGTCAGACCGAATAGCTCAGGGGCAAAGTCTGTTTCCTCACTGTACTGGCCACACAACAGCACCATATATCAAGGACAGAAGACCTCACCAAAATGATGTGTCTCTCAGGCCACGTGTCGACTCTCTCCGATAGCTCTTGGACAATCCAGATGCTTGGTCATCAATAGTGGAAACAGTCCAATATTGATCATCACTCTAACACACACAGTGTAACTACTCTGTTCATAAATGTTCTGTGATCAGAGAATCCTAAAATAATGTTACTGTCACTTTGAAAACTAAATGTTAGTATTTCACTTTTTGTAGGAATTCCCCAATTGTAATACACACTGGTACTTGGTAATGATAGGAATTCCCCAATGTTACCACACAATGTTAATGTTCCAGGTAGCTATATCTACTAATGTTCCTGGTACAGGTGTTATTGTTAGTGTCTTTATTTTACTGTGATGTAAACTATCACTTAGGAAACACTATATATACTCCTCGTTTCCTGCTCAGCAGAGGCCAAGTTCATGTAGACCAGTGTTTCCCAACCTTTTTTGTGCCATGCCCCACTTAAGCCTTTCTAAAATTCATATTGCCCCCCTCCCCCGCCCCACGCCCCCCCCCCCCCCAACATATACATTATTTTTAATATTCAAAAATTGAAATGTTCACTAAAGAAACTTGAATGATAGGTTTTAGGACGAAATCACTAGGTAATTATTGAGCAAACACAGTAAGTAAATTTTCAAAATATATAATGGAGAACTGAAATTCAAGTACAAAATAATTTTAATGAAAGATTTTTCTATATTATTTTAATTATTAGTAATTATTTATTATTTAAATTTAGTGAGATCCTTGCGCTTGATGCTTGCTGCAAAGAGATCTTATGTCAGGTTCCAATTGAGTTAACTTCAGTCTCAAGTCTCCCCGTTTTGTTATATTCAGCCGATTTCTTCCATTTTCGAATTTCCCCCCTTAACAGTCAAATTGCCCCCCTGTGGAGCGTGGGCCCCACGTTGGGAAACACTGCTGTAGACCCTCTGGGTTATGGACCCAGTGCAAAAGCCTCTCAGTAAACTCTGCCTTCAATACTCGAGTCATGACTTTTCTTCTAGTTGGTGTTACAATCTAGTGGAACCATATAGTTATTCCTGTTTGAGATGGAGACTATGAAATCACACACTGGATAGATGTCCGCCGATAGAAATCAACAATAGACACTATAGTCTCTCTCTAGAAACAAACTAGGAATATTCACACGTCCGTAGCGCTTCACAACTTTTGGTCGACTACCCCAAAGTTGTTCACCCCCAACTCTTTTTATACGGTGTCTGAGGGACGTCACAAAACTGTCTATACACTAGACAGTCTAGAATCTATTTATCTCTCTCCTGTTTAGACTGGGTGGAAACAACCCGCCGTCTATTCTGCTTTCATCTGGGAAATCCTCCCGGTACTTCAAAAAGTCCCGCCGCCTGTAATCTGGAGAATAATTTCCCCACAACAAAAGGTAGCCGACCCACATCCATACAGAGTGTCTCCAACTTCAAAGGATGGCTGCCGCCTTGCAGACATATGGCGCTATAAGTCCTTCCTCGATCAACAACACATTAAAGTAATGCCGGCTGTTTGTAGACGTTTGGTGCGACTTTCTGTCATCGATCGACCTCCAAGATTTATTGTGACACCCCCATGTACTTAATATGAAACAGTTAATACACATGGTTAAAAAAAACATGGCCTAATGTCATGTAACTTGTTTGTTGCCATCCACAGGCTGACCAGTCACGTGACTTCCGGGAGCGTGTCTCAGGGAATGAGTACATGCAGGTACCCAGGCGGAGGCCGTCCTTGTTACCTGACCACTACCATCCGTCTGGCGAGCGAGACAGGTCAGTCAGAGCCAGTCTGTCTCTCTCTGTCTCTCTCTCTCTGTCTCTCTCTGTCTCTCTCTCCCCCCCTCTCTCTCTCCCTCTCTCCCTCCCCAGCCCCAAATACACACACAAACAGAAATCATATATATTAAAATCTTGCCCACTCCACACGGACTGTCAGATTCCCCATTTCCCCACACGGACTGTCAAATTCCCCCTTCTCCCTACACGGACTATACAAGTCCCCCTGACCCCACCACGGACTATAAAATTCCCCCTTCCCCCTACACGGACTATAAAATTCCCCCTGACCCCACACGGACTATAAAATTCCCCCTTCCCCGTACACCTACTATACAATTCCTCCTGACCCCACACGGACTATAAAATTCCCCCTTCCCCCTACACGGACTATACAATTCCCCCTGACCCCATACGGACTATAAAAAAGCCGTTAAGCCAGTAATCCTCCCAGTCATCCAGTGCGGATTTTCTGCCTGCTGTCACCAGTTCTCTAGTGGAAGCCACATAGAAACTCTCGGCTACTTCCTCACCCTGGATATGTGATCAGGTACTGACACTTGTACAAGTAGTCTGTGAACCGGTGTACGCTTGTAGTCTCTCTCTCTCTCTCTCTCTCTCTCTCTCTCTCTCTCTCTCTCTCTCTCTCTCTCTCTCTCTCTCTCTCTCCGTCTATCGATAAAGTTTGTTTGTTCGTTCTCTCTCTCTCTCTCTCTCTCTCTCTCTCTCTCTCTCTCTCTCTCTCTCTCTCTCTCTCTCTCTATCGATAAAGTTCGTTTGTTCGTTCTTTCTCTTCCGTTTCTCTTCTCTCTCTCTCTCTCTCTCTCTCTCTCTCTCTCTCTCTCTCTCTCTTTCTCGCACATGCTATTACTACAAGTACAATGAACTAATTTTTGTGGTTGGTTTAGCTTTCCCTATTACCAGTGTCCCTCGCCATCAGGCGAACCCACTTCATCTTCTGAGGTACTTGTAATTGACATCCCCAAGTCAAGGACAAGAAGTTAGCATTTTAGTCCAACTGACCGAGGTGCGGAACGAACCGCCTGCCTCGGTCACCAGAGACATTGTCAGCGGAGCGGGCTGAATTCTTGGGTCACGTGGACTGCCATGGCTGTGTGTATCATGTTGGATAAGTGTGTATTCTCTGTGAGCAGGTGTCGTGTTGGTTGATTGCTTCTTTGTGTAGGAGAGAGAAGAGAGAGTGGGAGACAGAGGAGAGGGAAATACCGAGGAGGGAGAGAGAGGAGAGAGAAAGACAGACAAAAGAGAAAGACAGGTGAGAGATAGACGGGAGAGAGACTGACAGGAGAGGCAGAAGAGACAGAGGAGAGAGACACAGAGGAGAGAGAAAGACAGGGGAGAGAGACACACACACACAGATTAGAGAGAGACACACAGGAGAGAAAGACAGAGGAGAGAGAGAGAGACAGACAGAGGAAAGAGAGACAAAGAGGAGGGAGACATAGAGGATAGAGACATAGGAGAAAGAGACATAAAGGCAGGGAACATAGAAGGGAGAGAAAGAGAGAGCTAAACATCTCTCACACCACCACCATCAGCATAAACAGCAACAGCAACAACAACAAAACAACTGCCAGGAGTTTGTTGCGTAACAACACGGGCCAGCAGGCAGAAGCTGGGAACCCTTCAAGGTGATCAGACTCAACAACTTGGGACCCGTTGTAAACCTCTTCACATAATGTGCATATCCCAGGCCAACCAGCAGGTTGTTGAGTGCATCCTCTCCCCACAAGAGGTTCTATTCATTTGTGTGTGAGCATTGATACATATTTCAGCCTGATTTCACTCTATGCCTTTTGTTACTGTATTCTTTGTATATGTATGAGATCAGTGGGCTCTACGTATGCTGTATGCCCGTATTGATGGAATCCGTTATCAGCTTTGAATATGCAGATGTGGTTTATTTAATGGTACTGCGGGTTGTTTAGTAACATATGTGCTGGCTTTCGTGATCAGGTCGCTGCACAACCTTCAGTGCGCTGGTTTTGACATCTGGTGTTGATGTTGTCTGTGCATTGCTGTACTGTCTGTTCACTGCTGTGTGTTGTTTGTCACAGAAGCTTTCTGCCCAGTGCCATGTGCACTGTCTGTACCTCTGTACTTTACAGTTCTGTTCCTGTCTGTGCACTGTCTACCACAGAACCTGTCTAGTACTCTAGTCTCTGCTGTCTAGTTAGTTGCGGTTCCAACTTCATGGCAATGGGTCGTCCACATTATACTCCGTTCCTGTCCAGTGTGAAAAGTGGAACAGACAGGAGTCTCAGCAAGCCAACAGCCTGCTGTCTTTGTCTGCTGTCTACACCACCTCTGTGGCTAGTACTCTGCTGTCTACACCACCTCTGTGGCTAGTACTCTGCTGTCTACACCACCTCTGTGGCTAGTACTCTTCTGTCTACACTACCTCTGTGGCTAGTACTCTGCTGTCTACACCACCTCTGTGGCTAGTACAGCTGTCTACACTACCTCTGTGGCTAGTACTCTTCTGTCTACACCACCTCTGTGGCTAGTACTCTTCTGTCTACACCACCTCTGTGGCTAGTACTCTTCTGTCTACACCACCTCTGTGGCTAGTACTCTTCTGTCTACACCACCTCTGTGGCTAGTACTCTTCTGTCTACACCACCTCTGTGGCTAGTACTCTTCTGTCTACACCACCTCTGTGGCTAGTACTCTTCTGTCTACACCACCTCTGTGGCTAGTACTCTTCTGTCTACACCACCTCTGTGGCTAGTACTCTTCTGTCTACACCACCTCTGTGGCTAGTACTCTTCTGTCTACACCACCCCCGTGGCTGGTACTCTTCTGTCTACACCACCTCTGTGGCTAGTACTCAGCTGTCTACACCACCTCTGTGGCTAGTACTCTTCTGTCTACACCACCTCTGTGGCTAGTACTCTTCTGTCTACACCACCTCTGTGGCTAGTACTCAGCTGTCTACACCACCTCTGTGGCTAGTACTCTTCTGTCTACACCACCCCCGTGGCTGGTACTCAGCTGTCTACACCACCTCTGTGGCTATTACAGCTGTCTACACCACCTCTGTGGCTAGTACTCTTCTGTCTACACCACCTCTGTGGCTAGTACTCTTCTGTCTACACCACCTCTGTGGCTAGTACTCTTCTGTCTACACCACCTCTGTGGCTAGTACTCTTCTGTCTACACCACCTCTGTGGCTAGTACTCTTCTGTCTACACCACCTCTGTGGCTAGTACTCTTCTGTCTACACCACCTCTGTGGCTAGTACTCTTCTGTCTACACCACCTCTGTGGCTAGTACTCTTCTGTCTACACCACCTCTGTGGCTAGTACTCTTCTGTCTACACCACCCCCGTGGCTGGTACTCTTCTGTCTACACCACCTCTGTGGCTAGTACTCAGCTGTCTACACCACCTCTGTGGCTAGTACTCTTCTGTCTACACCACCTCTGTGGCTAGTACTCTTCTGTCTACACCACCTCTGTGGCTAGTACTCTTCTGTCTACACCACCTCTGTGGCTAGTACTCTTCTGTCTACACCACCTCTGTGGCTAGTACTCTTCTGTCTACACCACCTCTGTGGCTAGTACTCTTCTGTCTACACCACCTCTGTGGCTAGTACTCTTCTGTCTACACCACCTCTGTGGCTAGTACTCTTCTGTCTACACCACCTCTGTGGCTAGTACTCTTCTGTCTACACCACCCCCGTGGCTGGTACTCAGCTGTCTACACCACCTCTGTGGCTATTACAGCTGTCTACACCACCTCTGTGGCTAGTACTCTTCTGTCTACACCACCTCTGTGGCTAGTACTCTTCTGTCTACACCACCTCTGTGGCTAGTACTCAGCTGTCTACACCACCTCTGTGGCTAGTACAGCTGTCTACACTACCTCTGTGGCTAGTACTCTGCTGTCTACACCACCTCTGTGGCTAGTACTCTTCTGTCTACACCACCTCTGTGGCTAGTACTCAGCTGTCTACACCACCTCTGTGGCTAGTACTCTGCTGTCTACACCACCTCTGTGGCTAGTACTCTTCTGTCTACACCACCTCTGTGGCTAGTACTCTTCTGTCTACACCACCTCTGTGGCTAGTACTCTTCTGTCTACACCACCTCTGTGGCTAGTACTCTTCTGTCTACACCACCTCTGTGGCTAGTACTCTTCTGTCTACACCACCTCTGTGGCTAGTACTCTTCTGTCTACACCACCTCTGTGGCTAGTACAGCTGTCTACACTACCTTCCTGTCTAGTACTCCACTGTCTGTGCTAGTTGTGAGTCTGGCCTGTACACATGTTTACATATAATACTATCACTCAACAAGTGTCCAGTGGCTAAGTCAGAGCAAACTCCTCTCCACGAATGCCTATAATGGGATGGTATTAGGAAAGAAGCGTTTCACTACTGTAGCAGTATGTTGATTCCTGATACCACTTAGAGTAATATAGTGTATGTTTTATTCTCTGATCCAGAAATGTGAATGATGCATATCAGTCCAGATATTCCGCTGACAGCCTGTCAGTCCTGCCTCCTTTATCAGGTGCAGGTTCCAGCCAGGCTGGGGGAGGGCCATCTGCTCACCATGGTGGGGTGGACATCGGACCCAGTCCCATCAAGAGGTCTCGGCCCTCGGAGCAGCCCGACTTGACCCAGCCTTTACATGTAGATGTGGAGATTAAGAGGGTGAGTGCTGGTTGTAAGCTGTTTTGTTGATAACATACATAGGTGGGTGGGCGGGTAGGTGTGGGTGGGCAGGTGGGTGTGAGTGGGTGGGCATGGGGTGGACAGGTGGGTGTGGCTGGACAGGGTGGGGGTGGACAGGTAGGTAGGGAAGTAGGTGTGGGTGGGCAGGTGGGTGTGGGAGGACATGTGGATGTGGGAGGACAGGTGGTTGTGGGGCGATGTGTGGGTGGCCCGGTAGGTGTGGGTGGACCGGTAGGTGTGGTTGGGCGGGAGGGGGAGACGGGTGGGTGGACAGGATTTAGCTAGTTACATGAGTGAACTGGTAGACAAGAGTGGACTGGTAGATAGAAAGGACAGGTAGATTTAGCTAGTTAGGTGGGTTACCTAATTTTTTTGCTTTGTAAACAGCAAGAAAAGTAATTATGAAAAGCAGAGGCTTTATTAAATAAATAATACATGAACATTTTGTATAAAATTAGTTCATTATAAATAATACATGAATAAAGAATACATGAACATTTTGTATAAAATTAGTTCATTATAAATATTACATGAACATTTTGTATAAAATTAGTTCATTATAAATAATACACGAATAAATAATACATGAACATTTTTTTTATAAAATTAGTTCATTATAAATAATACATGAACATTTTGTATAAAATTAGTTCATTATAAATAATACATGAATAAATAATACATGAACATTTTGTATAAAATTAGTTCATTATAAATAATACATGAATAAATAATACATGAACATTTTTTTTATAAAATTAGTTCATTATAAATAATACATGAACATTTTGTATAAAATTAGTTCATTATAAATAATACATGAATAAATAATACATGAACATTTTGTATAAAATTAGTTCATTATAAATAATACATGAATAAAGAATACATGAACATTTTGTATAAAATTAGTTCATTATAAATATTACATGAACATTTTGTATAAAATTAGTTCATTATAAATAATACATGAATAAATAATACATGAACATTTTGTATAAAATTAGTTCATTATAAATAATACATGAATAAAGAATACATGAACATTTTGTATAAAATTAGTTCATTATAAATATTGCATGAACATTTTGTATAAAATTAGTTCATTATAAATAATACACGAATAAATAATACATGAACATTTTTTTTTATATATAAAATTAGTTCATTATAAATATTACATGAACATTTTGTATAAAATTAGTTCATTATAAATAATACACGAATAAATAATACATGAACATTTTTTTTTATAAAATTAGTTCATTATAAATAATACATGAACATTTTGTATAAAATTAGTTCATTATAAATAATACATGAATAAATAATACATGAACATTTTGTATAAAATTAGTTCATTATAAATAATACATGAATAAAGAATACATGAACATTTTGTATAAAATTAGTTCATTATGAAGCCATTCCAAATTCTGTATATTATTGCAATCGTTTTTGTTTAAGTCTTCAAATTGTTCTTGTTTCTTTATCAGGAGCCGGCCTACACCCCACAAGTGGAGGCTATCTCTCCCATCCTACCCCAGGAAGACCCGGCTAACAAGATCCTGCGGGAGGAACTGCTGGCCAACATAGACAAAGTGGACAGAGACATGGTCAATGTGGAGCAGCAGATCAGCAAACTCAAGAAGAAGCAGGTGAGGCTGTCAAAGTTGGGTCTGTTGCTGGGAGAGTGGTTGTGTGTAATTTATTTCTTTGTTCTTGTCGGTATTAATGCCAGGTGTTAGTCAGATATGACTGAGCTAGCGTACGGCAGTAGATGATACTGCCTGCTTTCTGTTAGCGCCGAATGTTGAGATTCTATTGAAGGTAAACGTTTCTTTATCTGTGGAAAATTTTTCTTAACTCTAACAATGTTACCAGAGCTGCAACCTTACAGCCTACATTTGCTTTGCTTGCACATGTGATCCACTGCTTTTCATCCTTATACAAGATGTCTGGGTGTCTGATCTCACTGCTCAAGGGATCAGGAAGATGTGTGATATTATTTAAAACAGTGGTTCTCAACCGGTGGGGAATTCCCCCCAAGGGGGGAATTAAGATTATTTCAAGATCGTGTTAATACAAGAACTGATTTCTTGATATTGTGATTCCCTCCATACTTTACCGTTCTGTACTTTTCACCCGTCTGAAATTCGTCTTATAACGTAAGTAGACCCGCAAATGATGTTTTTATATACATGTGTAGACGTGTTATTAAATTTAGCTTCCAGTTTTACGTATACTGTGTAGGGTTTGGGGGGGGGGGGGATTTATAGGCGGGAAATACGAAAGGGGAGAATGACGTTCTGAACATATGGTGAAGGGGTGTAAGGGCCAAAAAAGGTTGAGAACCACTGATTTAAAACGCCCCTCTACTGTTTATCCACCTTGTAGCATGTCAGGGACTTGTGTGTTCCAATGACCGCAATGGCTAGACTAACAGTAGCACAGCTACTGGTAGGATCTGCCATCTTGGACAGGTCAGTGGGTAGGAACCAGATGAAGCAGTACACAAACCTGCTACCTTGTAGGTGAGACTGGGGATAGTCAAAGGCTAGAGAAAGCAAACCAAAGCAAATGCTACTATAGTCTGTCCGGAAATTTATGCCGTCATTCAAGATCAATTATTTTGAAAACTATCTGTTGCATCGTTATGAAATTTTTCCAGCCGTCTTATATTTACCCCCACCCAAGGAATATGTCTTTGATAGGTCCCAAAACAACTTAAATCATTAAAAGCGGCATCATTCCTTTGATGTTTTGCTTAACAACTAGTGATTTCTTGTTAAAAATGTTATGTTTACGGTAATGAGGACCTGCAAATTCAGATGACAAACAAAGGCGTATCTGGATTCGTATGGGAGTGGGTGCAATCAAAGAAGTAGCTTACAGTCGACAGAATCGGCTGCATTGCACAGGGTTTTTATCCCATATGGCTCAGTTTCTTTCCGCAGCGCGGAAAGCGTCGCACAAAGCACGAACTCCGTAGCTCCAGCGACGACCCTCGGCAGTCTCCGAATAAAATGAATGATGCGGCCCGGACAGACAGACAGAAAGGTAGGTAGGTAGGCAGAAAGATAGGTGGGTGGATGGATGGCTGGCTGGCTGGCTGGCTGAGTGGGTGGATCGGTCGGTCGGTGGGTTGGTCGGTCGGTGGGTGGGTGGGTGGGTCGGCAGGCAGGCAGGCAGGCAGACAGACAGATAGATTAGATAGATAGATAGATAGATGGATAGATAGATAGATAGATAGATAGATAGATAGATAGATAGATAGATAGATAGATAGATAGATAGATAGATCGATCGATATCGGTAGGTCGGTCGGTTAGTGGGTGGGTGGGCAGGCAGGCAGACAGACAGACAGACAGATAGATTAGATAGATAGGACAGACAGATAGATTAGATAGATTGATATCGGTAGGTCGGTCGGTCTGTCGGTGGGTGGGTGGTCGGGCCGGCAGGCAGGCAGATAGATAGATAAATAGATAGATAGATAGATAGATAGATAGATAGATAGATAGATAGATAGATAGATAGATAGATAGATATCGGTAGGTCGGTCGGTTAATGGGTGGGTGGGCCGGCAGGCAGGCAGACAGACAGACAGATAGATTAGATAGATAGGACAGACAGATAGATTAGATAGATAGGACAGACAGATAGATTAGATTAGATTAGATAGATAGATAGATAGATAGATAGATAGATAGATAGATAGATAGATAGATAGATATCGGTAGGTCGGTCGGTCGGTTGGTTGGTGGGTGGGTGGGCCGGCAGGCAGGCAGTCAGGCAGACAGACAGACAGATAGATTAGATAGATAGATAAATAGATAGATAGATAGATAGATAGATAGATAGATAGATAGATAGATAGATAGATAGATAGATAGATAGAAAGATAGAAAGATAGAAAGATAGATAGATAGATGGATAGATAGATAGATAGATATCTGTCGGTCGGTCGGTCGGTATGTGGGTGGGTGGGCCGGCAGGCAGGCAGAGAGACAGACAGACATACAGACAGACAGACAGACAGACAGATAGATATATAGATAGATTGATTGATTGATAGATAGATAGATAGATAGATAGATAGATAGATAGATAGATAGATATCGGTACGTTGGTCGGTGGGTGGGTGGGCCGGCAGGCAGGCAGGCAGACAGACAGACAGACAGACAGACAGACAGATAGATAGATAGATATATTAGATAGATAGATAGATAGATAGATAGATAGATATCTGTCGGTCGGTCGGTCGGTCGGTATGTGGGTGGGTGCGCCGGCAGGCAGGCAGACAGACAGACATATAGATTAGATAGATTAGATAGATAGATAGATAGATAGATATCGGTAGGTCGGTCGGTCGGTCGGTTGGTGGGTGGGTGGGCCGGCAGGCAGGCAGTCAGGCAGACAGACAGACAGATAGATTAGATAGATAAATAGATAGATAGATAGATAGATAGATAGATAGATAGATAGATAGATAGATAGATGGATGGATGGATGGATGGATGGATGGATGGATGGATGGATGGATGGATGGATGGATGGATGGATGGATGGATGGATGGATGGATGGATGGATGGATGGATGGATAGATAGATAGATAGATATCTGTCGGTCGGTCGGTCGGTATGTGGGTGGGTGGGCCGGCAGGCAGGCAGAGAGACAGACAGACAGACAGACAGACAGATAGATAGATAGATAGATAGATAGATAGATAGATATCGGTGGGTCGGTGGGTAGGTGGATGGGTCAGCCGACCGGCAGACATTCAGACAGACAGACATTCAGACAGACAGACAGACAGACAGACAGACAGACAGACAGATAGATAGATAGATAGATAGATAGATAGATAGATAGATTGATTGATTGATTGATTGATTGATTTCCACCAGAAACCGGGCCTTGTCAGCTAGTTTATTTATATAATCACGTTTCATGAAAGAACCCACATTTGGAGACGCCTCTGAATCTTCGCGCTGTTTGTTTGAAAACGAAAGTCACGTGAAAATTTTGAATAATTTGGGTCGAATCTTGGGGAAGCTGTAAAACTGTTAAAATCATGGTCGTAATCTTTAAGTCATAATTAATATACCGTATATAAGCTAACTTTAAAATCTGCTGTAAAATCTCCAGAACAAAAATTGTTTTGTTGGGTGGACATAATGATAACGTTATATACTAAATCTCATCATTTTATCTCAGCCCGTTACTGAGATATTGAATTTTATATTGAGGCAACCAAAAAAAAACACACTATAGAGTCGGTTGTACTGAGCCACAATCTTGATCAAACATTGCAAGGCATTTCACCTTATAATATTATGTCGTTTGAAACCCAGGCTTCTGTAAAGTGTCTGGCCCTTCTCTGGGATGAAAGAAGACAACCTATGAACCAGATTGAGATACTTACATAACCTGCCACATCTCCCCTGAACCCAGTCAGTTAATGTTCTCTCTCTCCCTGGCAGGCTGAGCTCCTGGAGAACAAATCCAAGCCACAAGAGGAGAAGTCTGATGACCACGAGCTGACCTATGAGCCCAAACATCAAAGCATAGCCCAGGTTATTTATGCTGAGAATAGGGTGAGTATTACCTGCCCCTGGCTCAGTCTGCATGGTTAGTTTCCAGAAATTATCATCATCATCATCCACCATACATTTGTTGTTTGTTCCAAGCATGGTGAAATCACACTTAGCACAATCACAAATCAACATTCTTGCACTCAGGACATTTAACCACAGAAGCCACAAACATCATCTTGTACAATTTATGGCCATGGCATTCTCTGCATTTCCTCAGAAACCACTTTCTACTGCCATTAGATGTTTTTCAGCTGATCTGCTCATTGGCCACATTTCACATCTACACAGCAATACAGGTTCTAGTTAGCACTTCAACACTCTTTTTCTCATTGCATTGACATCTTTTTATTGATCATTATGTTTTCCATTTTGCGTACCTTTGCCATAGAAATTCTTGTTCTTATCTGTTCAATCCACTTCACATCAGATGTTATATATACTATAAATATGGTTACTTTACCCATTCTATGCAAACTTTTACTTTACATTAACCCATACTGGCTACTTGGTTACTTTACATTAACCCACTCTATGCAACTGTTATTCTGCATAATCTTAAACTTGCTGGTTTTTATACACTAACCACTATGCAAACTATTATTTTACATAAACCCACTCTGTCCAAATTATTACTTTACATTAATTTATGCTATCTAAATTGTTATTTTTCTTTAACTCACTTTATTTGAATTGTTACTTTACATTAATCTGTTAAAATTTTTATTTACTTTAACCCATTTTGTTGGAGTCAGTTTTATAGTAACAACTCTGAAGTTGTTTTTTTTTTATTATTTTAAAAAGATTTACAGCATAATTGTATAACTTATAACTCTATAAACTATTTTGTAACTTTATAGATCATATGTTTTAATGTTAAACTGCTTTTGGTAACTTCATAGACCATATCTTTGACAATTGTTTTGATTTATAACTTCATTATGATATATTGTGTCACTTGATAACTGTATGTGTTAAAACTGTACACCTTGTTCTATCACAATTATATCTTTATCACATATATCCTTTGTATTTGCAAATGCCTAAGTTGTATAAACTTAATATCACTTTATAGCTTAACCATTTTTTAAATTTAGAAGATGGTTTGTAAAATTAAATGTTTTTGAAATTATAAGATTGTAGTCAAATTAGATAGTTTTGACATTAGAAGATGAGTGTTTTTTCCCCCTTATGTTTCAGAAAAAAGCTGAAGCAGCACACAAAGTGTTTGAGAAACTCGGTCCAAAGATTGAGTTGGTAAGAACCTCATTTGTTTTTGTTCTATTATCTTCTTCTTTTATATACAGAGAAAAGAATCTGATGAAGATTGAATTGAGGAGATTTTTGTCGTAGTGTTTTCTTAAGAGTGCTGAAGGGCTATATAGAACTGTACTTTTGCAGGGATGTAAAACAAGGACAATGAGCAGACAAGCTTAAAAACATCTTATGGTAATGGAAATGAGATTTCTGAGAAAAATGCAAAGAATACCATGGACAGACAGAAAAGCCAATGAGCAAGTCCTACAAGAGGCAAATTAAAACCACAAACTGATTAGAGAAACTAGACGTAGACAATCAAATTATTTTGGGCATATTATGAGGAGAAATAAACTAGAAAACTTCATGACAACTGGCAAGATTGAGGGAAAAAGAACAAGGGGACGACAGAGAAGTAAATATCTGGATGGCTTGACCACATGGCATGGTTGGGACAAGAACACAGAGCTAATCCATGATTCTGGTGATCATGTGAGATGGTGAAACATGACCACCCACGCTTACTGGCATGGCACATGATAGTGATGATGAGTTTATTTGTCATGTCTGAAGACAAGAACATACAGAAATGGTCACCAGGCTGTCAGGCTGGGGCTTCCTGCTCCTGGACTGCTTCATCTCCCGGTCATACGTGACTGCATGAAGCTGTTTTTGTTGCTTGCTTGCTTGTGTTCGTTGGCTTGGTATATAACCCGGCCCTGGTGCCTTGGAAACACCTCTGCGTCCCTTTTTGTTGCTTAATATCTGTTTACCTGTTTACCAGTTTTTAGCACAATTGGGAGGGTACAAGCTAAACCCTAGTGTGATGAAATGCAAATTAAAGACTAGATGTCAAGGCAGGGCAGACTAGGCCCTAAGCCTTAGTTAGCAACTGGTCTAGGATGGAAGCTCTGACAGGTGGACAGTTAGAGTATTGCTTTACTGATCCGGCAGCTACTGCAGCTTGTCTTGTGTCCAGATGTATTTGTGTTACCTTTCCTCTGGAGTAAACTAGGCAGGTCAAGAGAGGGAACATGCTGTATGGGCAACACATGGTCTCTACAATTCAGCCCAGGTTTTGTGCTATGGAGAGATATAGTGCGATTCCTGGCTTTACCGCCATGTATTTTAGTTATTATGCCTTTTTTTTAGTAGCACAATATAACAACTATCGTCTGTCAAAATGGCAAGGTGCCAGTCAGTCATACACATTTGATACATTTTATGTTTAATCTTTATTATGTCTTTTTTTTTTTGGGGTTAGAATAAAGCAGCTTTTCACAATCTTGTTTCTTTGTTCACCACCATAGAAACTCTTGAAATAATTGTGCTTTCTATAGGAAAACTTGAAATACTATCACTTTCTTGAGAATCCATGACTCCAGACTGGAACCTAAGTTATTGAAAATGCTGTTTCGGTTGATCGCTATTTGATTCCGTAACTAAAGATTTATTGTCACAGGCCCATCTTACATTCGGCCCTTCCAGTCACTCACCTGTCGCACTCCAGTTATCTATCATAAATGTTTGTTACATTTACATTTTTTTAAAAAGTGTTGAAGAATTAATGTCATAAACATGCACCAAACGTAAACAGTTAATATTTCAACGTTATCAGATATGCAAGCAGACACACATATATACACAGACACACATATACACAGACACACATATATACACAGACACACACATACATACAAACGTATATGTGCGCACATACATGCATGCAAACTTACATTATAATATACTTACGTGCGTGCACACACACCACCTATATAGGTATATATATTACGCACACAAACGCATACATACATCCATTCATCCACTTAAAGTGATGCATGGAATAGGAGGTGTGAATGAAATCATAATTAATGAAAGCCTTTGTGCATATTTCAGCCTCTCTATCACCAGCCGTCAGACACGCCCGTTTACCACGAGAATATCAAAAAGTGAGTACAGTAAACTACTTGTTTATTTTTTGTTTGTTTTCACAAAAGATGCTGGGGTTGACTGTGACATCCTGTAAAGCAGTGGTTCTCAACCTTTTTTGGCCCGTGCACCCTTTCACCATATGTTCAGAACGTCATTCTTTCCCCCCCCCCCTTTTTTTTTTGTATTTCCTCCTTATAAATCCCTCCCCCCCTTTACACAGTATACATAAAAATGGAAGCTATATTTAATAACACATACTAGAACAAGTCTAAATGTCTACATAAAACATGATTTGCAGGTGTACTTACGTTAAAAAAACAAATTTCAAAAGGGCGAGAAGTACAGAATCGTAAAGTGGAGGGAAAAACGATATCAAGTAATCGGTTTTTGTATTAATGCAATCTTGAAATAATTCTTAATTCCCCCCTTGGAAACCCTAAAATTCCGGGGGGGGGGGGGGGGGGGGGGGGGGGGAGAGATTCCCCAACTGCTGTAAAGGATATGCAACTTTAACTTGTTTGTTTTAAAATTGCTATATTAAAAATACTTAATTTTTCCATTAGCATTAAATCATTATCATCATATAGTTAGTCTACAGACTGGTGCTGAAGTCATCTGATCATGTCACCCCTTCCTCTATCATCATCATCTTTATCATCATCATCATCATCTTTATCATCTAGCTAGTCAGTCCACAGACTGATGTTAAAGTCATCTGATCATCTCCTCCCTCTGTCCCCTGTCATTATCATCATCATTTTCTGGATATTGTTAGCGTTCAAAAATTGTAGTGGAAACCGTTCTTAACTTTCATCATGTTTCTGTTGTCAACAGTTTTAGATTCTCATCTCATCTCATCATGTTCCTCTTGTACCTTGCGGTGTCGAGGTGAAGTATAAACTTCGTGAGAGTGCCCGGTTATGGGCTTCGTATATCGACATTCCCATGGATTCTGTTATTCCCTCCGTCCAGCGTTTACGTGGTCGGCCTCTTCCTCTGTTTCCATCTGGTCTGTACGTCATTGCCTGTTGTGGCATGCTGTTGACTGGTAGCCTACTTGCATGGCCAAACCATTTGACTTGCTGCTTTCTAATAAAATCTAGAGCAGCTTTAACCCCCACTTTAGTCCTGATTTCTTCATTTCTGATCTTATCTCTTCTTGATACGTTGAGTATTCTTCTCAGGAACCTCATTTCTGTTGTTGTGATTTTTCTTTTCTCTTTTTCTGTCATTGTCCAGGTTTGGCATTGGTAGCACAGAGTTGGTAGGAAGATTGTGTTGTAAAGTGCTTTCTTAGTAGTTATTGATACATGTTTGTTCTTTAGTATTGGTGCCATTTGTCCAATGAGTTGATTTGCCTTATTGCACCTATTTTCGATCTCGTCTTCTGATCTGCCATTTGATGATATTATACTTCCTAGGTACTTGAAGCTCTTTACTTGTTTCAAGGGATGTTCGTTTAGGTGAATTGTTGCTGTTTGTTCTTCTTTAGTTATAGTCATTACCTCTGTTTTGCTTGTGCTAATTTTCATGTTATGTTCCCTACACATTTCGTTTAGACTATTCATGTGGTCTTGTAATTCAGTTTTAGATTTAACTTTCATATTATTTTAATGTAGATTAAATCTGCTGTGTCTTAACATTCTGAAATGTAATAATGTTAACATTGCCAACTTCTGTAAAGTTAATACTCGTAGACTTACATTTTGGTCACTTTATAGGTTTAATTATTGTACACTTCTTTCTGTGTAATGTGTCATGAGTTAATTTTATGTGAAAATTGTGAAAGCTTTAACTTTGTTCATTTTATGTTAGCATTGTCCAACTTTATGATTTAGTTTCAAGCTATCTTAATGTTGCCATTCTACACTTTCATTTGTTGTTGCTTTAGCTCGCTTTGAAATCCAGTGTAGTCTGTACGCGTGCTACTAATCTAAGTTGTTGCCACTAGTGGGGAGTACACTGGACTGATTGTTGCGTGTGGATTAACTTTCTCTATTGCCATCAAGCAAACCCACTCCGGCTTCTGGGGTGCTTGTAATTTACGTCCCCAAGTCAAGGACGAGAAGACAACATACAATTAGTCCAGCTGACCGGTGTAGCGCACCAGAAGTGTAAGAATGAGTGCTCTTATCTTAGCCATGCTGACCTCACTTTCATATTTTCATTGTTTAATTTTCATACAAGATCATGTTTACATTATAATGACAATCATTGGTTTAGACAGGACAGTAATGGGAGGTGTGGTCCTGTAAGAAGAGACGGGGGCCAACCAATATGACAGAGGCATATTAAAGACACCCTGGGTTTGAACATGCATGAGGCAAGGGGAACTGGTGAAGGGGTGAGATGCTTTCTGGCGGGTTATTTGAGAGAGGGAGCCATGTTTACATCGTGGCTCGACTCACCTGCTGGTGCACTGGTCATGGGTTCAAATCTGTACTGAGGTGGATTTTTACAATTGACCTCGACTCCCAGGTCGTTCCAGTCTAAACTCGATACTAGGAAATGTGTTTGGTAGTAAAGGCCGGTGTGGCAGTGATGATTACATGGCTTTACTCTGTTAACTTTCTAGTAACGGCATTGTTAACATTCGATTTCAGACACAAAGAGTTCAGAGCGAGGCTGATACTGCACCTCAAGCGACGCAATCAAGCCAGACGAATCAGGGTGAGTGTTTCTTCTTTCTCTCTCTCCCTCTCTGTCTCTGTCTCTGTCTCTCTCTCTCTCTCTCTCTCTCTCTCTTTCTCTCTCTCTCTCTCTCTCTCTCTCTCTCTCTCACACACACACACACACACACACACATACAAACACACACACCACCATTACCACCACCACCACCATAATTTATCTCTCGCTACCCCCTCCCCCAGACATTGTAGGTATAAAGAAACTTACATAGGTATAACGGAAAGATGGTTAGCAAATCAAGTAGCCGCAACATATATCAGCATGGGTGGAAAAGGGGTTAATTAGTCTTCAGAAATCCTTGTGCAGTTGAAAGGCTATAAAACGCCCTCTTCTGCGATTTCTCATCAAACTGAAATAACACAACTAGATCAAAGAGTACTATGTGTTTCTTTGTCCTTGATGGTCTTATCAGTACCACGTGATCCAGTTTATCCAACATGTTCTGTCGATGCAACATGATCCAGTTATTCATCCAGCATGATTCTTTTGATTACTTATGGTTCTATTCATCCAGCATGTTTTATTGAACCTTTTTAAAAATATCCAACAGGATATGTAAATTATTGCATCCGACATAACCCTATTGTTATTGTCGATGTGTCCATTTTATTATTTCTAGCTGGATTGAAATTGTTGCATCCAACATAACCCAATTGTTACATCCAGTATCCGCAATGTTGTCCTCAATGTGCCCTATATGTTGGACTGTTCTGCCGCATTAATCTTAGCACCTGCATTAACCTCATCCTCTGTTGTGTTATTCACAGTCAGTCTTATTCTCCGAGTTTATCTTACGCAACGAGTCTGTCTTATTCATAGTGTATCTCATTCACCGGGTTAATCTCATTCAAAGTGAGTGTATCTAATTCACAGAGTATATCTTTTTCACATAGTTTGTTTTATTCACAGAGTATATCTCATTCGCCGGTCTCTCTGGTCTAGGGGTTACACGACTTTTTCGTAATCCCGTATACTCTCGCAACGTGACGTGACGTGCGCAAGAATTGGTAGCAGTTCTCTCCGCGTCGGTAACTTACGGGGTATGTGAATCTCATTCACAGTTTATCTCAATCACAGAATTTATCTCAATCACAGAATTTATCATTTCACACAGTCTATCATATTCAGAGAATATCACATTCATAGAGTCTATCACATTCACGGTCTATCATATTTTCACAGTCTATCATATTCACAGTCCATCTATTCACAGAGTTTATCTTAGACCCAAAACAAAACAGCCTGGGCCTGTAATTAGTGTCAAGCTCCTCCCCAGACCCGCAGGCACCCTTTAGCTGGTTGCAACACTGCATGCCCTTGTCACTCTAGCTCTCCACATGTCCTGTGACATCAGGGGCAGATAAAACAGGAAATCTGTTTTTTGGTTTTGTTAACGGGAAGGGGAAGTCACCCAGCTCTGCTAATTGTTTCTACAGCCATGTGTCTAATTGTAGGGGACGCTGTGAGATGGCTGGAGATGTTTGTCCCCACTTGTTTTGTACATCTCCACAACCACTTCTGGTTTTTGCTTTGTTGGTGCTTCTTTTTCTCATTATTCTTTTCCTCTTTCTTCCTCATCTCCTCCTCCTCCTTTTTCTCCTACAGTTTCACAAACACTCTGCTGCGACTATTTTGTTTGCGACTATTTTGTTATTGCTGCTTCTTCTTTTTTCATCTACATCTCCTGTTTTCTTCTACATTTTTACAATCAGTTGCTGCTGCTACTTTGGTATTGCTGCTGCTTCTCATTCTTCTTCTTCTCCGTCTAATGTTTTCTGCTCCATTTTCACAAAGAGTTGCTGCCGCTATTTTGTTGTTGCTTCTTCTTATTTTTGATTTCGTTCTCCTGTTTTCTTCTACATTTTCACAAACACTCCCGCTGCTTCTTTGTTATTGTTTCTTCTCATTCTTCTTCTTCTTCTCTTTCTACATTTTCACAAACGCTCCCCTTGCCTCTTCTTTTTTGTTGCTTCTCATCCTTCTCCTCTTCCACTTCCTTGTTTTTTTTTTCTCCCTCATTTTTACAAACACTCGCTTCTGCTACTTTGTTGTTGCTTCTTCTTCTACTCTTTTGCTTTTTCTCCTCCTTTTTTCTTCTCCACTTCCTCCTCAATCTTCTACTCTCCATCCCGTTCTCTTTTCATACTTTTATTTCCCCCTACCATTATGCTGGTGCAGACATTGGTGCTTTGTTTTTACTGTTTGTTTTTTTCACATCTTTTCTTATTTCACATCTTGTCTTCCTATTTCACATCTTGACTTGGTATTTCACATCTTGTCTTGCTATTTCACATCTTGTCTTGGGGTATTTCACATCTTGTCTTGGTATTTCACATCTTGTCTTGCTATTTCACATCTTGTCTTGGTATTTCACATCTTGTCTTGGGGTATTTCACATCTTGTCTTGGTATTTCACATCTTGTCTTGGGGTATTTCATATCTTGTCTTGCTATTTCACATCTTGTCTTGGGGTATTTCACATCTTGTCTTGGTATTTCACATCTTGTCTTGGGGTATTTCACATCTTGTCTTGGTATTTCACATCTTGTCTTGGTATTTCACATCTTTTCTTATTTCACATCTTGTCTTGGTATTTCACATCTTGTCTTGGTATTTCACATCTTGTCTTGGTATTTCACATCTTGTCTTGGGGTATTTCACATCTTGTCTTGGTATTTCACATCTTGCTTTGCTCTTTCACGTCTTGTCTTGGTATTTCACATCTTGTCTTGGGGTATTTCACATCTTGTCTTGGTATTTCACATCTTGTCTTGGGGTATTTCACATCTTGTCTTGGTATTTCACATCTAATCTTGCTATTTCACATCATGTTAACTTCTTGTTGCACAGTGCATAACCATCAGTGATTGTTTTTATAACGCCATGCTGTGTCTCTCGTTCTGTTCAAATGTCCTGTTCCGATGTACGCTAGTGGTTCTCTTCTCCTGACATTGACAAAGAATGTCTACTGTTTTTTAGTGAACTCTGGGAGTATCCTTGTCACAGTGGTTAAGCCGTCTGCCTCAGACTCTGAGCATCATGGGTTAAGACCTCAGATTCTGAAAGTCATGGGTTAAGGCCTTGGACTCTGAATGTCATGGCTTAAGGCCTCAGACTCTGAATGTCATGGGTTAAGGCCACGAATTCTGAGCGTCATGGGTTAAGACCTCAGACTCTGAACATCATGGGTTTGGTAGATATCTGCTTCAGACTCTAAGCGTCATGGGTTCATTTTCGGGCTGCATCATTCAAACCACAAGTGCCATTTCTCCAGAGATTCCTAGGGGTCAAGGCTGGGGCTACAGAGTTTGTGCTGTGTGTGATGCTCTGGGCAGGTGGCTTGTCATTCTACAGAAAGTGACCAAGCTAGACAGGGTAAAACCTGGTGCAATGGAGTCAGTAGGTGACGGTTTATCTAGCAGAGGCAGGTCTTACACCAGGTAGATAGATACCTGTTCACTACATGAGTTCCGATATCCTATAATGTTCGTGCTCAAGATCTCTCTCCCTCTCTCTCGCTCTCTCTCTCTCTCTCTCTCTCTCTCTCTCTCTCTCTCTCTCTCTCTCTCTCTCTCTCTGTTGCTCTGTGAGTCTCCATTTCTCTCTACCTCTGAATCTCTCCATCTTTCTATGTCTCTGTTTCTCCCCCTCTCACATCCCCCCCCATGTCTCTCCACCTCTCATCTCCCCTTCTGGCCCTCTCCTCTCTCTCTCTCCTCCACCACTCTCTCATCTCTCAATACCACCACCACCACCACAACCACACACAATGAAGAAACCAATTGAACCCTGTGTCCTGAGTGCATGCTTGAAGCTGTGTGCTGTGAGTCTCATCTAGTGCAGAACACTTCAGTCTGCACCCACTAGCCTCCCTGGCCAGGCCTGCAGTGTTGTAGCTAGCTGACCCTGCCTTGAAACCTGCAACACTTATGTCTCTGTCCCACTTTCTCTCCCATTGTCCTTCTGAGTCTCACTCACTTTCTCTCCATCTCTTCCATTGTCCTTCTGTGTCTCACTCACTTTCGCTCCATCTCTCCCATTGTCCTTCTGTGTCTCACTCACTTTCTCTCCATCTCTCCCATTGTCCTTCTGTGTCTCACTCACTTTCTCTCCATCTCTCCCACTGTCCTGTGTCTCACTCACTTGCTCTCCCTCTCTCCACCTGTCCTTCTGTGTCTCATCCACTTTCTCTTTGTCTCTCCCCCTGTCCTTCTGTGTGTCATCCACTTTCTCTCTGTCTCCCTCTGTCCTTCTTTATCTCACCCATGTTCTCTCCCACTGTCCTTCTGTGTCTCATCCAATTCTCTCCCACTGTCCTTCTGTGTCTCATCCATTTCTCTCCCACTGTCCTGTGTCTCATCCATTTCTCTCCCACTGTCTTTCTGTACATCCATTTCTCTCCCACTGTCCTTCTGTGTCTCATCCATTTCTCTCCCACTGTCCTATGTCTCACCCACTTTCTCTCCCACTGTCTTTCTGTGTCTCATCCATTTCTCTCCCACTGTCCTTCTATATCTCACCCACTTTCTCTCCCACTGTCCTTCTGTGTCTCATCCATTTCTCTCCCACTGTCCTTCTGTGTCTCATCCATTTCTCTCCCACTGTCCTTCTGTGTCTCATCCATTTCTCTCCCACTGTTCTTCTGTGCATCCATTTCTCATTGTACCTGACCATGCAGTACTCCAGGGTCAGGCCTACAGTACTTGCTTGTCTAATATTCCATCATCTATTCTATGGTACCAGGCTGTCCAGTACTCCAACATCTATTTACAGTAACTGGCTGATTACTTCAGTGTCTGGTCTTCCGCACCTGGCTGTCCAGTACTCCAGCATTTATTCTATGGTACCAGGCTGTCCTGTCCAGTAATCTGTCCTACAGTACTTGCCTGTCCAGTATTCTGTTCTACAGTACCTGCTTGCCCAGTAATCTACCCTACATTACCTGCCTGCCCAGTAATCTGTCCTACAGTACCTGCCTGTCCAGTAATCTGTTCTACAGTACCTGCCTGCCCAGTAATCTGTCCTACAGTACCTGCCTGTCCAGTAATATGTTCTATAGTACCTGCCTGTCCAGTAATCTGTTCTTCAGTACCTGCCTGTCCAGTAATCTGTTCTACAGTACCTGCCGGTCCAGTAATCTGTTCTATAGTACCTGACTGTCCAGTAATCTGTTCTAGAGTATCTGCCTGCCCAGTAATCTGTTCTATAGTACCTGCTTGCCCAGTAATCTGTCCTACAGTACCTGCCTGTCCAGTAATCTGTTCTATAGTACCTGCCTGTCCAGTAATCTGTTCTACAGTACCTGACTGCCCAGTAATCTGTTCTACAGTACTTGACTGCCCAGTAATCTGTTCTACAGTACCTGACTGTCCAGTAATCTGTTCTATAGTACCTGACTGTCCAGTAATCTGTTCTACAGTACCTGCCTGTCCAGTAATCTGTCCTACAGTACCTGCCTGTCCAGTAATCTGTTCTTCAGTACCTGCCTGTCCAGTAATCTGTTCTACAGTACCTGCCTGTCCAGTAATCTGTTCTACAGTACCTGCCTGTCCAGTAATCTGTTCTTCAGTACCTGCCTGTCCAGTAATCTGTTCTACAGTACCTGCCTGTCCAGTAATCTGTTCTACAGTACCTGCCTGTCCAGTAATCTGTTCTACAGTACCTGCCTGTCTAGTAATCTGTTCTACAGTACCTGCTTGCCCAGTAATCTGTTCTACAGTACCTGCTTGCCCAGTAATCTGTTTTACAGTATCTGCTTGTCCAGTAATCTGTTCTTCAGTACCTGCCTGTCCAGTAATCTGTTCTTCAGTACCTGCCTGTCCAGTAATCTGTTCTATAGTACTTGACTGTCCAGTAATCTGTTCTACAGTACCTGCCTGCCCAGTAATCTGTCCTACAGTACCTGCCTGCCCAGTAATCTGTCCTACAGTATCTGCCTGCCCAGTAATCTGTTCTATAGTACATGCCTGTCCAGTAATCTGTTCTTCAGTACCTGCCTGTCCAGTAATCTGTTCTACAGTACCTGCCTGTCGAGTAATCTGTTCTATAGTACCTGACTGTCCAGTAATCTGTTCTATAGTACCTGCTTGCCCAGTAATCTGTTCTACAGTACCTGCCTGTCCAGTAATCTGTTCTATAGTACCTGCCTGTCCAGTAATCTGTTCTACAGTACCTGCCTGTCCAGTAATCTGTTCTACAGTACCTGACTGCCCAGTAATCTGTTCTACAGTACCTGCCTGCCCAGTAATCTGTTCTACAGTACCTGCCTGTCCAGTAATATGTTCTACAGTACCTGCCTGTCCAGTAATCTGTTCTACAGTACCTGCCTGTCCAGTAATCTGTTCTACAATACCTGCCTGTCCAGTAATCTGTTCTACAGTACCTGCCTGTCCAGTAATCTGTGTTCTACAGTACCTGACTGTCCAGTAATCTATTCTACAGTACCTGCCTGTCCAGTAATCTGTTCTACAGTACTTGCCTGTCCAGTAATCTGTTCTACAGTTCCTAATTGTCCAGTAATCTGTCCTACAGTACCTGACTGTTCAGTAATCTGTTCTACAGTACCTAATTGTCCAGTAATCTGTTCTATAGTACTTAATTGTCCAGTAATCTGTTCTACAGTACCAAACTGTCCAGTAATCTGTTCTACAGTACCTAACTGTCCAGTAATCTGTTCTACAATACCTAACTGTCCAGTAATCTGTTCTACAATACCTAACTGTCCAGTAATCTGTTCTACAATACCTAACTGTCCAGTAATCTGTTCTACAATACCTAACTGTCCAGTAATCTGTTCTACAGTACCTGCCTGTCCAGTAATCTGTTCTACAGTACTTGCCTGTCCAGTAATCTGTTCTACAGTACCTAATTGTCCAGTAATCTGTCCTACAGTACCTGACTTCAGTATTCTGTTCTAAAGTACCTAATTGTCCAGTAATCTGTTCTATAGTACTTAATTGTCCAGTAATCTGTTCTACAGTACCAAACTGTCCAGTAATCTGTTCTACAGTACCTAACTGTCCAGTAATCTGTTCTACAATACCTAACTGTCCAGTAATCTGTTCTACAGTACCTGCCTGTCCAGTAATCTGTTCTACAGTACTTGCCTGTCCAGTAATCTGTTCTACAGTACCTAATTGTCCAGTAATCTGTCCTACAGTACCTGACTGTTCAGTATTCTGTTCTATAGTACCTAATTGTCCTGTAATCTGTTCTACAGTACCAAACTGTCCAGTAATCTGTTCTACAGTACCTAACTGTCCAGTAATCTGTTCTACAGTACCTGACTGTCCAGTAATCTGTTCTACAATACCTAACTGTCCAGTAATCTGTTCTACAATACCTAACTGTCCAGTAATCTGTTCTATAGTACCTAATTGTCCAGTAATCTGTTCTACAATACCTAACTGTCCAGTAATCTGTTCTACAGTACCTGCCTTTCCAGTAATCTGTTCTACAGTACTTGCCTGTCCAGTAATCTGTTCTACAGTACCTAATTGTCCAGTAATCTGTCCTACAGTACCTGACTGTTCAGTATTCTGTTCTACAGTACCTAATTGTCCAGTAATCTGTTCTATAGTACCTAATTGTCCAGTAATCTGTTGTACAGTACCAAACTGTCCAGTAATCTGTTCTACAGTACCTGACTGTCCAGTAATCTGTTCTACAGTACATGCACCAGAAAGGACAAGTTGCCTGTATTTCTCAACCCACAAAATATTCTAGCCAGACACTGGCGATACTTTAAAGTACAATGCCATCGTGTGTCTTTTTTATTTCAAGATCAGAAGCAATTATTGAAAGCAAATGGAGGGAAAAGTAGACACACGCAGCTTCGTGCCAGCGTGATTTGTGCAAAATGAAACAGACATGCCAGTTGGGAGTGTGGTTTCATTTACATATTTATATTTATGCCGCGGGAGTCTTGGCCTGGTTAATGCTAACTGATTGCTTTCTGTGTCTGCTTCCGCTTGCACTCAAGTTGCCTGGGTTTTAGCTGGGCCACTTAAGATGTGTTTACTAGGCCTGGTGCAACTTGTCAATATTTCTCTCCCAAACAGAAAGTATATTAACCTCTGACCTCATTATGAATTTAACTTGACCCCTAGCCCTATGTGAGTTTGACCTTTGGCATGACAGTTAGCAGTTACAATTTACATTAAGACAGATTTTTTAAACTGACTTTGGGTTCCTAGGCTGGTCCGGCCTAAAACGGGTACCAGGAAGTGCCTTGGGAAGCAAAGGCAGCTGGCCTAATGTTGACCACATCTCCCATTGGGTGCTGATTGGTCTGGGATGATGACCATATACCCCAATCCACCTCAAGGCATGTAGAAGGAGGGTCCTGTACTCTTCCTTACCTATAGTCCTAGACAATTGTTTTTTAACCCTGTGGCATGGCAGTTGTTGTAAGAAGATACAGAATATGGTCGTCACTAAGAAGAAGGAAATACCACAATGTAATATACAAGTTAATGGGAATATTCTTAAACTAGTGAATCGGTGCAGTTATCTTGGAACAGTCATACCATCTGATGGGAGATGCCTTTAAGAGATTAGAACAAGAATCGCCGTGGTGAAGGTAGCCTTTTGCAAGATGAAAAACATACTGACCAATAAAAAGATGTCAATTGCTACGAGAAAAAAGAGTGTTGAGGTGCTACGGAACCTGTGCTTTTGTATGGATGTGAAGCGTGGACAATGAGCAGTCAAGCTGAAAAACATCTGATGGCTGTGGAAATGTGATTTCTGAGGAGAATGCAAAGAATACCATGGACAGACAGAAAAACCAATAACCAAGTCCTACATTTGGGCTACAGTTTCAGAACAGACATTTTGGCTACAATTTCAAAACAGACATTTGGGCTACAGTTTCAGAACAGACATTTGGGCTACAATTTCAAAACAGACATTTGGGCTACAGTTTCAGAACAGACATTTGGGCTACAAAACAGACATTTGGGCTACAGTTTCAGAACAGACATTTGGGCTACAATTTCAGAACAGATATTTGAGCTACAGTTTCAGAACAGACATTGGGGCTACAATGTCAGGACAGACATTGGGGCTACAGTTTCAGCAAACATATATTATGGCTACAGTTTCAGATCATACTTCAGTGCTACAGTTTAATAACATACATTAGGACAAATGCTTCATAACATACATTAGGACAAATGCTTCATAACATACATTAGGACAAATGCTTTGGGACAAATGTTTCTAACAAACATACATACATGAAACTACAGTTTCAGAACATACATTAGGACAAATACTTCAGAGCATACATCAGAGCTACAGTTTTAGAACAGATATCAAAGGGTGGAAAATAGGTGTTAGGAAGTCAGACTTGGGGGTAGTCACTCTTACACAAAACCTACTTGGTTGCCTGTTACAATATGTATGATAGGCTATAGCGTTACTATTCTTAGCTTCCCATATGGGCCCCATTAGCACATGAATAATATAAACAGCATAAATGCATGGCCTACAATATGAATACTTCATTACATAACCATGTGCAACAGCGAGTAGCATAGGGGATCATGTTCCTCCACAACCTCTGTCCTCTTGATAAGTTTGTCTTCCGTGTCACTTTGCCACCATTTTGTCGCTGTGTCGACTTCATTACTGACCACTGTTTATTGTACTTGTCCAGGAGCGTTATTTGACAGAGCGCTACGACCAGTTGATGCAGTCCTGGCTGAAGAAGACTGAGAAGTTTGAGAATAACTCCAAGAGAAAGTAAGTACGCTCGTCACTTTCAGATATAAGGTTGTACTTGGTTCATGACCTACTTAGGAGCCGTGGCGTAGTGGCTAGAAGCTTTCCAGTCCACCTGGCGGTCATGTGTTCACATCTGCATCATGCCAGTTTTTACAAATGGACCTGCACAAAGTATGAACCCAGTAACTCCAGTGGTGACTCCCAGGAGTCTCCAAGAAAACTGCACTTGTCAGCAGAATGACAGAGTATGGAATGGAACCCACAACCTTCAGAGCACAAGGCAGGCGGCTTATCTTTGTGTCTTATATCTTTGTGGCTTATCTTTATCTTTATATATATTGACATTGACTGACAGGTTGACCCCGCCTCAAATATGTGCCAGGAAATGTCCGGGGAAGTAAAAGCGGTTGATATGTTACTGACCCCATCGCCCGCTGAGTGCTGATTGGCCGGTGTGTCACTGACCCCGTCGCCCGCTGAGTGCTGATTGGCTGGCGTGTGACTGACCGCATCACCTACTGAATGCTGATTGGCTGACATGTCACTGACCCCATCACCCGCTGAGTGCTGATCGGCCAGTGTGTCACTGACCCCATCACCCGCTGAGTGCTGATTGGCTGGTGTGTCACTGACCCCATCACCCACTGAGTGCTGATTGGCCGACATGTCACTGACCCCATCACCCGCTGAGAGCTGATTGGCTGGTATGTCACTGACCCCATCACCCGCTGAGAGCTGATTGGTCTATACAAATATGGGTGTGGTGCCATATCTCAATTGGGCTTTAGGCATGTAAAAGACCTCTTTATTTTGTTTGTTTTGTTTACCTTTATATTTTGTGTCAATTTCTTTCCAGGACAAAAGAGGCCAAGATGAGAGAGTTCTATGAGAAAGTGTTTCCAGAGATCAAGAAACTTCGAGAGGAGAAAGAGAGGTAATAAACGTATGTGTGTACTTATGAATAAATCAATTAACACAGAAAGTGTTTCCAGATCAAGAAACTTTGAGAGGAGAAAATTGGGTGATTTATTACTAAACAAGTAGACAATTTATTGCTGAATAAATAGACTTTCGTTATTACTGAACACATGGACTGCCTTTATTGCTGAACAAATAGACTGCCTTTATTGCTGAACAGATTGTGTTATCTTTATTATTGAACAAACAGGCTGTCTTTATTACTATACAAATGGACTTTTTTTTAATTATTAAACAAATGGACTTCCTTTATTATTAAACATATGATAGTGGTGTAAAAGATGCTCAAAGGCTTATGTCAGTGGATAGATGGATAAGAGAATGCATAGGTAGGTGGATGGATGGATAAGAGAATGCTTAGGTAGGTGGATGGATGCTTGGAGGCTTATGTCAGTGGATAGATGGATAAGAGAATGCTTAGGTAGGTGGATGGATGCTTGGTGGCTTATGTCAGTGGATAGATGGATAAGAGAATGCTTAGGTTGGTGGGTGGTTGCTTGAAGGTTTATGTCAGTGGATAGATGGATAAGAGAATGCTTAGGTGGATGTATGGATGCTTCAGGACTTATGTTAGTGGATAGATGGATAAGAGAATGCTTAGGTAGGTGGATGGATGCTTGAAGGTTTATGTCAGTGGATAGATGGATAAGAGAATGCTTAGGTGAATGTATGGATGCTTCAGGACATATGTTAGTGGATAGATGGATAAGAGAATGCGTTGGTAGATGGATTGATGTAGGTGTGACATGAACACTGGTCGGGTTTTGATTGCAGCAAACAGGGAACCCGAACTGGCCAGGGAGGGTATGTCCGCAGTGATGCAGAGATGGAGCAGATCATGGATGGACTCACGGAGCAGGAGGTTAGTATTGTTGACATTTTTAACTGCGTCAACAAAACAGGTTTTTAATGGCAAGAGGTTCGACTTCATTGTCGCCATCATCATCATCATCATCATCATCATCATCATCATCATCCAGTGCGTTGCTGGTGTGGACAATCATGCCTCTCCACAAATTACGATCTCTGACATCGTGGATCAATTTGTGTCTTGACTCCCCTCCATGCCATGACACAAGACTCAAGAATCTTCTCACGCTGTCTTCCTCTATCTCTCTTTCTGCAAATCTTTCCGGTTGTCTCAACATGTTCTAGTTTTTGTCTTCTCATAACATGGCCAAAAAACGATGACTGCTTCTTTTTGATGTTTGTGATAAGTTGTCTTTGCGACTCAGCTTCCCTTACAACGTCATGATTGCTCATTTTGGCTGTACAGTTATTTTTCAGCACTCTTCTGTAAAACAAAATCTCCAAGGCTTCCAGGGTCGACTTCATTGCACAAAATCTGACCAACCATGAACACGTATGAAGATAAGGACAATAGACACACTCAGCTAACCACAGCGAAAGGAAGTTATTGACCTAGAAGATGCAGAAAAAAGCCACACGGAATAACACCGATACATCTACATGAAAATACACATGTAAAAGTGTCTCGTCTGTTTCCTCGTTAAGGACTGGACACGTGCGTGATGGAATGGATGTGCACATCCATGCTGTAAGTGAAACAAAAACTATTATGTCCATACACATCCACACTGTAAATGGAGCAAAAACTGCTAAATTATGTCCGTAAACTTTCTCATGCAGGAGGAAGAGAAGAAGATGAGAAGTCTGTCAGTCATCCCCCCGATGATGCTGGATGCTCGACAGCGAAAGATGCGCTTCGTCAACAACAATGGCCTGCTGGAAGATGCCCTGGAGGTCCACAAGGAGGCACAGAACCACGCTGCCCGATGGACGGAGCAGGAGAGGCAGATCTTCAAGGAGAAATACCTGCAGAACCCCAAGAACTTTGTGGTTGTGGCCTCATTCTTGCCACAGAAGGTATGAGTTTGTGTATGTTAGTGTGAGTGATTGTGTGACATTGTGTGTGTATGTGGTTATTGTCTCCTTGCCATAGTGTGTGTTTTTTTAAAAAAATCAAGCTGTGATAATCTGTTGTAGCCAGTTATTAATCTTTCTTTCTATGGATGCTCATGAAAGTTGTCAGTGCATATGTGTGTGATTAAGAGTGTCTGAGTTTGTGTATGTTAGTGTGAGTGATTGTGAGACACATGTGTATATGTGTGCATGGCCTTATGTATTATTGAACATTTATGGGTGTTAGGCTTGTGGGCTGGTGTGCGTGTGTGAGGGAACATATGTGTGTGATTGTGTTGGTATATGACTGGTATAGGACATGTTAGGAGGATGGATGATGGTAGAATACCAAAAGACATCTTTTTTGGTGAATTGCAGGTGGGTAGGAGATCTCAGGGTTGGCCTATTCTATGATACAAAGATGTGTGTAAGCGGGGCATGATTGATACAGGCATTGATAATGCACATTGGGAGCAAGTCGCCGCTGAACGTGTTGCATAAAGGGCAACTATCAGAAATGGAATAAAGACAAAGGAGAAAATGATTGCAGATAAAGCACACACAGAGCGTGAGAGACGCAAGATGGTGCATGATGGTGGAAATTACCATGTTTTCACATGCATCCACTGTGGACAAACATTTGCAGCACAAATTGGCCTTATCAGCCACACTCGCCACCGCCATGGGTCGTAGTTATTGAGCCTTTTTTAAGCACAATATACCAAACTATCGTCTGTCAAGACGGAAAGGTGCCAATGTATGACCGAATGAGTATTTATGTAAAGGATGTGTGTTTCTATATGTGTGTGTGCACATGTGAATGTGGGTCTACATTGTGTATGTGTGCGTGTGTGTCTGTCAACTTGTCTTATTCTGTCAATTTGCAATAAACCACAGTGACCTAGTTCTTAGATCTTACAGTAACCTGTCATGTATGAACTTTATGTTATTTATATAACAGTTATGTTGTTATTTCCCCAATGTTTCACCTCTTTCTCTTACACCTGACAGAGTGTTCCCGACTGTGTCCAGTTCTATTACCTGACAAAGAAAAGCGAGAACTACAAACAGATGCTGAGAAAGCAGAACATGAAAAGGAAGAGAAACATGACTAAAGCACAGGTCAGTGTGCAACTTTGTTCATATGTGAGTATAGTTGTTGTTCATATGTGAGTATAGTTGTTCATATGTGAGTATAGTTGTTCATATGTGAGTATAGTTGTTCATATGTGAGTATAGTATGACACCCTGGGAAGGTTAACCTGATCAACATAATGCCTGAAGAAGTCGTATGTTTTGGCCAAAAGTGCAGCCTTGCTGTCAACATTCACATTGCAATTGCATCCAAAGCAAACATTTCAGACAGACGAAGAAGAAGAAGATGTATGAAACAAAAATAGAGATAAATGGATACTTTTAAGGTCTTAATAGATTTCTGCATTAATATAACAAACAAGTACATTGGAATATTCTTAAAATACTATCTTAGGACAGTCATATCATCTGAATGAAGATGCTTTTTAGTAGCAACCAAAAGGAAAAGAAGGAGACGATGCCGTAAACAGATTACACCCAGAATCGCCATGGCAAAAGAATTTTGTGAGGTGGGAAATATCACTAACAAAAAGCTGATAATTGCTTTGAGGAAAAAAGTGTTAAAGTGTTCTCAGATTGATCATAGATCCAGGTATTGAAGAAGGAAATTCACAAAGATTATATAATGCTCAGAATAAGGGTCGTCGTGGCCAGGAGATTAAAGCACTTAAATGTTTTCTGGCACAGAGTTCTGGATTAATTCCACACACTGGCAGTTTGACTTAAATGTTGACTTGTCATCTTTGACTTCAGGATGTCAATAACAGGTACCTCTGAAGTCAGAGAAGGGTTCGCCTGATGGCGGAGGGCACTGGTATTAGATATCTAATCCTCAGGAAAAGTCAGTCCAGTGAGCTCACTAATAGTAGTGGCATGTGTGTGGATGGTATTAGATATCTAATCCTCAGGCAAAATCAGTCCAGTGAGCTTACTAATAGTAGTGGCATGTGTGTGGATGGTATTAGATATCTAATCCTCAAGCACAATCAGTCCAGTGAGCTCACTAATAGTAGTGGCATGTGTGTGGATGGTATTAGATATCTAATCCTCAGTCCAGTGAGCTCACTAATAGTAGTGGCATGTGTGTGGATGGTATTAGATATCTAATCCTCAGTCCAGTGAGCTCACTAATAGTAGTGGCATGTGTGTGGATGGTATTAGATATCTAATCCTCAGTCCAGTGAGCTCACTAATAGTAGTGGCATATGTGTGGATGGTATTAGATATCTAATCCTCAGTCCAGTGAGCTCACTAATAGTAGTGGCATGTGTGTGGATGGTATTAGATATCTAATCCTCAAGCACAATCAGTCCAGTGAGCTCACTAATAGTAGTGGCATGTGTGTGGATGGTATTAGATATCTAACCCTCAGGAAAAGTCAGTCCAGTGAGCTCACTAATAGTAGTGGCATGTGTGTGGATGGTATTAGATATCTAATCCTCAAGCACAATCAGTCCAGTGAGCTCACTAATAGTAGTGGCATATGTGTGGATGGTATTAGATATCTAATCCTCAGTCCAGTGAGCTCACTAATAGTAGTGGCATGTGTGTGGATGGTATTAGATATCTAATCCTCAAGCACAAGCAGTCCAGTGAGCTCACTAATAGTAGTGGCATGTGTGTGGATGGTATTAGATATCTAATCCTCAAGCACAATCAGTCCAGTGAGCTTACTAATAGTAGTGGCATATGTGTGGATGGTATTAGATATCTAATCCTCAAGCACAATCAGTCCAGTGAGCTCACTAATAGTAGTGGCATGTGTGTGGATGGTATTAGATATCTAATCCTCAAGCACAATCAGTCCAGTGAGCTCACTAATAGTAGTGGCATGTGTGTGGACTAAGCTGGAGTTAAGACCAGCGAACGTAACCAAAAAAAACATGTTCAGAACAACACAGGTAACCAATGTGTCCAGGTGATTTGTTTACAACCAAACACATAACATGTGTTATATGCTCACAATATGGCTGGGTTATTTCAGCAGCAAGAGCAGCTGCGGCAACAACAACAGCAACAACAGCAGGAACAGATGCGGCAGCAGCAGCAACAGAAACAACAACAGGAGGAGACAGCATCAGGCGGCATTCCTGGAGGAGGCACCAACAGCGTGACCATCAAGGTCGAGGTCAAACAGGAAAACGATGTTGCAGTGGCAGACGGAGGACAAGCCAGCGAAGGGTAAGTCACAGTGTGAGGAATCTGTTCATGGTCAGTCAAAAACTGTCAGTTGGCA
The DNA here is from genome assembly GCA_963921405.1 of Cepaea hortensis. Lineage (NCBI taxonomy): Eukaryota > Metazoa > Mollusca > Gastropoda > Stylommatophora > Helicidae > Cepaea > Cepaea hortensis. The sequence goes on from OY992890.1 coordinate 10,373,359, forward strand.
AAGATAAAGCTGAAAGTATTCATTGGTAATGATAAGTCAGGAAGTTTTAATAGACAGTCACATCAAAAACTATTAATAGACATTATTAAATCAGAAAGTATTAATAGACTGATAAATCAGAAACCATTTATAGGTAGTGATAAATCATAAACTATTAATAAGCATTGATAAATCAGAAAGTGTTAAAAAGTCCGAATCAAAAGCCCACTGTGTGGGCTTCATAAAAGGTGGAAAAGTGTCCTAGTGGCACGAAATGGAATATTGCTTGGATAGCAAATCCATTACGTGGAAAGTCTGAATCAAAAGCCCACTGTGTGGGCTTCATAAAAGGTGGAAAAGTGTCCTAGTGGCACGAAATGGAATATTGCTTGGCTAGCAAATCCATTACATGGAAAGTCCGAATCGAAAGCTCACTGTGTGGATGTCATCTGCAGACTGCATACTTCTGGTTTCCGGAAGAACAGCCTATGGTGAACGGAAGGCCCAATATACGGAAGTGAGGCTAAGCAGCCATGTGCAGGACGTGACGATTCCTTGGGTGAGCCCAGTACCAGAGCGCTATGTATCGGCTCTGCAAGTATGGAAGCCTCCTTGGATGGCGGGGAATGCCCATGGTCTGCCCCTGCCTTCCCTTGAGGGCTGACCAGGATCTTTGGCTGTTCTATATGGACCAGCTGGGATGGGGGATAACACCACAACAGTGAGAGTCAAACGTCCTAAGAAACCCCCGGGAAGGTTAACCCGGTCAACAAATGCCCGCAGAAGTCGGATGTGTCGGCCTAACGGCGCAAGAACGCAGCTCTGCTGTAAACAGGCACAACGCAATCACATCCGAAAAAAAACTCAGGATGAACGAAGAAGAAGAAGAAGAAAGTGTTAATAGGCAGTGATAAATCATAAAGTGTTAATAGGCAGTGTATTTCTGTTGAAATTGAATTTTTCTTAGTTTGCAAATTTCATCTGCTTCTTAAAAGATAATCTAATTTGTTATTCACCTGAAGATGTAAAGTAACATCTTTTCTTCCAGAATAAAGAAAGATGTGAAGGAAGAAGAAAAAGAAAGAGTTGGAGATGCAGACGTCTCTGAAGGGGAAATGGCACATGCAGATACCGAAGGTGAGTAGAGGCAAAAATGTGTGCTCACATATTTCTCCAGGCAATTCAGAATAGAAGATGCATGGAAATAAGGTCAGGTGATAAACATGGAGACACATTCAGACATGTTGGGGGATGGAAGCCACAGGGGAAGATGAACATTTGAAGATCTCATTGCATGTGGAGCAGAACCTTTGAGATGTGGGACAAGATGTGAGTGACTATGTTTATAGATTCTTAATTGTTGAAGTTTACGGAGAGGAATTGCCCAAATATGGATATTTGTCCCAGTATGGGCGCATAGGTTTGGGAGAGCAGTGTAGTCTTCCTGCATGGATGTGTTGGTTCATGTGAGGATTAGAGTCTTCCAGCATGGATGTGTTAAGTCATGTGAGGATTAGAATCTTCCTGCATGGATGTGTTGGTTCATGTGAGGATTAGAGTCTTCCAGCATGGATGTGTTAAGTCATGTGAGGATTACAATCTTCCTGCATGGATGTGTTGGTTCATGTGAGGATTAGAGTTTTCCAGCATGGATGTGTTGGTTCATGTGAGGATTAGAATCTTCCAGCATGGATGTGTTGGTTCATGTGAGGATTAGAGTCTTCCAGCATGGATGTGTTGGTTTATGTGAGGATTAGAGTCTTCCAGTATGGATGTGTTGGTTCATGTGAGGATTAGAGTCTTCCAGCATGGATATGTTGGTCCATGTGAGGATTAGAGTCTTCCAGCATGGAGGTGTTGGTTCATGTGAGGATTAGAGTCTTCCAGCATGGATATGTTGGTTCATGTGAGCATTAGAAGCTTCCAGCATGGATATGTTGGTTCATGTGAGGATTAGAGTCTTCCAGCATGGATGTGTTGGTTCATGTGAGCATTAGTCTTCCAGCATGGATGTGTTGGTTCATGTGAGGATTAGAGTCTTCCAGCATGGAGGTGTTGGTTCATGTGAGGATTAGTCTTCCAGCATGGAGGCGTTGGTTCATGTGAGGATTAGAGTCTTCCTGCATGGATGTGTTGGTTCATATGAGCATTAGAAGCTTCCAGCATGGAGGTGTTGGTTCATGTGAGGATTAGAAGCTTCCAGCATGGAGGTGTTGAGTCATGTGAGTATTAGAGTCTTCCAGTACAGATGTGTTGGTTCATGTGAGTATTAGAGTCTTCCAGTATGGATGTGTTGGTTCATGTGAGGATTAGAGTCTTCCAGCATGGATATGTTGGTCCATGTGAGGATTAGAGTCTTCCAGCATGGATATGTTGGTTCATGTGAGGATTAGAGTCTTCCAGCATGGATATGTTGGTTCATGTGAGGATTAGAGTCTTCCAGCATGGATGTGTTGGTTCATGTGAGGATTAGAGTTTTCCAGCATGGATGTGTTGGTTCATGTGAGGATTAGAGTTTTCCAGCATGGATGTGTTGGTTCATGTGAGGATTAGAGTCTTCCAGCATGGATGTGTTGGTTCATGTGAGGATTAGAGTCTTCCAGCATGGATGTGTTGGCTCATGTGAGGATTAGAGTCTTCCAGTATGGATGTGTTGGTTCATGTGAGGATTAGAGTCTTCCAGAATGGATGTGTTGGTTCATGTGAGCATTAGAAGCTTCCAGCATGGAGGTGTTGGTTCATGTGAGGATTAGAAGCTTACAGCATGGAGGTGTTGAGTCATGTGAGTATTAGAGTCTTCCAGTACGGATGTGTTGGTTCATGTGAGTATTAGAGTCTTCCAGTATGGATGTGTTGGTTCATGTGAGAATTAGAGTCTTCCAGCATGGATATGTTGGTTCATGTGAGGATTAGAGTCTTCCAGCATGGATATGTTGGTTCATGTGAGGATTAGAGTCTTCCAGCATGGATATGTTGGTTCATGTGAGGATTAGAGTCTTCCAGCATGGATATGTTGGTTCATGTAAGTATTAGAGTCTTCCAGTATGGATGTGTTGGTTCATGTGAGCATTAGAAGCTTCAAGCATGGATGTGTTGGTTCATGTGAGCATTAGAAGCTTCCAGCATGGGTGTGCTGGTTCATGTGAGCATTAGAAGCTTCCAGCATGGAGGTGTTGGTTCATGTGAGCATTAGAAGCTTCCAGCATGGATGTGTTGGTTCATGTGAGGATTAGAGTCTTCCAGTATGGATGTGTTGGTTCATGTGAGCATTAGAAGCTTCCAGCATGGATGTGTTGGTTCATGTGAGCATTAGAAGTTTCCAGCATGGATGTGTTGGTTCATGTGAGCATTAGAAGCTTCCAGCATGGAGATGTTGGTTCATGTGAGCATTAGAAGCTTCCAGCATGGAGGTGTTGGTTTATGTGAGCATTAGAAGCTTCCAGCATGGAGGTGTTGGTTCATGTGAGCATTAGAAGCTTCCAGCATGGATGTGTTGGTTCATGTGAGGATTAGAAGCTTCCAGTATGGATGTGTTGGTTCATGTGAGCATTAGAAGTTTCCAGCATGGATGTGTTGGTTCATGTGAGCATTAGAAGCTTCCAGCATGGAGATGTTGGTTCATGTGAGCATTAGAAGCTTCCAGCATGGAGGTGTTGGTTTATGTGAGCATTAGAAGCTTCCAGCTTGGAGGTGTTGGTTCATGTGAGCATTAGAAGCTTCCAGCATGGAGGTGTTGGTTCATGTGAGCATTAGAAGCTTCCAGCATGGATGTGTTGGTTCATGTGAGCATTAGAAGCTTCCAGCCTGGAGGTGTTGGTTCATGTGAGGATTAGAGTCTTCCAGCATGGATGTGTTGGTTCATGTGATTATTTGAGTTTTCCAGCATGGAGGTGTTGGTTCATGTGAGTATTTGAGTTTTTCAGCATGGATGTGTTGAGTCATGTGAGCATTAGAGTTTTCCAGCATGGAGGGTTGAGTCATGTGAGTATTTGAGTTTTCCTGCAGGGATGTGTTGAGTCATGTGAGCATTAGAAGCTTCCAGCATGGATGTGTTGGTTCATATGAGCATTAGAAGCTTCCAGCATGAGTGTAGCGAATTATGAGGTATTGAAGAGTCATTAGCATTTCCCATTATCAGTATCCTAAACATTCTAAATTATCATATGATCTGATATCAGCAACACTTTTATCTCTTCTAATAATAATTTACTCATCCTGTTTTTCATGCAGGAGGAGTTCACAATTGTGCTGTGTGCAAAATTGAACTGGCTCACTATGGCTTGAGTCGACCTCTGACCTCGGTCAACTGCGAGCAGTATGGTGTGCTGGTCTGTGAGTTCCAGGTGGACATGAGGGTGTGCAGCTCCTGCCGCTGCCGTACAGTGCGCAAAAGGTTTACTCAGTATGTATATTTGTCGTATCGGTCACGAACTTGTCCCTTAAAAAGTCATGGTTTAGTGAGGCAGTAACGTCAGTCTCAGAACACCGTTAGTGTGTGGAGTTATATAGACAAATAACATGAAATATTAACAGTATCTTCCTCTTCTCCCTTCCTCCCTCTTCCTCCTCCTTCATCTTCCCCCCCCCCCCAGCTACCCTTCCTCCTCCTCATTTTTCTTATTCCTGCTTCTTCTTCCTCCCTCCTCTTCCTCCTCCTATTTCTTCTTTTTCTTTCACAAGGGAAGTAAATTCCACTTGCTTATGGACTTCTAGCTCAGAGACCTGTGTGTTCAACCTCATCATGCATTTCTGTCAGGTTTCATTCCTCTAGACGCAGGTCAGCATGGCCGAATGGATAAAAACGTGTGTTCTTAAACATCCGTTGTGCTGATGCAGGGGTAAGCAGTTCAACCCCTACATCGGACAGCTGGACTAAAGTGTTAACCTGTCGTCCTTGACTGGGGGACATTAATTACAAGTACCTCTGAAGTCGGAGTGGGTTCACCTCATGGGGAGGGACACTATTAATAAGGAAAGCTAACCCACACACAATATTCAGTTCATCACTACAATAAATAGTGAGTATGGACTATGCTTGAGTTCAAAGCGAGCAAGCGCCCCCCAAAAAAATCCTCTAGACAGACTTTATCTGGGGTCATGGGTAGGTGTCCCTATTTTGCCAGGGCTATGACCTTACAGCCTGCTCAGCAATTTCCAACTGTTGTGGCATTTTTAATGAGTGCATTTGCAAACAGGTCGTCATGTGTTTGTGTGTATTTTTTCCCCCTTATCTGGGAAAGCAATGTGTTAAATATCACTATCCAAGGTGCAGCTGGGAGTTTTCGTGCGCCGAGCTGAAACTTTGATGGCATTTTTCGTACTCTCCAGTAGTGAAGGGGGTTTAACTCTCTGACGGGTCATTCGAGAAGTGGGTTCCTGAGACTTGACTGAGAAAGTCAACTTAGCTAGTTTGGGAATTGTAACCTTTATCCTTTTATTCTGCTGTCTTTTTGTAATTTCTCTCTCTCACCTCTCTCTCTCTCTCTCTCTCTCTCTCTCTCTCTCTCTCTCTCTCTCTCTCTCTCTCTCTCTCTCTCTCTCTCTCTCTCTCTCTCTCTCTCTCTTCTTCCTCCTCTCTTCCTCCTCCTCCCCCCAACAAAAAAGAATTTAAAAATGTGTGTTGTTTTTTTGTTTATTTCTTTCATCTGCCTTTCGTATTATTTCTTGTATATTTCGTTGTGGTTTATCTTATCTATTATGGTTTTCTTTGTATTGACATTGTTTCCCATAATGTGTCTTCTCTGTGCATTCTGTCATCTCATTGCCTTTGTGAAAGTTAAATTCATGTTTTCTAATAAACTGTATTTATCAGCTTGGATATTGTGTATAAATTGCCCCTGTCTTATGCAAATGACAGACTAGAACAATTTCATTGCAGCTGCCCAATCCCAGCATGCCGCACTCCTCGCAAGAGAACCAAGAGATTGAGACCTGTCCCTGCAGTCTGGCACGAGTTAGCTCCGGACATGAAGAGCACAGTCATGCAGGAACTCCGTAAGCTTGCCTGTCTTGTGCTGCACTCATGAATATTTCATAACTACACATACTGTGAGATCTTTCTTTGTTGCTTTTTGTCGAGATGCAGTGTGCGGGTGTTGACATAGGGTGATACTGCAGAAACAGTCATCACGGCCGGGAAAGAATGGTATAGCAGGGAGTGACAAAAGGATCCGGCTGACTGCTGACAATGATAACCTGAAATAGTCGTCACTGCCTGGAGAGAATGGTGTAGCAGGGAGTGACCAGATCTGACCATCTCTCAAAACTCCAAGGAAAAGCCAGAAGGATACATATTCAAAAGGCATATTGGGACTCGTTGCTGACTGTTGCAAATGAGGGCAGAACACGTATGGTCACATTCATCTTCATCCCGGGACATGCTGGAGTCGAGGAAAATGAACGAGCTGATAAACTGGCTGGCTCTGCATCCCCTGCAGATGGCCAGCCCATGGATCACGGCGATGTTATTAACATCCTTAAAGAGATGTTGAGAACAGAGGACTTTGACGTCAGTGAATCCACATCGCTGTCCAGGATGAGAGACTTGGGTGTAAGAATTGGCACAGCCAGACACGAGAGGTACATCGGGAAAACGAGGTGCCTCGTGAACCAACACAGAACTGGCACTATTAGCCACCGGAAGATGATGCATCTGCTTGGGGGAGGATCTGAGCACCTATGGACCTGTCCGGAGTGCAATGACGATACCCCAACTGATAACTGATAATGTATGGGATTGTCTTGAATGCTGTAATGTCGATTCTTGACCCAACTCAACTTGAAGTAATGGCTCGTACACGCAGGAGTCTGGCAGATGCTCACATGAAAGGATCAAGGCAGACTCAACAGCTGCGGCTGGTGTTACATTTATCCCCAGAGGATATTTGTGTTTCTGTTTGATCCCCCATGGAATTGAGTTGGTCATTACTGTTAACTTGAAAAATGGGGGAAGGGCTGGTAATGACTTGGGTCAAGGGCTATACTGCAGGTCAGCATGGCAGAATGGATAAGAACGTGCTTTCTTAAACATCTGGTGTGCTGAAGCTGAGGTAAGGGGTTCAACCCCTACACCGGACAGTTGAACTAAAAAATGTTGACCTGTCGTCCTTGACTTGGGGACGCTAATTACAAGTACCTCTGAAGTCAGAGTGGATTCGCCTGGTGGTGAGGGACACTTCTAATAGGTAAAAGTGAATCCACACACAACATTCAGTCCGGCACTACTGGAAGTAGTGTGTATGGATTACGCTTGAGCTCAAAGCGAGCGAGCGCAAAACAAAACAGAAAATAGCGGTAGTAGCACAGTGATTGTCATGCATGCATGCTGGCCCAGTGGGCATGTGTTCGCATCCATGTCGGGAATATGTTTTACAAACTGACCTGGATTCCTGGATACCTAAACTGGGTGCCGGGACATGTCACAGGAAGCCAAGGCAACCGGCGGGACATGTCACAGGAAGTCAAGGCAACCGGCAGGACATGTCACGGGGAGTCAAGGCAACCGGCATAACAACGACCACATCACCCATGAGGTGCCGATTACGTCATGGGATACAGGTTGTATTTTTAATGAGTGCAGTTTTTGAAAATATTGCCGTTCCAAGTTTTGTATTTACCTATTATGTTGCATGAACTTTACAGAGGGTGAATACAAAACTTGTAACAGCAATATTTTCAAAAAACTGCACAGTCTTTAAAAATACACCCTGTACATTGTCTTGAAGCAGTCTCCTACCCGGGTCTGCGGTGTGACAGCGCCACCACATTTTGTAGGCCTGAGGGCAGGGAGGAATAGGTGATCAGTCTTTCCCTCAGAGAGTGACATAGGGCAGACAACTGTGGGATGGGAGGATCAGGGAGCTGGGAGGAACAGGTGGTCGGTCTTTCCTTCAGAGAGTGACCAGGGAGCTGGGAGGACCAGCCCAAGGGATGAAATATTTGATGAGGATGATGATGATGTACCCCTAGAATCTTCTTCTTGAACTGATGTATGACAGGAGAGAGACAAGAATGGGTGGAGGGGTTTACCACCACGTACCCCGTGTGTCTCAAGGCATATACACAATCCTTGCATTATTTTTCTGTTTCTTCACTGGATTTTTGCGTCTGGATTAGCTTTCCCTATTACCAGTTTCCCGTGCCATTAAGCGAACCCACTCTTGACTTCTGAGGTGCTTGTAATTTACGCCCCTAAGCCAAGGACAAGAAGTCAACGTTTTAATCCAACTGACAGGTGTAGGGCTTGAACCCACTACCTTATCAAGCTGGCCAATTCAACATTCTCTTTTGTTGATGTGGAGTCCTCTGTTGTTGATGTGGAGTCCTCTGTTGTTGATGTGGAGTCCTCTGTAGCATCTTGTGTGTAAATAAGGCACCATTGTTGCGACAATGCCTGACTTATTTCACCTTGTTGTCTTGTCTCTGCAGCAGAACTCAAGGAGGACATCTCCTAGTGCTGCATGTTTCACCTTGTTGTCTTGTTTCTGCCTCAGAACTCAAGGAGGACATCTCCTAGTGCTGCATGTTTCACCTTGTTGTCTTGTCTCTGCAGCAGAACTCAAGGAGGACATCTCCAAGTGTTGTGCTGCATGTTTCACCTTGTTGTCTTGTTTCTGCCACAGAACTCATGGAGGACATCTCCTAGTGCTGCATGTTTCACCTCGTTGTCTTGTTTCTGCCACAGAACTCATGGAGGACATCTCCTAGTGCTGCATGTTTCACCTTGTTGTCTTGTTTCTGCCACAGAACTCAAGGAGGACATCTCCTAGTGCTGCATGTTTCACCTTGTTGTCTTGTTTCTGCCACAGAATTCAAGGAGGACATCTCCTAGTGCTGCATGTTTCACCTTGTTGTCTTGTTTCTGCCACAGAACTCAAGGAGGACATCTCCTAGTGCTGCATATTTCACCTTGTTGTCTTGTTTCTGCCACAGAACTCAAGGAGGACATCTCCTAGTGCTGCATGTTTCACCTTGTTGTCTTGTTTCTGCCACAGAACTCAAGGAGGACATCTCCTAGTGCTGCATGTTTCACCTTGTTGTCTTATTTCTGTCGCAGAACTCAAGGAGGACATCTCCTAGTGCTGCATGTTTCACCTTGTTGTCTTGTTTCTGCCACAGAACTCATGGAGGACATCTCCTAGTGCTGCATGTTTCACCTCGTTGTCTTGTTTCTGCCATAGAACTCATGGAGGACATCTCCTAGTGCTGCATGTTTCACCTTGTTGTCTTGTTTCTGCCACAGAACTCAAGGAGGACATCTCCTAGTGCTGCATGTTTCACCTTGTTGTCTTGTTTCTGCCACAGAATTCAAGGAGGACATCTCCTAGTGCTGCATGTTTCACCTTGTTGTCTTGTTTCTGCCACAGAACTCAAGGAGGACATCTCCTAGTGCTGCATGTTTCACCTTGTTGTCTTGTTTCTGCCACAGAACTCAAGGAGGACATCTCCTAGTGCTGCATGTTTCACCTTGTTGTCTTGTTTCTGCCACAGAACTCAAGGAGGACATCTCCTAGTGCTGCATGTTTCACCTTGTTGTCTTATTTCTGTCGCAGAACTCAAGGAGGACATCTCCTAGTGCTGCATGTTTCACCTTGTTGTCTTGTTTCTGCCACAGAACTCAAGGAGGACATCTCCTAGTGCTGCATGTTTCACCTTGTTGTCTTGTTTCTGCCACAGAACTCAAGGAGGACATCTCCTAGTGCTGCATGTTTCACCTTGTTGTCTTATTTCTGCCACAGAACTCAAGGAGGACATCTCCTAGTGCTGCATGTTTCACCTTGTTGTCTTATTTCTGCCACAGAACTCAAGGAGGACATCTCCTAGTGCTGCATGTTTCACCTTGTTGTCTTGTTTCTGCCACAGAACTCAAGGAGGACATCTCCTAGTGCTGCATGTTTCACCTTGTTGTCTTATTTCTGCCACAGAACTCAAGGAGGACATCTCCTAGTGCTGCATGTTTAACCTTGTTGTCTTATTTCTGCCACAGAACTCAAGGAGGACATCTCCTAGTGCTGCATGTTTCACCTTGTTGTCTTGTTTCTGCCACAGAACTCAAGGAGGACATCTCCTAGTGCTGCATGTTTCACCTTGTTGTCTTATTTCTGCCACAGAACTCAAGGAGGACATCTCCTAGTGCTGCATGTTTCACCTTGTTGTCTTGTTTCTGCCACAGAACTCAAGGAGGACATCTCCTAGTGCTGCATGTTTCACCTTGTTGTCTTGTTTCTGCCACAGAACTCAAGGAGGACATCTCCTAGTGCTGCATGTTTCACCTTGTTGTCTTATTTCTGCCACAGAACTCAAGGAGGACATCTCCTAGTGCTGCATGTTTCACCTTGTTGTCTTATTTCTGCCACAGAACTCAAGGAGGACATCTCCTAGTGCTGCATGTTTCACCTTGTTGTCTTGTTTCTGCCACAGAACTCAAGGAGGACATCTCCTAGTGCTGCATGTTTCACCTTGTTGTCTTGTTTCTGCCACAGAACTCAAGGAGGACATCTCCTAGTGCTGCATGTTTCACCTTGTTTTCTTGTTTCTGCCGCATAACTCAAGGAGGACATCTCCTAGTGCTGCATGTTTCACCTTGTTGTCTTATTTCTGCCACAGAACTCAAGGAGGACATCTCCTAGTGCTGCATGTTTCACCTTGTTGTCTTGTTTCTGCCACAGAACACAAGGAGGACATCTCCTAGTGCTGCATGTTTCACCTTGTTGTCTTGTTTCTGCCACAGAACTCAAGGAGGACATCTCCTAGTGCTGCATGTTTCACCTTGTTGTCTTGTTTCTGCTTCAGAACTCAAGGAGGACATCTCCTAGTGCTGCATGTTTCACCTTGTTGTCTTGTTTCTGCTTCAGAACTCAAGGAGGACATCTCCTAGTGCTGCATGTTTCACCTTGTTGTCTTGTTTCTGCCACAGAACTCAAGGAGGACATCTCCTAGTGCTGCATGTTTCACCTTGTTGTCTTGTTTCTGCCACAGAACTCAAGGAGGACATCTCCTAATGCTGCATGTTTCACCTTGTTGTCTTGTTTCTGCTTCAGAACTCAAGGAGGACATCTCCTAGTGCTGCATGTTTCACCTTGTTGTCTTGTTTCTGCCACAGAACTCAAGGAGGACATCTCCAAGTGTTGCTCTGCATGTTTCAACCGCATCCTGCGGCGGCTGGGCAGCACTGCACAAGCAGCTGAGTCCAGTGCCACGTCTGCAGCTCCTGAAGTGGCTTCTGGACCAGCTGAAAGCACAAGTGATGGCCAGGAAATTGGTACACTCACACTTTCTCACAATTATCATTTCTCTCTTACTGGTATAATAATGGCAATAGTAATTGTAATGATAATTCTAATGGTAATTGTAATAGCAATAGTAATGTGAAGTGTGTAAGTAAGGGGCCTGTTTACACACCTACAGATACATTCGCTCCTTGGCGAAGTGGTTACGGACGCAGTTCATTATCCCCCATACCGCATTTGAAACACAGCTGCGGGCAATTCGGCAGATGACTACCTTGTGTTGGTTTTTATATCAGTATGAGTGCCGATCATTCAGAAATCAATGGCAAACTACTGAACTTAAACTTGCCAAGAAATCACAAAGTACACAAAACATGCTGGGGTTGACTACGACGTCCTGTAAGGGATATGCAACTAACTAAGGTAGATAGAGCGTATGGTGCTAGAACCATCTTTCTGTCGACCAGTCAGCTCTAGGTGGGTGGTGTGGTCAGTTTCACGCTGGCCGCCTGCACTTCCTGGGACGTGTTCTGGCACCCACTTCAGGCCGGGTAAGCCTGGGAATAATAATAATCATATTCTTTATTTTATGAGGGGAAGTCTATAAGTAAGTCACAAATGGCTGTAGAAAAATAACTAAATATGATAACTTGAAACCCGTTTATTTTTATACATACATTGTCCCTTTATTTCTCTACATAATTTCCACTAACCTTGATGCACTTATCCCATCGTTTTATCAGTCCTCCCAAACCGGCTGCATAGAACTGCATGCTCTGTTTTCTTAACCACGTTTTCACTTCACATTCAACTTCGGTGTCATTCGCAAAATGTATCCCGCCAAGGTGGGTTTTCAGTGGACCAAAAGGTGGAAATAGCTAGAGGCGATGTCGGGGCTGTAAGGTGGATGTTCCAGAACTTCCCACCTTAGTTGGTTAATTGAATGTGGTTTAGAAAACAGAGCATGCAGTTCTATGCAGCCAGCTAGGGAAGACTGATAAAACAATGGGATAAGTGCATCAATGTTGGTGGAAATTATGTTGAGAAATAAAGGGACAATGTATGTATAAAAATAAACTGTTTTCAAGTTGTTATCATATTTAGTTATTTTTCTACAGCCATTTGTAACTTAGTTATTGACTTCCCCTCGTAGGAGGATGGACGATGATAGAATGCCAAAGGACATCTTTTTTGGTGAATTACCTAGAGGTAAAAGATCACAGGGTCGGCCTCTACTATGGTACAAAGATTCTGTAAGCGGGACATGATTGATACAGGCATTAATATTGCACCTTGGGAGCAAGTCACTGCTGATCGTTATAGTTATTATGCCTTATTTGAAACACAATGTAACAAACTATCATCTGTCAAGACGACAGGGTGCCAGTAGTATTCTGGAAAATATAAAAGAATAATGAAAACTTCTTAAAGTGTTCAATAAATGAAGACTCATGGTTGTATCATTCCTTGAGACATGAAGAAACACTAGGGAGGAGTATCAGAGGGCAACATATTGGGTAACAGATGGAGTAGACCAAGGACATTTATCAACCAGGCATGCACAGATGTATCAATTGTAGACATATGTGGAATGACAGAGAGTGGCACAAGACAGACAACTTTGGGATGGGATGATCCGGCAGCTGCAGAACCAGCCCAAGGAATGAAATACTTGATGATGAGGATGAGGATATAACCTTAAAATCTTCTTCTTCTTGAAATAATGTAGGGAAGGAGAGAGACAAGAAGAGCAGAATAATAGACACGAGTGCGTGTTCAATTCTTAATCCTTTGGAAATAAAGTTTGTTCATTCTTCTTCTTCTTCATGTACCTGGTCTGGAGTAGACATCAGTGTCTTGACTTTTAACTCATCCTCACTGTCATCTGATATTTTCTGTCTTTCTCTGTCTCATTTATCTGATTTCTCTCCTCTTCCCCCCCCCCCCTTTTCGCCCCTCATTATTTTGCTAAAATGCGTGTATTGGTAGTGTAGTTCTTTTGCGTATTGTCATTGTTTAAATACACACATGTCATAATTGTAAAAGACTCAGAGTATACTGAGAAGGGTGAGGACAGGCATGCTTTGTGCAGAGTGGCATGCTTCCATTAGAAAATCAAAGATAGGGAGCATCGATTGAATCTTTCCCCCAGGACATGCTGGTGTGTGGGTAAATGAGCAGGTGGACAGATTGGCTGAGCCTGCACTGATGGATGACGTTCTGGTGCACGATAAGACAGACATGGTCAGGGCCGTATGGCATCGTGTAAACAGTGGGAGAACACATAAATCAATACGGCCTGGAGAGAACTGTGCAGTGGGGAATAAGTAGAGAATCTGGCTGACACTCGGTACTCCAAAGAAAGGCCGGATGGCATAATCATACTGCAAATTATACCATTAATATCAGGACTCTTCGCTGGTTGTTGATGAGGACAGAGTGTGTGTGGGAATGTCCTGAATGGTGTGATGCCAATTCTGGACTCTACTCAACTCATTGTTGTAAACGTTCACCCTGGTATTTGTAGATTTGCAGTCACATGTTACTCTGTTACCTTTCAGATTCTGCAGAGAACTCCAGGTGGACCGAAGAGGAAATGGACAAAGCAAAGAAAGGTATGGTGATGCTTGCTGGGATAGTAAATTTCAGAAAATCACTAACTTTGATTATTAGTTGCCAACTACACGTCACATGTCAGGCAGTTTGCTAGTTTGTTTATTTGCAACTAAAGTCTTTAAAAGAGTGCAGGTTTTTTGCGAATGTCATGTCCAATTAATTAGTCTGTAGATTACATTTTTTTAAATGTCACTCTACCATACACCCAGCTTTGAGGTTAAAGCCAAGATCATCACCTTCATTGCACCAGGTTTTACCCTCATCTGTCATAGTCTCCCCCTGCAGACCAGCAATCGCCTGTCGAGAGCACAGCACCACCAACTCTGTAGCTCCACCATTCATCCCCAAGGTCGCCGCAACAATTGCACTTGTGTTCTGAATGACGCAGTCCACATATATGATGGCACCACTTTGCTTTGCACTCACATGACCTGTCTGCACACCTGTCTGGTCTCTATGCAGAATTGCAACTCCTGCCAGGGTTTTTGCTATTTCTTGATTTTATCTGCTGGGTGTGTCTTTGTCCTACTCTTTTTCTTGTTCCATTGTAACATTCATGATAGGTAACTGGTGTGTGAAAGATGAGTCCTTGGAAGTGCTGAATGTAAGGCGGGCCTGCTTGCCCAATTTGTGACCCTTTGGGGAATAAAAAAGTTTATTTGTTCATTCCCAGAGATTCTTTCCCTGGTAAGTATAAAGTTGACCAGCCGTGCTGACCATGGCATTGACGTAACAGACAAAATGGTTTCTGCTGTATGATCTCCATTTCTAGCACATTCTAGGAAACCATTTTTTAATGGAATAATCTGAGTACAAGAAGTAGAAACAAACTGGCGTCACAGAGACGAGGTTTCTCCAGAGAATGTTAAGAATATTGTGAATGGTTGAAGGAATAGGCCAATACACAATGACGTCCTTTTTGTGAGTGGTGTTCACTCGCATTGTACTCAAGCTAGTCCACACATGTTACTGCTTCTAGCACACTGGACTGAATTTTGCGTGTGGATTAGCTTTCCCTATTACATGTGTCCCTCGCCATCAGGTGAAGCCACTCCAACTTCTAATGTACTTGTAATTTACATCCCCAAGTCAAGGATGAGAAGTCAACATTTTAGTCCAACTGACTGGTGTAGGGGATGAACCCACTACATCAACATCAGCACCCTGGAAGTGTTAGAGCAATTCCTCTGATCCATTCAGCCATGCTGACCTCTCACAATGACATTTGATTACTCATATCAGTACAGGGCATTGTCGTTTTATTTTGGTCATGTTATAAGACGAGAGTGTCTGGAGAAGGCTGGGACAGCTTGAGGATGTTAGAGACAGGTTGACAGAGGGATAAAGTACTGGGTTCGAGGATGTTAGTGACAGGTTGGAAGAGGGATAAAGTACTGGGCTCGAGGATGTTAGTGACAGGTTGGAAGAGGGATAAAGTACTGGGCTCGAGGATGTTAGTGACAGGTTGGCAGAGGGATAAAGTACTGGGTTCGAGGATGTTAGTGACAGGTTGGCAGAGGGATAAAGTACTGGGCTCAAGGATGTTAGAGACAGGTTGGCAGAGGGATAAAGTACTGGGTTCGAGGATGTTAGTGACAGGTTGGCAGAGGGATAAAGTACTGGGCTCAAGGATGTTAGAGACAGGTTGGCAGAGGGATAAAGTACTGGGCTCAAGGATGTTAGAGACAGGTTGGCAGAGGGATAAAGTACTGGGTGGGTTGACAGAATGGCATAGAAGATCACCAGGGGCACGAAAGACAGTCACCCGTAGCACTTAACATGAACAGGGAGGACAGAAGCTTGTGGGGGAGTTTTTGTTATCTTCTGTTATAATATACCCCGTAAATTTCATTTGTCTCTCAGCCATCGCTTTATCTTCTGTTAATATGTCCTATAAATTTTATTTGTCTCATAGCCATTGCTTTGTTATCTTCTGTTATAGCCCCGTAAATTTTATTTGTCTCTCATAGCCATCGCTTTGGTGAAGGGATTACTAACGCAGCTTGCAATCCTGCACACCATGTTTGAAACACAGCTACGGGCGATTTGGAAGCAAACTGCCTTGTTCTGGTATTTCATACAATGGTATGAGTGCTAGTTGTTCAGAAAGCAATGGCAAACTACCAAACGTAAAACTTGTCAAGAAAGCACAAACAGCTAAAGAAAATCCTGGGGTTGACTGCGACGTCTCGTAGAGGATATGCACCTAATTCACTCTTCCTGATGGTTTTGATGAGGGAACTAGTAACAGCTGCACAGTCGTGAGTTTGCACAGTGGTTTCCAGACGAAGGACTTTCCAGTTATACTATTCTCAGGTCTTCTCAATGTATGTCCCATCTGGCCAGCGTCTAGTTCAGATTTAATATTAGAATTGAATATTCTAAGTTTGGTGCTAAGTTTAATTTCTGTTGGATTCCACAAAGTTTCTACAATTATAAAAGTCACATCCATTTCTGTTTAGGTTTGGGCAAACATGGCAAAGACTGGGCTGCCATTGCTGCCTTGGTGGAGACAAAGACGGAAGCTCAGTGCAAGAATTTCTTCTTTAACTACAAGAAGAAGCTCAATCTAGATGCCATTGTGGACGAATACAAGGATCGGGTGAGGCAGTTGTTCTTTCACTCTGTTGTGCTAGTGAGTGAGGTTTGAATGATGTTGATGATAAGAGTAGACTTGAATAGCCAACCACTGGATTAAATGGATTCTTCTTCTTCAGCGTTCCGAGCCATTGAGGTTCTTTGCTGCAGATACAATCCGCCCCCATTCGTCTCTCTGGTGGACCTTCTCTTGCCAATCGTTGATTCCAAGTGCTTGTAGGTCTGTGTATATATATTATCTCTCCACCGCCTTCTTGGTCTACCTCGGGGTCTACGGTCATTTATTTCCTGAGTGTAAGCGAGTTTTGTTTCCCTATTATCTTCCATTCTTTTTATATGCCCCAGCCATTGTAGTCTAATGGCCTTCATGATACCAGTGATTAGCGGGGACTTAAACATTTAATGGATTAAATTTAAAGTTTAAAGTATTAAATGGATACCAAGGAAAATAATAGGCTTCCTTGTAGCAAGTTTTACTCCATATGTCTTGGTCGCTTTCCGCGTCTGAAAACATCACATACAGCGCAAATTCCGTAGTTCCGTAGGTCTCTGAAAAATTTACTGTGAGCTGAATGGCTGATCTGACAAAATTGCTGTGAGCTGAATGGCTGATCTGACAAAATTGCTGTGAGCTGAATGGCTGATCTGACAATATTGCTGTGAGCTGAATGGCTGATCTGAAAAAAATTGCTGACCTTCCCACACACATGGTCCTCAGTCTTCCTTTGCCTCTCTTGTCTGGTATTTCCCTCCACATAAGGCCCATTATACCCCTTCTGTTAATATCACCAAAAGTGAACCCACAGGCATCGCGTCACAAGGCATACGGCTTGACTACGTCCCCTGGAGACCCCCCAACCACTGGGTGTCTGACCATTCACAACAACAAATATTTTTCATTGCAGCATCATAACATTATTCCAACCAGCAGGCTTACAAGATCTGCCAAAATCCATTTCTGTTGTCCTATTTCTTTTATCACGATCATGTACCATCTCTCATAGAAAGTTACCTATTATGTATCTCCAACAGCCTCTATCCTGTCATCTCAAAGTCCTCGTACCAGCTTTCCATCAGTCCATCTCAGGATGTTGTCCACCCACATGTAACATTGTTCCCTCTTGCCTACAACCCACTTCCAGAGAGCCACTATACCAGAGGATGTCAAATTGTGTTTACATTCGTAATTAGTGATTTAGGATAGATCCAGGACTGTGTTTCTGTGTCTTGGTGTTTTAGGATGTAGAGTTAGGTCCGAACCTGACACAGTAGTACCTGAAGGCTAACGTGATCAGTATCATAATGACACCCTCGCCACATAACAGTTTTCCTGTGCCTATTTTTTAGGCCTGGTAAACTTGGTTTTCTTCTTCTTCTTCGTTGGTCCGACATTTTTGTTGTGCCCATTTACAGCAGAGCTGCGGTATTTGCACCTTTTGGCCTACACATCTTCTGGCATTTGTTGAATGGGTTAAGTAAACCTGGTTTAAATGCAACCATTTGTCATACATCACTACTACTCCTTGTGCACTGGACTGATTTTCACATGTGGATGAACTTATCCTATTACCAGAGTCTCTTACTATCAGAGATACTTGTATTTTACATCCTCAAGTCTAGGACTCTTCAAAGACTAAAACAACTGAATAAATTATGGAGTGAGACAGATAGAACTACAAAAGTTAGATTTTTAAGAGCATGCATCTTTCCCATAGCAACATACGCCTGTGAGACCTGGACACTTACTAAACAAGCTGAACAGCGCATAAATGCCTTTGAATATAAATGTTATAGACGAGTTCTAAGAATATCTTGGGTAAAGAAAAGAACAAATTCATCCATACTTCACGAGCTTAATATTGAAGAAGGTTGGCTATTAAAGACGATAAAACAAAGAAAATTGAAATATATTGGTCACTTGAAACGTCACGAAAGTTTGGAGAGAACAATAATGGAGGGGTATATGCCTGGGTAGAGAGGAAGAGTAAGGCCAAAGAGAAGATGGGTGCAGGATGGGTGTATCGGACGCGGGACAGCTTGCTTATGATCCAGAGGTTTTCCAGAAGGTTGTTATGGGAGCGAGGTTCTGCAAAGGACATGCTACTGAATGAATGAATGAATGAAGTCTAGAACGAGAAGTCAACATTTTAGTCCAGCAGACCAGTGTAGAGGTTGAACCCGCTACCTCGGCATTAGCACAAAGGATATCTAAAAACTAGGATTTTATCCATTCGCCCATGCTGACCTAACAACATAATGTTCTAATAATTATACTAAGGCGTCTGCTTTGTGTTCCTATGGTAATTTTACATTGGGGTTAACCAGATATTTTTTTGCTGTTGTCTTTGCCAGGGCGAAGATCGCCGAACGATCTCAACGTGTGAGAGCATCACGTCTACAGTGACGGCTGGTTCCGAGGAGGAGGTGTCATCCAGTGATGATGAGAATGATGAAGATAACGATGATGACAGTGATACCGCTAGTGCTCCCAGCCCTACACCGCTGCGGATAGAAGAAGGTTTGAGCACTCTTTCATCAGTTGAATTGACAAGATATTTTATTTTTCTCTGTCCCCTTCATTTTCCAAATGTGTTCCATAGCTACTTCTTAACTCTGTCCTGTGCCTGGCATAGAAAGCATAGAATCGTCACATCGTAACCTATCAAGCATGTCATCAGACATAGCTAAGGAGGTTTGACCATTGCAGCTGATTGCTGTCTCAAATTGCTGCTTTTTCTGACAATGAAGTTGCCAAAGATCACACACTTTGCATCTGGAAAAAAACCACAGCAAATCCACATAATAATGGGAGACAGTCAGCACCCACACCTTGCACTCTTACTTGGAGACCTCAAACACATCAAACTGAGTGTCCTGCATGTGCCTCAGATTTAACTGTATCTGACATATACCTTAGATTTATCTGTATCCAGCATACACCTCTCATGTATCTCTATCAGACACATAACTCAGATTTATCTGTGTGTGACATTTTTTGTGTGTGCATATCCTATTTACAGGACATCGCTGTCAACACCAGCATTTTACTGCTGTTGTTGATGTCTTGGCAAGTTTTACGTTCAGTAGTTTGCCATTGCTTTCTGAACGATCGGCTCCCATACCAACACGTTTAAACCCCAGCACAACATGGTCTGCTGCCAAATCGGTCGCCGCTGTGTTTCGAACGCATGGTAAACATCTTACGAATCGTGTTCACAAGCCTTTAGCCATGGAGACCAGCTACGTGACATATATCAGAATTATCTGTTCAGATTTATCCGTATCCAACACATACCTCAGTTTATCTGCATAAGGTGGATACAAAGCAAGGAGAAAACCACGTAAAAGATGGAGTGATGGTATTAAGAACAACCTTAGAGAAGTGAGTACCATCCTACAAATCACATTGGAAAGAGCACACAAAAGATCTTGACATCTCCCATGAACACTTTACTGGGGTAACGGGAAGAGAAGAAGAAAAATTTTGAAAGCACATTAACACAAAGAACAGATGGTCGGTGTGTCCAGGTGTTGGTATTGGTAGGTCAGATTCAAGGCCATTAAATGTCACAATTATTTGCTTTCATTTCTTAAACAGAAAGTTTGGAAATGCAAGACCATTATACTTTAATTCTTTAACAACATGTTCAGACATAGCAAGACGTTCAGTACCAGGCATGAGAAAGATATAATGTTATGTTGTACCCATATTTAGGGTGACCAGACATCACATAGTATAATGTTGTACCCATATTAGGGTAACCAGATATGACATGGTATTATGTTAGACCCATGTTTAGAGTGACCAAACATCACACGGGGAATTATATGGTGAGTGTCACACAATACCTGGGTTATGAAATAAACGTGTGTTAGCATAGTCGATAGGTAGCTGCGTTGATATCATGAGTGTGGTCGGGTGAAAGTTCAAACCCTGTATTCGTTGCTTCACTAAATAAATGAAAGTCTTGTCACCTATTCACACACCCAAAACAAAACACTGCTTCAGGACAAATATTTTTTAATGAAATTGGGATTAAATCATCTGTGTCTGTTTGAGTATGAATTGAATTGCGTCATCTGGACTATTTTGTAGGAGATGTGGAGCCCAGTGCTGAACGCAGGGCTCCATCTGGAGATGCAGAAGGAGATGGATCAGGTGCTCTGGTGCCCACCAGTAACTTGTCTGAGAACAACAAACAGCTGAGTGCCTCCCAGGGTAGCTTGAGGAGCATTGACAACGACAGCAGTGCCACCATGAGTGCCGATGAGGGTAAGACAGCAAGTGTCTGGCCATTTGTACAGTGTGGCAAGAAAGGTTTTGGGATCTTTCAGTTGTTAGCATATGGGTTTTTGGTCTGGACAGTTATGGCTGATAGTATGACATCATAGTGAATTTTGTTGTAGCTCAGTACATTCGACTTCAAGTATTTGTTGCGGGGTTTGCTTTCCCTAGCCCTTGAGTGTCCCCAGTCTACCTACAAGGTAGCAGATTTGTCTCTCTCTTCGTCTGGTTCCTAGCCCTTGAGTGTCCCCAGTCTACCTACAAGGCAGCAAGTTTGTGTATCTCTTCGTCTGGTCCTTAGCCCTTGACATGTCCGACATCGGAGACCATACTGATAGTTGTGCTAGCGTCGACATAGCTCTTGGGGTCATTGGAACATGCAGACCCCTCTACCACTGTAAGATGGAGATATGGCAGAGGGGAGCTGATAATGTAACATCAGTTAGCCATTCTCTTTGTCTGCTGCTGCTTGTCTTCTCTTCCTCAATGTAGCATACACCCTCAGCTAACTTGCATCAATTCCTCCTATCTTGTTCCACCTCCAGCAGGTCCCTCCCTGTACACTAAGCCAACCCTCAGTCCTATGCACACACACACTCTGTGTGTGTGCCACTTGAGATGACGATGACAAAGTGAAGATTTTGTGTGCAGATTGAAGTTTTAGAGATCACACCATCAGTTTCTGGCTACCCTGTCAAAGTCCCAAGAATTTCACAAGCTGCACACCGAGGGATCTTTATAACAGAAATCTCTTATGTGGGTGTGGAAGTCAAGAGGAAACCATCACATTAATTTCCATTAGAATAAGTAAATGTATGGCAGTCACACAACTGTATGTGTGGTGGGTTGGCATGTTCAAGAAATTGTATACCAGTCTTTGGATGTTCTTCATGTGTAGTTGTGTTGGTTTGTTTTATTTTTCCTGTGCTGATGAAGGCTTTAACTGCAACATCCATTTTATTAGTTATGATCGTGTTCTCGTAAAGCTATTTCTTGTTTTCTGGTGATTCATGTATAGAGCAGCTTGTGCTACAGTTTTTTTGTTTTTTATTTACCTATAGACATATATATACATGCGTGGTGGTGAAATAAAGTCCTAGAGTTCTGTACATGCAAGGTGGTGAAATAAAGTCCTAGAGTCCTGTACATCCTAGAGTTCTGTACATGCATGGTGGTGAAATAAAGTCATAGAGTCCTGTACATACATTGAGGTATTTTGGTCTATGGTGCTTTACAAATGAAAAACCTGTCCTGTAGCAGTTTTGTGCTATGAGTCTGATATAATAGGACCATCAGATTTTGCAGGCCTGAGTGCAGGGACAAATTGGTGGTCAGTCTTTTCCTCAGTTGGCGGACGATGAGCACAGGCATTGAACCCTTTGTTTGACCCCGCTCATGATATTCTCAGAGTAGCCCTCTATCAATACACCAGCATATCCACCATTTGATGCCAGCCCTAAGTTTTTTTAAGACTAATCAGTACGCGCTGGGTGATATAACCTTTATTTCCTAGACCATTTTGTGGTACCTGTGTTAGGTCAGGTCAACTTGGGAAAGCAGGTCAACATTGTTCAGATCCCTACCTCAGTGGATGTTCAAACATATGACCACAGGCTAATGGGCAAGCATACAAGCCACTGCAGTAATTGAGCATTCAAAGTGTTAGCAGAAACATGCTGTTTATTTCTTCTTATGTCTGCCCATTTCTTCCACTGCAGTAACTGAGCATTCAGAGTGTTAGCAGAAACATGCAGTTTATTTCTTCTTATGTCTGCCCATTTCTTCCACTGCAGGACCCCCAGGAGGCCCCAACAGCCACAACTCTCACCCCAGCAGCAACAGCAGCGGTGGTAGCCAGGGGTCAGCCAGCGGTGGCGGCACATACACCCAAGCCCCCATGGAAGTCTCCCACCGGCACACTCCGCCTGCCTCGGGTCTCGGGGTTGGCTCCAGAGTGGGGACCCCCCTTGCTCCTGTGCCAACCCAGGTAAGATGGTGTAGTTCATGTATTTTCTTGTTTTTTTTTAAAACCTCCAGTCAGCCGTGAACTGGTTCATGTATTTACTTGTTTCTCTTACCTCCGGTCAGCTGTGTTCATTTAGTTCATGTATTTACTTGTTTTTCTTACCTCCGGTCAGCTTTGTTCATTTAGTTCATGTATTGTCTTTAGTTTCTGACGGAAGTCAGCTGTGTTCATTTGGTTCATGCATTTACTTGTTTTTCTTACCTCCAGTCAGCTTTGTTCATTTAGTTCATGTATTTACTTGATATTTATTTTAACCTCCAGTCAGCTGTGGACTGGTTCATGCATTTACTTAACAGAAATATTACGGATCGTGTGACTAAGACTAAAACCCATTATAAATGATGATAGCTAAAGAAATATTACTGTCAGTGTACACATGACCCACATTCAAACTTTCCACTCTTCAACAGTTCTCGGCCCCTCGTCAGGGACCCACCCCTACTGCTCCGTCCAGCTTGTCAACAATCAGGGCCAGTCCAGTCGGAGGATTGGTCAGGCCCCCATCCGGAGAAGTGCCAGTCATAAGAGAGGTCAGTATTGCTTCATGTCACTTGTTGTTGTTGTTGTTGTTGTTGTTGTTGGGTGTCTTTAACTTTGGGTGGTAGAGCACCAGGATACTGCCACACAAGTCTATTGTTTCTTCTGTTTCCCTGTCAAGGGAGGTGCATCATTCCTAGTTATGCGCCTCTCTAAATCCAAAATCAACTTATCTGATTTTGGCATTTTTGAGGTTGACTTTCTTGAGACAGATTCCATCCTAGACAGCTGCCATACCTACCTGTGTGTTACCAATGCCCATAGGGGAGGATAGTTGCCCTGTGACCTACATGCATATCATTAGAAGCCAGTAAGCAGAGATGGCGTGGGATTGGCTGTCTCAACCTGTCATAAACTTAGCTGCGAAATCCAGCCATTCATGAGCAAGTAAACAATAGGTGTGTGTGGCATGTGGATCAGCTTCATTGCGCCAGGTTTTATCTCATACGGCTCGGTCTCTTTTCACGTCGCACAAAGCACGAACTCTGTAGCTCCAACAATGACCCTCAGGAGTGAACTAAATGGGTAAGTCTGTAAAAAGAACCCACAACCTAGGGAGCATTGTCAGCGACTTGCTTGCGACAGGTATTTCAGGACTCCCGTACTTTTGCACTACACGAAATAATAACTCGTGTCGTTTGCAAAAGGTACAATTTATTTAGAGCTGATTACAAACAAGCTCTGCGAGCGGAATACTTCATTGACAATAAACATCATGGTACGTTACACAGATGCAATGAAGAGGTGATAATGATACTAATAATCACTGAATGGAATCTAAAGCCTAACAATCACTATTGTCTATAAACTTATAGTATTCATAAGGAACACGTCTGTTCTCTAGCTGTCTCAGTCCCCGCCTGTCCCACGCTTCTAGTTGCGTGTTCAAACACGGACGTTAGATCCTCCGTGCGCTGGCGAGTCTTGCGTGCATGGTGTCCCAGCACGCTGGTCAGTTCACTCGAGTAACCTGTACTCCATGATTACTCGTCGAGGCGGTTAGTTTCCTAGTGTCTTGGGAAACCCTCACTCACTTACACTCAATGCCCTCTTGGTTGACACAAGTGTGTCCCGTTGTGAAGCTATTTATAGCGCTGGTATCTCTCCTGTCTAGTGTCCTTTAATAGTCTCTGTCTTAGCTCTATTACTTATATTCTTAGCTCTGTAAACTCCTGTATAGATCTTTGACAAGCATGAGGCAGGAGGTTTAACCATTTCACCTCAGAGACCACCTCAGGTTGGCATGAGGCAGGAGGTTTAACCACTTCACCTCAGAGACCACCTGAGGTTGACATGAGGCAGGAGGTTTAACCATTTCACCTCAGAGACCACCTGAGGTTGACATGAGGCAGGAGGTTTAACCACTTCACCTCAGAGACCACCTGAGGTTGACATGAGGCAGGAGGTTTAACCACTTCACCTCAGAGACCACCTGAGGTTGACATGAGGCAGGAGGTTTAACCACTTCACCTCAGAGACCACCTGAGGTTGACATGAGGCAGGAGGTTTAACCACTTCACCTCAGAGACCACCTGAGGTTGACATGAGGCAGGAGGTTTAACCATTTCACCTCAGAGACCACCTGAGGTTGACATGAGGCAGGAGGTTTAACCATTTCACCTCAGAGACCACCTCAGGTTGGCATGAGGCAGGAGGTTTAACCAATTCACCTCAGAGACCACCTCAGGTTGACATGAGGCAGGAGGTTTAACCACTTCACCTCAGAGACCACCTCAGGTTGACATGAGTTGGTTGATGGTCTGGGCTCCTTCGAGAGAAGAAAGGTAGAATAAGACCAGAGAGAGAGAAGATCTACTTGTGGGTAGATTGTTGTTTGTATTTCTATCTTTTTTTTTTTCAGGACAATAGCTGTATGGACTTGTGCTTTCAGATGTCCAGCTGCCAAGGAAGTTGTTACTTGTGCAGCTGGGCTTGGAACCCCAAGTTTTTACCCCCCGCCCTAGCAGATTAGGCACATTCTACAAGCATCTGGAAGAGGATGCTTGGAAGTTGTGGCCCAGGTGGATTCCCACCTCCTTAGAAAATGAGGAAGATAAAGAGGCTGTAATAGGCAGGGTGGAGCAGTGAAGACTGAACAAGACTCTTCATTCTATGATAGAAGAGAATAACTAACCAGGGTTAAGGTATCTCTACATCCTAGGGTAGAAGAGGGAAGAATAAACAAGAGATGGGGTGTGTGTTTATGTTTGTTTATCTGTTTGATATCATTAGAAACCAATGGTTCATGTAAACAAAAAATGTCTAGCCTCATGGTGAGACTTGAACCTAGTAACTTGTAAACCAGAGGTGGTTGTGATCAACTCTCAGGCCTACTCCGCCATGTGGTCTAGAGTTTAAGCCTTGTGGGGTATATTATTGACCTTGAGGTTGCAGGTACTGACTGTGGGTTGTTGTTGTACGAGGGTAAGTCAGTAAGTATGTGACAGAATTATATAAGTATGTATATGATATATAACTGATGAGATGCATCAAAATATGCCAGGCAATAAATCATACAACATTTTGTTTGTGGCTTGTGTTTAAATGACTGATAAACTACACAGATTTATTGACCTGACGCGTCCTGGCATGACTGGTTTCATTGACTTGCCCTCTACAGGTACCTCAGTCCGGCAGCATGATTATACACGACCGACTGCTCCCATTTGGGCAACACATGCTAGAACCCGACCACGACACCCGCTTGTCTCCTCGCCCTTCCAGTACCCACTCGGAGGGGGGTGGCAATCGAATGGCTGCCTCGCCTCATGCTGCACAGATGGCCGCAGGAGGGAAGCCCGGGAAACACACCAGCGTGAGAGATTTGATCAACTCTGCCATTGAACGAAACCTCTACGATGCTACAACCACATGCGCAACACCTCCAGACAGAAGTAAGCCCATTCTTGTGTGTTTGATATTAAAGTTACCATGTGGCATGATTACAGGTAGGGACAACATAGATGCATTTACAATCTGTGCACTCCAGAAACAATCAGCATCACTACATTACCATATGTGCCAGATATGTCTGGCAATAAATTGTGCAGTCTATTGTTTGTGTCTTCGTTATTCAAATTCACTATGGGAAAACATTCATTTAGTGTCATTGATTCTAGTTGTATCTCTATGTGAAATGGATATGGTAGGTTGACACCCTGATGAGATGCGTATAGGACATAATCAATTAATCAGGTGCCATCTCCACAATAAAGGTTGGCTGCAATGGATCTCCAACGCTGTCTTGTCTCTCGCCCTGACTGTACATTCTGTCAGACTGATGTTCGTCCATCTCTTCAGGTTATCTTCACCTCTTGCTCGCTTGCCTTCACCTTACCCTCCAGTACGGTGATTATAAGAGCGTTACATTTTTAATGTGGCCAAAATATTTCACTTGCCTCTTTTTTATTTATTTCAACAACTGTATTTTCATTGCCAGTTTTTCTAGAACGTACTAAGTACATGGATAATTACATCTGTCCATCGTAGTTATTGTTATAATCTAGTGGATTATTATAGATTAAAAATTAAACTTTAACATTTTTGTACAATAGACGGTAAGAATAATTCTAGTTTAACCATTTCAGCTGAAATTAGAAATTACAATTCTTTGTAGAGCAGACATTGATTGTGATTCTACTTTACTTTTTTCAGTATAAATTAAATCTGTAAAAAATTATTGTAGATTTGATATATCTGAAAACTATAGTAGATTAAATGTTTGAAGATCATTTGAAGAAGAAGGTATTCTAGATGCTTTTTCAATGTTGCATGTCCTGTGCAGAGCGTTGCTACCAAACCCAGATTGATTTTCTCAGCAATTTTATCTTTTGTAGTTTGCCGTTGCTTTCTGACTGAGAAGTCAGTGTTTAAGTGAAACTTAATGCTCATGTACAGGTTGAACCCTGCTACCCCATCAAGACAATGCTTTTATTCTTTCTGTCGTGTTAATTGCTAGATTAAAATCATTTTGTACTATACGTTTAAGTCCAAACTTTAAAATGTTTGTAGATTATGTATCTGAACTTAAAATAGAATATAAAAGACATTATCTAATAGATATTTAAATTAGAATAAAACAGATATTTTAGTTGCTTGCTTGCTTGCTTGTGTTCATTGGCTTGAGCTCCAACACGAAGTCCTGTATGTCGGACGAAGGCATCCTGTTGTCCAACATCAGTGTGATGTCATACAGGACCTGAGGTTTGCGTGAGTATCCGTTGTCCCATGTCTGGCTTATTGGTGTGCAGACTGGTGGTTCCTCGCCGTACAGGCAGACACTCTCCGACTTCGGAGGAATCTGCGATCCTACTAACTTTAGCCAGGACCCCGAAGGGACCTGTTGCCCAGGACGCTCGATGAGGACACGTCAATAGGTCTTGGCCAGTATATAACCTGGCCCTGGTGCCTTGGAAACACTTCTGCATCCCAGATATTTTAGATTAAGTGATAGAACTTTATTATCAGCTTAACAAAAACTTTAGATTTAATTCAACCATGATGTTGTGTTAATATTTGTGTGTACATTAACTTTAATAGGACCGTCAATTGTAGATCCAAGTCGCTCAAGAGGTCCTGCAGCGCAAGATTTACGAAAAGATAGACGAGAACTTCCCCCTCACATGCCAGACCCCAGGGGCATGATGGGATACCCAATCCCCCGCCCAGGAGATAGAGAGATGGAAGTACAGGATCTCTCCAGACGAGCTGAACCTCTAGAAAAGGGACCTCATGGATACAAAGGCAATCCACGTGACTTTGAACCGCACCGCTCCCGGTCAGATATCTACCAAAGGTCGATGGCAGAACCAGCCCGTCAGATGGTGGCTCCGCCTCCCGCCCACTCTCACCACCAACAAGGTGTGTCCAGTCATCCAGTGGCCCAGGACTTAGGCAAGCCGATGCATCGGCCAGACAGCCGTAACAAGTCACCATCCATGTACCAGGTAGCAGTTTCATAAACTCACTCTGTGAGATCAAATGTCTGTGTCTTGTTAGAGTTTGGAATCTGTGTGTCTGGATGTGAGAAACTGGTTGATAACAATAGCTCTACCACTAGAAAATACGGCCAATTCAAGCATTGTCAAACAATAACAAACATATCATTCTTTCTCTTCTTCTTTTTTTCTTCTTCTGACCTTTATTTCACAAAAGCGCTCAACAGCTTATCCCAGGCAATTCCATCCATGTCTTCCCCATATGATTTCTGTTTCTACTCTTTTTCTCCGTGCATTGTTAGGTCATCTATTTCTTTTGCCCTGGGGATTCCAGTCAAAGGGATTTCTAGTTATACTATTCTTACAATGTCTCTGTGTATGTCCTATCCAGCACATGTCTGTTGTTCACCACTTGGTTCACTGGTATTTATCTAGTTCTCTCCATGAGCTCCACATTCGTGATTCTGTTTTTTTCCATATTAGACCATTTATTTTGCAGTCACCAGTTAATGAATGCTTGTAATTTATTTGTAATGTTTTAGTTGTTCCCCCATGTTTCTGATCCGTACAGTAAACTGATGTAACATTAGAATTGAATGTTCTAAATTTAGTGCTAAATTTATTTTCTTTTAACTTTCACAAATTTCCAAGTGCCATGAAAACTCTTCATGCCTTTTGCATTCTTCTTATGATATTTTGTCTGCGTTGTTACCAAAATTGGTGTATATCCCATCTCTTGAAGTGAGGTTTCACCAAGAGGGAATTGGGTTATCATTTGCATGATCTGTTCTCATTCAGGCATAATTATATTTCAACAAAATATGAATGCTATCAACATCCCAACAGAGGAACCCTGTCACATGTCAGATGAGTTGGTTGAGGAGGGTTTTCAGAGGAGACAGGATTGTTTGCATCAGAAGTAGATGAGAGACAGGATTGTTCGCATCAGAAGTAGACAAGAGGCAGGATTGTTTGCATCAGAAGTAGACGAGAGACATGATTGTTTGCATCAGAAGTAGGGAAGAGACAGGAATGTTTGCATCAGAAGGTGACGAGAGACAGGATTGTTTGCATCAGAAGTAGGCAAGAGACAGGATTGTTTGCATCAGAAGTAGACGAGAGACAGGATTGTTTACAACAGAAGTATACAGACCACATTCTTTGAATATGCTATGAGAAGATGGTATATTTGAATATTTTGTGACAACTTGAAGGCTGGACGGGAAACAAGTCAGGGGAATGTAAACACAGAATCCAGCAATATGCTACATGATTGATTGCCTGGCATATTTTGCTGCGTCTTATCAGGTGCATACTGCAGAGTTATCACATGAAGTGAATGAATCATACTTCGGCTGAAATACTTGAAGCACATAGTCACGGTATTGCTGAGATGTGGAGTATTTGTTATCACCATGGTCATCTAAAATTTTAAATAAAGTCTTTCTGTCTGCACGAAATTGGTTGGAACCGTGTAATTGCTCATTCAGATGACCGTGTGGTATAAAAACTTCCAATATATAGTGACATTGAACTAAAGACAGTTGTCCTGCGGTCACTTCATGTGTGCACACACACACACACACACACCATAGCAGTACATAACAAGTCACACGTAAGCAAGCACACGTAAGTATGATTTTAGTGAGGAGGTTTGACTTGGTTACATCAGGTTGATGCTCTGGTTTGTCTCTTCTACAGCAGGTCGACTCCCGATCGATGTCTCCCAATGTGCGTGGAACTCCTGGACAGAGCACCTCCCCTTATCCCCACGGCATGGACTCCTCCAGGTTCTCCCCAGCCTCTCGCATCCCGCCACCTCCACCACTTATCACCAGCAGTGCACAGAGGTCGTCACCCAAGCAGGCCCGATCCCCACCTTCGGGTTCCCACATGTTAATGCGGGGGTCCATCACCCACGGGACCCCGGTAACCCACAACCCAGCAGGCCCGACGCCTGCTCATCCAATGGCAGGAATGGTTCGACAGGCTGCCCCTCAGCAAGGCTCCATCACTAAAGGGACCCCTATGAGGGAGATGAACCGCGGGCAAGGGGGGCAGGAAGCCGCGCCAAGGATGCCTCTGGATACAACCTACAGGGGTGCCCATGGAGCAACTGTGTATGATAGCGGGCAGTATCGCCAACCACAGGCAATATATGCTAAACAGGGCCAATTTCCTCAAGGGTCACCTTACGGGCAATACCAGGGAGAGCAGAATATAAACTACAGCAGTTCCAGGGCCACCATCAACATAGACTACCTGACAGCTCAGCAGATGCCTCGTGGGCAGAAAGGAGAGAGAGAGGAAGGATTGTCGCCCCGTGGGGGTAGGGAGCCTGGGCATGTGGCACCGGCACCCTCACATCCTCATGCTCCTCCCCAACGGCAACCCCAACCTGGGGTTGACCCACGTCACTCCATGGTCATCGGCAACCAGGGGGCAGTGTTCATGGTAGCAGGCCAACCACCACCAGATGTACGTGGCAAGGCATCACCACACAGCATCCGGGACGACAAGCCTCAGCCAGCACCCTGGCAGCAAGGTTTGTAGTGCTGTTCCCTTCATTCATCATCATTATTGTGGTCATGGACATTTCTCTTACCATTCACTTTATTCATTCATCATCATCATCATCATTATTGTGGCCATTGACATGTGTCTTACCATTCACTTTATTCATTCATCATCATTATTGTGGCCATTGACATGTGTCTTACCATTCACTTTATTCATTCATTCATCATCATTATTGTGGCCATTGACATGTGTCTTACCATTCACTTTATTCATTCATCATCATTATAGTGGCCATTGACATGTGTCTTACCATTCACTTTATTCATTCATTCATCATCATTATTGTGGCCATTGACATGTGTCTTACCATTCACTTTATTCATTCATCATCATTATTGTGGCCATTGACATGTGTCTTACCATTCACTTTATTCATTCATTCATCATCATTATTGTGGCCATTGACATGTGTCTTACCATTCACTTTATTCATTCATCATCATTATAGTGGCCATTGACATGTGTCTTACCATTCACTTTATTCATTCATTCATCATTATTGTGGCCATTGACATGTGTTACCATTCACTTTATTCATCATTATCATTATTGCGGTCATCGACATTTGTCTTACGATTCACTTTATTCATTTATCATGATCATAAATGTTTTTATAAGCCATCTGTGGTGTTTGTTTGTTTTGCTTTTCAAAAATCATTCCATTTTTGGGAGAACCAAGTACTGATTATTTGATCCCATTCCAAAGCCATATGTTGATTATTTGATCTCGCCCCACAACCATGTGTTGATTATTTGATCCCGCCCCACAACCATATGTTAATTATTTGATCCTGTCCTAGAACCATATGTTGATTATTTGATCCCGCCCCACAACCATATGTTAATTATTTGATCCTGTCCTAGAACCATATGTTGATTATTTGATCCCATCCCAGAACCATGTGTTGATTATTTGATCCTGTCCTATAACCATGTGTTGATTATTTGATCCTGTCCTATAACCATGTGTTGATTATTTGATCCTGTCCCAGAACCATGTGTTGATTATTTCATCCTGTCCCAGAACCATATGTTGATTATTTGATCCCATCCCAGAACCATGTGTTGATTATTTGATCCCATCCCAGAACCATGTGTTGATTATTTGATCCCATCCCAGAACCATGTGTTGATTATTTCATCCTGTCCTATAACCATGTGTTGATTATTTCATCCTGTCCCAGAACCATATGTTGATTATTTGATCCCATCCCAGAACCATGTGTTGATTATTTCATCCTGTCCTATAACCATGTGTTGATTATTTCATCCTGTCCCAGAACCATGTGTTGATTATTTGATCCCATCCCAGAACCATGTGTTGATTATTTCATCCTGTCCTATAACCATGTGTTGATTATTTCATCCTGTCCCAGAACCATATGTTGATTATTTGATCCCATCCCAGAACCATGTGTTGATTATTTCATCCTGTCCTATAACCATGTGTTGATTATTTCATCCTGTCCCAGAACCATATGTTGATTATTTGATCCCATCCCAGAACCATATGTTGATTATTTGATCCCGCCCCACAACCATATGTTAATTATTTGATCCTGTCCTAGAACCATATGTTGATTATTTGATCCCATCCCAGAACCATGTGTTGATTATTTGATCCTGTCCTATAACCATGTGTTGATTATTTGATCCTGTCCTATAACCATGTGTTGATTATTTGATCCTGTCCCAGAACCATGTGTTGATTATTTCATCCTGTCCCAGAACCATATGTTGATTATTTGATCCCATCCCAGAACCATGTGTTGATTATTTGATCCCATCCCAGAACCATGTGTTGATTATTTGATCCCATCCCAGAACCATGTGTTGATTATTTCATCCTGTCCTATAACCATGTGTTGATTATTTCATCCTGTCCCAGAACCATATGTTGATTATTTGATCCCATCCCAGAACCATGTGTTGATTATTTCATCCTGTCCCAGAACCATATGTTGATTATTTGATCCCATCCCAGAACCATGTGTTGATTATTTCATCCTGTCCCAGAACCATGTGTTGATTATTTGATCCCATCCCAGAACCATGTGTTGATTATTTGATCCTGTCCCAGAACCATGTGTTGATTATTTGATCCCATCCCAGAACCATGTGTTGATTATTTGATCCTGTCCCAGAACCATGTGTTGATTATTTGATCCCATCCTAGAACCATGTGCTTTATGTCCTGCTTCAGTGACCACATGTATTTCATTATTTCAACCAGGTGGCCGAGGAATGCCTGGCCCACCAATGCCGACCCCTCTATCACTGGACCCCATGGCCGGGCAACGTCCAAGTATCGTCGCCGGCACCGGACGACCCCCACACCACCCTGACCACAAGACGGAGGTGCAGAGTGCAATAGCCGACAGTACTAGCATGCAGCAGCAAAGAGGGCAGCTGTCCCCACGGCAAGCAGACCCAGGTCAGTCAACTAGGGACATTCTTTCCACAGCTCCAGGGGCAGACTTGTGTCCACTGATTGGTGGCAAGTGAGGGTCAACTAGGGACATTCTGCCCACAGCTCCAGGGGCAGACCTGTGTCCACTGATTGGTGGCAAGTGAGGGTTAACTAGGGACATTCTGCCCACAGCTCCAGGGGCAGACCTGTGTCCATTGATTGGTGGCAAGTAAGGGTCAACTAGGGACATTCTGCCCATAGCTTCAGGGGCAGACCTGTGTCCACTGATTGTAGCAAGTAAGGGTCAACTAGGGACATTCTGCCCACAGCTCCAGGGGCAGACCTGTGTCTTGGTGGCAAGTAAGGGTCAACTAGGGACATTCTGCCCACAGCTTCAGGGGCAGACCTGTGTCTTGGTGGCAAGTAAGGGTCAACTAGGGACATTCTGCCCACAGCTTCAGGGGCAGACCTGTGTCTTGGTGGCAAGTAAGGGTCAACTAGGGACATTTTGCCCACAGCTCCAGGGGCAGACCTGTGTCCATTGATTGGTGGTAAGTAAGGGTCAACTAGGGACATTCTGCCCACAGCTTCAGGGGCAGACCTGTGTCCACTGATTGTAGCAAGTAAGGGTCAACTAGGGACATTCTGCCCACAGCTCCAGGGGCAGGCCTGTGTCCACTGATTGGTGGCAAGTAAGGGTTAACTAGGGGCATTCTGCCCACAGCTCCAGGGGCAGACCTGTGTCCACTGATTGGTGGCAAGTAAGGGTCAACTATGGACATTCTGCCCACAGCTCCAGGGGCAGACCTGTGTCCACTGATTGGTGGCAACCAAGGGTCAACTAGAGAAATTCTACCCACAGCTCCAGGAGCAGACCTGTGTCCACTGACTGGTAGCAAGTAAGGGTCAACTAGGGACATTTTGCCCACAGCTCCAGTAGCAGACCTGTGTCCACTGACTGGTAGCAAGTAAGGGTCAACTAGGGACATTTTGCCCACAGCTCCAGTAGCAGACCTGTGTCCACTGACTGGTAGCAAGTAAGGGTCAACTAGGGACATTTTGCCCACAGCTCCAGTAGCAGACCTGTGTCCACTGATTGGTGGCAAGTAAAGGTCAACTAAGAAAATTCTGCCCACAGCTCCAGGAGCAGACTTGTGTCCACTGATTAGTGGCAAGTAAGGGTCAACTAGGGACATTCTGCCCACAGCTCCGGGGTTAGACCTGTGTCCACTGACTGGTAGCAAGTAAGGGTTAAAGGTAGCCCCAGATACTGCCAGTGGGTGTGCACTGTTAGGGTTGAAGGTAGCCCCAGATACTGCCAGTGTGGTGTGCACTGTTAGGGTTGAAGGTAGCCCCAGATACTGCCAGTGTGGTGTGCACTGTTAGGGTTGAAGGTAGCCCCAGATACTGCCAGTGTGGTGTGCACTGTTAGGGTTGAAGGTAGCCCCAGATACTGCCAGTGTGGTGTGCACTGTTAGGGTTGAAGGTAGCCCCAGATACTGCCAGTGTGGTGTGCACTGTTAGGGTTGAAGGTAACCCCAGATACTGCCAGTGTGGTGTGCACTGTTAGGGTTGAAGGTAGCCCCAGATACTGCCAGTGTGGTGTGCACTGTTAGGGTTGAAGGTAGCCCCAGATACTGCCAGTGTGGTGTGCACTGTTAGGGTTGAAGGTAGCCCCAGATACTGCCAGTGTGGTGTGCACTGTTAGGGTTGAAGGTAGCCCCAGATACTGCCAGTGTGGTGTGCACTGTTAGGGTTGAAGGTAGCCCCAGATACTGCCAGTGTGGTGTGCACTGTTAGGGTTGAAGGTAGCCCCAGATACTGCCAGTGTGGTGTGCACTGTTAGGGTTGAAGGTAGCCCCAGATACTGCCAGTGTGGTGTGCACTGTTAGGGTTGAAGGTAGCCCCAGATACTGCCAGTGTGGTGTGCACTGTTAGGGTTGAAGGTAGCCCCAGATACTGCCAGTGTGGTGTGCACTGTTAGGGTTGAAGGTAGCTCCAGATACTGCCAGTGTGGTATGCACTGTTAGGTCTGCACACATTCTAGGTGACGACATGTCTGATTTTTCTTCTTCGTTCGTCCATAATGTTTTTTTAAGACCTAATTGCATTTTGTGCCTGTTTATAGCAGAGTTGCAATATTTGCACCTTTTAGCCGATACATCCAACTTCTTCAGGCATTTGTTGACCAGGTAAACTTTCCGGGGTCAGACATATGAGATGCAATAGCCAATTCCCTTCCTCACTGCCAATATTTCCCAGAAAATTCCCCAAAAATGATCTGGTACTCATTTAATATTGAAGCTGGGTTCTCCCCAGTGCTGTACTAAAAGTTAGTGGCAAGTCTTTTACAGGACGTGGCAATCAACCCCAATTTTTGTTGTTAGCTGTTTGTGATCTCTTCTCTTCCCCCATGACATTTACAAAGATGGTGGTGGTTATCCTTGACCCTAGATAGTTGAATACAGGGAGATAGAAAATAGCACATGGAGAAAGGCATTACAGACGGAGAGAGAAATGTGGGAATATGTGAGAGTTGATGCAGGGAATAGCACATGGAGAAAGGCATTACAGACGGAGAGAGAAACATGGGAATATGTGAGAGTTGATGCAGGGAATAGCACATGGAGAAAGGAATTAAGACGGAGAGGGAAATTTGGGAATATGTGAGAGTTGATGTAGGGAATAGCACATGGAGAAAGGAATTAAGACGAAGAGAGAAATGCGGAAATATGTGAGAGTTGATGTAGGGAATAGCACATGGAGAAAGGAATTACAGACGGAAAGAGAAATGTAGGAATATGTGAGAGTTGATGCAGGGAATAGCACATGGAGAAAGGAATTACAGACAGAGAAAGAAATGTGGGAATATGTGAAAGTTGGTCCAGAGAATAGCACATTTGTTTTCTTTCCGCGTTTCCATCCTGTTTCAGGATATTGCGGTCAACACCAGCATCTTTCAGCTATATGTTGATTTCTAGGCTAGATTACACTCATCAGCACGCCACGACTTTCTGAGCGACCGGCTCCATACTCTCATAAGTCACCACTGGCGCGACTCGAACCACTTCTAATTCTCGTGCACTCACGTCAACCACGAGAGTATTTGGGGTTAACGAAGAAAGCTGCTAATTCCTCGGCCAGGGAGCGGAGAGAATAGCACATGGAGAAAAGAATTAAGACGGAGAGAGAAATGTGGGAATATGTGAGAGTTGATGCAAGGAACAGCAAACGGTAGCTAAGGGTCAATGTTTCATCAATCATCAAAAGGCTGAGCAAATCAGCTTTATGAGATGAGATGACTAGAGCCATTCCTCATCACTATATCTTCTTTATCTCAGCAGTAAAATCAGTTGCTATTTAATATCAACAGGCGGCCGTCATTCATTGGGCATGCCTGCCGACCTCAATCAGTCACGGAGGTTGTCACCCGTCCCAAGAGGCCCCTACAAGGCTGACCCACCTTATGAGAAGACCCCGCTGTCCCGTACAGCCCAGTGGGAACAAGTCAAGCAGAGGCAGTATGAAGTGGAACAACACAACAGGTAACAGACTAATGTTGAGTTTCATTGACTATTGAACACATTGGTAGTCTCATTTACTGTTACATAACTCATTTGCTGTCTATTTGGCACATTGGCAACGCTTATTGGCTGTTTGTTTAACGTTGCTAGGTCTCATGTACTGTTTATTTAACACGCAAATATGAACTTTAGCTCTGCTATCAAATATACTCATGGGAGAAATCCTAGACTGATACAGTAGTCATGTTGAGCCAGATTTCTCAAGAATGTGTTTTCATTGTAGGCAAGAACAGGAGCGCCGAATGGCAGAGGCTCGAGCCTCGGCGGCATCTCAGCCTCATCAGCCACACCCCTCACAATCACTGGACCCTCGCTCCTACCCTGGGTCACGACCTGACAGCAGGGAGCACTATCCCAGGTGGGTCAGCTATCATGTTGTTGTTGTTGTTCTTCTCCTCCTCCTCCTCCTCCTCCTCCTCCTCCTCCTCCTCCTCCTCCTCCTTCTCATCCTCCTCTTCCTCCTTCTCCTTCCTGGTGTGCTGGGGAATGAACAGGCGGACAGATTGGCTGGATCGGCAAAACTTGGTGGAGTATTGATGCATGACAAGGCAGACGTGGTTGCGACCTTGTGGGAGCATGTGTACACCTCGGAGGAGCAAATGGATCACCATGGTCTGGCAAGAATGCGACAGCGAGGAGTGACGAGGGGATCTGGCCGACGATCAACGCTCAGAGGAAAGGCGAGACGGACATATAATCACATTGCTACTGGTACTGTTAGTGTTGGAACTCTTCACTGGCTGCTGAGGATGGGACGGAGCACTTATGGGAATGCCCCGAATGCTGTGATGTCAATTCCTAAATCAATCAATCAATCAATCTTATCCTTCCACTTCTGCTTCTTCTTAATTTCAGTGGAAATGAATCACATGTATTTATGCATCTCTCTCAATCAG
The DNA here is from genome assembly GCA_963921405.1 of Cepaea hortensis. NCBI lineage: Eukaryota > Metazoa > Mollusca > Gastropoda > Stylommatophora > Helicidae > Cepaea > Cepaea hortensis. The sequence goes on from OY992890.1 coordinate 10,411,035, forward strand.
AAATCAGAGTGGGTGTCCAACTTTGGAATACATTTTTGTCAGGTTGACTTTCTCTAAACAGATTCAAACTAACAGACTTTACCCACCTGTGGTCAAGTCTTTTTTTTCCCTAAAAACTTTGCCAGAGCAATTGGCTTATGGCCTGCCCTTCATGATTTCCAAATGTGGGAATTTGTGCGTGCTTTACTTGCATCTTGCACAACCTGTTTTTTCCCACACTCATCTGAGAAGGTTTGGTGCCCATCTTCACTACCAAACAGATCAGAAGAAAGTGTGACATCATCAGAAAGCAATGATTCCTGTATGAATGACCAGCCCATCATGACACCCCAAAACTTCTCAACTGCACCTCGTTGTTGCTTCCTGTTTATTTATTTGTATTTGTAAGTCTAACCCTCCATCTGGAGACTACAGTCACATCCAAACAAGAACACATCAAGAAAGAACAAGGCAAAACAAATATTCCAATGATCACCTCTTTGAGGTTGGAGAGGGTCAGATCAACAGTTGTTGGTTAATTCATTGATGTAACCGAACCTTTGTGTCACTACAGCCTGCCAGTTCCTTTACTATACGCCCTTTCATATTCAAGGTGTCTTTAATGTCCTGTATCCGCTTTCATGTTTTGTACCCCTGCCTCTTCTTGCAGAAATCATGCATTCCATTACTGTTGTGAACTCTAGTTTCTGACACATCATTCAGTTAGTATAAACTCTGACAAATCATTGAGTCAGAAGGAACTCGGACACATTGAGTCTGTGTGAACTCTTGACACATCATGTGGCTGAGTGGTCTCGGGGTATGGTGTCCGCCTCGAGTGCTGGAGGTCCCAGGTTCAAAGCCCCGGTGAGGACCGGGATTTTTTCACATGGATTTCTAGTAATAAAATTTCCCCTGGTCTCTGGGTAGTGAGATCGGACGCCCGTTTGTATTGTTGTGCACATAAAAAATCCCTTGGCAGTTGGAAACAGAAAAAGAGTAGCCTAAAGGTGCTGACCGGGCAAAATTTTGAGTTAAAAATCTACCCAAAGTATTTCAGGATCCTCGCTGTTGCTACGGAGTTTATGCACTGAGCTGAATTTCTCCGGGCTCAGGCTTGAGTTAGGATGGATCAACATCACGGCACACGGGTGCAACCCATAAGTGCTCCGTTCTCCTCCTAACTCAAGCCTGAGTCTGGAGAAGTTCAGCTCAGTGCACGTACTTCGTAGCACCAGCGAGGATCCTGAAAACTAAATCCTTAGTGAATTTAAACACCTCTATCACAAACAATTGGTTGCACAGTTTATTGTCTGGCATATTTAACTCCATCTCATCAGGTGCATGTTGTAGGTTATAAAAGTCCATATTTGGCCATCTCTCAACAGCTGCTAAATTATGGCAATAAAGTTAACAAAGATAAGACGCTTTAGTATGCTGTAATCAACGAACAGTAAATGATTATTCAGATACACAGAAGCCTATGCAATTAGGTCTCTAAAACCTGTGTAATGCAGACAGAAAGACTTCATAGTAAATCTGCAATTACTTTTAGGATGACAAATGTCCACGCTCGAAAAGTATCAGTGTCTAAGTGTGTTAAATATTTCAATATGGTTCATCTGTTCAATTGAAGTGTTTGTTCATCTTTCAGTGAGATGCGGGTAGACTCTCGTCGGCAGGAGATGCCCTCCTCCCAGGCTGACAGCCAGCGTCAGCAGATGCTGGACACAGCTCCCAGGCCACTTAACGACTCCAGCTATGTGAGGAAGCAGGTCGGGGATGCCGGCTCGGCCATCTTGTTGGCTGCCTTTCAGAGGGATTCTGTGACCAGCTCCCCGCAGGTATGTGTTCAGGTAAATCAAATGTGAGTAGTAAATGGAACTCATCTACTGCCAATGTGATGCTATCTTTTGGCAATGAAATGCCATCTACTGCCAATGTGATGCCATCTTTTGGCAATGAAATGTCATCTACTGCCAATGTGATGCCATCTTTTGGCAATGAAATGTCATCTACTGCCATCTGTTGACAATGAAGTGCTGTGTGTTGTTTTTTTCTGTAAAATGTCATAGGGTCTGTTAAATTACATGTGCATTCAGTGTGAAAGACACATAATATCTGTGAAATGATAGGTAGTGTACATGAAATATGTTCTGTTTGTAAAACAGTTCTTGTTTGTTACATGGAACTTCTTCAACTATCAGTGTTGGCTATACGTCGATTCCTGTGTGAGTCATAAACAAGACGGTTCTATTGGGGTCTCTTACATAGTACTTTTATACTGATTTTAACCAATGATTATGAGGCATGAACAGTTAGTAAACAAGCAAAACATAGATTTCTTGAAACCAGAGAAATATGGTTTTATAGAGGAACTCTGAAAATATTGCACTGCTGTATCATAACTGTGTCAGAGAACAAGTTGCTCAATTAACCCAGGATGAACTTAACAAGTAGGGGAACCCACTCGAAACTTGAACAACCCAGGAGAAACTTGAACAACTAGGGTCACCCAGGAGAGACTTGAACAACTAGGGTCACCCAGGAGAGACTTGAACAACTAGGGTCACCCAAAAAAAACTTGCACAACTAGTGCTCACTTGAACAACCCAGGAGAAACTTGAACAACTAGTGTTCACTGAGGAGAAACTTGAACATCTAGGCTGGCAGATAGTTCAATAACTGCCCAATGTCCTGACTTAACACCGCATTATGTTCACCTCTTTGATCACTTGAAAACTGCCAACAGCAGTGAAAGTTTCCCAGATGATGCACAGTTTGAACACAATGTCAAATTTGGCTAGGACTATAGAGCATGTTTCTAATAAGGATTGGCTGGGTTGTACTCCATCTGGCTCGATCTTTCACCATAGAATGGTGAGTTAACTCACAAAGAGAAGTGATTATTCACATCAGAAGAAGACCTCTCACATTCTGTAGGCATGTTGTGAGGTGGGGGAAGCTGGAGTATGTCACTACAACAGAAAAGTGTGGGGGGGGGGGGGGGGAAGCAGAGGAAGCCCAAGAGAGAAGATGCTGGACAGTTTGACATGGCATGAAGGGTAGTATCAGAAATGATTGACAATGCATGAGACAGAAGGGTGTGGGCAGACAAGATCATCAACCCCACACGGGTAAGAAGATCCCAATGTGTATCGGTGTTGGTTGAGTTTGTGTTGAGAAATAAACAGGAAACATAAGAATAATAAAACAGGATGTTCACTTTCATATCTGACTTGTTTCTCGTAATATCCATTAAATATAGCTATGAGAAAGACACAAACTGTGTACATTGGTTGAATAATTAGAAGAGAGGTGTTGGAAAACATTGTGGCAACCAGAAAGACCAGAGGGTGATGAAGCAGAGGCATACAGAGAGAAATGATGCTGGATGGACTGAGATACATATATACATACAGACTGTGCCATATATACATTGTATGATCTGAGTTTACCTGGCGTACTGGCTGACTCGCACTGGTGTCATGTACACATGTCTGTATGATCTGATTGTACCTGGCTTACTGACAGATGTTTTTCCCTCTTCCAACAGCCAATGCCTGCCAATCAGGCAAACCCATCCAACAGAAATTCGATGACGGCGGACAAGCTCATCAACGCTATCATCATACACCAGATCAACCAGACCACCAACGACGACAGGACCGATCTGGTGAAAACAACCCCGTCTCCATTACGGTAAGATTATGTTGTTAGGTGTTTCTTACCAAAAACTAGGTCACCAAGAGGTGTGACAGGACCGATCTGGTGAAGACAACCCACTACACTCTTTATTCATTACATTCTGCACTCTTTGCCCACTCAGTCTGGATCTGATGTCTGCTTCTAACCCACTTAGATCTGGTACAATCCGGTGTGCAATGTGTATTTTTTGTTAAAATAAGAAAACAGTTCCATTACTCCTCACCTTTCCCGGCCTCTGCTGGGGATTGAACCTGGACAACTGTCTTGACCAGCAGTTGCACAAACCAGCACATCACTGTGCTCCATGTCATGGGTAACAGGCTACTGGTTAATATGGTTTACATGATATTATGGTTTCTAATCTTGTAAAGCTGGATTTTTTTTTCTTGTGAAACTGATAACATGTCCCGCAAATGGAACCCACTCTGGTTCAATGATGTGACAGAGCCCTCACAGTTTATAGGCCTGTATGCACAGCAGAAAAGGTGGCCAGTCTTTTCCTCTGTTGGCAGATGATAAATGCATGCGTCAAACCCTTGTCTGACAGTTCTCATGGCGTTATCAGCAAAGCTCCTTATATGCATGTTGTAAAGCCAGTTTCTGACTGGATAGTATTTCTTTTAGAAGTGGTTACCGAGTTTGTAAAACTGGGTACAGGTGTACATCTGGTTTGTAATGTTGTGCATTTGTAAAATGGTACCGATGTACATCTGGTTTGTAATATTGTACATTTGAAAAATTTACTTCTGTTGTAAAACTGGATACCTGTGTACACATGGTTTGTAATGTTGTACGTTTGTTAAACTGCGTACTGGTGTACACCTGGTTTATAATATACGTTTGTAAAAATGAGTACAGTGTACATTTGGTTTATAATGTTGTATGTTTGTGTCAACAGCCAGTCCACGCCCAGCACATGCGAGCCGTCTGTGAGCTCACAGAGCGAGCACAAGTCTCCAGGAGAGCTGTTGGTCTATTCTAAACCCCCTCAGAGGTACTTCGAGCAGCAGGTGAGTCTGTAGCTGTACAGCTAACTCTTTTACGGGCCCAGGGGTGGGTAGTGTGTTGGCAGTCAGTTATGGAAATAATATAAAATAACACAAAGTAATGCAGCTTTACAGAACACAATTATGGAAAGTATAGGACATTGCAGCAATTAGTCTTCATCAGCAAACAAATATACAAAAACACAACCTATAAACATGTGGAAGGCATTACAGTGAATATGCTCAGGCATAATAACTGAAAAAGAAGAGTGAAAAGGAAATTAAAGAAATGTGCTTTTGTCCCAGAATTCCCAGGCTGTGAAACTAACGTGAATCTTGATGTTGGTACTCTAATATAGCCAGTCGTGAGAGTCTGTGGTGTAATAGGAAAGGGGGTAGGGGAATGGGAACAGTCCAGTGAAGATTCCAGGTAAATGCACGGAAGTAGTACATGAAGATGGGGAGAAAGGCACTGTGGGAAAAGTGGAAGCACTGGAGATATGATGACGGGCCAAGAGTGAACATTCATACCTTAGCTAAGTTATAGAAAAATGGACACATTACATACAAGACAGGAAAACATCTTTGTAGTATCTTAGATAGGTTATTGTGGATTTAGTTTATTCTATAGACATTTTTATCAGGTTAGTTTCTTATTCAGACACAGAAACTACAGTCAATAGGCTGCACAATTTATTGCCTGCCATATTTTGCTGCATCTTGTCAGGTGCATACTGCAGAGTTACATATAATATGATGAGATACAATGATATATGGGAGGCAGTAAATCATGCGATCTACAGTTTGTGGCTTATATGTTTGAATTCAGTCGGAGAATACATTATTTTTAATCTCTTATTCATAAGTTAGTTCTATATAGTTTCTTGTTACAGAACATACCCAAATCTGAAAGTTTCATAGCCAAAATGATTATGTCTGGATAGTTTCAAGTATAATGAGAGATTGTATCCAGTTAGTTTATTTTTCAGAAAATATGGGTGTTAGTAATTTCTTAGTGGAGCGACTGGCCGAGTGGCTAAGAATGCCGGGTTCTCCTTCAGGAGGGCCTGGGTTCAAATCCTTGGTAAGGTGTGGGTTTTTTTCTGCTTTAGGCAAAAAGAAATTCCTAACCTGCATAGTTCGCGGTGACTGCACTAGCCAGGCGGCCTTAATTCCTCAGGCTCAAGACCTGCCTGTCCTACACTGTAACGTACTATAGGCAGTAGATGACTGTTTTTGTTTTTTTAATAGTAATTTCTAAGCCAGAAAGTAGAGATCTATGTAGTTTCTTTTCCTGACAGTAAAAATGTCAGTAGTTTCTTCTCCAAATGGCAGAGATCAAGGTAGTTTCTTATCCATACAGTTGAGATTTAGGTAATTTATTGTATTCATACAGTTGAGATTTAGGTAATTTATTATCCGTCTGGTAGAGATTTAGATTGTTTATTATCCATCTGGTAGAGATTTAGATTGTTTATTATCCATATGGTAGAGATTTAGTTAGTTTTTTTTAAAATCCTTATAGAGATCTAGGTAGTTTCTTATCCATATGATAGAAATCTAGGTAGTTTCTTTTCCATTTGGTAGAGATTTATTTAGTTTATTATCCAGATGGTAGAGATTTAGGTAGTTTCTTATCCAAGAAGAACACAATGATCACAAACACAACATAGGAAGTTAAAAGTTAGTTGCATATCCTTCACAGGACATCACAGTCAACCCTAGCATTTTTGGGCTGTTTTTTTATTTCTTCGCAATTTTACAGTTAGTAGGTTGACATTGCTTTCGGAACAACCGACACTCATACCATTGTATGAAAATCAACGCAAAATGGCCTGCTTCCAGGTCACCCACAGCTGTGTTTTGAATGTGGTATGCGGGATTACAAATTGTGGTCATCACACCATCGGTATAAACTTAGGAAGAGGCATGCAAGTTTGTGAGGCTGAAGGACAGATGCCCACATCTCAGTAGATAGAGTTGTTATATCTCATTGCTGCATGACCAGCTTCCAAACATATCTATGCATAAACCCGTATTATATGTTTGCGATTTCAGCAGAGGGTCCCCATGGAAAGTGGGGGTCACAAAGGTGAGGCCATGGATCCAGGCCATCGCATGGAAATTATGGAACAACGGCAACGTCAGCAACAGATGGTGGAACGTCAGCGGCAGGACTTGTCCGAGCGACAACGTCAACAGCAGGAGATGTCAGAGCGACAGCGCCAGCAGCAGCAGCACCAAGAGATGTCGGAGCGGCAACGCCAGCAACAGCAGCAACAACAAGCTCAGGTTAGTTCCATGGTGTCGTCACATGTTCTTCTTCAGTTGTCGCTTGTTAATGAGGAGCGGCTAGCCAAGTGGCTAGAATGCCGGGCTACCATTTTGGAGACCCACGTTCGAATCCTCACTAAGATAATGGATTTGTTCTCTTAAAGGGAAAAAAACCATAATCTTCACAGCTCCTCCCCACTCAATTGTCCAACACCACAAAGTAATGGCAGCAATGCCAGTTGACAGTCGCTTGTTAATTCTGTGAGTCCAGGCCCGAATAAGATCAGTTTAAAACAACAAGGAAGAGACCCTTGTCCACGCCTGGAGGTATATCGAGTGTATGGTACTAGTCCGGTTTATTATAGACCAGTCGACAGCCGATGGGGGATGTGGTCAGTTTCATGTCGGGCGGTCTTACTTCCTGGAACGTTTCCACATACAGTGACCAGTCCCAGGTGATGAGACTAGTCCCAGGTGACCAGTCCCAGATGAGGTGACCAGTCCCATATGACATGTCCCAGGTGAGGTGGCCAGTCCCATGTGACATGTCCCAGGTGACATGTTCCAGGTGAGGTGGCCAGTCCCAGGTGATGAGACTAGTCCCAGGTGACATGTCCCAGGTGAGGTGACCAGTCCCAGGTGACAAAACTAGTCCCAGGTGACATGTCCCAGGTGAGGTGGCCAGTCCCAGGTGACCAGTCCCACGTGATGAAACTAGTCCCAGGTGAGGTGACCAGTCCCAGGTGATGTGACCAGTCCCAGGTGAGGTGGCCAGTCCCAGGTGACATTCCCCAAGTGATGTGACCAGTCCCAGGTGACGTAGATGACCATTCTCAGGTGAGCAGTCCCAGGCGAGGTCACCAATTTCAACTGAAGTATCCACCCCTAAGAGATGTGTCCCAGCCCCAGTCTGAAGTTGGAGTGCCTGATCCCAGATGAAGTACCCCATCCTATTTTGTTCAAAAATAACCCCATTGTGTTGTACTGTGAAACTACCAGGTCTGTGACTTCCTGTTGCCTCCTTTCATAAATGACTGCTTTTATTATATCATCATTGTTCAATTAAATATTTTGTTGTTGTTGCTGTTTGGCTTTCTATTGATGATATTTTTATTAATATTACCAGCTCTGGGACAGTGAATGTGTTTCACATGTCCCCGACATACTGAGTCAAATGTGGTCGTAATCAACCGCAGACTGGACCGCCTTGCGTTGATTTTGATAGTATGAGCTTCGGTCGTTTAGAAAGCAATGGTAAATACTAACGTAACAATTGCCCTGTGCATTACAAACAGCTAAACAGTGCTGGGGTTGGTTGCGACGTCCCCTACAGGACATGCAGCTAACTTTTAGCTGTCACTGTTAGCTTGACATGAATTAGGTTATAATTCTGTCTTTTGTTGCTGACATTTTGACTGTGCTGAACTGAACTTTGAACTGTCAAGTGTTATTTGAGACTGGAAGTTACATCTAATCTTAGAAATGAAATATGTCTGGCAGATTATGGATCCCCGACAGCGACAGAGGATGGAGTATGAGCAACGGATGGATATGGAGCAGCGGCAGAGGCAGGAGATGGAGTATCGGAGACAGCAGGAGGGGGAGCAGAGAAGAATCAGTGGAGAGATGGAGTACCGGAGACAGCACCAGGAGGGAGCTGATCAGAGGAGAGGCAGCGGCGACTTGGAACATCATAGAAGAGGTAGGTGAAGAGGGTGAAATGTGCTGTCTGATAGCATTAGTTAGTTAGTTAGTTAGTTAGTCGACAGATCATCCTCATTGAACCATTGAGTCTATAAGTGCTTGGATCCCTTCATCAGTAAATCCTGCAGCATGTAGCGGCTAACGACACCGGTTCTGTGTTGGTTTATTAATCTTCTTTGGCTTCCCTCACAATGTTCTTGTTTGGTCACACCTCTTTTTAACTTTTACTGTTCTCATAGTCTGACCATGGATGTAGATTCACATCACTTGGTTCTCACAAACGACTTACTTCTCATAGCACATTCAGTATATCAGGACTTGGCTCGTCCGCCTCCACAGCCTGTCAGCCTGCTCATTTCCTTGGTCTGACAGTGTGCTGTCTGACAGTCAGGTGTTGGTGTGGTCAACTGGGGAATCCTCTGGACGATTAAGTTGTAACTCTTTTTTTTTTTGTGTGCTCGGTTTGAACTCAAGTGTAGTCTTTGCTGGACTGATGTTTGCATGTGAGCTAGCTGTCCCTATTACTTAAGATGAACCCACTCCAACTTCTGAGGTACTTGTAATTTCCATCCCCAAGTCAAGGATGAGAAGTCAACATTTTAGTCCAGCTGACTGGAGTATGGGTTGAACCTGTTATGTCACCATCAGCACACTGGAAGTCTAAGAACAAGCGCTCTTATCCATTTGGCCGTGCTCACCTGCAGTTGTAGTTGTATCTCTGAAGTCTGAAGCATCGGCCGTCGGGTCGTGGGAGCCCTGGCCAGGGCTTGCATCTTTGGGGAAGAGGATGATGTTGAGAGTTTCCTCTGGACCCTGGCACCGAAGTACCATCTTCATGCAGACTATGTGGCAGGGCATTCTTCCCCCTCTCTAAGCTCAGAAACTGGCAGGGTTTGTGTGTGTGACAAGAGCATTCTTCCCTTTCTCCAAGCTCAGAAACTAGCAGGGTGAGTGTGTGTGTGACAAGAGCATTCTTCCCTTTCTCCAAGCTCAGAAACTGGCAGGGTTTGTGTGTGTGACAAGAGCATTCTTCCCTTTCTCCAAGCTCAGAAACTAGCAGGGTGAGTGTGTGTGTGACAAGAGCATTCTTCCCTTTCTCCAAGCTCAGAAACTAGCAGGGTGTGTGCGACAGGGCATTCTTCTCTTTCTCCAAGTTCAGAAACTGCCAGGGTGTGTGTGGCAGGGCATTCTTCCCCTTCTCCAAGTTCATAGTTCTCTCTGTTCTCAGCTACATGCACAAGAGTAGACATACTACATCCTGTCCACTCTTTAGTGTTCAGGATTCTCTCTGTCTTCCTGTTCTCCATTTGCCCTCAACTGTTCCCTGGAGATTACCTTTGAGAGGGTGACATGACATGTGACTTGTGCATACCAGGTCTGCTTTCAGTATTTCAGATCTACCCAGAGGAATTAAGTGAAGAGATTCTGAAAGTATTGGTAAAGAACTGTGGTGCTGACTGTGAACATTGGTAGAACAGTGCTGCCAATCTCTCTGCCTGGTGTAGGTGGATCGCCTCAGGCATGTGAGCCTTTCAGCAGTTATGAAGAGGCTACCCTGAGGTGTAACCAGCGGTGGGGCTGTGATGGTAGTGACACCACACATCACACTTCACCGTCACACCAGTGAATATCACACAAAATGCTCCTCACTGCCCCATGTGAAAAGAGGAACAGACAGCAGTCCCAACAAACCAACAGCAGGCAGACTTGCATAAGGCCGCTGCCAAAATACCAACACAACAGAAAACCACGGAAATTACAGTTCATCATCGATGGAAGCGGCAGTCACTAGAAAAGCTAGTTTCACACACATTACTGCATAAGGCAAAATGAGCTAGCTCAGCACCATTTTTCTGAACATGCAGTTCACAATACACACAACCGCCGACAGATGTAAAAGCATTCCAGATGGTGTAAGATAGGAAAGGGATTACCAAGGGAAATAACTAGGTGATGTAAGACAAGAAAGGGATTACCAGGGGAAATAACTAGGTGGTGTAAGACAAGAAAGGGATTACCAAGGGAAATAACAAGGTGGTGTAAGACAAGGAAGGGATTACCAAGGGAAATAACTAAGTGGTGCCCACGGGAAACAACAAGATGGTGTAAGACAGGAAAGGGACTACCAAGGGAAATAACAAGGTGGTATAAAACAAAGGGATTGCCAAGGGAAATAACAAGGTGGTGTAAGACAAGGGAGGGATTACCAAGGGAAATAACTAAGTGGTGCCCACGGGAAGCAACAAGGTGGTGTAAGACAGGAAAGGGACTACCAAGTGAAATAAGATGGTGTAAGACAGGAAAGGGATTCCCAAGGTAAATAACAAGGTAGTATAAAACAAAGGGATTGCCAAGGGAAATAACTAGGCAGTGTAAAACAAGAAAGGGATTACAAAGGGAAATAACTAGGTGGTGTAAGTCATGAAGGCGATTACTAAGGGAAATAACTAGGCAGTGTAAGACAAAGTTTTTACCAAAGGAAATAACTAGGTGTTTTTTTTTTGTTTTTTTTAAATGTTGCATATCCCTTACAGGACGTTGCAGTCAACACCAACATATTTCAGCTGCTGTTGATGTACTAGGCAAGTTTTTACGTTCAGTAGTTTGTCATTGCTTTCTGAACAACCGGCTCCCATACCAACACGTTATAATGCAACACGACACTGCTACACAAATCGGTCGCGGCTGCGTTTCGAATGCCTAGTAAACGGCTCACAAACCGCGTTCGCAAGCCTTTGTCCACTGAGACGGATAGAGGTGGTGCAATACAAGAAAGAGATTTCCAAGAGAAATAACAAGGTGGTATAAGACAAAGGGATTACCAAGGGAAATAACTAGGCAGTGTAAGACCAGAAGGGGATTACCAAGGGAAATAACTAGGTGGTGTAAGACAAAAGGGATTTCCAAGGGGAATAACAAGATGGTGTAAGACAAAGATTTACCAAGTGAAATAAGGTGGTGTAAGACAAAGATTTACCAAGTGAAATAACAAGGTGGTGTAAGATAAAAAATTTACCAAGGGAAATAAAACGGTGGTGTAAGATAAGAAAGGTATTGCCAAGGGAAATAACAAGGCAGTCTAAGGCAAGAAAGGGTTTACCAAGGAAAATAACTGAACTTTATAAAGGAAAAATAACTGGTTCTACCAGGAGACAATAAAGTATTTTGTTTTCTCCACAAATAAAAATAAGGCGATATAAAACGAGAACGAGTTTACTCAGGGAACAGCATCGTGTTTACAGGGGGAAATAGTTCATTATCTGCTTCTTGTATGCTATGGTGAAGAGCATGTCTTCTCCCTTGTTGATTCTTTGATATCTGCGCAGAGATGGATATTGTCCGAAGAAATGAGTCAGCACAAAGGGAGATGGAAGCCAGACAGCAGGAAACAGAAATGGAGCAGAGAAGGTTGGACATGGAGCAGAAGCAGCGCCAACAACATCAGCAGCAACAGCAGCAGCAGCAACAACAGCAGCAGCAGCTACAACAGCAGCAGCAGGAGATCGCTTACAGACAACTGAATCATCCCAAGATGAGGTTAATGGCGGCTGCTGCGGCTCAGGCACAGGTTGATCAAAGGCATATACAGGTATATCTTAGGGTTAAAGGCATACAGGTATATCTTAGGGTTAAAGGCATACAGGTACATCTTAGGGTTAAAGGTATACAGGTACATCTTAGGGTTAAAGATATGTACAGGTACATATTAGGGTTAAAGGTATGTACAGGTACATCTTATGGTTAAAGGTATGCACAGGTACATCTTAGGGTTAAAGGTATGTACAGGTACATATTAGGGTTAAAAGCATACAGGTACATCTTAGGGTTAAAGGTATACAGGAACATCTTAGGGTTAAAGGTATATACAGGTACATCTTGGGGTTAAAAGCATACAGGTACATCTTAGGGCTAAAGGTATACAGGTACATCTTAGGGTTAAAGGTATGTACAGGCACATCTTAGAGTTAAAGGTATGCACACGTACATATTAGAGTTATAGGTATGCACAGGTACATAGGGTTAAAAGCATACAGATACATCTTAGGCTTAAAGGTATGCACAGGTATGATTAAAGGTACGGTACGTCTTAGGGTTAAAGGTGTGTACAGGCGCATCTTAGGGTTAAAGGTATGTGCAGGTACATCTTAGGGTTAAAGATATGCACAGGTACTTAAGGTTAAAGGTATGCACAGGTACATCTTAGGGTTAAAGATATGTATGGGTACAGTTGTAGGGTTAAAGGTATATATGGGTACAGTTGTAGGGTTAAAGTTATATATGGGTACAGTTGTTGTGTTAAAGGTATATATGGGTACATCTTACGGTTAAATATGTGTACAGGAACAATCTTAGAGTAAAGACATTCATTCATCATGTGCCATGCCAATAAGCGTGGGCGCACATGTTTTGTGCCATCTCACTTGATCGCCAGAGTCATGGATCAGCTTGGTGTTCTTGTCTTGACCATACCATATGGTCAAGCCATCCAGGTATTCACTTCTCTGCCTTCCTCTTTTTCTCTTCCCCTCGATCTTGCAAGTTGTCACCAAGTTCTCCAATTTATTTCTTCACATATCATGACCAAACAATTTTGGCTATCTGCGTCTAATTTCTCTAATCAGTTTACAATTTTCATTTGTTTCTTGTAGGACTTGGTCATTGCTTTTTCTGTCTGTCCATACTATTCTTTGCATTTTCCTCATAAACCACATTTCCACAGCCATCAGATGTTTTTCAGCTTGTCTGTTCATGTTAAAAACATAAAGAGCTGGTAACAGATAGGTTTTTTTCTATATGCAGATTTGAATACATATAGATTTGACAACATATAGATGTGACAACATATAGATTTGACAACATAATGCATGACAGTGCCAGCTCCCTGGCCGAGGGGTTAGCAGCTTTCTCTGTTAATCCCGAATACTCTCGTGGTTGACGTGAGCGCACGAGAATAAGAAGTGGTTCGAGTCGCGCCAGTGACTTATGAGAGTATGGAGCCGGTCGCTCAGAAAGTCGTGGCGTGCTGATGAGCGTAATCTAGCCTAGGAATCAACATACAGCTGAAAGATGCTGGTGTTGACCGCAATATCCTGAAACAGGATGGAAATGCTGAAAAAACACATGACAGTGTATAGACTTGAGATCGTGCATACATGACAACATATAGAGTTGACTACACACATATGTGACTCATATAGACTTGACTGCACATACATGATCTACTATAGACTTTACTACACACATGCGTGACCTCATATATACTTGACTACACATACATGACCCCATACAGACTTTACTACACAAATACATGACCTCATATATACTTGACTACACACATACATGACCTCATATAGACTTGACTACACACATACATGACCTCATATAGACTTGTCTACACACATACATGACCTCATATAGACTTTACTACACACATACATGACCTCATATAGACTTTACTACACACATACATGACCCCGTATAGACTTTACTACACACATACATGACCCCATATAGACTTTACTACACACATACATGACCTCATATAGACTTTACTACACACATACATGACCTCATATAGACATGTCTACACACATGCATGACCTCATATAGACTTGACTACACACATACATGACCTCGTATAGACTTGTCTACACACATACATGACCTCATATAGACTTGTCTACACACATACATGAGCTCATATAGACTTGACTACACACATACATGACCTCATATAGACTTGACTACACACATACATGACCTCATATAGACTTGTCTACACACATACATGACCTCATATAGACTTGACTACACACATACATGACCTCATATAGACTTGACTACACATACATGACCCCATATAGACTTTACTACACACATACATGACCTCATATATACTTGACTACACACATACATGATCTCATATAGACTTGACTACACACATACATTACCTCATATAGACTTGACTACACACATACATGATCTCATATAGACTTGACTACACACATACATGATCTCATATGACTTGACTACACACATACATGACCTCATATAGACTTGACTACACACATACATGACCTCATATAGACTTGACTACACATACATGATCTACTATAGACTTTACTACACACATACGTGACCTCATATAGACTTGTCTACACACATACATGACCTCAAATAGACTTGACTACACACATACATGACCTCATATAGACTTGACTACACACATACATGACCTCATATAGACTTGTCTACACACATACATGACCTCATATAGACTTGACTACACACATACATGACCTCATATAGACTTGACTACACACATACATGACCCCATATAGACTTTACTACACACATACATGACCTCATATAGACTTTACTACACACATACATGACCTCATATAGACTTTACTACACACATACATGACCTCATATAGACATGTCTACACACATACATGACCTCATATAGACTTGACTACACACATACATGACCTCGTATAGACTTGTCTACACACATACATGACCTCGTATAGACTTGTCTACACACATACATGACCTCATATAGACTTGACTACACACATACATGACCTCATATAGACTTGACTACACACATACATGACCTCATATAGACTTGACTACACACATACATGACCCCATATAGACTTTACTACACACATACATGACCTCATATAGACTTTACTACACACATACATGACCTCATATAGACTTTACTACACACATACATGCCGGTCTCTCTGGCTGTGGGGTTACAACACTTTCTCTCTGTAATCCCGTTTATCACGCAGAGTCTCGCAGCGGAGCGAGAACTGAGGTGGTTCGACCCCCGCTCGTGACTTGCGGATACTGAGCCGGCCGCTCAGAAAGCAATGGCAAACTACTGAGCGTAATCTTGCCAAGAGATCAACAGACAGCTGAAAGATGCTGCTGTTGACAGCTAAGTCCTGTAAAAGGATACGCAAAACATTTTTTTACACACATACATGACCTCATATAGACATGTCTACACACATACATGACCTCATATAGACTTGACTACACACATACATGACCTCGTATAGACTTGTCTACACACATACATGACCTCGTATAGACTTGTCTACACACATACATGACCTCATATAGACTTGACTACACACATACATGACCTCATATAGACTTGACTACACACATACATGACCTCATATAGACTTGTCTACACACATACATGACCTCATATAGACTTGACTACACACATACATGACCTCATATAGACTTGACTACACATACATGACCCCATATAGACTTTACTACACACATACATGACCTCATATAGACTTGACTACACACATACATGATCTCATATAGACTTGACTACACACATACATGACCTCATATAGACTTGACTACACACATGCATGATCTCATATAGACTTGACTACACACATACATGACCTCATATAGACTTGACTACACACATACACGACCTCATATAGACTTGTCTACACACATACATGACCTCATATAGACTTGACTACACATACATGACCCCATATAGACTTTACTACACACATACATGACCTCATATAGACTTTACTACACACATACATGACCTCATATAGACTTTACTACACACATACATGACCTCATATAGACTTGACTACACACATACATGATCTCATATAGACTTGACTACACACATACATGACCTCATATAGACTTGACTACACACATGCATGATCTCATATAGACTTGACTACACACATACATGACCTCATATAGACTTGACTACACACATACACGACCTCATATAGACTTGTCTACACACATACATGACCTCATATAGTGTTGACTACACACATACACGATTGTATACAGACTTGACAGTTGCGGTGGTTGCATTGGGGCTAGTGTGTTAAGTCAACAACATGATTGTGCTTGAAGAATACTTCCTGTTAGGGGGCTGCGTGGTCTCGAGGTATGGTGTCCGCCTCGAGTGCTGGGGGTCCCGGGTTCATGCCCCGGTGAGGACCGGGATTTATTTCACGTGGACTTCTAGTAATAAAATTTCCCCTGGTCTCTGGGTAGTGAGATCGGATGCCCGTGTGTATTGTTGCGCTCGTAAAAAATCCCTTGGCAGTTGGAAATCGAAAAAGAGTAGCCTAACGGCGCTGCCCGGGCAAAATTTCGAGTTAAAAATCTACCCAAAGTATTTCAGGTTCCTCGCCTGTGCTACGGAGTTCGTGCACTGAGCTGAGTTTCTCCAGACTCAGGTTTGAGTTAGGAAGAGAACAGAGCACTTATGGGTTACACCCGTGTGCCGTGATGTTGATCCATCGACTAAACTAATACTTCGTGTTGTTGTTCATTTGTGTTTCAGAGAGATCCTTCAGATGGGCAGCCAGACCATGAAGGAAGAGGCAGACAGGAGATGGACTCCCGAGCCAGGGGTCAGGAAGTTGCTGCGGACCACAACAAAGGGGATCAACGCTTGCGTATGTCCAGTAGCGATGTTGACTTGCGTGGACATGCAGCCCAGCAGCCAGGTAGTCAGTCTTCTTCTCCGGGTTCTGCCAGTTCCGCCTCAGGAAGCAACAGTATCAAGTTCCCCCAGGAGGGGATCATGACGCTGGGCGACCACATCGATGCTATTATTATCAAGGACTATGACAGTGGCAAGCCTCAGTCATCAGGCTTGCAGCCTCCGTCAGAGAAGGGCCTGGGTTTGATCTCTCGTATACAGAACACCAGCATCATGAGTTGTAAGTATTTTTAGTGGTCCAGCGACATAAAGTATCCCTTGATATGCCAGGAGGTATATGGTACCCACTCTATATGTCTAGACCAATCGACACTTGATGGGTCATGTTTTTTGCTGACAAGGTTCAGGAGGGATCCGTTGCCAAGTGGTTGAGCCACCAGCCCCAGGCTGTGTAGGTTGTGGGGTCATTTTCTGCTCTGTCATTCCATTTGTTACTCGGAGACTACTGGGGTCTTGACTAGGGTTACGGGGTTCATGCTGTGTGCGGCATTTTGACAGCCCACTGTTGCCACAGACTGAGCCATGTGGGATCAAACCTGATGCTAGAAAGTTGATTACTTTAAACATTTTGCTTGTTTACTGGTTGTCCATGATTCACAGCCGCATATTAAAACTGGTTGGTGTAGCACTAGGTCCTCCCTCAGTTTGCATATTGTTGTAGGCTGTATCATTGTACAACAGTCTTCCCTCATTGTACAACAGTCTTCCCCTGTTTGCTGGCACAAAGTCCATTTACAAATTGCTCAAGAAAAGTGCTCTAGAATCCTCAGTTTTGATATACATTTATATATATTTATTTTGTTGGCGCTTGCTCGCTTTCAACTTGAGCATAGTCCATACATGTTACTCCTAGTAGCTCTGGACTGAATTTTGTGCGTGGATTAGCTTTCCTTATAAACAGTATCCCTTGCCATCAGGACCACTGCAACTACAGAAGTACTTGTAATTTACGTCCCCAAGTCAAGGCCGATAGGTCAGCATTTTAGTCCAACTAATCATTGTAGGGATTGAACCCCCTATCTCAGCATCAGCACACCGGAGGTTTAAGAACATGCGCTCTTATCCATTCAGCCATGCTGACCATATATTTATATAATATTAATGTTTGAACAATTCTTTGCAGCCAACAGCTCCAGGGACTTCCATGAAACAATGGATGTCCAGCCACAACAAGGCAGCCCCGCCAGTTCTGAGCCGGGCTTGGTGGGTTCGACCTCCGACTCCCGGCCCCGCAGCTATAGCGTCCCTACCAATCAAGGCCCGTCACCAAACTGGAAGAAATGGGTAAACTTCTAGTTTGTGTGTTTATGTTTATTCATTCATTCAGTAGCATGTCCTTTGCAGAACCTCGCTCCCATAACAACCTTCCATAACACCTCTCGATCATAAGCAAGATGTCCTGCGTCCGATACATCCATCTGGAGATCATCCACCACATTCTGCACCCATCTTCTCTTTGGCCTTCCTCTTCCTCTCTTCTCAGGCATATACCCCACCATTTTTGTTCTCTCCAAACTTTTGTGACATTTCAAGTGACCAAAATATTTCAATTTTCTTTGTTTTATCATCTTTAATAGCCAACCTCCTTCAGTATTCAGCGCTTGAAGTATGGATGCATTTCTTCTTTTCTGTATCCAAGATATTGTTAGAACTCGTCTCTAACATCTGTTCATTATAACATCTGTTCATTATAACATCTGTTCATGTTAGTGGGTTCACATCTCAGAAATCACATGACCTTCACACCAACCCATACTCACAGAATAGTTAACACAGATTTCTTTGGAAAGGGCAGGCCACTCCACCTCATGATCATCATCATCATGTGCCCTGTCAGCTGGGGTAGCATCCAGGCATGTCCACAGATCTTGGTCCTTGGTGTACTGGATCAATTCGGTTGATAATGTTCCTACTGGTCATGTCCATCTAGCATGATTTCTTTGTCTTCTTTTGCCTCATCTACCACTAAACCTTCCAGTTGTCATGTTGTGTAATGCCTCGCTGCTCATTGCATGTCCAGTTAACACTCTTTGTCCCTTTCTCATATTGTGTTCTACAGTCATTAGTTTTTTCCCAGAACTTGTTTGAATCAGGCAGTACAAACATATTTGCAACATCTCCAGAACCTCATCTTCATTGCCTGCAAGCTCTTCTTAATTGTGTTTGTCCACGTTTCATAATTCACGGCTATACAATAGAACAAGTTTTATGTAACAAGTCAAAACTCTGTGATTTTATGTAACATGTCAAAACTGTGACATTCATTGAAAGTGATTGATTCTTATGATTTCCCTGGCAAGGATAGAGTCTGGCCACCTCAACTAAAGATGCCCTAACTATTGGTTAAATACTTGTTGTCCATCTTGTTATTCTGGGATCAGTTTCTTTTGCTTCTAAACAGAGAGATAAACTCTCCATGGATACACTCCTCATCTTGGGTGTCCCGATTTCTCATCCACTTTCTTCTCCCTGGGCCAGATTTCAGCTGTCAGTTTACCAAAGAGCGGGCACATTTGCTGCTGGTTGCAATCTGGGAGCTATTTTGGCAAGTGCAATGGTCAGTTTGGGCACTTTTATTTTGTAAACATAGGCTTATAGCCTACAGTATCGTGTAATTGTAGAGATGGGCTTATAGCCTACAGTGTCGTGTAATTGTAGTGATGGGCTTATAGCCTAGAGTCGTGTAATTGTAGAGATGGGCTTATATCCTATAGTGTCATATAATTGTAGAGATGGGCTTATGGCCTACAGTGTCATGTAATTGTAAAGATGGGCTTATATCCTACAGTGTCGTGTAATTGTAGTGATGGGCTTATAGCCTAGAGTCGTGTAATTGTAGAGATGGGCTTATGGCCTACATTACATTGGCACCTTTCCATCTTGACAGACGATAGTTTGGTACATTGTGCTTCAAAAAGGCTTAATAACTACGATCCATGGCGGTGGCGAGTGTGGCTGGTAAGGCCAATTCTTGCTGCAAATGTTTGCCCACAGTAGGTGCATGTGAAAACATGGTCATTTCCACCATTTTGCACCATCTTATGTCTCTCACGCTCTGTGTGTGCTTTATCTGCAATCATTTTCTCCTTTGTCTTTATTCCATTTCTGATAGTTGCCCTCCATGCAACACGTTCAGCGGCGACTTGCTCCCAATGTGCATTATCAATGCCTGTATCAATCATGTCCTGCTTACACACATCTTTGTATCGTAGTAGAGGCCGACCCTGAGATCTCCTACCCATCTGTAATTCACCAAAAAAGATATCCTTTGGTATTCTACCATCATCCATCCTCCTAACGTGTCCTATCCATCTAAGTCTACGAAGACTGAACATGGAATACACCGTCACACAACCTTATCTTTCCAATACTTCAGTATTTGTGATTTTGTCTTATGGCCTACAGTGTCATGTAATTCTAAAGATGGGCTTATGGCCTATAGGTGTCAAGTACTTGTAGAGATGGTCTTGTAGCCTACAGTGTCATGTAATTGTAGAGATGGGCTACAGTGTCATGTAATTGTAGAGATGGGCTACAGTGTCAAGTACTTGTAGAGATGGGCTTGTAGCCTACAGTGTCATGTAATTGTAGAGATGGGCTACAGTGTCATGTAATTGTAGAGATGGGCTACAGTGCAAGTACTTGTAGAGATGGGCTTGTAGCCTACAGTGTCATGTAATTGTAGAGATGGGCTACAGTGTCATGTAATTGTAGAGATGGGCTACAGTGTCATGTAATTGTAGAGATAGTTACAATGTGAAAACAAGTGTTGCCTCATACCTAGAGGTAGGGCACTATACCTACAGGTGTGATCTTGCACCTAGAATTAGAGCCTTAGACCTATAAGTGGGGCTCCATACCAAGAGGTGAAACCATCAACTTAGAGATAGGGACGTAACCCTAGAGGTGTGATCATGCACCTAATAGTGGAGGCCCTATACCTAGAGGAGTGGCCTGACCAAATGGTGGGGCACCTTATGTCCAAGCCAGCCCACGCTCTATCATGGATGTCTTTCACTGCAGTCCCCCACAGTATGATCTGTCAAGGGGTTACTTGTCCAAGGCATGCCACCCTTGCCATACATTTCATGTTGACCCTAGGTCTATATTTGTTTTCTCTTATAAAATACTTTTTAGATGGCTTGACATATAGACATCTTTTCTCCTATAATTTTTAGGATGGAATGGGAGAGCGACCCAACCATACCACGCCGACACCAGGACAGACTGACTCCATGTCCCCTTCGTCGTCGTCGCCGGCATCTTCCAACATGAGCATGCCGAAGTCCAGCCACCCTGTGTTCACCCCATCACACCCCTCCCAGCTGCAGGCCCCATCTCCAGCCGGGGTCGGGCCGGGAGGTCCAGACCAGTCGCGGTCTCCTCAACCTCAGCAACATCTAGCCTTCCACCAGCGACACAGCCCCCACAACCAGCAACAGGGTGGGTCCACCCATCACGGCCTGCCTGAGGCTGCCTATCCCCCAGCAGGTGGGTTTGAGACTCAAGAGTCATGTTATATGTGAGAGTATCTCCCAGGTTTGTGACTCAAGAGTCATGTTATATGTGAGAGTATCTCCCAGGTTTGTGACTCAAGAGTCATGTTATATGTGAGAGTATCTCCCAGGTTTGTGACTCAAGAGTCATGTTATATGTAAGAGTATCTCCCAGGTTTGTGACTCAAGAGTCATGTTATATGTGAGAGTATCTCCCAGGTTTGTGACTCCAGAGTCATGTTATATGTGAGAGTATCTCCCAGGTTTGTGACTCCAGAGTCATGTTATATGTGAGAGTATCTCCCAGGGTTGTGACTCAAGAGTCATGTTATATGTGAGAGTATCTCCCAGGGTTGTGACTCAAGAGTCATGTTATATGTGAGAGTATCTCCCAGGTTTGTGACTCAAGGGTCATGTCATATGTGAGAGCATCTCCCAGGTTTGTGACTCCAGAGTCATGTTATATGTGAGAGTATCTCCCAGGTTTGTGACTCCAGAGTCATGTTATATGTGAGAGTATCTCCCAGGGTTGTGACTCAAGAGTCATGTTATATGTGAGAGTATCTCCCAGGGTTGTGACTCAAGAGTCATGTTATATGTGAGAGTATCTCCCAGGTTTGTGACTCAAGGGTCATGTTAATTGTGAGAGTATCTCCCAGCAGGTGGGTTTGTGACTCCAGAGTCATGTTATATGTGAGAGTATCTCCCAGGTTTGTGACTCCAGAGTCATGTTATATGTGAGAGTATCTCCCAGGTTTGTGACTCCAGAGACATGTTATATGTGAGAGTATCTCCCAGGTTTGTGACTCCAGAGTCATGTTATATGTGAGAGTATCTCCCAAGGTTGTGACTCCAGAGTCATGTTATATGTGAGAGTGTCTCCCAGGGTTGTGACTCCAGAGTCATGTTATATGTAAGAGTATCTCCCAGGTTTGTGACTCAAGGGTCATGTCATATGTGAGAGTATCTCCCAGGTTTGTGACTCCAGAGTCATGTTATATGTAAGAGTATCTCCCAGGTTTGTGACTCAAGGGTCATGTCATATGTGAGAGTATCTCCCAGGTTTGTGACTCCAGAGTCATGTTATATGTAAGAGTATCTCCCAGGTTTGTGACTCAAGGGTTATGTTAATTATGAGAGTATCTCAGCAGGTGGGTTTGTGACACAAGAGTCATGTTATATGTGAGAGTATCTCCCAGGGTTGTGACTCCAGAGTCATGTTATATGTAAGAGTATCTCCCAGGTTTGTGACTCAAGGGTTATGTTAATTATGAGAGTATCTCAGCAGGTGGGTTTGTGACACAAGAGTCATGTTATATGTGAGAGTATCTCCCAGGTTTGTGACTCCAGAGTCATGTTATATGTGAGAGTATCTCCCAGGGTTGTGACTCCAAAGTCATGTTATATGTAAGAGTATCTCCCAGGTTTGTGACTCAAGGGTCATGTTAATTGTGAGAGTATCCCAGCAGGTGGGTTTGTGACACAAGAGTCATGTTATATGTGAGAGTATCTCCCAGGGTTGTGACTCAAGAGTCATGTTATATGTGAGAGTTAGTAATAGGTGCCCCGTTTGCACACGTATGAAAGTAATGCTGACTTGTGAGTATGTATGTGTTTGTGTGTATGTATATGTATGTGTGTATATATATATATATATATATATTTGAAAGTATTGATGAGTTGTGAATGTATATGTATGTGTGTATATATTTAAGTAATGCTGATTTGTATGTGTGTGTATATATGAAAGTAATGCTGACTTGTGAGTATGTGTGTGTGCATATATGAAAGTGATGCTGACGACTCGTGTGTGTGTGTATAT
Organism: Cepaea hortensis; assembly: GCA_963921405.1. NCBI lineage: Eukaryota > Metazoa > Mollusca > Gastropoda > Stylommatophora > Helicidae > Cepaea > Cepaea hortensis. The sequence continues at coordinate 10,434,543 of OY992890.1, forward strand.
ATGAAAATATTGCTAAGGAGTCATAGTGGTTAGTGCACCACCCTGGTGAGACAGTGGTCCCAGATTCAATCCTCAGCAGGGGCTGGATGATGTTGTCAGACCAGTACCGCTGCGGTGTGGACACAGCATCGTAAACATCTGTACCAGACCATACTCTGAGGAGGGAAAGTGGCGGGGGTTGGAAACTGGCCAGTCCACTTCATAGGTCAAGGCCTAGACCATGTGGGGCTTCCTGGACTTATCTTTAAGTATTGTTGATGTGTGTGTATATATAGTTTATATTGTGTGTGTGTATATATAGTTTATATTGTGTGTGTGTATATATAGTTTATATTGTGTGTGTGTTTATATTGTGTGTGTATATATAGGTGTGTGTGTGTGTAGTTTATGTTGCGTGAACTCTGCAGCACTCACCTGAGGAGATGCTGTGAAATATACCAGACAATAAATTGTGCATTCTATTGTTGGTGTCTTTGTTGTTCAAATATGTATGTATTTATAAATGACTCCATTCCCGTGCCACACTGACATACTGCTTTAAGCTAAGTGCTTAGCTTTGGGTCGGGGATCACTGCACATGGATATCTCATGCTAAAACTGTGGGGTGGGTAAGACCGGCTCTGGAGCTTCCCATCTGCAGAGAGCCCACAAATAAACATCCATGTATTGCTTGGCGCCTCTGGAAGTGAGAAGAAGGAAGTAGAGACTAGACGCACTATGACGACGCCTCTCTGCAGGAACAAGCGTATGACCAACTAGACACCCCATGTTGGTCATGCGTCAAAGTACACTTGTTCCTGCAGCGAGGCGTAGTCATCATTTGGAGGTGACAGGGTCAAATCCCAGTCGGTAACTATACCTTTTAATTTTAATGTTGTCTAGTGCATCCTCTAGTCTCTACTTCCTTCTTCTCACTTCTGTGAGTGCCAAGCAATACTATGTGTTTCAGAAAATCAAAAGTGTTTCCCCGTAGTGAATTTGAATAATGAAGACGCAAACAATAGATGGCACGATTTATTGCTTGCATAATTTTGCTGCATCTCGTCAGAAACATACTGTAGAATTCACACAACATAAAGTAAAATAACTACATAAATCATTAAAGCTGAAATATACACATGTTTGCACAGTAATGTCGTTTGTCTACCACAGTAATTAAGAGGCTTAGTACGGACCCTATTTGATCGTGCTAGGAAGATATGCATCCAGGACACACTGACAGAGGAATTTGAAACTCTGAAGAATGTCTTACACCTAAATGGGTACTCCACAAGATTTATAAAGCGCCACTGCCAACCGCCAAAACCAAAACCAGACGAAACTAGTCCCTAAACTCAAGGTATTTATCCAGCTAACCTTTCGAGGGGATGACGTAAAGCAACGTCTACAGGACCAGCTCATTACAGCAGTCTGCCGAACATTCTGTGCTGCAACTCTAGTTATTAGGTACAGAACCACAACTATTCCTACCCCAGCAATTAAAGAATCTTCTCTCTGTATGTCAAATCCAATTGCATTTACCAATTCACATGCAGGTGCCAGTCTACCTACATCAGCAGAACAGATCGGCAGTTGAAAAACAGAGTGGTTGAACACATACCTAATTGGATTGACAACATACTACACCCAGGTGACGGGAGCCTGGGAAGCCGACACACCACAAACTTCCCGCTTCGTCGATTGCAAGGCATGTGTTGGAAACCGGCCATGTGATTGATAGAGACTGTGCCTTTCATATGTTGTTTAATACACAAAATAGTCGCTTGTTAAAGTTTTCAGAAGCCATAATGATTAATCTGTATAGGTCAGTTTTGTGCAAACAGAAAGACATGATAGTTTAAAATCACTGTGGTAGACAATTGACATTACTGTGCGAACACGTGTATATTTCAGCTTGAAGGATTTATCTAGCTATTTTACTTTATGTTGTGTGAATTCTGCATTATGTACCTGACGAGATTCAACGAAATATGCCAGGCAATAAATCATGCAATCTATTGTTTGTGTCTTCTTTATTCAAATACTATGTGTGTTTATTTGTGGGCTGTCTTTGTGTTACCTCAAAGGGTTCCCCAGTTGATATCATCTGCAGAGAGGCATATTAGGGAGTTATCAGGTCAAGATTCAGCACAGCATGTCCGAATTGGCTGGAGTTAGGCCTGGGTTGGTTGTTTCCTGCACTTATTCCAGGGGCTTCATTGACAACAAGCTCCAGATGAATGCCCACAGAGAAACAAGGAATACGTCTGAGACATCAATTTCCATTGGCTGGATGTAGTTGAGTTTGTGTTCAAACCAAGACTGGCTGAATATATGGATCTTTTTATGGGGGTGGTGAATCTGCAGCTTGTTTACTGGAATCTGTTATTGGAATCTGCAGGTCACTTACTAGAATCCGTGTTTGGTCCCTAGAATCTGCAGGTCACATGTTAAAATATGCAAATCTATTAACTTAAATCTGCTTTTCACTTGTTAGAACTCTTCTTCTGAAATCAGTTTACTTAGAATCTCCAGTTCACATGTTAAAATCTGCTTCTGAAATCTGTTCACTTGTTAGAATCTGCACTCCACTTGTTAAAATTAGCACTCCACTTGTTAGAATCTTTATTTCTCTTGTTGTAATCTGCAGTTCATATGTTAGAATCTGCCAATCTGTTTCTTAAATATGTCCTCTTGTTAGAATCTGCATTTCACTTGTTAGAATCTGCAGTTCACGTTAGAATCTGCTTCTGAAATATGTTCACTTGTTAGAATTTGCATTCCACTTGTTAGAATCTGTTCCCAATTAGATTCTGCATTTCACTTGTAGAACCTGCAGTTCACACTTTATAATCTGCATTTCACTTGTTAGAATCTGCAGTTCACATGCTAGAATCTGCATTTCATTTTTTAAAATCTGAAGTTCACGTTAGAATCTGCAAATCTGCTTTTGAAATTTTTTCTCTTGTATGAATCTGCATTCCACTGGTACAAATCGGCAATCCAGTTAGTGATGATCTTGTGCACGTTTGACCAACACTGTGTTCTGTCTACAATTGTACACGATCTTGTACACATTTGACCAGCACTGTGTTCTGTCTACAATTGTACACGATCTTGTACACATTTGACCAACACTGTGTTCTGTCTACAATTGTACACGATCTTGTACACATTTGACCAACACTGTGTTTTGTCTACAATTGTACACGATCTTGTGCACATTTGACCAACACTGTGTTCTGTCTACAATTTGTTATGATAGATTGCTTTTAATGATCAAGTTGTCCTGCCTCTGTATGATTGGTTGTGTCTAATTTTTGCTCAGGTATACCAACGGTTGATAGTAGTGGCTCCACACACAGCATTGGAGAGGCACCGAGTCAGAGTGTCAGTGGGCTGTCAGCTCTTGACATGATGCAGTCCAAGATAGAGATGGCCTTTCGGGATGCCACAAATGAATCCTCCTCACATCATCGTGTCAGCCGAGGAGACAAACCTACATCGTCTAGCCAAGCTTTGTCTTTATCATCGCCATTGTCATCGTCTAGTGGTAAAGTGTTGACTCAGATGGCCGCCAGTTCCTCGCCTCAAGACCAGCAGGCTGGACGATACCCAGCATCCACCTCACACGAGCAGCACGGGGTCAGCTCAGTTCATTCTTCAGACCAAGGTGAAGACAGCTCCGGCATGACTTACCATCGAGGTGGCCCAGAAACCTCTATTGACCCAGCAGTGTCTCCTTCCTCAAGTGTTCCATCCTACGGCAGAAAGAGAGGGATAGGCCGACCAAGAGCAAGGCAAGAAGAGATCATGTCTCCAGCCACGCCTTCCTCCTCTATTCCATCGCAGTCCAATGCTAAATCTTCTGCCTCATTAGCTTCAGCATCTCATCCCAGCAGCTCCTCATCAAGAGATCGTCCATCTCCGAGCTCAGGTCCTCCGGAAAGCTCTGGAAGAGTTGGACATAAGCCCCCAGGCAGTGACAAGACTGGGAGGTTCTCTGCTTATGATTTCCCAGATGACAGTCCAGATGATGAACCAGTAGGGCCATCTCCCAGCTCCTACATGGCGCTGTCCGCGTCCAGCCGAGGCACGCGGAAGTGTCCCGTGGATAGTTCTGAAGGCAAGACCTTCTGGCCAGGACCAGACACTCAAGGAGCAGGAGAAGATGGCAAGACAGGAGAGAACGAAGCTCAAGGCTACGAAACATTTTCTGCCGGGCAGTCAGAGGGATCGTCCAAACCAAGATCTCGTTACAGCAGCCGTGTGAACAGCCTCGAGGCAGACGCCGGGGCGGGGCTGCATTCTTCAGTTGACAGCACCAGAGCAGACAAGTCGGGAGAAGAGGGTGAAGGAGTTGATAGTTCAACATCTGCTGACCGCTCTAAACCACTGAAGCAGCGGGCAGCTGCTCGGTCCGGTGGACTAGACAGCACATCTCAAAGTGGATCCAGCGAGGCTCTTCCAGGCTTGGAACTGGGCCACAGTTCTGGTGACACAGGTGAGACGCTAGGCTACGGCCAGCAGTGGAGATGCTCCCGCCCAGGGCCAGACTCCGGCATGAGCGAGGATGCCGGAAGCAGATCCATCTCCAGCTCGGACCACACCGAGAGTCACGGAGGTCCTTCCACTTCCGTGTCAGGGAGCCTGTCCTACTCTTCCAGCCAACCGGTTGTGTCCAGCATGATGAGAGACCCGGACCAGACGACCCTGTGCTCCAGGGACCAAGAACCAGCTCCGCTACTTTCTGCGCAGTACGAGACGCTTTCTGACGACGATGCAGTCTAACATCTCCACGCTCCTAATAATAACTCTGGTTACAGTCAACCTTGGCATTGCCGTTCTGTCAGTCAACTTGTCAAGCGTGAACTTTGACATTAGTTTTTATACGCTTAAAGTTTCTGTTTGAATTTTTAATGTTTTATGGTTGTGTGGAAGTGTGCAGTCTTTGTTTTCAAAAGCAGAAAAGTTTCTTTTTACGCGATAACATGTTGACTACCAGAGACAGAAACATTTGGCCATTCGTTCATTTCACAATATGGTAATTAATACTTTTTAATGGTATGTTCCATCTGCTTTTTTTTAATTAATATATTTAATGTATGAAATATTAGTCAAGTCAAGAACCTGTTTACAAGCCTTGAGGATTATCAGGTAAATGGTGCATGCCCCTATTTGTATCGACCATCGGCACTCCACGGGTGATGTGGTTGATATCTGAGGTGCCACCTTAACTTCCCCAGACATTTCTGGTACCCATGTCAGGCCCGGGTCACCTGGGATCCATTTCAGGTCCGGGTTACCTGGGAGCCGAGGTCCATTTTTAAAATCAGCCCATAATATGAGGATTTGAACTCCTGGCCACTTGGCTGACAGGCAAGTGTGCTGACCACAGCTCTGCTCTCACAGCATGCTGGCCACTGAGTGACCACAGCTCCACTCTAACAGCGTACTAAAATGTGTGTGATGTCACTTCGTATTTTGTGTGTCAAGTAACGTTTTATTTGCATAGTGGCTGAATTGTTTGCCAGGTGGAAACCCACAATTGTGCAGACGATGTTCGTTGGTGTTGCAAACAGTTTCTGTGGATAAATGTGGATTTTTGTACATTGTAATTTGCATGTTTATTTTCGCCTGTGAATGTTGTCAGAAATTGTTGTCAAAGTGTGATATCACAGCACGGACATCCTAGCTCTGATATCACATCACTGACATCCTAGCTCTGACATTACAACACTTGGCACATGCCCATTAATGCCTTTGTCTCTCTGACAAGATGCCCGAGAGATACGACAGTGGCCAGTCGGTTACACTTGTCTCTGCATCCACCACTACCGTGATCCCCCTGCTGATGCTGAATTGTATTCCTGCTTCCACTGTTGGTCGCATCTAATAGGTGTGTTATTTCATGTAAGAGTTTATCATTTATAGACCGTGTTGTCTCTCCTTCATTGTCCCCCCTGGAGCTAGTGAGTCGACTCTTTCTTGTGGAACCACTTCAGCTCTTGTAGGTGTGACGTGACGACTCTGTCTCTCTGTCTGTCTCTCTCCCTCTCTCTCAACCAATCATGTCGGAAATATCCAGAGTGAACCTTGGAGCACATGATGTGTGCTCATTTAATAATACAGAGCATTTCAGAAACTTGTTTTCTCAATAATAATAATATTAAGAAGAAAAGGAAGAAGAAGCAGTTGTCTGTCCCCCGTCTTCAGTGACCGGCCACAGAACGATGGACAGTAAATGTCTCTTGTCAATCTCTTCCTCTGTTATCAAGGATTTCTTCTTGACTTTCTGTAAATGACTTTTATGATGTAAAATATGGCGAGTCAATGATAGAAAGCTCTTGTGTATTTGCTCTGAATAACTTTCTTTTCAAAACAATGTTTTCCCGTAGTGAATTTGAATAACGAAGACACAAACAATAGATTGTACGATTTATTGCCTGGCATATTTCGCTGCATCTCGTCAGGTACATACTGCAGAAATCACACAACTTACGTGAAATTAACTAGATAAATCCTTCAAGTTGAAATATACACATATTCGCACATTAATGTCAATTATCTACCACGGTAATTTTAAGCAGACTAACATGTCTTTCTGTTTGCACAATTCTGGCTTGCGTTGATTGATCTTGTTGACCCATTGAGGTATGTGTTCTGACACTCGTTTGTTAAGCTGTCTCTCTGTTCTACCAATGTAGAAGGCCTGGCATCTACATGTGAATGCTAGCATCTCCTGTGTGTTGTATCTACCAATTGAAGACGCCGGGAGCTTCCGGTGTGTCGGTCCCACGAGTGGTAAATACAATTGTTTGTGGCGTACAGAGGAACAGGCTCTTAGACTGCTGGTGTAGGAATCGGTACGGTTTTATAAGTTCCTCACATACTTCTCTGGGTTGTCTAGTACTGACGTTGTTACCTTTTCAGTGCTCAGTGATTTGTTGAGGCAAGCATTCTCTGCGATTTTCACCTTATACACTGTTTCTGTGCAGAATTTAGTGAACTTCAAGTAGCCATACAAGCTCAATTCTTTGGTGACGTAGTAGGCAGAACTATGTGTGCGCTTCAAGTTGGCCAGCTTGGACTGGGTTTCTTCTATCTGGTTTTTTGTCAGTCGTCTCAGGTTTTTTCTTGTCGGACATATTCTGTCGGCCTCATTGGGTCAACAAGATCAATCAACGCAAGCCAGAATTGTGTAAACAGAAAGACATGTTAGTCAGCTTAAAATTACCGTGGTAGATAAGTGACATTACTGTGCGAATATGTGTATATTTCAACTTGAAGGATTTATCTAGTTAATTTCACGTAAGTTGTGTGATTTACGTGGCCAGCCTCTTCTTCTGCTTACATTTGGAATGTACATCATTGCTTGTTGTGGTATACGATTAGTTGGTAACCTAGTTACATGGCCAAACCATTTGACTTGCTGCTTTCTAATAAAATCTAGCGCTGCTGGAGTCCACTTTAGTCCTGATTTCTTCATTTCTGATCTTATCTCTTCTTGATACATTGAGTATTCTTCTCAGGAATCTCATTTCTTTTGTGATTTTTCTTTTCTCTTTTTCTGCCATTGTCCAGGTTTGGCATTGGTAGCATAGAGTTGGTAGGAAGATTGTGTTGTAGAGTGCTTTCTTAGTAACTATTGATACGCGTTTGTTCTTTGTTATTGGTGCCATTTGTCCAATGAGTTGGTTTGCCTTATTTCATCTATTTTCAGTCTCATCTTCTGATTTGCCATTTGATGATATTATACTTCCTACGTACTTTAACCTCTTTCCTTGTTTCAGGGGTGTTCTTTTAGATGAATTGTTCTTGTTTTTTCTTCTTTGGTTATAGTCATTACCTCTGTTTACTGGTGCTCATTTTCATGTTCCTTACACGTTTAATTTAGACTGTTCATGTGGACTTGTAATTCTGCTTCTGATTTTGCTATTGTTGCTTGGTCATCTGCAAATAGTTCTTTAACGGTGTGATTTGCCATTGGTTCTTCTGTGTTCTGTTCGTCATGTGGTGTTCTTGTGATCTCTGTTTGGCTGGTTTCTCGTATACAAATTTTATAAATCCAGTTAAACAACAGAGAAATATACTTCAGTCTCCTTACCTAATTTACTTCAGCAAAGAATTCCTAATGAGCTTACTTTAGCAAAGAATTCCTAATGAGCTTACTTCAGCAAAGAATTCCTAATGAGCTTACTTTAGCAAAGAATTCCTACTGAACTGACTGTCTTCAGCAAAGAATTTCAGACAGAGTGGCTGTCTTCTGGAAAAGATTTGTACTGAGCTGGCTTTCTTTGGCCGAGAGATGCCTTCAAAGACAGGATCCTGTCTCCCTGGAGAGCCCAAGTTTCTTGTCTACAAGCCCTCTGCTAATCTGATTATCTCCCTTAATTTTCTGTGAAAATTATGTGAGTGCAAATCTATATCAGAGTGGTGGTTGTGATGATGATTCTATGGGATCTCTCGGGCAAACTTCTGATTAAGGGCTGAGGGTACCTAAGTGGAACATTTAACACAGGGAGTATGCCAAACTACAACATTTCACACAGGACATACATTTCACAGATATTTAGGCCTGAAATCTGCCTGTGCCATGTTTTAACCAGAGTATACTTGTGTTGTCAGTGTGGCAAGCTGGTAGCACACAAGCCTGCTGGCTTGATGGTCAAGGGTTCAAGTCACCTTGAGGTGAGGGGTGGGGGTTGTCACTGATCCTGGCTCTCACACCCACCAGGTCTAAAATAGCAACCAGGAAGTTATGAAAGCCACTCCTGTGTTGACCTTATCACCGACTGATTGGTTATAAAAATATGGGCTTAGCGCCATATACCCCATGGCATGATAAGGGATACTTCACGTGTTGTTTTTAAATCTGCAAATTTTAATTTTGTTATCGTGGATGTATTATTATTGTGTTTAAAATGTTTGCTTTGAATTTTGACAAATGTATTTGTGTGCGTGTGTGGTTACCATTTTCCTTTTTTAGCTATACTTCTTCGTTGTTCCTCTTTCAAGGGGATTATGTCACAATTAGTTGTACACCTGAAACGTCAGTTGTATCCGACTTCAGCATGCATTTGTACAAGACTTGCTTTCTCTAGACAGATTCCACCCAAGGCAACAGATTCTATCTCCCCGTGGGTAGCTTTTCATTTCTAACAGTCTTTACCTGGGCATAACCTTAAGGCCTACTATTTACAATTTCCAGCCGCCATGAGATTTTTTACATGCACAACCTAACCCTGATATAATTCTCAGGTTTCCGGGAAGGTTAACCCGGTCAACAAATGCCTGCAGAAGTCGGCCTAACGGCGCAAGAACGCAGCTCTGCTGTAAACAGGCACAACGCAATCACGTCTGGGAAAAAACTCCGGATGAACGCAGAATTCTCAGGTTTTCTCGGTGCAAGTTCCAGCCGGCGCCAATGTTTTGCCTCAATTTTTGATTTACTAGAAGTTGTGTAGATCTGTCCGTGAGCTCCACTTTAGTGATTAGATCCAACCACTTGGAGTCCTTTTATTCTACGCTGGTACCAGTTAATTAATGTTTGTCATCTGTATCTGGTTGAAGGGCTCATAATGAAATCTGTCTGTGGGTTCAGTTCTTAAGTCAAATAACAAATATATTTTTGTTTCTGGCTTTGAACTCAACCGTAGTCTATATATGTGCTACTACTTCTAGTGCACTGAACTGATTTTTGCGTGTGGATTAGCTTTCCCTATTACCAGTGTCCCTCGTATCAGGTGAACGCACTGCAACTTCAGAGGCACTTGTAATTTATGTTCCCAAGTCGAGGATGAAAAGTCAGAATTTTAGTCCAGCAAGGGGTTGAACCCGCTACCACAGCATCCGCACACTGGAAGTTTAAATGCAAACGCTCTAATCCATTCAGCCAAGCTGAGCCTAACAAATGTATTAACATGCTTAATTGTTGCCTGCCTTATGCCTGGAACGAGTGAGAATACATGGTAGAGATGGTACAGAATGTCATTGTTGTAATGTCTATGAATTGTTTAGTCAGTCTGTATGACACAGGATGTCAATGTTGTACTGTCTGTGAATTGCTTGTCTATATAGTTGTATGAGATTGAATATTGTCTTGTATCTTTGCAAAAGTGAATAAAACAGATAAAAATTAGTGTGGTTATTTTGGTTTTCTTTCTTTGTCGCTGTTGTCTCCCGTGTTGAGATGTGTAGGTTTGGCATCAACACAATCTCCATTCCTTGGACCAATGGAGGGTGTCCATCCGAGTGACAGTTTGTCTCCACACTTTACACTTCACTTTATCTGTGACAGTTTATGTCTCCACACTTTATCTGTGACAGTTTATGTCTCCACACTTTACATTTTTCACTTTATCTGTGACAGTTGTCTCCACACTTTATCTGTGACAGTTTATGTCTCCACACTTTACACTTCTTCACTTTATCTGTGACAGTTTATGTCTCCACATTTTATCTGTGACAGTTTATGTCTCCACACTTTATCTGTGACAGTTTATGTCTCCACACTTTATCTGTGACAGTTTATGTCTCCACACTATCTGTGACAGTTTATGTCTCCACACTTTACACTTCTTCACTTTATCTGTGACAGTTTATGTCTCCACACTTTATCTGTGACAGTTTATGTCTCCACACTTTATCTGTGACATTTTATGTCGCCACACTTTACACTTCTTCACTTTATCTGTGACAGTTTGTCTCCACACTTTAAACAGCTTCACTTTATCTATGAGTTTAATGCCTCCATACTTTACACTTCACTTTATCTGTGACAGTTTATGTCTCCACACTTTACACATCTTCACTTTATCTTTGACAGACTTCTGTGATTCAAATGGAGCAGCAAAATGAAGACAAGACCCATGTCTCAGCCTGGCTGTTTTAGCCAGCCATATAATAGACCTTTCTGAGCTGTCTGTGGCAGTGTTGTAGGGTGCTCTCTGCAGTGTGAGGTGCTTGCTTGCCCATGTACACACAGTGTTGTAGGGTGCTCTCTGCAGTGTGAGGGGCTGGCCTGCATATGTACACACAGTGTTGTAGGGTGCTCTCTGCAGTGTGAGGGGCTGGCCTGTATGTGTACACACAGTGTTGTAGGGTGCTCTCTGCAGTGTGAGGGGCTGGCCTGTATGTGTACACACAGTGTTGTAGGGTGCTCTCTGCAGTGTGAGGGGCTGGCCTGCATGTGTACACACAGTGTTGTAGGGTGCTCTCTGCAGTGTGAGGGGCTGGCCTGCATGTGTACACACTGGTGTAGTGTGTGAGGTGTTGGCCTGTATGTGTACACACACTGGTGTCGAACTAGTCTTTAGATTTGTAAGCCTATTATGAGTGTCACAGTGACAGCACCACTATTCGCCCACTCACTTTCAGGCCAACAATCTCTGGAAATGGTTTGGTAGAATACAATCCAGTGAGAGGTCCCGGGAGATTAAGAGACTGTGATTGTGTGTTCCCAGGGTCCCAAAGTAAGGCTGTAGATCTCCAGCACAAGTGGTAAAAGGCAACCAAAGATGGTTGGACTGAGACTGGGCACCTCACACCATACAGCAAGCATCCAGCCAACCATCCACTGGCCTACGTGGGCTTGGCCTGCCAGCTTGTGGGCCAGACTTCAGTAGGAGTCTCAAGGCCTAAAGATTGAAGACCAGGATATAGGTCATGTGACAAGAAACTGGAAGACATAGAGTGTGGTGACAGAACACAGGGCAGACCAGTTGTCCTGTCACCATCACACTCCTGCCCACTCCCCTCAGAAATACACAAGAACAAGGAAGATAAGAGCATCTCTTTCACTCCAAGCCCACACTTCCAGTATGTGATGATGCTGAAATGAAGGGTACAGCTGAATAAATAAAATGTAGAATCATGAGATGTTGAATGTCTCCATGAAGCTACTTCAGCCATATAAAGAGACACATCTCTTCAAAGATGATCTGAAGAGAAAGGTGGAGAGGAAGCATGCGAGAAGAAGACAATGTTACAGGTTGGTGGATAACATCCAGAGATGGGCTGAAATCAGATGCAGAACATGGGATTTTAGAGACTTGTTACAGCCGTCCTCCGATGCAGAGAGAGCACTTGATTGATTCATGTATTCACTGATTAACTGATTCAATGTAAAGGAATACTACAATAACAATAAGAAAGTTGGTGCGCTGTACTGAGTCTCCTTGTATGATCAGTCAGTGGAGACTGAGGCACTTATCAAGCTTTTTTTTCCCTGCATATTCTTTACAGGACATCGCTGTCAACATCAGCATCTTTCAGCTGATTGTTGATTTCTTGGCAAACACACATAAAATGTAAATTACAATTTTTTAATGAAATGGACTTCTACTGTAAAGCTGTGAAAATGAAGTCCCTTTACTGTGGTAAACTGTGAAAATGAAGTCCCTTTACTGTGGTAAACTGAAAATGAAGTCCCTTTACTGTGGTAAACTGTGAAAATGAAGTCCCTTTACTGTGGTAAACTGTGAAAATGAAGTCCCTTTACTGTGGTAAACTGTGAAAATGAAGTCCCTTTACTGTGGTAAACTGTGAAAATGAAGTCCCTTTACTGTGGTAAACTGTGAACATGAAGTCCCTTTACTGTGAACATGAAGTCCCTTTACTGTGGTAAACTGTGAACATGAAGTCCCTTTACTGTGGTAAACTGTGAACATGAAGTCCCTTTACTGTGGTAAACTGAACATAAAGTCCCTTTACTGAGGTAAACTGTGAACATGAAGTCCCTTTACTGTGGTAAACTGAACATAAAGTCCCTTTACTGTGGTAAACTGTGAACATGAAGTCCCTTTACTGTGGTAAACTGAACATAAAGTCCCTTTACTGTGAACATGAAGTCCCTTTACTGTGGTAAACTGAACATAAAGTCCCTTTACTGTGGTAAACTGTGAACATAAGTCCCTTTACTGTGGTAAACTGTGAACATAAAGTCCCTTTACTGTGGTAAACTGAAAATGAAGTAGCAGTCTGCAGTAAAGTTGTGGAAGTGCAGTAAATAAAGGTCAGCTTTTCAAAAAGATATTCGCACATGACGCAATGGTAGTTGTGGTGAACAAACACAGGCAATGATATATAATAATTAATGGTTTCCAATATAACTACATTACAATCTATTTATCTAATATAACCACTACATTACAATCTATTCATCTAACTACTACATTACAATCTATTCATCTAATATAACTAATACATTACAATCTATCCACTAATTACTACATTACAATCTATGTATGTGATCATGACAACAAACCAAACCATGCTCTTGTCAAGCTGTTTAATTTGTCCTGCATTCATTATAACAATGAAATACTGACCGACTATACACTGCAGCACCAAACATACAATATTCTCTCATGTCATACCACTCAAATATCAACTTATGAGCTTGGCTAGCAAATCTTACCTAGAACAATATTCTCATCTCAGCCTTTCCGAAAGACTATCCATCCATCGCCAGTTCCCCTGCTGCAAGCCCTATTGTGCAACTCTCCTACTCTAAGATATTTCTAATATCATCCACTTCAGATTCTGTCTCTTCCATAGAACATTGCAGCTCATCTCAAGCTCTACATCCCATGTGTATTGCACTTCCCCTGTCCATAATTGGCCTAAGCAGCAGTAGTGGTACAAGTATGCTATTCATCACTTCAGCAGTAAATTAAAAACTTGAAACAAATGATTATTGACGAAACAATATAATCATAAATTGACTATAATATCTCTGTGGCTGCTTCACTAAAACACATGTAGTAAATTGCATTCAATTTGGTTGCCATATACACAAACTCTGTAGCCAGCAAAGTACCTAAAGTTATTGCTTCACATGATAGGCTTTTCCCAATTTTTGTGATTTCATCAACCCACAATATACTTACAGAATGCTCTCTATGCACATCTGGCCAGTCATCTGAAATGGTTTTTAAAATATGGACAATGGATATGATGGGAAAGTCCAGAATTATTTGAGGCATGTTACTGAAAAATGACAAGAACCAGTTGGGCTAAAAAATAAACAAATTAACCAGTTCTGGAAAATATGATAGAACAAAGAAGACTTCTTAACGTAATTTTAAAAAAGTGAAGACTGGTGGGTTGATCACATCCTAAGACCTGAAGAAACACCAAAGGCAGTCCTGGAGAGCACCATGATGGGGTCAAGAGGGAGGAGTAGACCAAAACAAACTGATGAAACTGGCAAGCACTGGCCTATCAATGCTGACATGCATGGAATGAAAGAGACAGACAGCTGTGAAATGGAATAAAAGATAGACAACTGTGAAATGGAATGAAAGAGACAACTATAGAATGGAATAAAAGAGACAAACAGCTGTGAAATGAAATGAAAGAGACAGGCAACTATAGAATGGAATGAAAGAGACAAATGTAGAATGGAATGAAAGAGACAGGCAACTGTGGAATGGAATGAAAGAGAGCAGCACAAGACAGACAACTATGCAATGGTATAATCAGGAAACACTTCCATGACCAGCCACCTCAAGGGCTGACATACTTGATCATGGCCAGCCACCTCAAGGGCTGACATACTTGATCATGATGATGACTACTTAGGCTAGAATGAGTTCATGTCAGAGCCACCTGGAACTGAGAGAATGACACCTGAGATTGTGCTATTGTTTGATGTTCTACAACTGATGAACGACGGACAAACATTGACACACTGTACATAGCACTTTGTTTCATTTACACTGTGACCAAGTAGTCCACATTTTTAAATACACAGAGTGTTTCAAACGGAATACTGGTGTTTTAAAATAGTAGTTTTGTTCACTGCAAATGCAAAAATGTTTGGTCAACACTAATATATATATGGTTCAAAAAGTATCTTACTGTGGTCAGGAAAAACACAATTACTCATCTGGAGTATCACCTTCAAAAAGCTCTCTGTTCTCCTTACAACTGTACACAGTATGAGGCATTATGCAGAACCTGACAGCCACTGTGTATTCTAATCACCAACCATCACCTCCAATGTGACAAAACCTGTTAAGCACTCAACACCTTAAAAGTTCTAAGACTCTGGAACTCCCCATGGTGATGGTGGATGAGCAGTACACACATTCTGCACACCCCAACATTGCAAAATCACGAAGATGCTTGGAGTTGTTTCTTGCCTTGTCAAATAGAATCAAATCAGCCAGCAAATTTTCATTTCATAACTCAGCAGATAGGGTCCACACTTCAGTGACTATATATAGATATAGAGACATTATCAGAAGTCTTCCATTTTCACCTGACTGAGGCAACCTTTAAATGAATTCAGCCGAACATCTATCTCCCCTTCCTCCAACTCATCTTCACCGTACAGCTCGTTGTAGCAAAACTCAGACATGCACTTGCGTACACACATAGTCTGTGACAAACCCCAGTGTCCCTGGCATTCTGCTTCCATCTCACATCTTTGTCTGGAAGACTTGTAGCGTCTGTCATCACGTTTTTTTCTGTACGTGTAGTGTTTGTAATGATAGTGAGTGACTCCGTCACACACATAAATGATCGCAGCCAATATTAACACAGCAACGAGGATGTTTAGTTTCTCATTCACAGCCATCACTGGCAAATGACTCTAAAATCTAATATCTGCATAAACATGAGTTGATGAAAACACACTTTAAAGTGGGTTTCTGAATCTCTCAGCAGAAAAGCATTCTTACAGTGGTGGATCTGTCAGGTGGTCGACTCAGTACATCAGTGAAAACAAACTTTTTCTTGGTGATTTTTGTTGTACAAACACCACAAGAGACTTCCCGGGACAGTTTATGTACAACTGTCAGTGGCTTCCTCAGTCTGTCACTGACAAGAACATGTTTCAAGCAAATCCCTGCGATCTGTAAAAAATTTTTAAAAATAGTTAAAAGACAAATTCTGGAGGGCAAGGCAAGAACACTGTTAATAAAATGTGTCATGGCATGAGAGAAATAAACATACAAGTAAACACTTGAGCCACTGCACTACCTCAGATAGAAAGTTGTAACAGTATAAGCAATAACCAACTAATTATGACAGATACTACTACCCTGCCGGTTCCGTTGCGAAGGGATTATTTTTTAAATGCTGCACATCCCTTGCAGGGTGTTGTAATCAACCCCAGGTTTTGTTTGCACTCGCTCGCTTTGAACTCAAGCGTTGTCCAACCACACTACTTCTAGTAGTGCTGGACTGAATTTTGTGTGTGGATTAACTTTCCCTATTAACAGTGTCCCTTACCTTCAGGCAAACCCACTCTGACTTCAAAAGTACTTGTAATTTACGTCCCCAAGTCAAGGACATTAGGCCAATATCTTAGTCCAGCTGTCCGGTGTAGGGGTTGAACCCTTACCTCGGCATCAACACACCGGATGTTTAAGAAAATGCTTTCTTATCCATTCAGCCATGCTGACCTACAGCGCCAGGTTGACTTTCTAGTAGTTTGCCATTGCTTTCTGAATGAGAAGTCAACATTTAAGCCGAACTAAATTCCAGTGTTGGGACCGAAAGCCCTACCTCACCAACAGTAGTACTCTGGTAATTTAAGAGTGATCAATCTTATCCTTTTGATCATATCGACTGCTGAGTAGTGAAATGAAGCAACAATAACGAGCAGATACCATACATGTTAGGATATCAATTCTAACAATATAAATAACTAAGAATTAGCAATAAGCAAAAATAATCAGAATTGTTCTAAACATCAAATATGAGCCTAATAAAGCCGCCATAGAGATAGGAGTAAGCTAAAGGAATGGAGTAAGCATTGCAGATGTCCCTAGAGGAAGGAAGGAATGAAAGACAACAGCGAAAAGGAACCCTGCCTGGCAATGTATAAGAGGAAAATATTTAAACCACAACAAGGGACCTACTACTACTGCTGGCACCTTGCCGTCTTGACAGACAACAGTTTGTTACATTGTGCTTCAAAAATAGCACAAAGCCTGGGCTGAATAAAGGACAATGAAACCGCAAAATGAAGCCCCTCAATTATAACCATGGCTGAGCAGGCAATCTCGGAACAGTCATAACATATGATAGGAGATGCCTTGAAGAGATTGGAACAAGAATCGCCATGGCGAAGGTAGCCTTTTGCAAAATGAAAAACATACTGACCAATAATAATATGTCAACTGCAACGAGAAAAAGAGTGTTGAGGTGCTACATATAACCTGTGCTTTTGTATGGATGTGAAGCGTGGACAATGAGCAGTCAAGCTGAAAAACATCTAATGGCTGTGGAAATGTGGTTTCTGAGGAGAATGCAAAGAATACCACGGACAGACAGAAAAATCAATGACCAAGTCCTACAAGAAACAAATGAAAACCATACACTGATTAGAGATATTAGAAATAAACCGTCAACATATTTTGGACATGTTATGAGAAGACATAAATTGGAGAGCTTGATGACAAATGGCAAGATTGAGGGGAAAAGGACAAGGGGAAAACAAAGAAGTAAATACTTGGATGGTTTGGCCACGTTATATGGTCTAGACAAGAATACTGAGTTGATCCACGACTCTGGTGATCAAGTGAGATGATGAATCATGACCGCCCATGCTTATCGGCATGACACATGATGAGTGAATTACAATGTAAATTTCCATTTACTGAGCACTGAAATTGCAGAAGATACCACAAAAAAAAGCAAATAAGATGGCCATAGTCTGGCGATATATCATTCTTTGTCCAAACAGGATGTCACATTTGGTGATATATTATCCCACTGAATCAGTTAAGGAAGTTAAATGTGGAATGGCCCAGGCAATGGCATCATGTGACAAGACGAAGAATATTCTCTGCAATGTATCTTGTCATCCTGGTGAAATAAAGTTTTTAAGAGTTACATTGAGCCAATCTTCATGTATGGAAGCAAATCATAGACAATTAGTAGGAAAGTGAGAAATTATTTGGAAGCTATGAAGATGTGGTTTTACAGAAAAATGATGAAACATCGTGGACGGATATATTCAATAGAGCAATAAAGTCATCTTGAAATAAGTTTCTTTCTGCATGTCACGAGAAGAGGAAAGCATGGATTATAATTAATAAGATCTTTCCAGCACTAGTTAGTAATTAGTACCACTCATTAATTATTATATTAATATCATATTATTAAGAATATTATTATTAATTTAGAAATGAAAATGCTTCGATGCTGCTGCCACTGGGGAAGACAACATTTGTAGCAATGTCAGTTACCGAACTTTGTGAGTATGGGGGCAGAAAGGTGGGAGCCTTTTTCCTCCGGAAGCTTTTTTAGCGACCATCCAGTCACTTCCAGGTTTTACCGACGTCTGCTTTCGATTCGATATATTAAAAAACCACACATCACAGATCGAGGGAAACAACTCTAATAAATGCTACTGTGGTCTGTCTGCTAGGCTGCAAGCAACTGTCGCTTTTTAACTTCATTGAAACCAGTGGTAGACTAAGGTTTGTCTCTTGCTTCATTCAGAAAGCAATGACAAACTACATAACTTAAACGTGCCAAGAGATAACAAACAGCAAAACACTACTGGGGCTGACTGCAATGTCCTGTAACGGATATGCTACTAACTTTAACTTCTCTTGTGTAATTTTTCTTATAACTCCTGTATTTTAAACCAACCTTGACTTTTTGTTGCATTTTTGAATTCTCCGTTCAATTTTACATATATGTGAAGAGTTTCAACAATCATGGCTTTCAATAGCATTCAGGAAAGAATGTTTAGCACAACCATGAAAATGAGATATGGCAGTCATAACACAGTGGAGTATAGCAGACCTGTATTTATTTATAATTAGAACTGGTAATTTAACTACTAAAATTAAACAGAATACAAGATTCATTTTAAAAATTGCTTAACTGATTCTCTACCGCGGACCGATTGGTCGGTTCCACCACCCTATTTTGGCACCCGCGAACCGATAGGTCGGTTCGGTATATATAGTGCATTTATTGATCCATTTCTCCTGTTTTAGTCCACAATTTTTAGTGTCCCATTGAATTAAACTTTACAACGAAAGATTTCGCTTCCGCCCGTGTGCAAGAGCACGCTTCTTGTTTAGGAGAAATTGAGTTTGGTGTGATTCGAAATAATTCTTGTGATTCAAAATTCGAAGTGACAATACCTTCTGCTTCTGGACCTCGTATATTTTAATAAAATTACTGTTTTAAACAATTTTATATTATAGTTACTGTGATGTAAAGAACTTTATTAAAGATTCTAAAACTTCTACCACGTGCAGTAGTCAGTTAATTTAGAAGATGGTCATTATTTCAAAAGAAATCTAACAGTGTAAGTTCCTCATATTATGATGGCAAATGCTGACTTATGCTTGCGCTAATAGGCCACACTTGTGCCACAAAATTTACTTTGCCTATCACAAAGTATTTAAGGAGTATATAAATAATTAAATTTAGAATAATAATAATAATAACTAAATAGAAAATAGTGTTATATTGTTTCTCAGTACTCTACTCCTCAGTAATCTGCCTGATGTGTTCCTGACATTTTCCATTTTGTGTGAAAATTATGTGCTTCAAAATTTTATGATTTTATTGTGTTTTATTCGTGTTATGGAGCAGTTCTTGTGATATTCGTGAACTCAAGTGGTGTGCGTACCATTATTCACTAAATTTAACTGGATTAGCTGCGGCAGATAGAAAATAACACCTTGGTAAGTGAATTATTTTCATAATTTTTAACAATTTAATTTCAATTGTTATTACTAAACCTCTCATTATTGTCATAATATTTGTAATCAATCAATCAATCATGTGCTGTGCCGGAAAGTGTGCGCGGTCATGACTCACCATTTCACTCGATCACCAGTGTCGTGGATCAGCTCAGTGTTCCTGTCTCGTCCATGCCATGTGGCCAAGCCATCCAGGTATTTTCCTCTCGGTCTGCCTCTTGGTCTGTTCCCTTCGATCTTGCCAGTTGTCACCAAGTTCTCCAATCCATTTCTTCTCATAATATGTCCAAAAAATTTTGACTGTCTACGTCTAATTTCTCTAATCAGTTTATGATGTTCATTTGTCTCCTGTAGTACTTGGTCATTGGTTTTTCTGTCTGTCCATGGTATTCTTTGCATTTTCCTCAGAAACCACATTTCTGCAGCCATCAGATGTTTTTCAGCTTGACTGCCCATTGTCCAAGTTTCACATCCATACAAAAGAACAGGCTCTATGTATCCCCTCAACACACTTTTTCTCGTTTCAATTGACATCTTTTTATTGGTCAGAATGTTTTTCATCTTGCTAAAGGCTACTTTCGTAGCCTAATATAATAATAATATAATAGCCTAATATTTGTAACCTAACAATTAATTATTAACACTGTCGTGTTCTCTGTGAATTCCTCTTTAATTTGATATGTAATACAATACACCTGCTACCATTTTAACCATTTTTTAAAAGCATTATTGTGACACACCCCTACTTCAAATTTTCTGCCTTTAATTTTTGTTTGGTCAGGACCGCTTTTTTGTTTGGCAGGCAATCAGTTAAATGTCATACAAGTTTCATTTGTAGCAGTAATTTTTATCTGTGTACTTGTATAATTAAATAAACAAGCCACAGTAATAGAAAGCAAAATTGTATGTTCTTAGCTCCCTTTCCTACTGGACCGCGATCAGCTGTGTTCATTTTATTTAAGATTCGTTTGCACTTCCTAGTTGTAGATCACGACACAAAAATACTAATAACACCGCTTAGAATTGAAGTACAAGAGATCGTTGTGATGCCGTTGGATTCGTCTTGTCAAGCTGCATCCAGCGGTGATGGTTTTATAAGTAAAACCCCAATTTTAACATATTGTCAATATAATGCCAACATTTATTTATTATAATTTTTAATTTATAATATTAAAATATAAATACAGTTTAGATTGCCGTTTGTGAGTGCTAACTAGACAAAACACAACCCAGACGAGACAACGTGATAGATTATTATAAAATATACAATACCTCAACGAAGATAAATTATCTATCCCGCTCGCTGTATGTATAATAAATAATATTAATATTTAATCTATAGATCGCCGACTACAAAGCCAACCACTTCTGCAAATGTAACGGTCGGGGCAAGTGTAAAACATGACCATTGTCGTATAGTATAATGGATACGGAGAAGCAAATATTTACTAACAACGAAACAAACATTATTTCCGTTAGCGTTGAATCTTCTCGTAATCTATTCTATGCCGTGTGGTGTTGGTGATATGTCTGCCTATCTACAGCCTTCTGTATCTCGGACTGACAATCATTTTTGATACCGACGTCCCTCCACGAGGCCAAACTGTCCAGTATTTTCTCTCTTGGTCTCCTCCAACCTCTCTTCTCCTCCAGCCTTCCAGTTGTGACGAATTCATTAAATAAGTTTAAATAAGTAGTTTAGTCGACTGATCAACATCACGGCACACGGGTATAACCCATAAGTGCTCCGTTCTTCTCCTAATTCAAGCCTGAGTCCGGAGAAACTCAGCTCAGTAGCACCGGCGAGGATCCTGAAATACTTTGAGTAGATTTTTAACTAGAAATTTGGCCCGGGCAGCGCCGTTAGGCTACTCTTTTTCGATTTCCAACTGCCAAGGGATTTTTTTACGTGCATAACAATACACACGGGCGTCCGATCCCACTACCCAGAGACCAGTGAAAATTTTATTACTAGAAGTCCACGAGAAAAAAAATCCCGGTCCTCACCGAACCCGGGACCTCCAGCACTCGAGGCGGACACCATACCTCGAGACCGCTCAGACCCCCAAACAAAAAAATAAATAAACTCATGTATTGTTTGGCGATAATAAAAGTGAGAAGTACGTAGAGACTAGCGGACGCACTAACAATTGAAAGCTATAGAATAGTTACCGACCGCGATTTGAACCTGACACCTCTAAAACACGGCGCCTCGCTGCATAACAAATGTACTTCGACATTGTGACGAGGCTTTCTTCCTCTTCTCACACGTTCAAAAAGGTGCAAGTAAAGGTAGGTTTAAACTCAACAAAAATGGATGGCGGAAAATGTTAATCACTTTATAGGGATGAAAGATCTGGAGATATTACGAGTCCCTGTAACACACCTCTCCCTGGCCTAGGCGTTAGCGACTTTCTCTGTAATCCCGTATACTCTCGTGAGTAACGTGACGTGCGCGAGAATCGATAGCGGTTCTAACCGCGTCGGTAACACGCGTATGTGAGCCGGTCGCTCAGAAAGCAATGGCAAACTATTGAGCGTAATTTTGCCAAGAAATTAACAATCAGCTGAATGATGCTGATATTGACAGCGATGTCCTGTACAGGATATGCGGACATAAAAACAATTGACCTACTTTATTTTCGATTTATATGGCAGCTTATTGTTTCCAATGTCTTTTTACAAAAAAAAAAAAAAGGTCTATGGTCATTATCATCTTCCACTTTTGCCGTGATGGGTCGTGAGGAGGAATAGTTGACTTTCCAGAGTCAAGAAGTCAACAGTTAGTTCAACTGACCGATGTTAGGGGTTGAACATGCTACCTTGCCATCAAACACCGGAAGTTAAAGAGCAAGAGCTCTTATTCATTCAACACTGCTGACCTCTGCCAAGGCAGATGGCTCAACGACTTCATCACATTGACCACCCCACAACAAAGAAGATTGGACAAGGTATCACCCCACAATAGAGAAACCTGGACATGGTACACCCATACACAGGCCATCACCCCACAATAGAGAAGTGTGAACATGGTACAGCCACACACAGGCCATCACCCCACAATAGAGAAGTGTGAACATGGTACAGCCACACACAGGCCATCACCCCACAACAGAGAAGTGTGGACATGGTACAGCCACACACAGGCCATCACCCCACAATAGAGAAGTGTGAACATGGTACAGCCACACACAGGCCATCACCCCACAATAAAGAAGCATGGACATGGTATAGCCACACACAAGACATCACCCCACAATAGAGAAGCCTGGACAAGGTACAGCCACACACAAGACATCACCCCACAATAAAGAAGTGTGGACATGGTACAAATCAAATCAACTTTATTTTAAAAGGGTCACAAATTGGTCTTACATTCGGCCCTTCCAATCACTCATCTTTCATTCATCAATGGTTCATTATACATTTACATAGGAAGAAAAAAAAAAACAATGTCATATGAATGTTGTAAACATAAACAATGCAAATTACCATGTTATGAGGCACATCTCCCACCCACCCACAACCCCAGGGACACATGATACCCCACCAACCGACCCATCCCCCTTCCCACAATCCCCCACCCACACACACTGCCCTCACCCGTTCCCTCAATCCACACAAACATCCCCCACCAACCCACATACACATCCTAACCCACACACCCATCCCCCACTCACACATCCTCTACCCACCCACACACATATCCCCGTACAACCGCACATCCACAATAGAGAAGCTTGGACATGGTACAGCCAAACATAGGCCATCACCCCACAATAGAGAAGTGTCGACATGGTACCGCCACACACAGGCCATCACCCCACAATAGAGAAACCTGGACATGGTACAACCACACACAAGCCACAACTCAACAACTTGAACTTGAATTTACTCAAAGTTTGTTCACAACCAATTCCTTTTAGTTCAAGCAGAAAAAGGATGTTTAATAAACAAATCAGGCTCTGAGTTTGTGAACATATTGATTAGAAACATTCAACATATGATGTAACAGACGATGCTAACTATAGGGCACCTGAGATTTTACAAATGCTGTTTTTTTTTTTTTTGGGCGCTCACTCGCTTTGAACTCAAAAGTAGTCCACACACACAACGTCTAGTAGTGCTGGACTGAATTTTGAGTGTGGATTAGCTTTACTTATTAACAGTATCCCTCACCATCAGGTGAACCCACTCCGACTTCAGAGGTACTTGTAATTAACGTCCCCAAGTCAAAGACGATAGGTCAACATTTTAGTCCAATGTCCGGTGTAGGGGTTGAACCCCTTACCTCGGCATCAGCACACCGGATGTTTAAGAACACGCATTCTTATCAATTCAGCCATGCTGGCCTACACAAATGCAGTTAACACAACCATGCTAACTTTGCGCATCTGAGATGTCACAAATTTTGTTAACACAACCATGCTCACTATAGTGCATCTGAGAACATTCTGTTAACACAACCGTGCTAACTATAGTGTATCTGAGATGTCACATATGTTGTTAACACAACCATGCTGATGTAAATATGTTGGAGCTTACAGGACACATGTTCCCAGGACAGCCGTCATAATCTCCATCAAATGCCCTGCCAGCTGCCATGGACAATCATGCTTCTCTATAATCCTGTTCTTCAGCTGAATGTATCAGCTCATGTGTTAATATATCCTTCCATGACGTGATCACAGGTTGTCCGGAATCTGCTCTCAATGAAGACCTGAACACAGGTCACCCCTGCACAAGTTGCCAAGTTTTTTTTTCTCTGTACAGTGGAGACATGATCACAAGTTGCCCAGAATCTTTTCTCAGTGCAGTGGGGACATGATCAAAAGTTGTCCAGAATCCTCTCAGTACAGTGGGGACATGATCACAAATTGCCCAGAATCTTCTCCCGGAACAGTACAGACATGATCAAAAGTTGCCCAGAATCTTCTCCCAGTAGTGCAGACATGATCAAAAGTTGCCCAGAATCTTCTCCCAGTAGTGCAGACATGATCAAAAGTTGCCCAGAATCTTCTCCCAGTAGTGCAGACATGATCAAAAGTTGTCCAGAATCCTCTCAGTACAGTGAGGACATGATCACAAATTGCCCAGAATCTTCTCCCGGAACAGTACAGACATGATCAAAAGTTGCCCAGAATCTTCTCCCAGTAGTGCAGACATGATCAAAAGTTGCCCAGAACCTTCTCCCAGTAGTGCAGACATGATCAAAAGTTGCCCAGAATCTTCTCCCTGTAGTGCAGACATGATCAAAAGTTGCCCAGAATCTTCTCCCAGTAGTGCAGACATGATCAAAAGTTGTCCAGAATCCTCTCAGTACAGTGGGGACATGATCACAAATTGCCCAGAATCTTCTCCCGGAACAGTACAGACATGATCAAAGGTTGCCCAGAATCTTCTCCCAGTAGTGCAGACATGATCAAAAGTTGCCTAGAATCTTCTCTCAGTACAGACATGATCAAAATTTTGCCCAGAATCTTCTTCCAGTACAGACATCATCAAAAATTGCCTAGACACTTCTCTAACTACAGTCCAGTGGGGACATGATCAAAAGTTGTCCAGAATCCTCTCAGTACAGTGAGGACATGATCACAAATTGCCCAGAATCTTCTTCCGGAACAGTACAGACATGATCAAAATTTTGCCCAGAATCTTCTCCCAGTACAGACATCATCAAAAATTGCCTAGACACTTCTCTAACTACAGTCCAGTGGGGACATGATCAAAAGTTGTCCAGAATCCTTTCAGTACCGTGAGGACATGATCATAAGTTGTCCAGAATATTCTCTCAGTAGTGGGGACATGATCACAAGTTGTCCAGAATCTTCTCTCAGTAGTGGGGACATGATCTCAAGTTGTCCAGAATCTTCTCCCGGAACAGTGGGGACATGATCAAAAGTGGTCCAGAATCTTCTCAGTGCAGTGGGGACATGATCACAAGTTGTCCAGAATCTTCTCCTGGATCAGTGGGGACATGATGAAAAGTTGTCCAGAATCCTCTCAGTACAGTGGGGACATGATCACAAGTTGTCCAGAATCTTCTCTCAGTAGTCAGGACATGATCACAAGTTGTCCAGAATCTTCTCTCAGTAGTGGGGACAAGATCACAAGTTGTCCAGAATCTTCTCCTGGAACAGTGGAGACATGATCAAAAGTTGTCCAGAATCCTCTCAGTACAGTGGGGACATGATCAAAAGTTGCCCAGAATCTTCTCCCTGTAGTGCAGACATGATCAAAAGTTGCCCAGAATCTTCTACCAGTAGTGCAGACATGATCAAAAGTTGTCCAGAATCCTCTCAGTACAGTGGGGACATGATCACAAATTGCCCAGAATCTTCTCCCGGAACAGTGCAGACATGATCAAAAGTTGCCCAGAATCTTCTCCCAGTAGTGCAGACATGATCAAAAGTTGTCCAAAATCCTCTCAGTACAGTGGGGACATGATCACAAATTGCCCAGAATCTTCTCCCGGAACAGTACAGACATGATCAAAAGTTGCCCAGAATCGTCTCCCAGTAGTGCAGACATGATCAAAAGTTGCCTAGAATCTTCTCTCAGTACAGACATGATCAAAATTTTGCCCAGAATCTTCTCCCAGTACAGACATCATCAAAAATTGCCTAGACACTTCTCTAACTACAGTCCAGTGGGGACATGATCAAAAGTTGTCCAGAATCCTCTCAGTACAGTGGGGACATGATCACAAATTGCCCAGAATCTTCTCCCGGAACAGTACAGACATGATCAAAATGTTGCCCAGAATCTTCTCCCAGTACAGACATCATCAAAAATTGCCTAGACACTTCTCTAACTACAGTCCAGTGGGGACATGATCAAAAGTTGTCCAGAATCCTTTCAGTACAGTGAGGACATGATCATAAGTTGTCCAGAATATTCTCTCAGTAGTGGGGACATGATCACAAGTTGTCCAGAATCTTCTCTCAGTAGTGGGGACATGATCACAAGTTGTCCAGAATCTTCTCCCGGAACAGTGGGGACATGATCAAAAGTTGTCCAGAATCTTCTCAGTGCAGTGGGGACATGATCACAAGTTGTCCAGAATCTTCTCCTGGAACAGTGGGGACATGATGAAAAGTTGTCCAGAATCCTCTCAGTACAGTGGGGACATGATCACAAGTTGTCCAGAATCTTCTCTCAGTAGTCGGGACATGATCACAAGTTGTCCAGAATCTTCTCTCAGTAGTGGGGACAAGATCACAAGTTGTCCAGAATCTTCTCTCAGTGAATTACAGAGGAGACATGAATTACAAGACAGAACCTAAAACAAGCACCAAGTGTTACAAACATACTAACATGACCTCAGAAACAAAGTAGGATTCTTCCTCCTCTTCTTTGTTCCTCTTTTGAAGGTTGTACAAAACACCTATTTACTCACCTCAAAGGTCAGTGTGCCCGACTTTGGCATGCACGTGTCAGGTTTGCTGCCTGTAGTAGGATTCCACCCTAGGTAATGGGGTATATATAATGGGGTATATATAATGGGGTATATACATATCTATATAACCGGCTCCGTGGCCGAGGGGTTAGCAACTTTCTCCACTAACTCCGAATACTCTCGTCACGTGACGCGACGAGAATTAGCAGTGGTTCGAATCGCAAAAGTGACTTATGAGAGTATGGAGCCGGTCGCTCAGAAAGTCGTGGCGTGCTGATGAGTGTAATCTAGCCTAGGAATCAACATACAGCTGAAAGATGCTGGTGTTGACCGCAATATCCTGAAACAGGATGGAAACGCGGAAAAAACAAAACAACATATCTATATGTGGGTAGGTTTTTTTTAAATCCTATCAATTTTTCCAGGGCAGCAGCGTTACAATCTACTTGTGGGACAACTTGCACACGGGACCTCCTGTTTTTTACCCTTATCTAAGAAGGCCAGATATTTTATCTCACTATCCAAGAAAATCACAAGTTAGTTAGTTAGTTAGTCGACAGATCATCCTCGTTGCACATCGAACCATTCAGTCCATAAGTACTCGGATCCCCCTCCTCAGCAAATCCCGCAGCGTGTAGCGGCTAACGACGCCAGTTCTGTGTTGGTTTATCAATCTTCTTTGGCTTCCTGCGAAGTGTTCTTGTTTGGCGACCCCTCTTTTAATTTGCTGCTCTCGCAGTCTGGCCATTGTTGTAGATTCACAGTCATCACTTGGTTCTCGCAAAAGTCTCCACATAGAGCATTCAGAATGTCAGCCTGGTCCATGGCGCGTCCGCCCTCCACAGTAGCCTCACATGCGAGCTTGTCAGCCCGCTCATTTCCTTGTACTCCCACATGCCCTGGCACGAAGATGAAACTAATCTTTGCCAGCCGAGACCGCTTCAGAGGCAGCAACCATTCTCTTCAGATCGACCCCTCCTCTATCCTCTTGATCATGTTCATTGAGTCGCTAAGGAAACAAGCCCTAGTGAATGTCTGTGTCTCGAGCCATGTTACTGCTTTACTTACTGCCATGACTTCCATGGTCAGGCTACTTGTGGTTTCAGTGAAAGCACCAGAGTCCTCCTTCACAATTCTCCCTCCGGCCCGAGCTGTAAAGGCCCATGAGCTTCTCACATGTCGGACGACCGACCCATCTGTGTAGATGACCGCGTCACTGTCTAGCGAATTCTCGAAAATCAACGCTTGTACTTCAGCCTCCACAGCAGCCGGATTTTCTTGTCTGCATTTTCTATCTAGTTGGATGCAAACTGAAAAGGATGTGCAGAAGTCTGTTGGCACTTGCACCCACACCTCGCCAGGTTCTAAGTCCTCAAGTGAACACACCTGTTGAAGAATGTCTTCGGCTTGACCCATCCACGACCGTCCTCTTTTTAACCTGCTGCCCTTCACCTTCCTAATTTCACTATGCAGTGGATGTTGTGTGTTTGCGTTGATTCTGAGGTAGGCGTGTGCCCTGCAAACTTGTATTCTCTCTTCAATGGTTGGAAAATCAAGAAGGTAGCGCATCGCCCTGCATGCAAATCAGAAGGATGTTTCCTATCATTAGATCCCAGTGGTTCTTGGAAAAATTCCCAGTCCATGCTGAGATCATTAGATAACAGTATTTCTTGGAAATGAGCGGGCTGACAAGCTCGCAGGTGAGGCTACTGTGGAGGGCGGACGTGCCATGGACCAGGCTGACATTCTGAATGCTCTACGTGATGTGAGACTTTTGCGAGAACCAAGTGATGACTGTGAATCTACAACAATGGCCAGACTGCTAGAGCAGCAAATTAAAAGAGGGGTGGCCAAACAAGAACACTACACAGGAAGCCAAAGAAGATTGATAAACCAACACAGAACTGGCGTCGTTAGCCGCTACACGCTGCGGGATTTGCTGAGGAGGGGATCCGAGCACTTATGGACTGAATGGTTCGATGTGCAACGAGGATGATCTGTCGACTAACTAACTAACTAACTAACTATTTCTTCGAAAAATTCCCAGTCCATGCTGAGATCATTAGATACCAATGGTTCTTGGAATCATTTCCAGCCCATGCTGAGATCATTAGATACCAGTGGTTCTTGGAATCATTCCCAGCCCATGCTGAGATAATTAGATACCAGTGGTTCTTAGAATCATTCCTAGCCCATCCTGAGATCATTAGATGCCAGTGGTTCTTGGAATCATTCCCAGCCCATGCTGAGATCATTAGATACCAGTGGTTCTTAGAATCATTCCCAGCCCATGCTGAGATCATTAGATACCAGTGGTTCTTAGAATCATTCCTAGCCCATGCTGAGATCATTAGATACCAGTGGTTCTTGGAATCATTCCCAGCCCATGCTGAGATAATTAGATCCCAGTGGTTCTTGGAATCATTCCCAGCCCATGCTGAGATAATTAGATCCCAGTGGTTCTTGGAATCATTCCCAGCCCATGCTGAGATCATTAGATACCAGTGGTTACTGGAATCATTCCCAGCCCATGCTGAGATCATTAGATACCAGTGGTTACTGGAATCATTCCCAGCCCATGCTGAGATCATTAGATACCAGTGGTTACTGGAATCATTCCCAGCCCATGCTGAGGTCATTAGATACCAGTGGTGCTTGGAATCATTCCCAGCCCATGCTGAGGTCATTAGATACCAGTGGTTCTTGGAATCATTCCCAGCCCATGCTGAGGTCATTAGATACCAGTGGTTACTGGAATCATTCCCAGTTCCTGCTGAGATCAAACCCTTTGCTTCTGAGACTGAAGCAGGCACCGTAATCCCTCATCCTCAGCTGCCCAGTAGGATTCAGCACATACTCTTATTTGCAAGTTTCTTACAAATCTGCCTCTTCGGTTTAGCGGTTTCTGGATTGTTCAACACCACGTCACACGTTATATGTTCGTACTTGTCTCAAACATCACATACTTTTCACAACAAAACAAAGTCTTATGGTCATTTAAAATGGCAGGGCTCTTCAGAGTAGAGGTTGCAGACACATGTGCACATTTTATATAATTATTATACAAAGTGTTAGTTAACAGATCATTCTCACTACACATAGAAATGACCAGTCCAAATGTGTTGAGATTCCCTCCTCAGCATCTTCTTCAGTGTGCAGCAACTGATGGCACAGTTCTATGTTGGTTGATAGTTCTTCTTTGGCTCCCCATGGCACTAATGTCTAGCTTCATATCATTTGACTTGATGTTCTTGCAGTCTATTAAAGTTGCAGACTGACACCCCTCATGCAGTCTTATTAGTACACATACTATTCATGGCGACTGTTCAGCCATCTCCCCAAATAAGTGTGGTGCACTTGAGACGACTCTCCAATGAGGACGAAAAACCACGGTGCAGCAGTCATCGAAATCAAGGAATGTTGGCCAAAATCAAATCTCCAGCAAAGTTGCCAATGGTTGTGTAAGACATCTTGTAGCAGAACGAACGAACGAACGAACAGACTTTATTTTCAAAGGGTAACAAATTGGGCACGCAGGCCCGTCTTACATTCGGCCCTTCCAATCACTCATCTTTCTTTCATCAACAGTGCATAGGAAAAAACATTGTCACATGAATTTTGTAAACATAAACAATGCATATTACTGTGTTATGAGGCATATCCACCACCCACACATCCCCCATTCACTCCAACTCCCCCACCCAATCACACACACACATACATACCCCCACCCATCCACCATATCCCTACACCTACACATCTCCCCACCCACACACACCTCTCACCCACCCACACCCCAAGCACACATGCATTCCCCAATCCACACATCCCCCACCCACTCACATATCCTCTACTCGTCCCATTACCCACCAACAATCACTCACCCACATATCCTCCTCCACCCACACACCTCCAACCACCCAGCCAAACACACATTCCTCAGCCACACATCCCATGCACACAGATGGGATGAGGGCTGGGGAGCCACAACCAAGTAGCCCTGAGGAAGAGCAGGCTTCCTAGGGATGAGCAGGAGTGCAGCTTCATGAACGCGGTGTGAAGAAGGCAACATGCAGCATTGATGTGCACAGCGAACCGTCGACGATGAGGCAACAACACGGGCGAACGACTGGGGAAGAAGCTGACTTTTGAAACTAAAGGCGCTAGAATATGTGTGAGGGCGTGAAGCACCGGGTGCACAATGTTTTCTCCCTGGGGGAGGAGAGGTGGCTTGGGAGCACGCATAATGCACATTTGTGGGACAGTGGGAAAACGTCTCGAAATTGGGTACAAACATGCAGCAGGAGAAAGACACTGTAGTCATGACCTCGGTGAGCCCACCTCCAGAGAGTCAGGAACACAAAGAGTCAGAACATTCCGGGAAGGGGGAACTTCATATCACGATCAGAAACCTCTGGTAGCCTAATTTTCGCCCTCCCAGGGTGGAATGGCTTCTGGGCAGACACATTTAGCGATGCTGATATGGGAATCATGATCTAGGCTGGCCCACTCCCAGAGAGTGTGGTGAAGATAAAGGGGCCAAAACTTTCATGCTTGCTTTGAGGCGTTTTTACCACAGGTGTCCAACATGTCACATAAACATGACTTCATTTGTAACATCTCTTTGCTTAGATTGCCGAGTATAAGAAACTTGATTGCAGAAGAAGATAAACAGAGAAATGTCTTGAAAGAAAGAAACCAGCTCAATGAAGAAGATTGGTTAAAGTAGAAAATCCATATTCTTTGGATATGCCGCAAGAAAGAATGAAATGGAAAATGAACAGCAGAGGAAAAATGAGACAGAGGAATACCGGAGAGCAGATATTTGACAGCTTGAAATCATGACAGGGAGAAATATCTATATCACAAATTACAGAAGACTGGATAAATATGACGACCAATGTCATATGGTATGGAATATAAGAAGCATGATAATTCCAGTCACAATCACACAGCACTGATTTTTGTTCAGCATCATCATCATGTGCCATGCCAATAAGCAATAACAGTCATGGTTTGCCGCCTCACCCCATCACCACCCCACCCCATCACCACCTCACCCGATCACCAGTCTTGGATCAAGTCTGTCTTCTTGTTTTAACTATACCATGTGGCCTAGCCATCTAGAAACATCTCTCTGCCTTCCCCTGGCTCTTTCATCATCAGTCTTGTCAGTTGTCACTATGTTTTCATGTTTATTTCACCTCATGTGTCCAAACAGTCTTGAATGTGTAAGCCTAATTTTTCTAATCAATATACGGTTATCATCTGTTTCTTGTAGGGCTTGCTCATTGGTTTTTCTGCCGATTCAAGGATTTCTTTGCATTCTCCTCAGATACCACTTTTCCAGTACTGTTAGATGCTTCTCAGCTTGTCTGCTTATTGTTCCTCTTTCACATACATATAACAGTTCAGGTTTTATATTGCATTTCCTCACTCTTTTTCTGACAGCTTTATTTGATCAGTATCTTTTCCATCTTGCAAAAGGCTACCTTTGGCATAGCGATTCTTGTTCTACTCTCTACAAGGCACCTTATATCAGATGACAGTTCTGAGATAATTGTACCAATTAACTTGTTCAAGAATTTTTAATATACAATTCTTAAATCCTAGTATTGAGCAATGAATAGATACTCGTACATCCAACGGTAGCCTCAAACACTACATTAGATACAGATGTTTAAATGTAACAAGTTATTTCCTGAATGCCGTTATTTAACTGTCAATAGATAATTGTATATCTAACATTTTCTGCTCAAACTCTTTATCAGATACAGCGGATGGTGGCCCTCCCATTTTCTTGTAAACATCTAATGCCTTTTTGTGCCTCCGTTGTAGCCTGGCACGAGTAATACCGGTTTCAAACTCAAGAAAACATTTCTGCTGTTGTTTCGTAAACAGGAAGTGACTGGACTTGGGACTTTCTTTGATGGTTTCCCACGACCTGGGTTGAGGTGCAACAAAATTCTTGTTCCGATATAAACTCTCAAGTCCTGGACTAATATCGATACTCTCGCTGTCGTTACCTGACTGTTCAGTCACAGGGGCACCAACGGAAGTTTCAGCATTGTTTATCTCCACCAACTTGTTGACCTGTTTTTCTCTGCTGCCTTGCTGGCCTTTCCTGCGGCCAGGTTTTTTTCTAGCATCAGGTTTCAGTTTTTGGTTTGTGTCCCAAGATTTCCTGCCTCGACGACGTCTCATACATTTCCCAGATTCAGAAATAACACCATCTGTTTCGTGCTCTGCAAGATTCTTGTCAGGAGAAAGCAACTCTTCCATGTCAACATTGGCCATATTTTCACCGTTCTGTTCTTCATAATCCACTGTAATCTTCTCAGAGTGAAAACTAACTTTTCTTTTACTGGATATCTTTTCCTGTAACATGGATGAATCCAGTAAATTATTACATGTAATAACAGTATCAACGTGTGGATACATATCTGAAATGTCTCCCTTATCTGTATCTGTGCTTGTACAGCTGTACACATTAGCTACTGTTATGTTGTTTGTGTCAGACAGAACTGAACCATCATCTCTCCACCTAGCTGATCTCGAGTCCTGGATGCGATGATCGCTGTGAGCAGCTGTCTTCTCATTCATGCACAAATGAGCAAAGTCTTCCAGCACCCCTTCTACTGAAGCTAAATCATTCACAGACAAGTTGTCTGTTCCAATAGACTGCACATACTTAGTGCTGTGCACTTCTTCCAGCTCTAGTTTCTTTCCTGTTGTATAGACATCCATAGTTGAAATGTTTTCCTTATTTTCCCTAAACCTACTCGTCACAACAGAGAATTTGGGGGAATTGACTATGAACACAGAACTGATTGACTCAGAACTATGTAACTCATTCCCTGATGTTTGCGATGGGGAGAGCTCCAGGGTCGGATTTTCATCCAAGGAAAGATCATTCAGAGGCATCTCACACGGATTAAACAAACGTGATGATCGGCGTGCAGCTTTTGCTTTATACTGTGGACTCCGTCGACTTTTTTGGTCATATGCTGACACCTGAAAATCTTGGAAGAAAAAGTCCTTCTCAAAATCGATTTCTTGACTGATCACATGATCTACACAGCTGAACTCCAGATTGTCTGACCACTTGCTGGGATCAGTCCATTCAGTATCATTTGTAGAATTTATGTTATTAGTATTTATGACATGCGTATTGATCATCTTTTCACAACTGTCATTGATATTATTATCACTCTCTACAACTATGTTTATCTTGAGGTCACCGTTTGTTTCACCGTGTCTGTTAACATGATCAGCTTCTACATTTGCTGAATCCGGTCGGATTTTTTTCAATGAAAGTCGCTTTCTTTTCTTTGGCTTACATTCAGAGTCTTTGACCATATCAGGTCCTTCATTAAATCTGTCATTTTTTCTTCTCTCCTTCAGGGAAACTATACTAGGGTCATCACTCGGCTGACTAACATTCTCGGAGTCTGGTGACTTCTCCGCCAACACATTTCTAATTACTTCATCTGTTAAAACTGTCTTAACAACTTCAATGCTGTACTGTTTATTTTCCTTCAGTATAGTTTCATCATGACAAATATTCTCATGTAATCTTTCGTTTTTGAGAAAACAGACTTTGGCGCCTTGTGGTAGGCTCACATTTTCTTGCGCTAAAGACACATCATCTGTTCTAGCACTTTTCCGCAAACTGTTGCTGACTTGAGTAGAAGGAACATGAGTAATCCGAGGACAAGGTTCTCCTTCACATTTCACATCTACACCTAAGTGCACCATTGGTTGTTTGGGAGAATGAGAGTGTGAAGTGCTACCACTACCTGAGTCATATAAAGATAACGAGGTGACATCTATGAGGTCAGTTCCCAACATGCTAGATGCATACTGTATCCCCAAACTTCCACCATTGAAGGATTGATAATTGTTAAGATTACCACCGCTGTTAAATGAACCCTCAGAGAATTCACAGCTTGAACGGGACGAAGGTAAAACAGCCTGTTTTTCACAGCGGTGATCAAAAGCAACATTGTCTTTTTCCACAAAATGTCTGAAGTCTTCACTCATACGGGTTACCATGGAATCAGTATCAATCGCCTGGTTGTCATTCTCTAGCCAGATGCTGCCATAAGCCGACACAAAGCTTTCATCATGAGAAGCTGTCTTCGGGTCGTCAACTTCTAGCGCTGGTGTCAATGAATCTGTATAAAAACCTGATGATCGTCTCAAATTTCTAATTGAGCGACGACGGCGATTACGAGATTCTGGTTCCATCTTCTGTTGTCAAACACCTGTCAATAATAAAAATAGCAATTGAGTTATTCCATATTTTTCGCTCTTACATAATGCTTTTAACTAGCAAGTTCTAATCAAATATGTACTGGTACCATTAGTAATGGGACTCTTTGCTGGCTGTTGCATATCAGGATGGAGCACTATGGGAATGTCCCAAGCGCTGTGATATTGGTTTTTGATTCAACTCAACTCATCAAACCTGTAGGATTTTATCCCTTGATAAAGAAAAGAAAACTATCTTCAATCACTAAAAATAGACATGTAGATTTGTCTCACCAAGACTATTCAGTGGGATTTCAATGTTTATTATGCAGTCAATAAATGAGTAACTTTTAGATGAAACTGCCAAGTGGACTGATAGTTGTGCCAATTCCATTCAGTGGGATTTCAATGTTTATTATGCAGTCAATAAATGAGTTAACTTTTAGATGAAACTGCCAAGTGGACTGAGAGTTGTGCCAATTCCATTCAGTGGGATTTCAATGTTTATTATGCAGTCAATAAATGAGTTAACTTTTAGATGAAACTGCCAAGTGGACTGAGAGTTGTGCCAATTCCATTCAGTGGGATTTCAATGTTTATTATGCAGTCAATAAATGAGTTAACTTTTAGATGAAACTGCCAAGTGGACTGAGAGTTGTGCCAATTCCATTCAGTGGGATTTCAATGTTTATTATGCAGTCAATAAATGAGTTAACTTTTAGATGAAACTGCCAAGTGGACTGAGAGTTGTGCCAATTCCATTCAGTGGGATTTCAATGTTTATTATGCAGTCAATAAATGAGTAACTTTTAGATGAAACTGCCAAGTGGACTGAGAGTTGTGCCGATTGGAGCAGAAGTGGCTTAGTAGCATGGCATCCACAACTAATTCAAGAGGACCAGGTGCAAATCTTGCTGTGAATGTTTACAAAAACACAGGAACCTGGGACAGTGTATTAGGTTCCTAGTCTTTTCAGACACGGATGATAAACTGGGAGGATCCAAGGGAAAGCTAAAAATTCCTCAGAAGATGAAGATCTACCAGAGTAGGCAGGTTTTAAGGAGTTTGGTCTCTTTAGCCCGATGCATTAGTCACCAGGTTCTCTTGGGTATCTTCTTCTTCTTCTGCTGCGTTCATCCGGAGTGTTTTTTCAGACGTAATTGTGTTGTGCCAAGTTTATTTTTGCCCTTAGGCCAACACATCCGACTTCTTCAGGTGTTTGTTGATCGGATTAACCTTCCCGGGTCTCTGAGGTATGAGACGCGCTTGTATCTATCAGAGTGAGGTGAGTGTAAGACCTCTCTCAAAACCCCGTTTGTATCTATCAGAGTGAGGCGAGTGTAAGACTTCTCTCAAAACCCCGCTTGTATCTATCACAGTGAGGCGAGTGTAAGACTTCTCTCCAAACCCTGCTTGTATCTATCAGAGTGAGGTGAGTGTAAGACTTCTCTCCAAATCTCGCTTGTATCAGAGTGAGGCAAGTGTAAGACTTCTCTCCAAACCCCGCTTGTATCTATCAGAGTGAGGCGAGTGTAAGACTTCTCTCCAAACCCCGCTTGTATCTATCAGAGTGAGGCGAGTGTAAGACTTCTCTCCCCCGGGATGGTTAACCCAGTCAACAAATGCCTGCAGAAGTCGGATGTGTCGGCCTAACAGCGCAAGAACGCAGCTTTGCTGTAAACAGGCACAACGCAATCACATCCGAAAAAAAAACTCTGGATGAACGAAGAAGATTTCTCTCCAAACCCAGGACCAAAGTGGCATCTACGCAGGGGCTGTGTACAGAGCTCTCCTTCTCCTCTCCAAGCTCAGGGGTGTGCAAGACAGGTACTGGACTTCCTCATCTGCAAAAAGGTATAATAGGATGTAACCGGGTCATGCCTCAGCATAAGAACCGACTGAAATTAAGATCTATGTTGGTAATAATTCCACCCCAGATTTTAGGTATTTTATTGTCATCAGATCCAACCTAATGTAAAATTCTATTACAGAATTTGGACATCTATGATCTTCAAATGAATATCTGACTTGTGGCTGACTCGGTCATTGGATTATTAAACTGAGCCAGGCGATGGACTCTAATATAACTTCTTTTCTGAGGTTTAACGGAGTAGAGGTAATGGTAAAATGGATGAAAAAATATAATTCCCAGTGGGAGTTTATTGGTATAAAATGTGGTATAAAGTAAACAGCGGATTTGTTCACTCCATAATTGTATGCTTAGAGAGATACAGATGCAAATAAATATAATTAAGGACTCACTAGAATACATATCATGAAACATAAAAGCAATATATTATAAAATATAATATATTAAATATTATACAATAATTATATAAAATAATCTACTATATCTATATCTATAAAAGGCAAAGTATGTATGTATGTGTGTATGTATGTATGTCCGTTCTTTATGCGTTCGCGAACGGTCCATTCGATTGAGATGAAATTTTCTACACGTCTTCTTCTCATTCCTGTGCAACCGACTGTCATAGTTATTTTTGTTTGTTTCAGCTATTTACTTGTCTTGTCTTGTTTTTCCTCTCGTGCCTAAGTTGGCGCATAGGGCAGAAGTCGTGGCTCTCTATGTTTGTGCGGGGCGTCAAACATTTGGAGCCAGAAATCTGATTCTGTAACAGTTGGGAGTTTTATGATGGTGGATTGTCAAGCCGCCAATCAACCGTCTTTAGTCAAGTTAGAAGAAACCGCTAACTTGACCCAAGTCGGAAACTCTGTAATATAGTGACTCTTTACAAAACAAAAGGCAGCCTAGAGTATCGTGCAGTGACTCTTTGCAAACAAAAGGTAGCCTAGAGTAATACACTGCAACATATCAGCTTTTTAACTGCAACAACTTTAATATACGCTATTGGAGCTAGAATTACCACGGCTGCTGTCACCAGACTTGCCCTCCAATAGATCCTCATTAAAGGGTTTAAAGTGTACTCATTCCAATTACGGGGCCTCGATAGAGTCCCGTATTGTTATTTTTCATCACTATTTTTCCTCAGATGGTAGCCTCGCATCATTGGCTTATCAGCCAAGCACGTGAACCAAATGTCTGAACCTGCGGTTCCTCTCGTACTGAGCAGGATTACCGTAGCAACGACCTGTCATCAGTAGGGTAAAACTAACCTGTCTCACGATGTGGATACAGAAATAATATTTGCTCGTCATAAAACTTCCGCCGTTGGGAAAGCA
Source organism: Cepaea hortensis (assembly GCA_963921405.1). NCBI lineage: Eukaryota > Metazoa > Mollusca > Gastropoda > Stylommatophora > Helicidae > Cepaea > Cepaea hortensis. The sequence goes on from OY992890.1 coordinate 10,473,060, forward strand.
TGACAAGACGTCAGAAGTGTTCCCCTTTCCTGGAATGTTTCGGCCCGTTACGTTCCTGGCACTCTATGAGGGTGTACCTTCCCTTCCGAGTGACTTTCTGGCGTACCCTCTGCCTACTTGTCCCACAAATGTGCATTGTGCCTGCTCACACGACATCCCTCCCTTGGGAGGAGAACATCCTGCACCTGGTATCTCGTGCCCTCGCACATATTCTATCATTGTCGGCATGAGAGGCACACACCTGTCTCTTCTGTATTTAGCCTTCAGCGCACTACTTCTTCGCCAATACGCTCCTTATCGCAGAACCGTGTGCTCCAGTTTGGGAACTGTCGACTGTGCAGTTGTGTCATGCTCGGCGCTTGGTCAATACCTGGCAATTAGTGGCCTAATGTACAGTGGTTTGACAACAATTACCGTTTGTGACACGTACTGCAGGTGTCAAGGAAGCAGCCGAGGCCCACACATTGTTGGCGGGGAGGTAAATGAACTGTTTTCTGTTGGATTTTTTTTGAGTAGTTTCACGCGTAGACCGACGATTGAGTCAGTCGTCGACAAGATAAATCATCGATTTATCTAACCACTGTCTACAGTTTGCGGGCAGGACGAGGTACAACCTTGATTGATTTAAAATGAGCGTAAGTTGTACAGCTGGTTGCGTTTTCTGCAGTTGAGAAATAACAGGCTCGCTTGATTAGCCGCTGTGACACTTTCTTTGTCGGTGTAATTCTTGCGATCTTCATTACCATAATCTTCGTTAAATTACATGACTTAACATCAGAAAAAAATATTTAAAGGGACATAACTTTTAGTAACATTGCAATATCTTAGGTTAAGTCCCCTGGCTATAGATAGATAGATAGATAGAAGATAGATAGATAGATAGATAGATAGATAGAGAGGGTGGGATAGACGGAGGGAGAGACAGACGGACGGGCAGGAAGGCAGGCAGATAGACAGACAGACAGACAGACAGACAGACAACCGGGCCGGGTCGTCAGACAGTCGGGAACGGGAACTTATATGACTACTTATTTGAATTAAATGAGATGCTCCCCATCAGGGGCTGGGCGAAGCCGGGCCGGGTCAGACAGACAGACAGTCAGGAACGGGAGCTTATATGACTACTTATATGAATTAAATGAGATGCTCCCCACCAGGGACTGGGTGAAGCCGGGCCGGGTCAGACAGACAGATAGTCGGGAACGGGAGCTTATATGACTACTCATATGAATTAAATGAGATGCTCCCCACCAGGAGCTGGGCGAAGCCAGGCCGGGTGAGACAGACAGACAGATAGACAGATCCCCGCCAGGGCCTGGGCGAAGGCGGGCCGGGTCATCTAGTATATATATAAAAGAGAATGTTTATGTGTGTGTCCTTTATTCGTTCCCGAATGGTCCATCCGACTAAGATGAAATTTTGTACAGATGTTGTTCTAACTCCCGCTGATCCAACTGAAATAGTTAGTTAGTTTAAAATCAACAATTTTTCCTCAAGCATGAAAAAAAAAGGCATTACGAGCTTCAGAAACAGACGAGCAATGGGAAGCAAGACTAGAAACCAATCGAATACGCACTGCTCAAGCATGTTCATCTGGAACAGACGAGCAAAACTGCAAACTGTTCGAGTACGCATTGCTCGATGCAGACAAACACTGGGCACTGATTTAAATCTTGGTACATTCCGTTACAATGCTCATTATGATTACAGTCTTCATCCAAGTGTGGTTATTGGAAAAATTGATAAATTATGCATGTATTGCAGTGCCCTCAAATTTAAGAATGAAACACCAGGAATGTGCTGCGTGGGTGGAAAAGTGAAATTGTCAGAATTACATTCACCACCCGAACCATTATTAACGTTGGTATCAGGTGTCACGAGCCAATCGAAACATTTCTTGGCAAACATACGCAAGTACAATTCATGTTTCCAAATGACATCGTTTGGTGCAACAAATATCGTGCGTGAGAATTACATGCCTGGCGGGGCTAGGCGGCGCCGGGCCGGGTAGTCAGCTAGTATATAATAAAAGAAAGATCTATTTGTTGAAAAGTTGTGTGTGGCCCGTTCTTCTGAATAGATGAATGAAATTATGGGAAACTTGAAACAGTGGTGATGTGTTTTTCTTTTAAAGACAAACACTAAGGTTTCTTATAGCTGCTGGTGTTAGGTCACTCATAAAAATAATAATGAGAAAACAAATGAAATGTCAACAGATGTGGAGAAAATACTACGCAAGAGAAGCAGACAAAGACAGGATAATTATGTGGGTAGGTCAGCATGGCCGAATGGATAAGAACGCACGTTCTTAAACATCCGTTGTGCTGATACAGAGGTAAGAGATTCAAACCCTACATCGGACAGTTGAACTAAAATGTTGGCCTATCGTCCTTGACTTGGGAACGTAAATTACAAGTACTTCTGAAGTCGGAGTGGGTTCGCATGATGGCAAGGGACACTTAATAGGGAAAGCTAATCCACACGCAGAATTCAGTCCAGCACTACTAGAAGCAGTGTGTATGGACTGTGCTTGAGTTCAAAGCAAATGAGCGTTTAACTCCCCCCCCCCCTCCGGGTCCCAAAAAAAAAATTAATGCGGAAAGCTTAAACAGCTAGGCAACAAATAATATAATTAAACAACACAACACTTGACTTCATCACAACAAAAGATGAGAGTTCAGAGATGACTCGAATCAAGTCCTTGATTATCAAGATCAGATCAGACATCGTCAAAGTCTAGACTCAATAATGAATAATGCCAATAATAATCATTATATTATATATATTGATAATGATATGCCATGAGCAGGAACGCGAAGAAATATTCTCTTAACTCGTTAACTCGTTGAAAACTCTTAACTCACTAAGTAACGAGCTTTCTAACATTTAACAATGTTTTATTTACTATTCTTCCTAATGCTAGTAAATTTATTGCTGCTGGTAGTTGCATAGCAAAACAGACAATAACATTGGGGAAAATCATCAAACGAGCTACAAACAAGTACTCATTGTCACTGTCAGTCAACAAACAACGCAAGAAGGGCCCAAGGGGGGTTCTCGCGAAAGCAACTTTCAACTTATTTTAATTACTTACTTACTAAGCTGTGATCCCCAGCTTTCAAGTTTGGTATACGAAGACCTCAGGGTTAATTAAGAGTTCCGTAAGACTACAGTAAATGAAAATGTACACATAGTTCACAGCACAATAAACAGATCAAAACAAAGTTGAGAAAGCTTGGTTAGAATTTGTCATCCTCACAAACCCACTTCGAAAAAAGCTAAAAATGGAGCCTTGGTTATTTCAGCCAATCACGATGAGCGACCGTGGTTTCAATATAGTGGATTAGAATAGATCAGAGAATAGAGTCACAATTTTAGCGTCTGTTGTTTTAGACATCAAATGTCAGAGAAGAATTATTCAGTGCGTATCAATATCAATATCACAAGGAACTATTGAGTCTATAGGAATGGCATGAAAATAAAATTCACATATCGTTATGAACATTTATCCTGCAGTTAAATGTTGGCGGTGCATGTCCGCCATTGGCGAAAGGCCGAGTAATTGTATGGGGTTTGTGTAGACAAATATTATGTTTAGAGGAAATGACATTGATCCTATTTAAGTATTTGATTTCTTTAAAATACATATCAAGTTGCGAATAAACGAAGTGTCTATTCGCAATCGAAGTCTGGTCGCGTGACATATGTGACGCTATCGGGACAAGGGTATCACTATAGTTATACTATATCACACATTTTCGTTGAGCTATCATCGCGACTGAGGAGTACATAGAAGAAATTAGCAAGAACAACCTCATAATTTACACAGATGTGTCCAAGAACGAACAGGGACAGGTAGGAGCAGGAGTAGTGGTCCCAGACTAGAAACTGAAGAAACACTTCAGACTAACCGACCAGACAGCAGTATGCACGGCCGAACTGGTAGCCATACAGAAAGATCTGGAGATTGCAGCCTAAAAACCATCGCTGAGACTATGTATATTGACAGACTCCCTGTCCTCAGTACAAACGCTCGGGAACTTCGCTAGAGGAAACAGACCCGACATAAAAGAGGAGATAGCGACAGCCACCAACCTCAGGTACATGGGATTCCAAGTGACCACGAGATGGGTACCAGTTCACAGGTTATCCCGGGAAACGAACAAGCAGACAGAGCGGCGAAACGAGGACTAATCAGCAGTAATAAAATCAGTACAGGCCTAGGAAAAGTAGAAAGAAAGACTATTATCAAAAACCACATACTCCAGGAATGGAGGAAACAGTGGAGAGACAGCGCTAAATGTCGTCATGCATATTAGGTGCTGGGCGAACCCAGCTACAAACCACAAGTCAAATCCAACATGAAAGCACCGGCAAACAGACAGCTGTGGAAAATCAGACGAGGCAACTGGAGAGACGCAAGAGAAAATCCATTCTACAGTGCATGCCTAGAAGACAACACCATTGAACATTACCTCATAACCTGCAGCGAGTACAATAGTGAGCGAAGGGATCTAAGAGACTACTTCGTCAAAACTAAGACCCCAATGACAATGAGGGAGTGTCTGCACACAAACAGCAACCCAGAAATACAGCGGTTGGTCAGACAGTTCATATGCAGAACGGGGAAAGCCATATAACTTTTCTACCTTGTATATATTTATGTGCATATGTAACCAAAAAAAAACTATATATATATATATATGTATGTATGTATGTATGTATGTATGTATGTATGTATGTATGTATGTATGTATGTATGTATGTATGTATGTATGTATGTATGTATGTATGTATGTCCGTCCTTCATTCGTTCGCGAACGGTCCAACCGATTGAGATGAAATTTTCTACACGTTTTCCTTTCATTCCTGTGCAACCAACTGTGATAGTTTTATCTATCAGCTATCAGCTATTACTTTTCTAAAATTTAATTTTGTAATTACATGACTGAACATAAGAAAATATAATAATATATGACAAAAATGGATATAACTTTTAGTAAAATTGTTATATCTTAAGTTACGTCCCCTGCGTTTAAATGAGTTGATTGACGATGAATTAAGTGAGATGCTCCCCACCAGGGACTGGGTGCAGCCGGGCCAGGTCAGACAGATAGACAGACAGATAGACAGACTGACAGACAGATAGTCGGGAACGGGAGCCAAGTTTACTTTAGATAGATCTCTTCCAATCATATTTTCTATCTATTCTTCTATTCTATCTATATTTTGTTGTTACGTTCGGGCCGAACATACATACATACACAGACAGACAGACACGACAGACAGACAGACAGACAGACAGACAGACAGACAGACAGATAGATAGATAGATAGATAGATCGGGAACGGGAGCTTATATGACTACTTATATGAATTAAATGAGATGCTCCCCACCATGGCCTGGGCGAAGTCGGGCTGGGTCAGAGAGACAGATAGTCGGAAACGGGAGCTTATATGACTACTTATATGAATTAAATGATTTGCTCCCAATCAGGGTCTGGGCGAAGCCGGGCCGGGTCAGACAGACAGATAGACAGACAGACAAACAGACAGACAGACAGATAGATAGTCGGGAACGGGAGCTTATATGACTACTTATATGAATTAAATGAGATGCTCCCCACCAGGAGCTGGGGGAAGCCGGGCCGGGTCAGACAGACAGACAGACAAGCAGACAGACAGACAGACAGACAGATAGATAGATACATAGATAGATAGATATATAGATAGATAGATAGATAGATAGATAGATAGATAGATAGATAGATAGATAGATAGATAGATAGATAGATAGATAGATAGATAGATAGATAGATCCCTGCCAGAGCCTGGGCAAAGCCGGGCCGGGCAGCTAGTATATATATAAAACAGAGTATGTTTGTGGGTATTTATGTATTGGATGCGTTCGATAACGGTACATCCGATTGAGATGAAGTTTTCTACACGTCTTCCTTTCATTCCTGTGCAACCGACTATAATAATTTCTTAATGTAAAATCTTCTACTTATTTAGTAACATTTACTTTTCCATTTTCATTATATAATGTCTATATAGCAGGGGGACTTCACTCTAGAAAAGTTATTTCAAGGGGCATAACCTTTAATAACATTTCTATATACTTTATAGTCATATTGTTGGACTTACTTGCACTATTGTTAAACTCTTTGTCTATAGTTATTTTCAGGCATATGAGTTATAATAAATAATGATATAATCTTTAAGGCGTTTTCAAAGTTTGCATAAAAATAATGCATAATGCATAAAATTGTAACCCATCTTTTTCTGCTTACAGAACTTATCAACTGTCATGTTGGTGATTAAAAACAGTTTTCATTAAAAATAATGAATGGTGTGTGGAAGGACATTCTTTTAAGTTACTGTGCGCCAGGAGCTGGGCGAAACCACGCCGGGTCAGATAGATAGACAGACAGACAGATAGTCGGGAACGGAAGCTTATTTGACTACTTATATGAATGAATTAAATGACATGCTCCCCACCAGGGACTGGGTGAAGCCGGGCCGGGTCAGACAGACAGACAGATAAACAGACAGTCGGGAACGGGAGAGCTTATATGACTACGTATATGAATTAAATGAGATGCTCCCTACCAGGGACTGGGTGAAGCCGGGCCGGGACAGACAGACAGACAGATAGACAGACAAACAGATAGTCGGGAACGGGAGAGGTTATATGACTACGTATTTGAATTAAATGAGATGCTCCCCACCAGGGACTGGGTGAAGCCGGGCCGGGTCAGCCAGACAGACAGACAGACAGACAAACAAGCAGACAGACAGACTGATAGATAGATAAATCCCCTCCAGGACCTGGGCGAAGCCGGGCCGGGTCAGCTAGTATATATATATATATATATAACCCACACAAAAAAACCTGTTGTCCTGAGAAGTACAGCTGAGTGTGGTGGGGTGAGTGGCAGGAAGGTGGGTTGGCTCTCCCGGAAGGGGTCCTGAACAGGGCTGACAGGGAGATCGGGTCGTCTTGTTGTTGCACCAACCCGTACACCGATGACGAAAAACGAGAAAGGAAACGTAAAGGCGTTCGGGAGTTCGCTGACCGGGGGAGACAACTTGAGACTGCACTTGAATTCTCTACCTTTGCCTACATAGAGTCCTTATGAGGACTGGACATGACCGGGATCAGCGCCGGTGAGGACTACACAAGAAACAACCAGCACGTAGAAGTGCTAATAGACAAACACCAACAAACGAAAGACTGCGGAACCTAGTAGGCCCTTCCATAGTTGCCATTCTAGATATTTTATATCCAGATCTAGAGGTTTTTGCCTGCATCTGGATACCGTTTTCTGACGTTTGGATGCTGGATGCAATTCTAGATACTTTTCATTTGGAGTCGGATATTTTGAATACTTTCTAGATTTTACTTTTCTTTCGGTGTCATTTACCCATTTTATGTTTGGTCTGGACTCGCGTAAATTATGGTAACTGCCATTATTTAAACTTCGAACTGACTTGGGTCAACGCTCAACAATCTGGCAACCCAACCTCCCCCCCCCCCCCGGTAATGAGTAAAAGGGCGCATAAGGGCACTGAAGAAACTTTTGGTCAGTAAACATTTAAACTTAAAGAATTTGACTGCAATTGGAACCGATAATGCATCGGTAATGGTCGGTATCAACCATGGCGTGTATGCGAAATTGAAGGAAGATATCCCATCTTTAATCCTCATAAAATATGCGTGTCATTCCTTGCAGCTAGTATTATCACATGCCTCATCAGTCAGAATGTTTACCAAGGAATTTGGAAAAGAAAAAAAAATTCCTTATTGCTGAAACACATAACTGGTTCTCCAAATCATCTGTCAGAAACAGCAATAACAATTTATATAAAGCATTAAATGATAGTTCCCCACCACTGAAAATTCTGTCATATTGCAAAACTAGATGGTTATCAATTCAACCAGCTGTTGAAGTAACCGTGAACCAATGGTTGGAGTTGAAGACGCACTTAGAAATAACAAGACAAAGTGAAAAATGCTACACAGCTGAAATACTATATGGAATGTACAGTGATGAAAAAAATTTGGCATTCCTTCTCTTTTTACAACCCATTTTAAGTGAAGTGCAAAAAGTTAATAAACTATTTGAATCTCAAAATGTTGATAAAGTTAAATTACTTGACGACCTCATTTTGCTATTTCACTCAATTGGTAAAAGACTTATATTGCCAACTTGTAATGCACTATAGAGAGCTATTTGGCTCCTAAGCCATACCTAGGATACCAAATAGAATCAAAAATTGATGGTTTAAAAACAAAAGGACTGTTAACAGAAAATGAAGAGAACAACTTAAGAAAGCGCTGTCAAGATTTTCTTGTCTCATTATTCAATCAACTGAAGCAGAGACTTCTTGAAAATTTAGATGTATTGAAAAATATTTCATTCTTTTCTATTAACAACATATCTCAGCCAGTAAAGAACATACCTAAATATTGTCAAGTTATTAAATTTTTAAGGGCTACTGATAATAGTGTGGCGGAAGCAGAATATTAGTTCTTCTTCTTCTTCTTCAGCTTTCCGAGCCATTGAGGTTCTTTGCTGCAAATATAATCCGTCTCCATTCGTCTCTCTGGTGGACCTTCTCTTGCCAGTCGTTGATTCCAAGTGCTTGTAGGTCTGTACATGTATTATCTCTCCATCGTCTTCTTGGTCTACCTCGGGGTCTACGGTCATTTATTTCCTGAGTGTAAGCGAGTTTTGTTTCCCTATTATCTTCCATTACCGGCTCCGTGGCCGAGGGGTTAGCAGCTTTCTCCGCTAACTCCGAATACTCTCGTCACGTGACGCGACGAGAATTAGCAGTGGTTCGAATCGCAAAAGTGACTTATGAGAGTATGGAGCCGGTCGCTCAGAAAGTCGTGGCGTGCTGATGAGCGTAATCTAGCCTAGGAATCAACATACAGCTGAAAGATGCTGGTGTTGACCGCAATATCCTGAAACAGGATGGAAACGCGGGAAAAAAAAAAATTATCTTCCATTCTTTCTATATGCCCCAGCCATTGTAGTCTGTTAGTAGAATATTAGTTAACCAAAATAAATTTGGTTGACTGGACAAACAAACAGAAACTGAAGCTTTTTGGAGTGAAGTAAGACAATTTAAAGATGTCTCAGGTAACAGTCCATTCTGTAAGCTCTTTGAATATGCGATGTCTGCCACGATACTACCCCATTCAAATGTTGATGCGGAAAGAGTTTTCAGTACTGTGAATTATACAAAATGTAAACTAAGAAACAGGATGAAACTTGACCTCTTAAATGCTATCTTGACAATAAGATTTGGCCTGATGAGAGCAGGAAAATGCTGTTCAACTTATCAGCTCCCTGATCGTGTAATAAAAGAAATTGGAACAGCTAAAGCATACCAGAGTCATTTTGAATCTGAAGCTTCAACTTCATCATCCAAACTAAGTGCATCTTGTGAGAGTGCATCATCAGTGAAGATGAGGACATGATTCTATAGGTAAGTCACATCAATTTTTTTTTAAATGTTGCATATCGGTTACAGGACGTTGCAGTCAACATCAGAATTTTTCAGCTGCTGTTGATGTACTAGGCAAGATTATGCTCAGTAGTTTGCGATTGCTTTCTGAGCGACCAGTTCACATACCCCTTAAATTACCAGCGCGGCTCGAACCGCTTCCGGTTCGGGTGCAGCTGCGTTACTCACGAGAATATACGGGATTACGGCAACAGCCGTAAACTCTTCGCCAGGGAGCGCGGCAGTCACATCAATACATATGTAATTTCTTACTTTCTCAATCTGGATATTTTTCCTAGATACTTTCCAACGAAATATAGTTATTTATGGATGTTATTTGGGCCATTTCTAGATACTGAGCATAGCCTACGATGGGTAGCGTTGTGATGTTCTGTTGTGATAATTTGGTGTGTCCAGTGTGTGCCGCGTGGTTACACACCCGCTTCACACGCGTGATCCGGGACTGTTTCCGGATCCGGTCAGGGATATGCACTACTGACGAGCTCAAATGAGGGCGAAACTCGAGTATAGTGCTTCCATATTGACGTGGATAGGCCTTAGGTTCATAACAGAATGCGATCGGCGTTGCCAGTAGTGGGTTGTGCTCAATATTTAAATGTCTAGATACTTTTGGTCAAAAAAAAGTGGCAACCCTGGGCCCATCCAAGGACCGGTCTTTATCAGGACCAGCATAAGACAGAAAAGAAGTTACCAAGCAGCACAAAAAATAACCCTATCCGACAAACAGTGCGGACCCAATACAACCAGCATAGATTAGGACTAACAGTCTATACACACACACATACACACACACACACACACACACACAAACACACACACACACACACACACAGAGACTATACACATAAAGATCGCCATCATATCTCTCGACGCGCTATCGAGATCAGATCGCTATCGGTGAACGTAGAGGATGCCTCGCGTTAAAAATACCGCGCAGAGACATGCGCTATATGGAGCCGGGAAGAAGAAGGTAGAGGCGAGGAAGGCCGCTGCGACTGCTGAGCCCATATCTACAAACAGCAGTCCGGCTCCTACACCAGCTGAAGCCGTTACCGTTGGTAAAGAAACAACAATTGAAGCCAGCAGCAGCCGGGAAGTTCTAACCAGCACCAAGACGATGCAGCCCAATCTACCAGTGACCTCCACACAGGAGGAAACAACAACAACAACAACAACAACAACAACAACAACAACAACTGAGGACTTCACCGGCAGAATACTGCTCAAGCAGACAAGCGTGGGAGAAACTGCTCAACTGTCAGCGATACCAACAGACAAGATACTCAGTCTGTTGGAAAACGAGCTGGGAAGAAACAGCATCTACCAGCTGCGCAAGACACCCGAGGGAGTAGTGGTCTCCCTCAACAAAAACCCAAAGACCACAGCACTGATCCAGAAGATTTCACAAGCCGAGAAAGCCGAAATCAAGCTTCACCACGGCATCTTATTGGAAGCCACGCGACACCGCACAAGCAAACGATGGATCATGAAACGAGTCAAGACCCATCTCTCCAACGACCAGATCAGGGAGATGCTGACCAAAGAGAACCACAAACTCAAGATCACCAGTGCCGAGAGGATCATCGGAAAGAACATCTCCTCTACAGTCGTCGTTCTAACATCAGAGGACCGAGTGATTCCTCAATACATCAGATGGGATAAGAACGACCAAGTACCAGAACACTACATACCGAGAGTGCTGCAGTGTTCTAAGTGACAGAAATTTTGGCACACCCGTGCCACCTGCAAGAGTGAGGTGGAGGTGTGTAGATACTGCTCTGGACCCCATCCATACAGTCAGTGCCAACACGCAAAGACCGACTCGGACTTAGGAGGCCTAACACCAACAGGAAATGCGCCAACTGCCTCGGCAACCATGGCGCCAAGTACCTCGGCTGCCCCTGCCACCAAGACAGCAAAGAAGCCATGAAAATCGCCATCAAGTCTAAACTACTATATAAGGAGGCCAGGAGGCAGTACGAGGCGACCAACTGACTCACCAAAAGTGACAAAGCACAACTGGAAGGCCAACTGAAGGACCTGAGAACACAGTTCAAAAACATGGAGGAAGAAAAAGACAAGACGCAAGAAAAGCAGATAACGGCTGTTCAGCGCATCCTAGATGAACTGAAGCTAGTCCAATATAAGATAGAGTAGGATGTAGCTCGAATGGCTGCTATAAAGGCTGAAACTGACTACACTTTATCAACATTCCAAGAAGAAAGAGAAAAGAGAGAAGAAACGCTCAAACCGATTTAAGAAGAAAGACAACAACAAATAGAACCACTCAAGGCCAAGACCGAAACACCCGAACCAGAAAACACAAAAGACTCAGACATAAGGAGAATCATCAGAAAGTGAAATAGAACTGAATGAAAATGGATACCCAAAACCAAGAAAAATGGTTCGAGAGACGGTATCGAAAAGGCCTAGTCGGAACCGGCCACGACACACGGAATCAATCAAGACCGAGAAGATTCGAAGACAGCCCAAGACGGGGAAGGAGGTGGAACACCAGGAGAGACGAAAACTGATAAAACTCCCTGAAAGAAACAGCACCATATGGCGGGGTGGGTACCCACTTACTCCAGGCCTCAACAAGTGCGCGACTCTGCCAAGAGATGAAAAACCTCAAGAGGAAAGGAATGAACACAACATACCAGAAGCCGGGAAGCTGGCAACAAGCAGCCCAAAGTACGAAAGACAATCTACAAGTCACACCATAAACACCCCAATTACAGCCAAGTCGAAAAATCGAAGGCTGAACGGGTTTATTTGTACCACGGATTGGATTGGATTGGACTAACAGTCCACACAACCACGGATCTCAACAATAACCAAAGCTGAAGAGGCAGGTGTAAGGTTTAACGAGACCGAATTTGAAATTTTTTCTTTTTTGTTTTAAATCGAAAGCTATCATCGTGTTCTCAGTAGCATAGTGGCAAGTATTTCCGCCTGTCACGCGGGAGACTGAGATTCGATTCCGTGCCGACGAGACAATTTTTTTTCCCCAGAAATTAATTAGGTGAAAGCGACTTTTTAATAAATAAATATTAAACATTAGGAACTAAAATGAAACACTCTACTTAGCCTTTGTCGACCAAGAAAAGGCATTTGATAGAGTAGATAGAAATAAGCTGTGGAAAATCCTTAAACAATATGGAGTGAGTACACATCTAACAAACCTATGTAGAAACTTATACGACAGTGAATGCATAGTGAGAGCAACTGGAGGACACTCAGAACCCTTCACCATAAGATCTGGAGTACGACAAGGTTGTGTCCTGTCCCCTCTCTTGTTCATAACATATATAGACAACATATGTAAAGAAACCAGCCAAACAGAGACCGCAAGAACACCGCATGACGAGAACACAGAAGAAGAACCATCTGCAAATCTAACCAT